>CM038141.1:201910377-202510377 GCA_021437245.1 Aegilops speltoides
AATGGTTGCTAGACACCTCGGTCAAGAGAAACCGAGGACAATGACCGCATTAAGCTCCTCATGACCCGCTTATGCTAGAGAGGACAGCTGGTTGGCAAGAAGCAAAGACCAGCGACCCAAGTACATCCGAGATAAGAGATGGAATGGAAAATCACGGCAGAGAAAAGAACAGCGCCGAATGAAGAGAAAAGCCCAAAGAGCACGGCAGTCAATGCCGGATTTAAAAGCTCACGCCAATAATAAAGCTCAACCCTCAAGGATGACAGCGACGAACTGTCTAACCTACACAAAATTCAGGTCGGATATGTCAAATCCACAAGACTTCGAAGGCTCCGCAAATCACACCCACAGGATTGTTGGGTTTTCAACAGTCCGCCGACTAAACGCCGAACACAAGGCTCGACGCTGTCAAGCCAAAGAAGATAAACCCGCAAATAGGGCACCGAAAACAAAAGACATTCCCACAAGGGGTCAAAGCAAGAAACTCACTTCATGTGAGGACATGGAAAAACAGCGACACTTTCTAAAAGAGCTCAAGACGGTCCAACCCAGCGGACCGTAGAGATTGATATCAAAACCAATCACTTTCGACCACCGACTACTCCAAGTGTTCAACCGCAGGACGGACTCCCGATATTGAATCTGGATAATAGACGGACTACAATTCACAAACGCCCTAATGGACGGAGGCAGTGACTTAAACCTGCTATATTCAAACACAATCCGTCGGATGGGGATAGACCCTACAAAATTCGACACACCGCACTTCCTTCAAAGGAGTTACGCCAGCCCTTACGCCAAGTGCACAGTGCTCGATATTATTAGAAGTCGTTCGGGTTGCGAACAATTTTCGACGCTAAAAGTTAATTTTCCATATCGCCCCGCTTAAAAGTGAACATCAAGCACTATTGGGACGAAGGCTTTTGTCCGCTTCAACGCCATACCGCATTACGCTGCCTCTTACACTTAAGATGCTCGGTCCACATGGCACCATTTCAGTGCGAGGGTCACTTAAAGACCCCGACTCTGATAGATTTAATCCGGACTCAGCAGTTAGGGGCTCCTAGCCGTGATACCCTTTCATAAGGGCTGCGCCAAGACAACTAACCGCGTTTCATATAAACCTAGCTTTAATTATTTGCATTTATTCTTTTGCAATATTTTCGCACTTAACTGTTTCTAAACTTAAAATGTTCCTCTTTTTAACAGATGAACAACATGCATACCCGCCCGTGATAACGGTATAACGGAGACACAGGCGCAGACGCGCAGAGAGGGACCCGCCGCAAGGATTCTTTTCAGATTAAGACCCTCGTGACCTTTTATTACTCGCCTCTTGTTGTTAAATCTCCCCGGCTTCTTCCTATAGCCAAGGCGGAGCTCGACGCCTTGGCATCGGGCCGCAAGAAGACAATGCCCTGTACTTGGACACAAGGGCTTAGGGCATAATTCTGCCCGTTATCATAAAGTCCAACACCTTCGGGAGTGTTCGCGCCTCAAGTTGGGCATTATATGCATCAGCTCGAATCATGTCTTTGGTCAAATGTTGGGTTTGCCTGCCTCGTGTTTTGCTGCCTTACGCTCAGATCACCCAAACGCTGCACCAGGAGAACTACTGCGACAGCCCCCGAGTTCGGCTGGGCGAAGCACCTCAGAGAGAAAGCCTAAAACTGATCGTCTATGATATAGCGAGAGTCCGGTCACCACTTGATCGACTACCGAATGTTTAGAATTCCCGCTTTGGCGAAGGGCTGCTTCTCGGTCAGGCACATACGCACTCGAATCCGGAGATGTGCGGTGTCATTAGGGGCTATATCGTAGCCCCACCTCAAGCTCCATTGGCTAAGTGAAAGAAATAAAGCACTATAGTCCGTGATTGCCTCGCTTCGCTACGCTACCACCTCCTTATAACAGGACCGAGACGCCGGATTAAGTGTGAAAAAGCTTATTTTATGAACACCCCACCTTGTGCAAGGGGCAAAGTCAAGATCGATCTTTCGTGTTATACACAAGTATACGAAACGTCAGACAGAGAAGTTTACTACTTGGAAGCACAAGTATAAAAGCATTCATACTATAATCGTTGATATACAAGTTAATGCGCTCAATTGAACGTTACATTCTTTGAGCATCGCGACTTTATTATATTTAGCGCCACAAGATAACTTCCCAAATAATGCTTGGCAGAAGCCGTTCCCATCCAAACTCGGGCAGCAACAAAGCGGTGGCATCCATCTCCGGACATCGCACCTTTACACGGGCCAGAGCCATCCGCGCTACCGATGCAGGCCGACTGCTTTCATCTCCTTGATATGCGGCATCGCCCAAGGAACTGCTGCAGAGGTCGGTAGCTCGTCGCTTGGACCTCTTTGGCCACACATGGGCCACGATGTCACCATAGCCAGCCCGACAGTCTATTCAGTTCGCCCATTCGCCAACCTCTCCGACACGGAAGAGGGCGATCCGGATCGTGGAATTGAGTCCAATATAACTCTTCCACCTCGTGATCCCCCGCCCGAAGTGCTTAACGCGCCACCGCACTCGCAGCCAAGTCCATATAAGGATCCTCCAACTCCACCGCCGCCAAATGTAGCGTGCTTGGCATCCATAAACGGGCGACGATAAGAAACGGCTTGCCACCGTGATTTCTCCGGCTTGGCGCAGCTCCTCCTTCATAGCTCGCATTGCGAAATCGGCATCCTTGGCTTCGGGCGTGGCCTTCTTCAGTCTTCCCGCTCGATAGGCGCCTTTTTCAAGAGCCTCGCTACCGGTAGCATCCTTTAAATTCTTGGCCAATTGCCACCTCCGCCTCTGCTTAGGCAGTGCGTAGCCTTTTCGCCTTCAACTCGCCGCACCTCGCTGCAGCAGATCACCTTCGGCTTGCTCCTTAGCTTGTGCAAGCTCAGCCCAAGGCTCTCCACAAGAGCCGCACCGCCTCAGATAAACAGCATATAACTTATCGTGAGGAGGGCTTTAACCCACTCAACAAACCGGCAATGGGAATTTATTTACCTTGCGACTCGCCAAGTCGCTGATTGACAAGTGCGATGTCAAGATCTCGCCATGTCCAGCCGTCGACTCAGCGGCAAACTCGATCATCCGGCTGGCCTTGGACTATCCGCCACCGATCGTAACGGCGGTATTCACTACCCGAGATGTTTGATTTTGATCCTCGGCACGCTGTCGCCTTCGACAACCTACCGAGTCTCGGGGCTACTATTTATACAGGCGATTTTTATATGCAGAACTGTTAAAGACAAAGGGTGCATCATTTTCAAGATACCTCAAATCCCGCCAAAGAAGCTCAGGCGGCATTACGAATCTCGCTTTCAATGACGAAATCCTTCCAACCACCGTGACGCATTTACACGCCGGTGATCTTCTCAAATGGACGCCTCTCAAGCAAACTCTTCGCCTCCCGCCGGACTCGTGGGTGTTGAACTCTTTGGCCCCTCAGACTGGGACGCCCGCGGATTTACACTTCGGCTCGCCGCCTCATCTGGCGGCGCGGGCAGACGGAGGCGACGCTTCTCCATAATCTCCTAAGAAGATCCCCGAGGATGAACTCATCCGAGACGGCTGCAGATCCGAACTGCGATATAAATATTTCGTTACCTATGTACATAAACGAAGGTACTTCCTTATTAAACTTCCTCTTTCATACTCACGGCTCGTTGGAGGGCTGGTCCTTGGCGATGATTGCGCCGTCCGGATTCTCTCCGGACGCCGGACCTGGTGGGGATTTCTTCCCACGCTTAGGGCTTGACCTCCGGATCTTCGGAGGCGGTCCTCTTCTCCTCTCAAGGAGGAACCTTGGTTCCTCCTCTTCACGCCTTTGGACGGGAAGTATTAGCCCTTTATCTCCCCGTCGCCTTCTACGGGCGCAACCTCCAACATTCTCGACCAAAGACGGGCTCCAAGCATGTCTCTCGGAGGGGGGCCGGACACCTTATCAGCCTTGATCGCGCCACCCATTCCTGTAGAGAATAAAAAAGGGTCAGAGATGATCTTTGAAAGGCATATGATAGAACGTCCGAGCTCGAGCTACTTACCCGAGTATCCGGCGATCGCGGCTTAAGCCTCGCCCTCGGCGAATCCGACACGCTTACTCATGGGTCCAAGAACAGCTTGTACATCTCCATGGGTGTCGCGCCATAAAATGCTGGAGAATACGAGGTCCCTCCGGATTGAATTCCCATAGACGGAGAGGACGACGCTTGGTGGTAGGAGGTGCTCGACTAGCATGACTTGCATCACCTTGACCAGCCGATCTCCCTTGTTTGGAGGTCTCGAACCGCCCAAGCAGGCGGGCACGCCCTGGACGGCCCCTCAGCTGAGCCCTTGGTCGACCCACCACATTAGTTGCCATGGAGGTCCCGGCGGAAGGAGGGCGGAGGCTTCGCTGCTGCGCCCTTGGAGCGTGATGTAGAACCACCTCGCTGCCACAATCCTCGCTCCTCTTGAAGGAACCTTCGAGCCACGGGCATCGACCTTCTTGCTTATGGTCGCCTACCACACTCCGCTGACGCCTCTATCATCTTCGGCTCCACCTTGAATGTTTTCAGCCACAGGCGAAGTGGGGATGACGCGGAGGAAGGCTTCGCAGACGATAATGAATGCGGAGATATGGAGGATGGACTCCGAGCCAAGTCGGGAAGTCCAGCCAGTGGTAGAACAGGAGCCCTCACGAAAGGATCCGCTGGGAAGCCTAATCCCGACGGAGGTGAGATGCGAAACGACGATTCGCCGGGCTCGGGTTGGCACGGCCTGCCCAGGGGCAGGCAACCCAGCGAAACCTCAGAGGCTGTACTTGGCCTCACGCAATCTCATTATGTCCTCCTCCGTGATGGAGGAGGGCACCCACCAGCCCTGGAGGTCGGAGCCGACATTGTTGTGGATCCAAGCGCCGAGTCTCAAGCTCTTGGTGTTGGAACCGGGAGCAGAGGAAAGATTCGATGCAAGGTTGAAAGACAAGGACGGGCCTGGTCCTCTTATAAAGGGGAAATAATACCAAGGGCCGCCTCCGCGGACCGCTTGAGATTCCCTTCGATAGAGGAGGCGGGCGACGGAATGGTTGGGTTACCCACGCACGTATTGATGAGGATCCCGGAATAAAAGGGAACACGATCTCGCTTCGACAGTGACGTGCAAGGAAACCGCCGCTAAACGTGCTTTGGCGGAATAATAAAACGATTCAAACGAAGGCTTGGCTATGGTGATATCACGCGTAATACGCCGCCAGATTGAACTAAGTGTGTATTTTATTCTCTACGTTGGAATGTGGAATTTATTTTGCAGAGCCGACACTATCCTGGTGTTCATTGTTTTCTCCGGATTATTCAAGGGAGGAACCTGCCTTGCAATGCCGAACATTATGCACGCCGGACTTATCGCCATTTAAGACTGGTTCAGGCTACCGAGGAGTCCTCGACTAGGGGTGTCCGGACAGCCGGACTATCAATATCCGCCGGACTCCTGCACTACGAAGATAGAAGATTGAAGACTCCGCCTGCTTCCGAAGGTACTTTCCTTGGCGTGAAGGCAAGCTTGGCAATACGGATATGTAGATCTCCTACCATTGTAACCGACTCTGTAATCCCTAGCCTCTCCGTGTCTATATAAACCGGAGGGCTTTAGTCCGTAGGGACACAACATTACATCTCAACAATCATACCATAGGCTAGCTTCTAGGGTTTAGCCTCCTTGATCTCGTGGTAGATCTACTCTTGTACTACCCATATCATCAATATTAATCAAGCAGACGTAGGGTATTACCTCCATCGAGAGGGCCTGAACCTGGGTAAAAGCATTGTGTCCCTCGTCTCCTGTTACCATCCGCCTAGACGCATAGTTCAGGACCCCCTACCCGAGATCCGCCGGTTTTGACACCGACAGGGACCTTGGCCCTCTTCGCCGCCCTCTCCACCAAAGTCCTGAAACAGAATAGGGGTTTAGAGAGAAGCAGATTAGATACAAGGCAAACAACAACAAGGATCAAAGAAAGACAAGTACAGTAAGAAGAAAGCCTTACTCCTCCTCCTCCTCCTCCTCTTCATCATCATCGGAGCTCAGCGCCAGAGGTCGAACTCCGTACCTCTCGGCGCGACGTGGCGGAGGAGTAGGCTCCTCCGGCGCTTGCCGAGGGCTGCGGCAGATCAGCGTGGCGGCCCGGAAGACCCGCCTCGGTTGCCGGGCGCTGCTCAGGACCCTCCTGCTGCAACAGTATTTGCAATGTGGAGCGTGTCCCACGGCGCGCTGGCTGCTGGTCGGCCTGCTCCTCTGCCAGCTCTCCGACTCGACGGAGACGCCTTCTCGGTCGGAATTGGGGCTGCGTGGGGCTCCGCCAGGCAAGTTGCTCAAGACGGTTGGCAGCTCGCGCCCTCGGCGGGCTCGCTTCGTTCGACCTCGGCCTCCCCTCGCCATCGACTTCTCCGCAAGATCTTCCGGGCGGCAAGGCTTACCGCCTCGCTGCATCCGCCCGCCAGGTAATGAAGCCAACCGCCACCAGCAGCGGCTGCCACCGCCTCTTCGCCCTGCTAGCAATGTCGCCACATTCGCTGGCGGTTGTGCGCGGGTAAGGAGCTTCGTCGTCGGAGTTGATGGCCACCTCCGCCAAGTTATCGAAGAATTGCTGCACAACCTCGGCGCTGGGCTCTATCCAATTTGCACTTATCCTGCGAAGTCGCAATCCGCATCATTGCGCAGATGCTATCGCTACCGAGTTGTCAGCACAAGGGGACGACGCTCGCGCAACTTGAACCACTCTGGATGGTTGGCGTCATGCTTGAACATCTCCCTCAGCATCGCGTCAAGCTCCAGAACCGTGAAGTTGAAGTTGAGGCCTGGACGCAGCCTCATGATATCCGCCGGGCCGCCAAACAGCCAGGCGGGCCTCCCCCTCTTTTGCAGGGGAGCGATGCGACGGCGAAGGAAATCCGCGCCAACTGCCCCTGTTGTGAGTCCGGCATGCCTGAGCCGGAGGATTCGGGTGGTGGCGATCGTCAGCTTGGCGTCATCTGGCGACAGAGCGCTCCAGTCGCTGCCACGCACCACCCGGGTCTGGCGCAGCTGGGTGAATGGCGGCGGATTGGCATCACAGATCCAGCACCACTCCGCCCTCCACTCGTCCCACTTGCTGCGGAGCTCGCCCGTCAAGTACACCTCCTTCATGCCCATCCGGGAGGTCCAGGCGATTCCGCCGGCCAGTGGTTCCCCCTTCTCGGCCCGAGGGGAGAAATAATGACGGAAAAGAGCAACATTGGGGAGGATGCCAACAAAGTTCTCGCAGAGGTGTGCGAAAACCGCCATTGTCAGAACGGCGTTGGGGGTGAAATCATGAAGGTGAAACCCGTAGGTGTTCATGATGTCGCAAAGAAAATCGGAAAAAGGTGGGCAGAGCCCGCAATAGAAGAACACAAGGAAGAAGTAGTACCCTCTGGGGAACTTTTTTCGATTTGAAGCCTCAGCGAAAGCACCGGCGCGGCGCGGATGCGCCTGCTTCCGCTTACCAAGAGAGGTAGAACTCCGCCCGCAACGCCTCCGGGGTGAGCTCGGGGAGGAAAAGCACATGCTTCTTGCGCAGCGCCTCGAGCTCCAGCGCCTCGGCCGACTTTGCAGCCTTCGAAGCCTTCGCGGCCTTCGCAGCCTTCCCGGTCTTCGGAGCCATGGCGGAAGCAGTGGGGGAAGGCGAAGGCGACGGTGGCGACGACGGCGATGGGCGGCGGAGCGCTGCTCTCTTTCGACTCGGGAAGTGGAGGGGAGCGGCGGAGCTTTCGGAGGAAGGAACTGCAAGTGGCGAAAGTGGGGGAACAGCCCCGCTTCCTCTGCTTATGAACAGGGGATGCGAACGTTACGCATTTCCTGGAGTTAAGTATTGACCACGTTCTCTCCCACGACGCCGCAATTGACGCGTGCCGTTGCGAGAGGATGCGGTGGACATGGAGTCCGATTGTGTGTGGACCCAGGCCGCTGCGTCTGCAGATTATTTTTGGGCCCGCCCAACAACGCCGGCACTGCAGTATGGCCCAGTTCGGGGCTCCTTATCGGTGTACTAAAGTAGGGGTACCTTAGTGCCCCGAACTTGTGCACGGGCAGTCTCAGCACCCCGCGGCAAGGCTTGCCGGGCACCCGCCAAGACCCTCCGCTATTTCCTATTACTGCCATTCAAGAACAAAGTGTCAACCAAGTAGACAAGGCCCCGCAAGAGGAGCTTGCCGGAAGGACAAAACCTGTGCAAGAGGAGATTGCCGGAAGGCCAACCAAAGATCCGAAGACTTGCCATGACACTCGCAAGATCCCTAAGAGGCCCGGCGACCGCAAGCTTGCCGGGCGCGACAAGAGAAGGGTCAGGGGCAAGGCTCTTGCGGCATGCAAGGCTGCCACCCTGCACCCAAGCTCCAGCAAGATCCAGCGGCGTGGTCACCCTGTGGCCATCCCAGAGCACGTGCGCGGTATTTGCAGGCTTGAGCGAGGTGGCGAGTGGAGCCGACAAGGAGGCCATCGTGGCGATCGGTGGCGCCCCTAGCGGTCGCTTCCTCACACTGTTACATGACTCCAGACGGGCATTAAATGCCCTTGTCCCCGCCGTCAGAGTTAGGTAGGGGACACTTTGGACACCATTGTACCAACCTGCATTTTACTCTTTACCCCTCTTCCCACGCTGCCACCTGTTGGTGCCCCTTGAGACTATAAAAGGGAGGCCCATGCGCGCGTAGAAGGGGTCTGCCCATTCGACACATCCAACACCACCACACCCTCGCCTCGAGCAAGAACAAATACAAACACAAAGCAGCAGAGGAGTTTTATCTCCGGAGAGCTCAAGCCGGGTAAAAATCACCTGCTTCCCCAGCCGACCTCGATCCGCCTCAGGCGCCCTCGCCTCCCTCGCCAGACTAGAAGGGCCCCCTGCCCCATAGGTGCTCGTGCCCCGCAGAACCGCACGACAATATGCCTCCTGCTGAATCAAAGCGGTCCGGAGAAGATCCTTAACCCGGCGCTTCTCTATTGCTTGCGGAGAGTCTCCTTCGATCGGGATAGCTTCTAATCGCGCAGCAGCTGCGACAAGATTGTCCATAGGATTAGAATAATGACCCGGAGGTGTCTGGACCAGCGGAGGAATCACAATGTGTCGGGGTCCGGACGCGTATCCGTGGCCTTGAGCACCTATGGGGCACTCGGGGGCCCCTTCTGGTTCGGCGGGGAGCGGGCCGCGCAGAGAGTAGATCGAGGTCGAGCACGCACGGGAGACGGACGATCTTTACCAGCTTCGGGCTCTCCGAGAGATAACACCCCTACCGCTGCTCTGTGGTTATTTGATCTAGCCTCGAACGCGGCGTAAGGTAGTGCCGTGGGTGTCGAATGGATCAACCCTTCTACGCGCGCATGGGCCTCCCTTTATAGTCCTCAAGGGGTACCACAGTGGCAGCGAGAAGAGGGGTAGAAACGTAAAAGCGAGGTTGGTACAATAGTGCACAACACGCCTTACCTAACTCGACGGCAGGGACAAGGGCATTAAATGCCCGTCCGGTCGCCCAACAAGGCAGTGGAGCGACCGTTAGGTGAGCCTCCGGGTGCCACGATGGCGCCTGTCAGCTCCGCCACACCGCCTCGCATGGTTGCGTAGTATCCCGCCACGTGCTCTTGGGATGGCCTGGTGATGACGCGTCACAGGGTGCGCTGGAGTTGGGTGGCAGTCTTGCCGCGGCAAGTGCCTTGCCGCGGTCCTTTTGTCGTGCCGGCAAGCTTGCCGGCCACTGGGCCTTGCCGGGGCGCGCGGGGCGCCGTGGCAAGTTTTCTGGTGGTGTCCTGGTTAGCCTTCCCGGCAAGCTCCTCTTGCCGGGGCCTTCGTGTTCTTAGCTAGTACTTTGTTCTTGAATGGCAGTGATAAGGAGTGGTGGGGAGCCTTGCCGGACTTCAGGCGAGCCTTGCCGCGGGGTGCTACGACTGCCCGTGCACGAGTTCGGGGTACTAAGGGCCCCCTACTTTAGTACACCGGACAGAGCCCCTGCCTGGGCTGACACGGTGCCGAAGCGTTGTTGGGCCAGGCCCAAGACAAAGGCACGGGCAAGCGTGGCTCGGCTCCGCCAAGATGTGGCCCGCACCCACCGCGCTCCGCAAGAACGGCACGCGCCGATTGCGGCGTCGTGGGAGACGTGGGCGGCGCGTGCGATCTTTAGGGCATCCACCCCCGTGATCGTGGTGCAGGGCGAGGTCACTTCACCCATCGCTCCGGCCCCGCTCACTCGCCACGCGGCCTTCATGCATGGGGGTCGTGGGCGGCGAAGGTGGGAGACCGAGCCGTCACGGGCGGAGATGGTGAGTCGGCCCCGCTCCTCTGCCCTCCTCACTTTCTGATTGGACGGCGAGGCGGTCGAGCCCCCACCTCGCCCTTTAAAAGGGGCGGAAGGGGGGTACGATAGTCTCACACTTCCTCTCTTCCCTTCGTCTTCAACTTCCGTTACTCTTCCTTCCATCTGCCATGGAGGGAGGGAATCTGGTCCTTCCACGGTGGCAGCAAGGGTCGCCTCGAGCGGCGCACCTCTTCCTATCTCAAGACTGTGTGGCGGAGCCGCCACAAGGGGAGAGGGAGGGGCGAGGTCATGACGAGGCCGAGGACGTGGTCGAGGCGGTCGGGGAGAGGCGGCCGGGCGATGTGCCTCCCTGTCTCCGCCGGCGGCTCCTTTCTCGAGGAGATCTTCATCAAGCTGCGCCCGCGCTGCGCCGCCTCGCCGCCCGGCCCTGCTCATGGCGCGATGGAACCGGATCCGCCCGAGGTGATGGAGTTGCGCATGAGGGGCTGCGGGATCAGCGGCACTTTCGGGTGAGTGTCGTGTCCCCAGCCCCGGCGTGATGTACTTCGACCGAGGGTGGAAGACGCTCACCGCATCCACAGCTTGACGGCGGGGTTTACCTCCATTTCAAGTTAATGGAGGGCGACCTTCTCGCCGTCAAGGTCTTCGGGACTCGGGACCCGGCGAGATGTCTGTGGACAGCTCCTCCGATAGCGAAGGTCCCTCCTCGAGCGAGAGTGACGAGGAGGGCGACAACGACGACGACAAGGATGGCGGGTCCGACTAGGCGCCGGATGCTGCCTCATGCCACCGCGACCCCATCATCCGGGTCGCTGCCTTCGAACTCCCCGGGCCATCTCCTTTGGCGGCTGGCGTGAGGAGGCTGCGGAAGAGGAAGAGGGGTGGCGGCAAGGCCGTCAAATCGAGTACGAGGGCGAGGAGCCTCGTCGGTGCGGCCGACGCCCCACCACCCCTGCCTTCAAGCTCTCGCCTCCGCGCCTGCCTCCGCCAAGCTCTGGCCGGCCCCGGAAGTTCTCTTGGTGTCTTCGCGCCTGTAGCTTTCCTAGGCGCCCTTTGCCCTTCCCAAGAGCTTCTCTTGCCGGGCCTCCTTGACCTACCTCCCAACTCCTGAACAGAGAAACAGGAGAGGGATTACGGCATCTTATCTTTCAATTTGTAAGCCCTTGGGCCTTAGTTGTATTTAAAATATGTAATCCTCTCTATCATGTTTTTCATCCTCCATGGACTTGTACTAAACTGGGATGTTTTTAATGAAAAGAGGGAACGCTTGTCGAGACGAGTCTTTTACTTGATTTCGTGCCTTGTATGCTCCCATCCCACGCTTTAGGAACTTGCGGGCGCGAACACGCTTTCTTGAGTCGCGGGACATCGAGCCTGGTTGGGCGGTGTTGCTTCCGCAAGCGACCTTGTCGCCGGGCCATTGCGGCGCACTTGTGTTTGTTGAGCGGGCTCGAAAACAAAGCAAGGGCGCAAGCGGGCCACGACTGCTCCTCCTCAAGCATGGGTTTTACAAGACACGCTGCTCAAGGACGCAGCCTAGCCTTCCCGGTCCATAAGAGGAGGCATGACGAGGGACGAAAAACTTATCGACTCCTCGGCCCCGGTGATATTAGCTTGTCGGGAGGAACCTTGGCCTCGCAGCTTACGGCAGCTCCGCCCTGCCGAGGTCCGATGTCGGCGTGCTTTTTGGTTCGTCGGCGACGCCCACGGCCGCCGGGGCCCCGCCCGCTTATGGAAGGGTCTCTGGTACTTGCAGCCGCCAGCGAAGTTGGCTTGCCGGGGCTGGGGCACTCTTCTGGTTTACTGTAATTAAGGCCATGAAGACAGCTGAGATAGGTCTGCAATAATTTCATTATTTATATATATATAAATTCTTTTCGTGCGGCTTCGCAAGACGATGCCTTGCCTTGCCCTTCGTACGTTTATACTCTATGCTGCTAGGGAACTTGCCGGTGCTAACACACTTGCTGAGTACGGAACATCAGCAGCCTGCTGGCGGTGTTTTCTCCGGCAAGAAACCTTCTCGGGCCAGCTGCAGTGCACTCGATTTGTTGAGCGGACTCGGAAACAAATCGAGGACGCAACTCAGCCGTGAGTTGGCTCCTCCGCGCACAAGTTTCTTGTACGAAGGGCGCCTTACGGCAAGGCTTGTTACGTTACGCCCTCTACCTGTTATATCCTTTGTGCGTTTTTACCTTACGCTTCTAGGGAACTCGCCGGCGCTAACACACTTACTGAGTACAGGACATCAGCAGCCCGCTGGCGGTGTTGTTTCCGGCAAGAAACCTTCTCGGGCCAGTTGCAGTGCACTTGCGTTGTTGAGCGGGCTCGGAAACAAAGCAAGGACGCAACTTAACCACGAGTTGGCCCCTTCTGCGTGCAGGCCTTGCATACAAAGGACGAACGCGCAAAGGGGCATAACATAAAAGGAACATGGAACTAACGGGTGTTATGTACAAAAACTCGGATGACTTAGCTTTTTTTTTAACGTCCTGCTGAGGTCGCACTTCTTCCCCGATCCTTTCCCCTTGTATGTTCTTGTCCCTACGCTGCTGGGGAATCCACCGGCGCAAACATGCTTGTCGAGCGCGGGCATCGCCGCTCATTGGCGGTGTTGCCTCCGGCGGGGAGAACTTGTCGGGCTGGTTGCGGCGTGCTTTTATCATCGAGCGGACTCAAGACGAATCGACGGCGCAACTTAACGACGATTCGTTCCCCCCGTGCCCAGGTTCTGCATACAAGGTATGGATTTTTAGGGAATACGACCCAGAAGTTTGAAGCTTGGCATCTTTCTCTGCCCTACTGGCCGGTGGACTGTTTGGCGGAGCTCGATGGCGCGTCCTCAACGACAGCGTGGCGCTCCGGGGAGATGCGCCTGCCGGAGTGCGCACCAGAGTCGGAGCCGTCCTTGCCGGGCTTAGTCTTTGGCTGGTCTATCTTTGCTTTCTCGTACTTGCCGGTGGAGCTCGATGGTGCGTCCTCGATGGCAACGCAGTGCTCCGGGGAGATGCGCTTGCCGAGGTGTACTCCAGAGCTATCCTTTCCGGACTTGGTCTTCCTCTTCCCCGAGGAGCTTCAGCGCAAGTGGCTCGCGCTTCGCCGCAGCAGCTGCTTCCCTAGTAGATCTCGTCGGCAGATGAGTGCATCCTTCTTGTCGCCTTGGATAGAAATGATGCTCATCGGGCCGGGCATCTTGAGCACATTGTATGCGTGATGAGAGGCCGCCATGAACTTGGCGAGTACGGGTCGGCCGAGTATCCCATTGTAGGGTAAAGGGATATCATCCACGTCGAATGTGACCCTCTCGATCCCCGAAGTTCAGCTTTCGCGCCGAACGCCACCGCAATGTGATCTTCCCCTTAGGTTGGCTCCTTCCCGGATTTATTCCTTGGAAGGTGCCATTTTCAAGCTCGTTGTCGGGGATCTGGAGCTTCTTGAGCACTGCGGAGGAAATCAAGTTCAGGCCGGCCCCGCCGTCAACCAACATCTTCGTGACCTTGAGGTTGCGAATCGCAGTGAGACCAACAGCGGCAAGCACCCGACCGCGGTGATGCGGTCGGGGATCCTCAACGTCGAAGACGAGGGGTCGGTTGACCACTTCAGGGCTGCGGCGCCTCGGACGGCTCTCACTGCATTCACTTCTCGCACCCATCGCTTGAGTTGGCGGTGCGAGGTGTGCGAGGCGCCGCCGTCGACGCACAATACCTCTATCGCCTTCTGAAACTCTTGATCTTCAGCCTCATCTTCCTCCATCTCATCATCTTCATCTTCCTCCTCGTCCTTGCCGCGGCCACGGGGAGGCCTGTCTCCTTGCCGCGCCTTGGCCTTGCCGCGGTCCCCTCCCCGGGCGGGAAGTTTCTTGCCGGATCCTCCGCCACCTCCCTGGGCTCTCTCCTTATCGCGGCGCTCGTACTCAGCTTTCTGCAGCTCCGCCATCTGCTCTACTTTTTTCCAGGTTTGGAGGTCATGGCCTTTGGTGCGGTGGATCTTGCAATAACGCTTGCCGGAGCCGTCCTGCTTGTCGGCGGCCGCCACAGCCTCGCCGGAGTCGTCGGTCTTGGCTTTGTCGGAGCCGCCTCCGTTGCCGGAATGCTCAACAGCTAGCACGTCCTTAGCTTTCCTCTTCCTATTGTTCCGCCTCCGTTCCTTCTTGCCGGGCGGCGCCTCGCTGTCCGATCCTTCGCTCTGCAACCTCTCCGGATTTTCCTCCCCTCTTCAGCTCGTGCACACTTGTCGGCGAGGCGTAGAGCTCGTGACATCTCGATCTTTATCATCGCCATCTCCTCCTCATCCCGTGGTTACGCGACGCTTTGATGAAACGCGGCGATAACCGCGGCAGGGTGGACGCCGGGAATGTTGCGCTGCACCTGGCTGAATCTTTGTATATACTTGCGCAGGGGCTCCCCCTCCTTCTGGACGAGTAAATGGAGGTCACTCTCCTGGCCATGAGGCTTGTGGCCGCCCGTGAAGGCGCCGACAAACTGATGACACAGGTCCGCCCATGAAGAGATGGAGCCGTCCGGCAAGTGCATGAGCCAAGATCTGACGTTGGGCTTGAGTACCAGCGGGAAGTAGTTGGGGAGGATCTTCTCGTCGCGCCCTCCGGCAGCCTGCACTGTGATGGTGTAAATGCTGAGGAACTCCGACAGGTGTATCCTGCCATCATACTTCTCGGGCACATCTGGCTTGAAGTTTTTAGTTTTGGGCCACTAGACTTGTCGCAGCTCGCGGGTGAACGCAGGGCACCCTGCCGCATACGGCAAGTCGCCTGGTTCTCCGGGTGCGTGCGCGTCGACAACGGGCCCGGCGCGCTGGTCAGATTGACGTCACGCTTCTCTCCGGTGCTCGATGCGAGTGCGAGCGTCTTCGCGTTGCCGTTCTTGGAGAACATGGCGCTGATCCCGGCGAGTTCGCGGGTCCGATGGCGCGGTGGAGTCGGCGTCAAGGTTGGTCCGGCGAGCTGGCGATCTTGGCCTGTGGGGCTGGGAGCGCACGGAAGCGGCACCCAAGCGTCCGCCGGCGCCGCCCTGCGCGGGCGCCTTGTCGGGCCCTCGGCGCGCTCGTCGCCGGGTTTGTCGCCATTAGGCGGCCGACGAGGCTATGTATAGCCATCCTCGATCGTCGATCTTGTGTGGCGCCGAGGGAAATCTAAGCAGCAGGGCTCGGGCCAGCGCTTCCTCTGCGATCTTGGGCAGCGGTGGTGATGGGCGGCGAGGAGCGAGACGTGCTCGGACTCCCAATCGGGTTGGGAGGAGCAACACCTCGCCCAGCGACCGTGCTTCACTCGCACCAAAGCATGCGTTCGTGCATGCTGCCCGCGGCGTCCCCGCGACCCACCGCTTGGCCTTGCTCCAACGCGAGCACGGTGCTTGGAGCATCGGGGCGTTGTTGGCCTTGAACTTCTTGGGACGGGCGCGGCGTCTGCACCGTCGCCGACACTTGCGGGGCCTTGTTCTTGGATCTGGTGATGACACGAGACCCACCGGCGGCACCCGCTGCCACGCCGGCGTCCACCTCACCGCCTACTTGCTCCGGCGGTGGCGGTAGAGTTTATGTAGACGGGGCGGCCACCTCCGAAGGCTTCTTCTTTGGTGGCATGTTGACGATGACGCTGATGTAGAGCGCGTGGAGACCGGATCAGATGCTCACGACCTCGACGCCCCCCTACCTGGCGCGCCAAAGATGTCGGGGTCCGGACGCGTATCCGTGGCCTCGAGCACCTATGGGGCACTCGGGGGCCCCTTCTGGTTCGGCGGGGGAGCGGGGCCGTGCACAGAGCAGATCGAGGTCGAGCACGCACGGGGAGACGGACGATCTTTACCCAGCTTCGGGGCTCTCCGGAGAGATAACACCCCTACTGCTGCTCTGTGTGGTTATTTGATCT
The DNA here is from genome assembly GCA_021437245.1 of Aegilops speltoides. Taxonomy (NCBI): domain Eukaryota; kingdom Viridiplantae; phylum Streptophyta; class Magnoliopsida; order Poales; family Poaceae; genus Aegilops; species Aegilops speltoides. The sequence goes on from CM038141.1 coordinate 201,926,572, forward strand.
AGCTCGAACGTGCGAGCGTAAGGTAGTGCTGTGGGTGTCGAATGGACCGAACCCCTTCTACGTGCGCATGGGCCTCCCTTTTATAGTCTGAAGGGGGTACCCACAGGTGGCAGCGTAGGAAGAGGGGGTAGAAACGTAAAAGCGCAGGTTGGTACAATAGTGCACAACAGTGCCCCTACCTAACTCTGACGGTAGGGGACAAGGGCATTAAATGCCCGTCCGGTCGCCCAACAGTGCAGGTGGAGTGACCGTTAGGTGAGCCTCCGGGTGCCACGATGGCGCCTCTGTCAGCTCCGTTTGCCACCTCGCTCTGCATGGTTGCGTAGTATCCCGCCACGTGCTCTTGGGATGGCTCGTGATGGCGTCACGGTGCTTATGGAGTTGGGTGGCGTCTTGCAGCGGCAAGTGCCTTGCCATGATCCTTTTGTCGTGCTTAGGCAAGCTTGATGACACTGGGCCTTTGCCGGGGCAGCGGGCGCCGTGGCAAGTTTTCAGTGGTGTCTGGTTAGCCTTCCCGGCAAGCTCCTCTTGCCGGGGCCTTCGTGTTCTTAGCTAGTACTTTGTTCTTGAATGGCAGTGATAAGGAGTGGTGGGAGCCTTGCCGGACTTCAGGCGAGCCTTGCCGCGGGGTGCTACGACTGCCCGTGCACGAGTTCGGGGTACTAAGGGGCCCCCTACTTTAGTACACCGACACAATGTTCTGCCGAGGAGGTTCCATCAAGCGAGGTTGGACCGTCGCTCCTGGCCCTGGTGCCTCGACTCGGTTTACCTCCCGGTGCCCCGGCGGATTGTTGGTTCCAGCTTCCGGAGTGTGAAAGAGATTTCTAGGGTCGAACCCTAACGGCAGGCGTGATCTGTGCTTCCGCTTCAAGACCTCCTGTGATGCGTTCTGGTCGAGCATGAGCTTATAGGCACAGGCGTCCAGCGGCCAGCTCTGCCACCACCTGTCCTTCTCTGCTGCCAGGTCGGCTTATTCCTGTACGATCTGCTCTCTCACCTTTGCAACCTCTGCAACATGGGCCTCCTGATCCGTTGGATTGCCCTCTGCCATAAGTACAGCTAGTGCATCAAACAGGTCAGACAGAACTTGAACCGGTGGGCGCACAAGGCCTCCCGCCCCTGCTGCCGCTGCCGCTGCTGATCCGGAGAGCATTGCTGCTGCGGTCGAAGAGTCATTCGCCGCCTGCGTGCCGGCCATGAATATTCCAACCCGGTTGATCTGATCTGGGGGGTCCGGAATACTGTCGCCATCGGAACAACCCCTAATCTGGTCGTCTTGCAACTGGTACATGGATTCGGTGTCTCCGGTTGAGGACCCGTCGCCCGAATAGGTGACGGTCTCGCTACCGTATTCTGACTCGTCCTCATGCTCTCCTCCGTGGATGACTCCCACGAAGGCACGCTTCACGGCCGGTTTAACATGGGTAGATCTCGCATGCTGAGCCGTCTCGACGAGGTCGGTGCAGATGTCCGGCTCAGGCCCAGGCTCACCAATCTTGCCGATAAAAACGTGTATGCCACCAAAGGGGACCCGGTACCCGTACTCAATCGAGCCGGCTTCGGGACCCCATCCTGCATCGTCGATGTAGAGCTTGTCGCGATGACTCTTGGTCATCCGGCCCACAGCATAGCCTTCGAGTCCTTCGAACTTGCCCTCCAAGATCATCAAACCGTCGTGCGATAGCCCCACGGTGGGCGCCAACTGACGTGGATTTGTCACGGCAGATGTCCTTGTGAAAGGACTTAGTCGTGGAGCCATCTCTACGGGTTAACTTGAAGGGGTTAAAGCGGACACAAAGACACAAGGGTTTATACTAGTTCGGCCCCTTCGATGAAGGTAAAAGCCTATGCCTAGTTGTGATGGGATTGATGTGGTTTCGATGACTAGGGAGCAAACAAGCTTCGCCTAGGCCTCGAGTTGTTGTTGTCTGTCCTTGAACCACCGCCGGGTCGTCCCTTTATATCTGTGGTGGCGCCTGTCGGTCCATAGAGTCCCACACCGGTTCATATTAAGTATCCCGGTTGGTCTCTCTCTATTCCTAACTTACAATACAAGTTTACATATCAAGCCGGTTTACGGCTACAGGTTCTAAACCGACTACAGGCCTTGGGCCTACATCTGCTTAACCACTTTTATACTACTAATGAAGTTAAACCGGCCCAGGTAGGCCGGTTCACGCCCAGTGGTAATATCCCCAACACCTTGCGCATGCCATCATCTCCATGCTTGTTCGTGCACCAATGTTCATCCTTCCGCAAGCTAGGCCATTCATTTGTAAGCAAAACAAATGTATCCAATTTAGGCAGCATCATATTCTAATGAACATTAGAATCATTACCAAGAAACAAAAGTACCTGATAATTTTATTGGCGTGTGCGAGCTCTAGTAATTGGTCCAGTATATGTAGCAGTAGGGGCTGTGGGTGTAACAATGGTATTGATGTCCTCATCATCCTCCCCTTCTTGAAATGAAGTCGTCCTTGACGGAAGCTCATCTTCCTCACCCAAATAAGGTTTCAAATCTGCAATGTTAAAAGTGGGACTAACCCCAAAATCTATAGGCAGCTCAAGTTTATATGCATTATCATTTATTTTCTCCAACACCTTAAAAGGACCATCGGCACGAGGCATTAGCTCTGACTTGCGCAAATCAGGAAATCTATCCTTACGTAAATGTTACCAAACAAGATCTCCAGGTGCAAACACAACATGTTTTCTACCCTTATCTCCAGCAAGTTTATATTTAGCATTCATACGCTCAATGTTTTCCTTAGTTAACTCATGCATTTTTAAAATCAATTCAGCACGTTTTTGAGCATCAAAATTAACCTTCTCCGAAGATGGAAGAGGCAACAAATCAATAGGTGCACGAGGTAGGAAACCATACACAATTTCAAGAGGGCACATCTTAGTAGTAGAATGCAATGAATGATTATAAGCAAATTCAATATGAGGGAAGCATTCTTCCCACATTTTCTTATTATTCTTCAAAACAGCCCTAAGCATAGTCGACAATGTTCTATTGACTACTTCAGTTTGTCCATCAGTTTGGGGGTGACAAGTAGTACTAAAAAGCAGTTTAGTCCCCAACTTAGCCCATAAACATCTCCAAAAGTGGCTAAGAAATTTAGTCTCATGATATGAAACAATATTATTTGGCACAACATGCAAGCGAATAATTTCATGAAAGAACAAATCAGCAACATTAACAACATCATCGCTTTTATGACATGGTATAAAGTGTGCCATTTTCGAGAATCTATCCACGACAACAAATATGCTATCCCTCCCCTTCTTTGTTCGAGGTAAACCTAAAACAAAGTCCATAGATATATCCTCCCAAGGAATACTAGGTACAGGCAAAGGCATATATAAACCATGAGGATTGAGTCGTGACTTAGCTTTTTGACATGTAGTGCAGTGAGCAACAAAGCGCTCAACATCCCTTCTCATCTTTGGCCAAAAGAAATGTGTAGCAAGTACGTCCTCTGTCTTCTTCACGCCAAAGTGTCCCATTAATCCTCCTCCATGCGCCTCCTGCAGCAACAAAAGACGAACAGAGCTAGCTGGAATGCATAGCTTGTTAGCACGAAACACAAAGCCATCGTTAACGACGAACTTGTTCCATGTTCTACCTTCGTTACAATTCTGCAATACATCTTTAAAATCAACATCATGCACATATTTATCTTTCATGGTCTCCAAACCAAATATTTTGAAGTCAAGTTGTGAAAGCATAGTATAGCGACGAGACAATGCATCAACAATAACATTTTCTTTACCCTTCTTGTGTTTAATGACATAAGGGAAAGTCTCAATGAATTCAACCCATTTAGCATGTCTACGGTTCAGTTTAGCTTGACTTTTAATATGTTTCAAAGATTCAGGATCAGAGTGTATAACAAATTCTTTGGGCCATAAATAATGTTTCCATGTTTCTAAAGTCCGAACAAGAGCATATAATTCTTTATCACAAGTAGTATAATTCAGACTAGTCCCACTCAATTTTTCAGAAAAGTATGCAACAGGTTTGCCATCTTGCAATAACACACCTCCTAATCCAATTCCACTAGCATCACATTCAAGATCAAAAGTGATTCGGAGCATCCCACAATCATCCCCATGGACGCATCTACATCCCCTACAACACCACTTGGACCTATGACTCGAGCACGTGCAAGAGCTCTTGAAACCGAGGTGACATCAATCCTCTCACAACTCCCTTTCGATTCACATGACATGGTTACTACCTCAAACAGAAACGCTATGCATACTCAGGTACCAAGGAGTTAGCCATGGAGAAGCTAAGAAGCTAGGAGGACCGGAAGCGGAAGACATGCGTGAAGACGGAGAGGAAAAACGCCAAGTCCCAGACTGGCCGGACGATCCGGACGGCGGTCCGGACGATCCGGACAGAGCCTGGATGATCCGGACCCCGGTCCGGACGACCCGGACCCCGGTCCGGACGATCCGGCTAACGCGCCCCGAAGACACCCGAAGCTCCCACTTGAAGCTGGATCATCCGGACCCCGCCCCGGATCATCCAGACCCCCAGCCGGACTTCCGGACCTGCACCGCCACCGCCAGCGTCACCAACTCATCCGGGCCTCCACCCGGATCATCCGGACCAACCCGAATCATCCGGCCAGCGCCTGCGCGCGCGTGTTGGGCTGAGCCCTTGTACCCCTTCGCCCCCTAGCCTATATATAAGACTCTTCCTCCTCACTTTGAGACTTAGCATTGGTTTAGATCATATTTTGTGTGAGAGCCTTGCTCATCCACTTGGTTACTTCTCCTCGGAGCTCACGACCTCTTCGAAGAAGATCCCCCAAGCGGATTCAAGACCCCTTCAAGGGAAGACAATCAAGACCTCCTCACGGAGAAGAATGGCTACCTTTGCATCTTTCCTTTGTTGATTTTGAATCTTGTGCTACCTTATGTGTTCGGTGATCTAGCCCTTGTGTGATCGATTACTTGTCGGTTGAGTGATTCTCTTGTTTCTCCCTGTGATTTCCTCGTGTTCTTCCGCGCGTTCTTCGTGTTTCCCCCGTAGGATCCTCTCCAAACGTGAAAGATCGGCCCCTAGGGTTCCGCCCAACATCATCTTGGTATCATGAGCCACATTGATCACGTTTTTGGAGCCCCTACCCTTTGTTTTCTAGCTTGATTTGTTGATTTCGTCCTAAATCCGAAAATCCCCACCAAAAATAGCCCCAATTTTTTTTGTGATTTGTTGGTTTTGATGATGATTTGTTGATTTTGATCCGTGGATTCGGTGTGTAACTCGTGGATCTTGCTTTTCCCCACCTTCTCCCCCTCGGAATCCATCCAAAATCCGCGGAATCGTCAAAATTCTCGCCGTTTTCGAGTTCATCCCAAGCAGTTCCCGACCGCGATTGACCTGCCCGGATCATCCGGACCCTGACCCGGATCATCCGGATGCGCCCGGATCATCCGGCTCCTGACCCGGATCATCCGGCTTCCTCTGCCGAAACTGCATTTTTGCAGTTCTCCACAAGCACCACCTACGCCTACGCACTCCCCCACTTCGATCACCACCACTTCCACCTGCCAAACCCCCACGACACAACCTCCGTACCACCATTCGATTTTGAGTTCGACAATTTGAGTTGTGATCTCCCGTGTCCTATTGTGTTTCGGCTATTTAGGTACTGTGCGACATCAACATCACCAACACTCATCTTCGTCGACTACTCATCTTCGCTATGGACTGTAACTTCGACGACATCTTTGTCATACCTTGCAATTGCATTGATAACCATCAAATCTCTTTTGCGTAGCTTACCCATCGAGACTAGCCATTGAGTATTGCCGGAAACGTGACTTGTGCACATTAGTGATCATACCATACCATACATACATTATCATCTCTTGTGTCACAAAGTTGTCATCGCATACACAATTACCATCTTGGTTCATGAAGTATTGCATAAGAAAAGAGCTCAAAAGTGAAAGAGCCAACCAAGCTTTTAAGCAAAGAGAGAAAGATAAGGAAAGAGCTTATAAGCAAGAACCATAGCATCATACTACATTAAGATTGTACTACCCGATCATCTTGGATCATAACACCGAAATACCATACATATAGCATACTTGGGATAGAGATCGTTGCATTTTTGCTTAGTAGGGTGTGCACAAGCTCCGTATCCGCCTATTGTGCAATCGTGCTAGCGTCTCTCGAGTATTGTGCAACAAGAGCATTTTCGTGGATTGCACATTTTGGCTCATTTTTGGTTTGCACAATCCCATTCTTCTATTTGCGTGTGTGTTTCCGTGTTCAACTACTTGCTTGGTCTACTTATTGCATTTGCGAATTTGCGAATCTTTTTCAACATCTTTGAGTCAAACTAACAATTGCAATCAATTTTGTGCCACCATCCTAACCAAGCTCCACCATAAGCTTTTACTTGTGTAGGTGTGAGAACCGACAAGAATTGGTACCAATAGTGCTATTTCATTGTCCGCATTTGAGTGAACTTGATTCATCATCAACATCGGTCAAAGGTACATTGGTATAAGTTCTTCTCCTTCTACCACTCACATTTTTGCTTGGAATGATGGATAGGCCAAGTACTTATACCAACCCACTCTTCATCGAGCAAGACGACGACATGTCATCATATGTCACCAAGAGCCACCTCTTTGGTGCACAACGAGCGTTGCATCAAGAGCAACAAGCAATGAACGACCGCATCGACAACCTCGCCACCGACTTGCGACTCTCCAAGCAACGTACATGAGACTACTTCGTCAACAAGCTCGACACGCACAAGCAAGAGAATGATGCAAGAATAGACGGGATCCGCGCTTTGTTGGTGAACCGTCCTCCTTCTACATCGTCATACTCAAGACGGAGCCACTCAAGTCGACACTCTGATGACTCCTTCTCCGGCTCAAGTACACCGTCATCAAACACTCTTCGACGAGCTGCGCGTCAAGACCGTCATGCATCTCGCAACCCGCTACACGTCAAGCATTCACAAGAGCAAGCCGATGAGAAAGTCCCTCGTCCTCAATCCAATCAAGTCGCTTTTGCCCAAGCTCAAGAACGACAACGTCTTCGGGATTTGGGATGAACTTTGCCATTGTATCTTTCCTTTGATTGTGTTTGTGACTTGTGGATCTTGTGTTGTTACCCTAGTGGATGTGTAATCGGGAATTGTTGGAGTGATTGCCTCTTTGTGTTCTTATTGTTTCTCTCCTTTTGCCCCCTACAAGTGTGAAAAGGTCCCTCTTAGGGTTCTACCCTACATCATCTTGGTATCATGAGCCACGTTGATTCACATCTTGGAGTCCCTACCTTCCACTTTCTAGCTTGATTTTGTTGTTTTTCGTCCTAATCCGAAAATCCCCACCAAAAATAGCCCCCAAATTTTTTTTGCAACTTGTTGATCTTGTGAGATTTGGTTGTTTTGATCCACGAATTTGGTGTTTGGCAAGTGGATCTACCCCTCCACCTTCATCCCCACCCTTCCACCGTTCGAACTTGGCCAAAAACTTAGCAATCACCACGGGATCCGAGCAGTTCGTCCGCTCACAGGAGACCCCGTGCACACGGGCCATCGAGACCCCGTGCACACGGGACCCCGTGCATGCGGACTATCCAGGAAGTCTCGGCCTTTTTCTGTTTTTCCTCATTTCGTTCCACCACCACCTCTTGTGTTCTTCCGCACCATTCCACGTGTTTGTTTGACTGTTCGGTCGCGATTTCTGTTGTGTCCTAAGGTGCTTTGGCTACTTAGGTGCGAGTTCGGATCGTCATCATCGCGACCAATCATCGACTCGGACAACACATCGGCTTCGACAAGTTCATCTTCATCACTACCATAAGCAAGCACGGTAACCTCGACGACGCCTTGTACTCCCATGCCATTAACTTGATAGCTTCGAGCCCTTTTGCGTAGCTTACCCATCGAGACCAGCTTGTTGAGTATTGCCGGGCCACGCCTTAGTGCACCATTTAGTGTTCCGTCCCTCCCGTGCATTTACTACTTGTTACCTCGTTGTGTGGCTCGTGTATCAAGCATCGTGGCATAGTCAAAAAAGCGAAAAAGCTTTTAAGCAAAAGAGAAGAGAAGCAAAGAGCTTATAAGCAATAGCATCGAGCCTCTTAGCATACGTGCATCATCTCGGTCATCACATACATAAGCATACTTGGGATAGTGAGAAGAGTGAATTCTCTATAAGGTTGGTGCACTAGCGTATCTAGCCCATTAGTGCAATCGAGCTAGCGTCTCTCCAGTATCCGTACAACAAGAGCTTTTCCCGTGGTTCGACATCTTCGAGCTCACCCCTTGGTTGTGCGTATCCCATTTATCTTCAGTGTGTGTGTTCCTCGTGTTATCTTTGGAGGTTGATTTATTTGTCTTACTTGCCATTTGGGAATCTTCTCAACTTTATCAACATCTTGACTAACATTTGCTTGAATTATTGGTGCCTTTCCTAACCAAGCTCCTCCGTCAACCATTTACTTGTAGGTGTGAGAAACAATTCCCGGTACCAATTCCCCGATTGTAACATCACGTGGGATCATACTTGTTACATCCACAATCTTCGGAAAAGGTAACTTTGGTTTTGTTCTCTCATTTTCCTACTCACCACCACTTTCTTATGATGGATAGGCCAAGTTCCTCTACCAAACCACTCTTCATCGAGCAAGACGATGACATGTCATCATTCGTCACCAAGAGCCACCTCTTTGGTGCACAACGAGTGCTACATCAAGAGCGACAAGCAATGAACAACCGCATCGACAACCTCGCCACCGACTTGCGACTCTCCGAGCAACGTACACGAGACTACTTCGACAACAAGCTCGACGCGCACAAGCAAGAGAACGATGCAAGAATGGATGAGATCCGAGCATTGTTGGTCAACCGGCCCCCTTCAACTTCTTCCTACTCAAGACGAAGCCACTCAAGTCGACACTCTGATGACACTTTCTCCGGCTCAAGTACACCGTCATCGAACACTCTTCGACGAGACGCGTGTCAAGACCGTCATGCATCTCGCAACCTGCTACACGTCAAGCATTCACAAGAGCAAGTCGATGAGCAAGTGCCTCGTCCTCAAGCAAACCAAATCGCTTTTGCTCAAGCTCAAGAACGACAATGTCTTTGTCGTCAAGAAGAAGAAGAACGAGCGCATCTACACCAAGAGCAACAAGATGTCGAGGCTCAATGTCTTCAACAACAACTACGTGAAGCGCAAGCTCTTGAGGCGCAACGTTCCCTTCAAGAATCAAGTCAATCCATCGCCAACCGCAATCGCGAACGGTGCAATCAAGAGGAAGCACTTCGAGAAGAAATCCAAGAGAGGAACTACCAACCATGTGCGCATCGTCAAGTCCCTCAAGCTCCTCCACAAGCTCGTCAAGCTCCACCTCAACCTCAAGTTCAACAAGAGCAAGTTGATCATGGACTTCCTCCACGCCAAGAGCAATATGAGGATGATTACCCTCCATGTCAAGGGCGTCATCATCACCATCGCCAACAACACAATGAAGAGCAACGCTATGGAAAGCTCAAATTCACAATGCCCTAGTTCAATGGAAGCAATGATCCGGAAGAATACCTCTCATGGGCATTGAAGGTCGACAAAATCTTTTGTTTGCACAACTATGAGGAAGAGAAGAAGATCGCTATGGCATCACTTGACTTCCAAGACTATGTGCTTGTATGGTGGGAACAAGTCCTTGAGCGACGAGAAGCAAGAGGTGACCCTCCAATCACCACTTGGGCTCAAATGAAGGATGTCATGCGAGCACGATTTGTGCCCACCTACTACAACCACGATCTCTTCAAGAAGCTTGAACTCCTGAAGAAAGGTACAAAGAGTGTTGAAGAATACTACAAGGAGATGGAGATAGCCATGATTCGAGCCAATGTCAAGGAAGATGAATGGCACGATTCTTGAAAGGACTCAATCATCCAATCAAGAAGATCACCGACTTCCAACCCTACTCCAACCTCATCGAGCTCGTGCATCAAGCGACCAAGGCGGAACGTCAAGTGCAAGATGAGTTCAAGTACGCCAAGTACTCATCCAAGACATACGGCTTCTCCAACGATCAAGCTTCAACAACTCTTCCAACATCTACATCAACCAAGCCTTCTCAAAGCAACGACGACAAGCCAAGCTACAAGAAACCTTCGTCAAGTTCAAGTCGTCTTCCTCCTACCACAAGCAACTACAAGCCGCGTGCTTCTTCATCTACTCCGACTTATGAGACCGTCAAGACGAGCTCTTTCAAGTGTTTCACTTGCGGCGGCCGTGGCCACAAGTCTTATGAATGCACAAACAAGCGCACCGTGATCCTCAATGATGATGGCACCTACAACTCAATGAGTGAAGATGAAATGGAAGCTCTTGAGCAAGTGGCCATGCACCGGCGAGTGAATGAGGATGAAGATGATAGTCTTTTGTGATGAGGATTCGAGCCCCGCTCTTCTTCTCTCCAAGGTCTTGAATCTTCAACATCAACAAGAAGAATACCAATGATGACACATCTTCCACACCAAGTGATAGAGGCAAAGGTGTCCCGTCTTTCGATGAGATGATGGATATCGCTTTGGTGGAACTCGACTTTGACGATCCGACTACGAACATGCGAGGGTGTCGCGCCTTAGCAATCGCTAAACCAACTCCGACTGGTTATTGACCACGCCGGAGCACGATCAACCTGACCACGAGGATCTGTTTCCTGCGAGCAAACGAAGAACAAGCAAGAAACTGAGATTGCAATCTGGATATTGCGAATATAAGATGAAAGCTTTATTGATCAAGGTGGGGTTCTGTGACGCCTTTGTCTAGTCGTTGAACACAAACGAAGTACACGAAGTTGCAACTATGACGAACTTTAATCTAAACAAAACCCAAAGTCTAAACGGTGCCCTAAGGGCTGTATATATGGAGGAAGAGGGGGTGACTTTTCGTCGCCCTTGGTGGAGGGGTCCGAAACTAACCCTATCTCTTGTTTCCCCACACATATGGACTCTAAAAATAGCCTATACTTATGTATTTCTAAATTACATGGGCCTGGCCCAATAATAAGGTGACGCGGCACCTAGAATAGCCTCTGGATGAAATTTATGAAGTGGCATCTTGTATATTTCGTCCAAGGCTTCATGCACTCATTATGGTGGCTTCAAAGTCCTGAAATCATCACTTGTAACTCCGTTCTTGTTCCCCTTGCGCATGCCATCATCTCCATGCTTGTTCTTGCTCCAATGTTCATCCTTCTCCAAGCTAGGCCCTTCATTTGTAAGTAAAACAAATGTATCCAATTTATGCAGCATCATATTCTCATGAACATTAGAATCATTACCAAGAAACAAAAGTACCTGATAATTTAATTGGCGTGCGCGAGCTCTAGTAATTGGTCCAGTATATGTAGCAGTAGGGGTTGTGGGTGTAACAATGGTATTGATGTCCTCGTCATCCTCCCCTTCTTGAAATGAAGTCGTCCTCGACGGAAGCTCATCTTCCTCACCCAAATAAGACTTCAAACCTGCAATGTTAAAAGTGGGACTATCCCCAAGATCTGCAGGCAGCTCAAGTTTATATGCATTATCATTTATTTTCTCCAACACCTTAAAAGGACCATCAGCACGTGGCATTAACTTTGATTTGCGCAAATCAGGAAATCTATCCTGAGGCAAAAGTAACCAAACAAGATCTCCAGGTGCAAACACAACATCTTTTCTACCCTTATCTCCAGCAAGTTTATATTTAGCATTCATACGCTCAATTTTTTCCTTAGTTAACTCAAGCATTTTTAAAATCAATTCAGCATGTTGTTTAGCATCAAAATTAACCTTCTCCGAAGATGGAAGAGGCAACAAATCAATAGGTGCACGAGGTAGGAAACCATACACAACTTCAAAAGGGCACATCTTAGTAGTAGAATGCAATGAACGATTATAAGCAAATTCAATATGAGGCAAGCATTCCTCCCACATTTTCTTATTATTCTTCAAAATAACCCTAAGCATAGTAGACAATGTTCTATTGACTACTTCAGTTTGTCCATCCGTTTGGGGGTGACAAGTAGTACTAAAAAGCAGTTTAGTCCCCAACTTAGCCCATAAACATATCCAAAAGTGGCTAATAAATTTAGTATCACGATCTGAAACAATAGTATTTGGCACACCATGCAAGCGAATAATTTCACTAAAGAACAAATCAGCAACATTAAAGGCATCATCGCTTTTATGACATGGTATAAGGTGTGCCATTTTTGAGAACCTATCCACGACAACAAATATGCTATCCCTCCCCTTCTTTGTTCGAGGTAAACCTAAAACAAAGTCCATAGATATATCCTGCCAAGGAACACTAGGTACAGGCAAATGCATCTATAAACCATGAGGATTGAGTCATGACTTAGCTTTTTGACATGCAGTGCAGCGAGCAATAAAACGCTCAACATCTCGTCTCATCTTTGGCCAAAAGAAATGTGTAGCAAGTACGTCCTCCGTCTTCTTCACGCCAAAGTGTCTCATTAATCCTCCTCCATGCGCCTCCTGCAACAACAAAAGACGAACAGAGCTAGCAGGAATGCATAGCTTGTTAGCATGGAACACAAAGCCATCATTAATAACGAACTTGTTCCATGTTCGTCCTTCTTTACAATTCTGCATTACATCTTTAAAATCAGCATCATGCACATATTGATCTTTGATGGTCTCCAAACCAAATATTTTGAAGTCAAGTTGTGAAAGCATAGTATAGCGACGAGACAAAGCATCAGCAATAACATTTTCTTTACCCTTCTTGAGTTTAATGACATAAGGGAAAGTCTCAATGAATTCAACCCATTTAGCATGTCTACGATTCAGTTTAACTTGACTTTTAATATGTTTCAAAGATTCGTGATCAGAATGTATAACAAATTCGTTAGGCCATAAATAATGTTGCCATGTCTCTAAAGTCCGAACAAGAGCATATAATTTGATGTAGGGTAGAACCCTAGGAAGGTCCTTTTCACACTTGGAGGGGGAGAAAGGAGGGAAATCACAAGAACAACAAGAACACAAGGATGAACACAAAGAGGCAATCACTCCAACAATTCCCGATTACACATCCACTAGAGTAACAACACAAGATCCACAAGTCTCAAACACAATCAAAGGAAAGATACAATGGCAAAGTTCATCCCAAATCCAAAGGAAGAGGGGTCTTGGTGGTAGTCTTCTCCCAATGGAGGTCTTGAAATCCTCAAGGATTCTTCCGTATGGGGTCCTGATCCTCAAAGAGGGAAGGTAATGGAGCAAAGCTCACCAAGATCTCATCTAATACTTTGCTAACCCTAAACATGGCCCTAGGTACGGAATATATAGGCTTGGGGTCGAAGGAGGAGAAGTGGAGCCGAAGAAGCCATCTCAGCCGCCCATCCTGGGAGGCCCGTGCGCACGGGGTAAGTTGGGCCCATGCGCACGGGGTTCCCGTGGGCACGGTGCCTGCGTCGCACGGGTGCTCCAGCCTTGGGTTCTGTGTAGCCCGTGGGCACGGGGTCTCGGGGGCCCGTGCGCACGGGGTCACCTGGGACTTGCTGTTTTGCTGCCGCTGCACTCCATCTTGATCCTTATGGCCTTGGGGTGGTTCTCCTTCTCCTTGGGGATGCTCCTGAGCTTCTTGGTGATGTTCCACTTCATACCTAAGGAGGCATAGCATATTTTGATGAGGTAGTAGACATGTTCCATTTGTGTCCATATGCAAGTCTAGTAGGAAGGAGTTCACCTCGGTTTCCAAAGCACGTGCTCTAGCTCTTGTCATGGGTCCTTGTGGGGTTGGATGTGTTGATGTAGAGTCCATGGCGATGATGGAAGGATGCGCCGCATCATCTCCCCTCCCTTCGAAAGGATCCGACCTCGGATCAAGATCTTCATCACCATGGAAAGGCGAGAGGTCTTTGACGTTGAAGATGTCGCTCACGTTGTACTTGTCTCGTGGGAGTTCAATCTTGTAGGTGTTGTCGTTGTAGCGTGCTAGCACCTTGAATGGTCCATCGGCTCGAGGTAGTAGTTTGGACTTGCGTTTGTTGGGGAAGCGGTCCTTGCGAAGGTGTAGCCACACGAGATCACCTATGTTGAAGATCATGGTAGTTTGGACTTGTTTGTTGACGTTGAGCTTGGTCGCTAGTCGATGTACTTGGCGCTCGATTTTTTTTCTTGTATCTTCATGAATCTTCTTGATGTAGCTTGCTCGTGCACTCGCATCCATGTTGGTGTGCTCTTGTAGAGGTAGAGGTAGAATGTCCAATGGGGACAACGGGTTGAAGCCGTAGACGACCTCGAAGGGAGACTTGCCGGTAGTCGAATGTCTTGCGCGGTTGTAGGCATACTCGGTGATGGGTAGACACGCCTCCCACTCCTTGATGTTCTTCTTGATCAACACGCGAAGTAGAGTGGATAGTGTCTGGTTCGTCACCTCCGTTTGGCCGTCATTTGAGGATGGTATGTGGATGAGAACAAGAGCTTGATTCCGAGCTTGGCGCATAGAGTCTTCCAAAAGTAACTCAAGAACTTGACGTCGCGGTCGGAGACGATTGTCTTTGGTACTCCATGGAGACGCAAGATTTCCCTACAAAAGAGATTTGCAATATGTGATGCATCGTCTATCTTGTTGCAAGGAATGAAATGTGCCATTTTAGAAAATCGGTCCACAACAACAAACACGGAATCCTTTCCATTTCGAGTTCTAGGCAAACCAAGTACAAAATCCATACTAATGTCTTCCCAAGGTTGATAAGGAATAGGAAGAGGCATGTAAAGACCATGAGATTGAGCTTTAGACTTAGCTTTGCGGCAAGTAGAGCATCGGGTGGTGAAGCGTGAGATGTCGCGGAACATCTTGGGCCAAAAGTAGTTCTTGGAGAGCATGGCGAAAGTCTTGTGGCGTCCAAAGTGTCCCATGAGTCCGCCTCCATGAGCCTCTTGCAAAAGGAGCAAACGAAGAGAAGACTCGGGAATGCATAGTTTGTTAGCTCTCATAAGATAACCATCCTTAATGTAGTATTGTTCCCAAGATGTATGCGTCAAACATTTAGCATAATGAGGTGCAAAAGATGGATCACTAGCATACAAGTCTTTTATGTGCTCAAAGCCAATAACATTCAACTCAAGTGTGGTGACAAGCGTGCATATGCGTGAAAGTGCATCGGCAACTACGTTTTCCTTACCCTTAATGTACTTGATCACATATGGGAAAGATTCAGTAAATTCACTCCATTCGGCATGACGCTTGTTCAACTTAGTTTGACCTTTTAAGTACTTAAGCGTTTCATGATCGGTATGTATGACAAACTCATGATGTCTAAGATAATGTTCCCAAACATGTAGGACACGCACTAGAGCATACAATTCTTTGTCATAGAAGGGATAGTTAAGTTGAGCACCGGAGAGTTTTTCACTAAAATATGCAATTTCTCGTTTTTCTTGCATCAAAACTTCGCCAATTCCGGTACCACTTGCATCACAATGAACCTCAAAAGTTTTGTCAAAGTTGGGCAAAGCAAGAATCAGAGCATGAGTAAGCAAAGACTTGAGCTCATCAAAAGCAGTTGATTGCAAAGATCTCCAAACAAAAGGAGCATTCTTCTTACTCAAAGCATGCAAAGGAGCAGCTATTGTGCTAAAATCTTTCACAAAGCGGCGATAAAAACCCGCAAGACCGAGAAAACTTCGCACTTGTTGCAAATTGGTGGGTTGGGGCCAAGTTTTAATTGCTTCAATTTTAGTTTCATCAACATGGACACCCTAGGAAGAGACAACGAAACCCAAGAAGACCACTTTGTCAACGCCAAATGTGCACTTTTTCATGTTGGCATAAAGACTTTCCTTGCGAAGTGTTTGCAAAACAAGCTTAACATGATCGAGATGCTCTTTCATGGTTTTGCTAAACACAAGAATATCATCCAATGTAAGGTCGAAGTACATGATGCATGAGACGCACAAAAGTACCGGGAGCCTCCGATAAACCCATAGGCATGACTAACCATTCATATAAGCCAAATTTTGTTTTGAAAGCAGTTTTCCATTCATCACCTTCTTGTATGCGGATTTGACAATACCACTTTTAAGATCAATTTTTGAGAAAAAGTTGGCTCCACTAAGTTCATCAAGCATATCATCTAAGTGAGGAATGCGATGCCCAGAGCGAACAGTGATAGCATTTATAGGTCTACAATCGGAACACAAGCGGAAACTTCCATCGGGCTTAGGCATAAGTATAACGGGAACGGCACAAGGGCTTAAGCTTTCACGTACATGACCGGTGTCGGTTAGTTGTTGTACTTGCCGTTGAATCTCCTTGGTTTCTTCGGGATTGACACGGTATGGAGCTTTGTTTGGAAGTGGCGCTCCGGGGATGAAGTCAATTCGATGCTCAATGCCTCGTAGAGGAGGTAGACCCAGAGGTAGCTCATTGGGGAAAGCATCTTGAAATTCCTGCAAAACAGATTGAAACACCAAAGGTAGTTCGTGAGTGGTGTTAGTTTTTGGTTCGCCATCCTTGCACACAAGGACAAAGTGCGTCACACTCGATGGGTTCTCACACACTTCTCTCATCTCACTTTTTGTGGCGAATAGTATTAGGTTTTTCTCGGGATCGAGGTCCCGTGTGCACGGGGTTGGCAGAGTAGCCAACACGTGTCCTGAAGCTCTCTCTTCATGGTCATATCGATGTCGATGCTTGTGTGTACTTGCCGGAGATGGTAGCTCGGGAGTCTTTGCACTTGAGCGTCTTCTCGAAGATGAGGAAGATCGCTTGTGGTTCTTGATGAGGGCCTTGAGCTCCTCCATGCGCTTGTCCATCTTGGCGTCGAGGAAGTTCTTCATAGCGTTGAACTCGTCGTCATTGTTATAGACCGGAGATGATGTGCTTTGCCTATCCATCACAAGACTCGAGCAAAGGTGAGTAGGAAATGAGATAAACAATACCAAGCTACCTTTTCCCAACGTTGAGGATGTATCTTGTATCACTCAGTGTGAAATGAAAGAATAGTGGAATTTGTACCGGACTTGTTCACTCACACCTACAAAGTAAAGCTTATCGAGTGGCTTGGTTTGGACAACTGGCACAAATTTCATGCAAATTGAAGTCCAAGATATTGTAAATGTTGAAATAAATCCAAAGGACTCAAAATGCAAAGCAAGTGATCACAAATATAGAGAAGGGCAATAAAGAAACACACACGGTGGGATAATGGGGCTTGTGCAACTATAGGGATGAGCAATACAAAATTGCCTAATCAAGACGAAGCTCGTGTTGCACAAACACTAGGAGAGCACTAGCTTGATTGCACACTTGGGCACGATTCACTACTTGGCACCAACCAATATGTATGCAACAAGAATGTTTCCTGTTCCATGTATCCTCATGCACAAGTATCTCTGTTCATGCTCAACTCTTTGCTTATAAGCTTATGATCATTCTCTTTCTTGCTTAAAAGCTTTTTTTTCCTCTCCTTTTTTTTGACTTTCCTCTTCCTTTCCACTATGCTTGATGAGCCTCAACCACAAATATGGGACAAGTATCACAAGAAATGCACGGGAGTAAACAATGGCACAATATGATATATCTAATGATGCAACAATATGATATCGTATCACTATGGTGCACAAGTTTTCGCGAAGCCCGGCAATACTCGGATAGCTAGTCTCAATGGGTATGAAGGTATTCGCCAAGATGGTGGGGCTATCAAGATGTAATGGCAAGGAAGGAAAAGTTTATGACGAAATGGATACCTTCGTCACACTTAACCTTTCACGAAGTCGGGGGTAACCAGCCTTGCTTTCGGTTGAAGATGGTCTCAAAGGATGGATGGTCGTCGTCGACGTTGAAGCTCGTGGTGGATGTAGTCGATGGACCGATAAAAGTCACCGGTGGTGGATGAAGATGCAACCGTCCCAAAGTATCCGAAACACCTTAGGAGACTCAAATCACAACTCAAACAACCACAAATACTAAAGGAACCAAAATGGGTTAGTTTGCGGTTTTATGTGGTGGTGCAAAAGTTATGGCGGAGAGCCGATGCAAAAGATGCAAAATGGACAAAATTTGATGGAGTCAAATGGTGGTAAAACCAAGATAGCACCTCGGGCACGTCGCTAGCTTTTCAACGAGCCAAAGAACACCCAAATCGGAGTTCGGATGCGAAAGTTATGGCCAAAAGGGTGAAGTCCGGCGGCTTCTTTGTAGGGGGCCGTCTTGACGGGTCCCGTCGCAGACGTACACGTACCGAGGACATGGGGTCTCCAGGGACTTTGTGGGGGCCCGTGGGCATGGGGTGGGGAGCCCGTGGGCACAGGGTAGGCGGAAATTTCGCGATTTTCTTGTCAAATTCGAAGGGGGAAAGAAGAATTGGTGTATGGGGTTGCAAGAGGGGGTAGATCTACTTGCTATTCATCAGATCCACGGATCAAAATCAACAAAAACTCACAAAAACCTCAAATCACAAAAAATTTGGTATGGCTCTTTTTGTGGGGAATTTTCAAAATTGGGCAAGAACAAGCAAAATTAGGCAAGAAAACTAAGAGGGGGGCTCCAATTTCGTGAGAAACCATGGCTCATGATACCAAGATGATGTAGGGTGGAACCCTGTGGGGAGATCTTTCACGAATTGGAGGGGGAATCCCCAAGAACAAGATGAACAAGAGGGAAAACAAGAGGAACACTCAAGAACAAGTCAAATCACACATCCACTAGACAATCAAACACACAAGATCCACAAGGTACATGAACAATCAAAGGGAAATAAGATACATGGTAGAGTTCATCCCAAATCCTATGAAGGATATGAGGGCTTGATGATCTAGGTAGATCCTTCCCTCAAGGGGGTCTTCATCCACTAGGGATCTTCTCCAATGGAGGTCTTGAACTCTATGGGAGTGGTCTCTCTCTCTCTCTCAAGAGGAGGAGGTAGGAGCAAAGCTCACCTAAGAATGAGCTATCACTTTGCTAAGTCTAAATGGAGGAGGAAGGGGAGTATGTATAGGTCCAAGGGATAAAGGGGTAAGTAGGGACGAGATGGGGATACAAGGGTGATGTGGAGCATCCTTCCATCATCCCCATGGACTCTACACCGACACATCCAACCCCACGAGGACCCATGACAAGAGCTAGAGCACGTGCTTTGGAAACCGAGGTGAACTCCTTCCTACTAGACTTGCATGTGGACACGAATGGAACATGTTTACTACCTCACCAAGATATGCTATGCCTCCTTAGGTATGAAGTGGAACATCACCAAGAAGCTCAGGAGCATCCCCAAGGAGAAGGAGGACCACCCCAAGGCCGTACGAATCAAGACGGAGTGCAACAACATCAATACAGGAAGTCCCAGGTGACCCCGTGCGCACGGGCCCCCGAGACCCCGTGCCCACGGGCTACACAGGAAACTGACGCTGGAGCACCCCATGCGCACGGGCCTGTACCATGCCCACGGGACCCTCGTGCGCACGGGCCCAACTTACCCCGTGCGCACGGGCCTCCCAGGATGGCCGGCTGAGATGGCTTCCTCGTCTCCTCTTCATCTCCTTCGACCCCAAGGCTATATATTTCGTACCTAGGACCAAGTTTAGGGTTAGCAAAGTATTAGATGAGATCTTGGTGAGCTTAGCTTGGCCGGCCCATTATGGTCCACAAAATCTTGTGGGCCTTTAGTTGGGCCGGCCCATTTAAACTTGATAGGCTGGTCCACGTGTCAACATATCATAGGCGCGTCTCGCCCATTGGATGAGTGACACCTGTGCCAACGCGGACCTGACACGTGTCTCCTCCAGCCAATGATGATTTTACACGTGGAAAATCCCCATTGGTCGGGGCTGTTAACGGGTTATCGGATCCAAAACCTGACCCGATAGCTTAACGGCGTTCCGTTACGGTGGATGCAACGTGTCGGTCACCCTTGACTAAACCACTTCTGTGACGCGCGATTTATCATCATGGAAGTGGACACTTCCGTCATGATAATTTTGGTAATGTCATGGAACACTTCTACGACAGCACAGGTATGACTATCTTGATTCTGTCATAAATTTGTCATGGATGTACATGCATGACAAAAAATGCGACCTACTGTGACAAACACATATCATCATGGAAGTGTACTTTTTTTGTAGCGATAGGCTCCGTTGTTGGCGCAAACGTCCTCCCAGGTACCCAGACTTTGATCTTCCAGCGCTCCTCTTCCGGTAAAGTTGCAGAGAAAGTCCCAATGAAGCTTGGTAGTCTGATGTTCAAGTACTTAGTGACTTCCTTCAAGTGTCGTCCGAAAGGGGTGTCATCATCCGGCTGAGTGAACTTGTTCCTGGGGTCCGCCATCTATAGAGTAGAAATAGAGGAGAATTAGAAATGAGCAAAGAAGAGAAATCTTGTGGCTTATCCTAGTGGTCGCGTCCTACAGTCAGCTTATGCTCTGATACCATCTTGTAGCGACCATGATCCCAATGGACTGAAGTCTCTGTGCTTAAGTGTCATCCTTGGATCGGTAATGCTGACACACACAGTACTCGATGAATTATAGCAGAGTTCAATCACACACTTATTACATCGAGGTCCTCATAAAGAGTATGGTTACACAAATAATAAGGCTAAAGTCCATCTAAACTAAATAACTGCGGAAGCTTCGAAGGTAAATGAGTCCATCAACTCCAATGGCATAGCTGAGTGCATGACAACGACATATCGCACCTTATTTGTCGTTTGAGTCGTCTGCAATATGGGACGTTGCAGCCGTGTAGGTCAGCACACTGAATATGCTGGCAAAGTTACACTATAAAGCAATGAATGCAAGAACTATATCTACATGCAATATTTGGTTGGTGGAGGCTCTAGGTTTACGGTTTTGCATAAAGCTAATTTTTCCCTACAACAAAGGAATAAAATTTATTTACTACTCCCAAGTTGTACCAATAGTTGAGAAGGTTCCTCCAACTCAAATCCCAATTAAACAAGTATCATCATTAAACACAATTCAATTAATTTAAAGAGTGATGAGATCAACAATAATATCCAATTCCAGATACTCAAGATGTCCATAACCGGGGACACGGCTAACCATGATTAGTTTATACACTCTGCAGAGGTTGTGCACTTTTCCCCACAAGACTCGGCCGCATCCATGATCGGAAGATCGAAACATAGTCTTTCTGAAGCATTAACTCTCTACTCCGGGCAGACCGATACACTTACTTTCCCCTACATCTGCTAGTCCACCTCTTCGAAAGCTCATACAACTTACTCAAATATGCCAGAGCTCATAATGGCTTGTGGCTGCACATGATAGTTTCTAGGAATGAAATATCATATGATCCCTTCGAGCCTGGGTGGTGAACCGAGGAAAAATCACACGGGTACTTCGGGATTTCCCAAACGGACAAACACTGAATTCTCTAGGTGCCCCAACCAATCCACCCAGATGTATATTAAAGTTGCCACCTTAATGTTATCCATGATTAATAACTCTCATAACTTCCATGTGTATCACAATCCAATCCCCGTCTACGAGCATGGCTAAGTAGTAATAGAGCATAACGTATATTCCCGGGGTGATCAAAAGGTATTAGGTTCCTACCTTAAGCACTACAACCAAACCACATGTTCCCAATCCTACTCATGCAAATATTTGAGGGCATAACTAATGCATAGTAAAAACTGGGTATAGAAGAGTATGATCAAAGTGTAACTTGCCTTGCTAACGATCTGCAAACTCTAGGGATTCGTCGTAACAAGCTTCACACTCCGGGTAATCTAGCGTAGACAAACAGTAGCATACATAAGCAATCACTCAAATGAAAGAGAGAGAAATCAAGAAAAGACACAAATCAAACTCGAAACAAGCAAACAACTAAACTAAACAAAAACAAAACCTATCAGCATTATTTTCATGTGAATTAGGTCTTAACAGTACGTACATGTGATTAGCTACGATTAGCAAAAAGAATCAACTCAAACGGAGTTATGAAACTCAAGATACAAACGAAACAAGATCGAATACTAATCTTAACTAAACTCATATTTTTAAATTGTCAAAATCATGTTCAAGTTGTTTTACTAGAAAGAAGAGATCATTACGAAGATTTAGGCGTTGGTTTCATCTAATTTGGATAAACGAGCAAAAAGTTACGCTAGTTTTAAGATCAGGGGCTAAATCGCGAGAAAACTATTCGCGGATAGGTCCTTGGCCCAAAATAAAACTAAAAAGAAAAAATCTAAAGAACGAACATTCGCTAACAGTACCTACGAATGAATTCGTTTGTTAAAATAAACTAACGGGTGAACGTTCGCTAAACTAACAGATCTAAAAAAATAAAACCGATCTAACCTAAACCAATCTAAACAAATAAAACCGGGAAAAACCGAGCGGTTTTATACCGGTTAACCGGAATTGACCGGCGGCGGGGAAAAGTCGGCGGCGGTGGCTCGGGCTTCGGATCCGGCGGCGGTTCGGCGGGGCGAGCCGACGGCGAGCTGGGCGGCCATGGCGGCTTAGCAAAGGCGGCGGCAAGCTGCTCGGTGGAGGCGGCGACGGCGGTGCTTAGTGGAGGCAGCGGCGCGGTGCGGCGGCGGATTGAGGGGAGGAGGGCGGCGGTGGGGCTTTGTTTATAAAAGCCCGAGGGTGCCTCGACTTGGAGCAGGGGCCTACACGCGCGGCCCCGACCCGGACTCCCCTCGCCGGAGTCCGGCGCGGTCACGGGGAGGTGAAGGCGGTTGGCGGCGGTTGGGCTTGGTCTCGACTTGGTTGGGCCGGCTCAGTCGGCCGCACTTTTTTAAACGGTTTCCGCGACGAAAATCCTAATAAATAAAAAAATCTAAAAATTCTAGAAACAATTTTCACCGTCCCTACCTAATATTTGGGACAATATGAACATTTTCTCGACTAAATGCAACTTTTAAAAATGCATTTTTTTCTCTAATTCAAATAGGATAGCAAATAGATTCAAATAAAATAATAGTTTTATTTCAAAATTTCTTTTCCAATATTTCTCCTCTGTTTTGAAGAAGTCATATTATCTTCTCTCATTTATTTTTATTGTTGGAAATAATTGGAAAGAAATTATTAAAAATTAAATTGATCCTCTTTTCAAATTTGAAATAATTTCAAATATGAAAATTTAATGAAACATACAACTCTCTCCTTGCGTCCTTGTGTTGCTTAAGATTTCTTGGATCACAACCAAAACGCAATAAAATATGATATGCATATGATGATCTATGTATAACATCCAAATTGAAAATTGGGATGTTACAATTTAGCACATGTAACATGTTCACTGCCACAAGTATGGCCCCACAGGTGCAAGCAGAATAACGCGTCTCACGAAAAATTGAACCCCGAAGAAATTCAAAGGTGCGGTGCTTATGCTAAGAAAGTGAACGTAGGCGCCTATCGTTGGATAATAGTACCTGATTCTCGGCGGCGTATGGGTATCGTTGTCATACTTGATAGCTAAGGATCGTCGATGGTGCTCGTGTTGCGGTTGAGTTTGGGCTGGTTGTCACCGTCGCTTAAGCAACTCCGGTGCTTCGGTTGCAGCGCCTGTCGACATACAAGAAAGCTCATCTGTGGTAAGTGAACAGTTGCACGATAAAGAAGAGAAAAACCGAAGGAAAACTGCTACGTCTTGAGCTTGCGTTGGTTTTCCTCGAAGAGGAGAGGGTGATGCAGCAATAGTAGCGTAAGTATTTCCCTCAGTTTTTGAGAACCAAGGTATCAATCCAGTAGGAGGCTCCTCAAAAGTCCCACGCACCTACAGAAACAAACTGAGAACTCGCAACCAACGCGATAAAGGGGTTGTCAATCCCTTCACGGCCACCTGCGAAAGTGAGATCTAATAAAGATAGTATGATAAGATAAATATATTTTTGGTATTTTATAATATAGATGCAAAAAGTAAAGATGCAAATAAAAGTAGATGGAAAGCAAATATGATAAGAGATAGACCCGGGGGCCATAGGTTTCATTAGAGTCTTCTCTGAAGATAGCATAAGTATTACGGTGGGTGAACAATTACTGTCGAGCAATTGATAGAAAAGCGCATAGTTATGAGATTATCTAGGCATGATCATGTATATAGGCATCACGTCCATAACAAGTAGACCGACTCCTGCCTGCATCTACTACTATTACTCCACACATCGACCGACTCTGCTCAATCTAGAGTATTAAGTTCATAAGAACAGAGTAACGCATTAAGCAAGATGACATGATGTAGAGGGATAAACTCATGCAATATGATATAAACCCCATCTTGTTATCCTCGATGGCAACAATACAATACGTGCCTTGCAACCCTTTCTGTCACTGGGTAAGGACACCAAAAGATTAAACCCAAAGCTAAGCACATCTCCCATGGCAAGAAAGATCAATCTAGTAGGCCAAACCAAACTGATAGTTCAAAGAGACTTGCAAAGATAACTCAATCATACATAAAAGAATTCAGAGAAGATTCAAATATTATTCATAGATAAACTTGATCATAAACCCACAATTCATCGTATCTCGACAAACACACCGCAAAAAGAGTTTACATCGAATAGATCTCCACAAGAGAGGGGGGAAACGTTGTATTGAGATCCAAAAAGAGAGAAGAAGCCATCTAGCTAATAACTATGGACCCGTAAGTCTATGGTAAACTACTCACAACTCATCGGAGGGGCAAGGTTGTTGATGTAGAAGCCCTCCATGGTCGACTCCCCCTCCGGCAGAGTGCCGGCGAAGGCTCCAAGATGGGATCTCGCGGATACAAAAGGTTACGGTCGTGAAAATTGTGTTTTGTGGTGCCCCTGGATGTTTTCGGGGTACGCAGGTATATATAGGAGGAAGAAGTACGTCGGTGGCCGCCCGAGGGGCCCACGAGACAGGGGGGCATGCCCTAAAGTGGGGGGCGCGGCCTCCTATCTCGTGGGGGCCTCGAGTGCTTCTTGACTTGCACTCCAAGCCCTCTGTATCACGTTCGTTCCAAAAATCACGCTCCCGAAGGTTTCATTCCATTTGGACTCCGTTTGATATTCCTTTTCTTTGAAATACTGAAATAGGCAAAAAAAAACAGCAATATGGGCTGGTCCTCCGGTTAGTAGGTTAGTCGCAAAAATGATATAAATGTGTAAAATAAAGCCCATAAACATCCAAAAGGGGTAATATAATAGCATGGAACAATCAAAAATTATAGATACGTTGGAGATGTATCAAGCATCCCCAAGCTTAATTCCTGCTCGTCCTCGAGTAGGTAAATGATAAAAAAGAAAATTTTGATGTGGAATGCTACCTAGCATAATTCTCAATGTAATTTTCTTTATTGTGGCATGAATGTTCAGATCCAAATGATTCAAAATAAAAGCTTATAAAACATAAAAATAATAATTCTTCAAAGCATACTAACAAATAATCATGTCCTATCAAAATAGCATAGCCAAAGAAAGCTTATCCCTACAAAATCATATAGTTAGGCCATGCTTCATTTTCATTACACAAAATACTCACATCATGCACAACCCCGATGACGAGCCGAGCAATTGTTTCATACTTTTAAACGCTTCAGCTTTTTTCAACTCTTACGCAATACATGAGCGCAAGCCATGGACATAGCACTATAGTGGTATATGGTGGTGGTTGTGAGGACAAAAAGGGAGAAGATAGTCTCACATCAACTAGGCGTATTAACGGGCTATATGGAGATGCCCATTAATAGATATCAATGTGAGTGAGTAGGGATTGCCATGCAACGGATGCACTAGAGCTATAAATATATGAAAGCTCAACAAAAGAAACTAAGTGGGTATGCATCCAACTTGCTTGCTCACGAAGACCTAGGGCATTTTGAGGAAGCCCATCATTGGAATATACAATCCAAGTTCTATAATGAAAAATTCCCACTTAGTATATGAAAGTGACAACATGGGAGACTCTCTATCATGAAGATCATGGTGCTACTTTGAAGCACAAGTGTGGAAAAAGAGATAGTAGCATTGTCCCTTCTCTCTTTTTCTCTCATTTTATTATTATTTTTTTCTTTTTTTTCTTTCTCTTTTTTTCTTTCTTTCTTTTTTCTTTTTTTTCTTTGGCCTTTCCTTTTTTTTGGCCTTTCTTTTTTTTCTTTTTGTAAAGTCCGAAGTCTCATCCCGACTTGTGGGGGAATCATAGCCTTCATCACCTTTCCTCACTAGGACAATGCTCTAATAATGAAGATCATCACACTTTTATGGATTTACAACTCAAGAATTACAACTCAAAGCTAGAACCAGATATGACTCTATATGAATGCCTCCGGCAGTGTACCGGGATATGCAATGAATCAAGAGCGACATGTATGAAAATCATGAAAGTGGCCTTGCCACAAATACAATGTCAACTACATGATCATGCAAAGAGCAATATGACAATGATGGAACGTGTAAACGGAACGGTGGAAAGTTGCATGGCAATATATCTCGGAATGGCTATGGAAATGCCATAATAGGTAGGTATGGTGGCTGTTTTGAGGAAGGTAAATAGGGGGTTTATGATATCGGCGAAAGTTGCGTGGTAATAATAAAGGCTAGCAAAGTGAAAGGATGAGTGTGCATATATCCATGGACTCACATTAGTCAAAAAGAACACATATACTTATTGCATAAGCCTACTTAGCCCTCGAAGCAAAGTACTACTACGCATGCCCCAAGAGGGATAGATTGGTAGGAAAAGACCATCGCTCGTCCCCGACTGCCACTCATAAGGAAGACAATCAAAAGAGCACCTCATGCAACAAATTTGTCACACAACTTTTACCATACTTGCATGCTACGAGACTTGCCAACTTCAACAGAAGTATTTCTCAATTTCATAATTACCCACTAGCATGACCCTAACGTTACTACCTTTATATCTCAAAACAATTATCAAGCATCAAATTGATCATAGCATCCAATTCTTTTTCAATGATAGTTTTTATTATACACAACTTGGATGCTCATCATTCTAGGACCAACTTTGTAACCATAGCAAATACCATGTTGTTCTAAAAGACTCTCAAAAAGATATAAGTGAGGCATGAGAGACTAGAAATTTCTTTAAAATTAAGACACCACCGTGCTCTAAAAGATATAAGTGAAGCACTAGAGCAAAAACTATTAAGCTCAAAAGATATAAGTGAAGCACATAGAGTATTCTAGAAAATTCTAATCAAATAGGCTTCTCCCAAAAGGTGTGTACAGCAAGGATGATTGTGGTAAACTAAAAAGCAAAGACTAATATAATACACGACGCTCCAAGCAAAACACATATCATGTGGCGAATAAAAATATAGCTCCAAGTAAAGTTACCAATGAACGAAGACGAAAGAGGGGGTGCCTTCCCGGGGCATCCCCAAGCTTAGGCTTTTCGCTATTCTTGAATATCTTCGGGTGCGATAAGCATCCCCAATCTTAGGCTCTTGCCACTCCTTATTCCATAGTCCATAAAAGCTTTACCCAAAACTTGAAAACTTCACAACACAAAACTCAACAGGAAATCTTATAAGCTCCGTTAGTGAAAGAAAACAAAACCACCGCATAAGGTACTGTAATTAACTCATTCTTTATTTATTTTGGTGTTAAACCTACTGTATTCCAACTTCCTTATGGTTTATAAACTAATTTACTAGCCATAGATGCATTGAAATAAGCAAACAACACACGAAAAACAGAATCTGTAAAAACAGAACAGTCTGTAGCAATCAGTAACTAACGCAAACTTCCGGAACTCTAAAAATCCTACCAAAATAGGAAGTCCTGGAAAATTTGTTTATTGAACAGAAGCAAAAAGAAACAACGCAAAATCACGTTCCTGTGATTTAACAAAATTATATTCGTGCATGCAAAGTTTCTGTTTTTCAGCAGAATCAAATCAACTATCGTCGTAGGTTATCCTATAGGTTCTACTTGGCACAAACACTAATCAAAAGATAAAAACACATCTAAACAGAAGGTAGATGCAACATTTATTACTAAACAGGAGCAAAAACAAAAAAACATAAAGAAAATTGGGTTGCCTCCCAACTAGCGCTATCGTTTAACGCCCCTAGCTAGGCATAAAAGCGAAGATAGATCTAACGAGTGCCATCTTTGGCACTAAATTCATAAGTAGCACGCATTATAGATTCATAAGGTAATTTGACTTTCTTTCTCGGAAAGTGCTCCATGCCTTTCTTTAATGTAAATTGGAATCTAATATTCCCTTCCTTCATATCAATAATCGCACCAATCGTTCTAAGGAAAGGTCTACCAAGAATAATAGGGCAAGAAAGATTGCAATCTATATCAAGAATGATAAAATCCACGGGCACCAAATTTCTATTTGCAACAATAAGAACATCATTGATCCTTCCCATTGGCTTTTTAATGGTGGAATCCGCAAGGTGCAAATTTAAAGAGCAATCATCAAGATCATGGAAACCTAGAATATCACATAAAGTTTTCGGAATCGTGGAAACACTAGCACCCAAATCACACAAAGCAAAACACACATAATATTTAATTCTAATATTTATAGTAGGTTCCCACTCATCATTAAGTTTTCTAGGTATTGAAACTTCCAAATTAAGTTTTTCATCATAAGATTGCATCAAGGCATCAACGATATGTTTGGTAAAAGCTTTGTTTTGACTATAAGCATGAGGAGAATTAACAACAGATTGCAACAAGGAAATACAACCTTTAAAGAACAATTATCATAATCAAATTCCTTGAAATCCGAGATAGTAAGTTCAATGTTATTAGAAGTTGAGGATTCTCCAATCTCACTTTTACCAATTTTAGCATCAAGATCTAAAGACTCCGAATTTTTGGACGCCTTCTAGGCAAAGTTGATTCATCATCGGTCCCATAATCATCAAAATTCATATTGCAAAACATAGATCTAATAGGAGACGAATCAATAACGTTAAGATCCTCATCATTATTTTCGTGTAATTTTTCTGGTTTAGCGGCCATCTTATTGACTAAGGTGGCTTGCTTGTCAGAAATTTTGGCTATAGCATTTTCAAGCCGGGTAATTTGAGCGTTAACACCATAAAATTCTTTATTCATATCATCAAGCTCTTTGTTCATAAACCCCAAAAAACTTTTTTGTTCCTTAAGCTCTTTTCTAAAGAAATTATTATGCTCAAATTGCAAATTCATAAAGCTTCTAATATTTGATTCAATCTCATCCATCCTTCTGAGAAGGTGGTCAGGACCCTTAGGCGAAGCCATAAGGACAAACAGGCACACAAGCAAGCAGAAAAAGGCAAGCGAAAGGAGAGAGGAGGAGATTGGGAAAGAGAGGGCGAATAAAACGGCAAGGGTGAAGTGGGGGAGAGGAAAACGAGAGGCAAATGGCAAATAATGTAAATGTGAGGGAGATGGGTTTGTGATGGGTACTTGGTATGTCTTGACTTAAGCGAACACCTCCCAGGCAACGGCGCCAGAAATCCTTCTTGCTACGTCTTGAGCTTGCGTTGGTTTTCCTCGAAGAGGAGAGGGTGATGCAGCAATAGTAGCGTAAGTATTTCCCTCAGTTTTTGAGAACCAAGGTATCAATCCAGTAGGAGGCTCCTCAAAAGTCCCACGCACCTACACAAACAATCGAGAACTCGCAACCAACGCGATAAAGGGGTTGTCAATCCCTTCACGGCCACTTGCGAAAGTGAGATCTAATAAAGATAGTATGATAAGATAAATATATTTTTGGTATTTTATAATATAGTGGAAAAAGTGGATGCAAATAAAAGTAGATGGAAAGCAAATATGATAAGAGATAGACCCAGGGGCCATAGGTTTCACTAGAGGCTTCTCTCAAGATAGCATAAGTATTACGGTGGGTGAACAAATTACTATCGAGCAATTGATAGAAAAGCGCATAGTTATGAGATTATCTAGGCATGATCATGTATATAGGCATCACGTCCATAACAAGTAGACCGACTCCTGCCTGCATCTACTACTATTACTCCACACATCAACCGACTCCTGCCTGCATCTAGAGTATTAAGTTCATAAGAACAGAGTAACACATTAAGCAAGATGACATGATGTAGAAGGATAAACTCAAGCAATATGATATAAACCCCATCTTGTTATCCTCGATGGCAACAATACAATACGTGCCTTGCAACCCTTTCTGTCACCGGGTAAGGACACCGCAAGATTGAACCCAAAGCTAAGCACTTCTCCCATGGCAAGAATGATCAATCTAGTAGGCCAAACCAAACTGATAATTCATAGAGACATGCAAAGATAACTCAATCATACATAAAAGAATTCAGAGAAGATTCAAATATTATTCATAGATAAACTTGATCATAAACCCACAATTCATCGGATCTCGACAAACACACCGCAAAAAGAGTTTACATCGAATAGATCTCCACAAGAGAGGGGGAGAACATTGTATTGAGATCTGAGAAGAGAGAAGAAGCCATCTAGCTAATAACTATGGACCCGTAGGTCTGTGGTAAACTACTCACAACTCATCGGAGGGCAAGGATGTCGATGTAGAAGCCCTCCGTGGTCGATTCCCCCTCCGGCAGAGTGCCGGCAAAGGCTCCAAGATGGGATCTCACAGATACAGAAGGTTACGGTGGTGGAAATTGTGTTTCGTGGTGCCCCTGGATGTTTTCGAGGTACGTAGGTATATATAGGAGGAAGAAGTACGTTGGTGGCCGCCCGAGGGGCCCATGAGACAGGGGGCACGCCCTACAGGGGGGCGCGGCCTCCTATCTCGTGGGGGCCTCGGCTGCTTCTTGACTTGCACTCCAAGCCCTCTGGATCACGTTCGTTCCAAAAATCACGCTCCCGAAGGTTTCATTCCATTTGGACACTGTTTGATATTCCTTTTCTTCGAAATACTGAAATAGGCAAAAAAACAGCAATATGGGTTGGGCCTCCGGTTAGTAGGTTAGTCTCAAAAATGATATAAATGTGTCAAATAAAGCCCATAAACATCCAAAAGGGGTAATATAGTAGCATGGAACAATCAAAAATTATAGATACGTTGGAGACGTGTCAAGTAGAAATCAAAATAACCTAATGAGGCTACGACGTCGGTAAAGCACGGCCGGTGGAGTTGAATATGGCATCCGTGGAGCAAGTCCGATGTAGTGGACGAAGGCTTCGGCGGACGCGGTGTACAGTGCTTTCGATGAGGCGGATCTGTTGCGGTGGACGAGGGCTTGTATGAAGGGCCAGCGATGGGGCGGATGAGGGAGTCAGTGAAGGGCCTACACTATGGTGTCGAGGGTGCTAGTTAAGCAGATCCGATGTGGTCGACCATGATAGCAGTCAAGGAGATCTGGAGCGGTGGCCAAGCCAGTCGCTGAAGCAGCTCCGGTGAAGTGATGAGTTGGTAGTTGGGGGTTCCAAGGTGCGGAAGGTAGATCCGGAGGGGTGTGAGGTCCACCGCTGCAGCGGAGGACTAGATTCGGTGGCTTGCCGTGGTTGGGGAGGCTGGGGAGGGGAAGGGGAGGGGCTCTGGGGAAGAATGTTGGGGGCAAAGGGGGAAAACAATGGAGTTACCAAACCAGCCCTTTTTCGTTCATGTGGCAGGGGTAAAACAGGAATATCGCAGGGCTAAACTTTCGGGCATGAGATATTTCAATGTGAGCGGGAAGTTTGAAAGCTTTTGGCGCCTGAAACTATAAGTGTTCTGCTCTTGTACGGCCGACGATCATATCATGGCTGGTAATTTGTTTGTTTTGCACACAAAAAAACTGCAAGCTTTGAAAATCAGTGTCTCCAACACGAAACTTAGATTGTCCATTCAATTCAAATATGGATCATTGAGCTAGTACAAGCAAATACCATCATACGGTCCAATTCAAATGAAACTCCAAATGTGTTCATCCTAAATATGATGACAAAAGCAAAAATGTGTATGTGTATGAATAAAGTGGATGATTATAAAGTTTGAACATGCCCGTATGTGTATATCTCTAGGTCTGATATATGAATTTGAAATCACGAAATCCCGGCTTAAAAAATGTACCTCCATTTAAATGAATTACAAAAGCTAATGATGGAGTCGAATTCCGAAATTCCAATCTTAGGTTTGTAATTTTGGTACATCAAGCTATATCACGCGTGTTCAGAAGTATCGTTATCTCATAGTCCAAACTATGAAACAAATTGATCAACCATGAATGCACACACTATCGACCATATATATCTCAATTACGCTAAAGTCCCTCAAATATAGACACCTCGCTCTTTATCTGAAGCCCCCCCCCCACACACACACAGGTCGTTCTCTCCCCCAGACACGAACACCCGAGCACATTAACACCCCTCTCTCTTCTAAAGTCCGGACCCCAATATAGGTCTCTATCACTTTGTCTCTCGGGCCTGCACACATCTCTGCCCCCACTCTCTAGGTCTCTCGGCATCTCTCTTTCCCAAGCACATGCACTATGTAGAGTGTATCTTTCCCATACACACAAAATGTCGCCCCAAACGTCTATCTCCCTAGTTATGTGGTTCTCGCACACTCACCTCGCACACCACCCCCACTGCAAACAAGCACACTTTGTCTCCTTATGCACCACTCTCCTCTTTCTATCTCTCCCTCATGCGGACCCACCCCAGCTCCTTCCCTGTATACATATATGTCGTGACTCTTTCCATAGCTCCCTAATGTATCATCGTTCTCAATCTCGCACGTTGTTCTCTACACCATCTATTCTAGATCTCTCATGAAGTCCCTATCACACACACGATGACTCGCTTCCCTTGCGTCTCCGTACATAGGCCAATTTCAAACAACATCAACATTGTCTCCCTATCTATACGCCATTTATGGACACAAACAACCCCTCACTCCCCCCTCTCTTCCTCTCTCTCTCTGTGTTGCTAGCTCTCTCTCTCTCTCTCTCTCTCTCTCTCTCTCTCTCTCTCTCTCTCTCCTTGCCTGCACCCATGCTATCCCGCTACTACACATGTCACACCATTCCCCCTTCCCTTATACCAGGTTTACATCATCAGTGGTCTCTCTACTCCACATACACACACTCCCTCTCACACACAAACGAACGCACAAACACACATAGACACGCACAAACACCCATTTATCTGGATCCTCATCTCTCCCCATGTCCGCATGTGTATCTCACACACTCACTCTCTGATTATGTCTTTGTGTCTCCACGTTACACAACGCAAAGCCCCATCTACATCTCTCCCTCTATCCTCCACACACATAGACACAGAATCTGTTATCATTGCCTCAGTCTCTAGACATATCACACACGCACACTGTCTCCCTCTGTCGCAAACACGCTTAACAAGGGTTTCCCCATGAATAACTTACCGTCTATTCATCAACAGTCGTGGCAGTACAGCAAACACGAGATGTGAAAAAGAATAAATCTACATGTGCGTAGACCACCTAGTATGACTACTAGGACTAGAGCAAGCCAAAAGCGCACCGCCGTCACCCCCTCCTTATCGGTGACAGGAAAACCTTTGTTTTACACAGTCGAGAAGTCATTGTGCTAAGGCCCCACATGTTGAGGCGTTGAATAGAATGTAGATCCTAGTTTACGGAGACAAGTATCGATAATACATTTGTATCTCCATACTTATATTTCTTCTCTTATAAAAAACCGAGTTGGTGATGATGGTACGCGTGCCATCTTGCAATATAGACCATCCAATCTATATCTGACGGATGGAAATTAAACTAAAAGATACCCGCACGTCTCTTCACATTTGCAGACAAGGCGTTCCCTCATTCATCCAATCTCCAACAACCTCATTGTTGAGCAATTAAAAAAGGAAGCCTCTGGAACAAACTGGCCTGGTGGTCGCTGCCGGCGTCGTCCATCCCCATGCCTCCACTCAGTCTGACCACCAATCACCACCACGCCCCACTACTCTTCACCTTATCTCCTATTTCTTGAGATATCATTAGTTTCTACACATGGGATTACTCTCGCATGGGTTAATCACAACAAGTGTTTTATAAAAAAATGCATCTTGATGTTCTGTGCAATGCACGGACATCTTGCTAGTACTCCTACAGAAGACTAAGTTGGTGATGATGGTGTGTCTGCCATCCGTCATTTCTGACCATTACATCTACATCTAACGACTGTGAGGTAACTTGTTGCCTTTTCTCACCAACATCCCACTTCTCTACCAATTTGCAGAAAAACCCATAATTAGTATCTTAAAACCAACCACATCCCTCCCTCACCTCACCAAAACAGCCCAAGGAATATATTCTGATTGAAACATAATATATCTCTAGTGATATATGTATATCAAAATTAGAGTGTTTTGTATCAAGTTTGTGAATAAGTATATTCTAAGGGATAATTAGATTTATGCCCCTAGTTGTGTCCCACTCGTCAGTTTTACCCCTAATTCCCAGAAGTCACCAGTTCTGTCCAAGTCACTTTGCTCCTCTTATGCTTTTGCCCTTTGACCGTTTGACTGTCAGTTTCAAAAATTCATAACTAATTCATACTAAATCAGAAAAATGCAAATAAGATACCAAAATGTTCAGAAAAACATCACCTATATGTCAGTGTCATTTGCATTCATGAAAAATGTGTTGGAAAGTGCACATTCGAGTTTTAGCTCTTTTGATACCACCATGAATAGTAAACTCCAAAAAAAAATATGGTGGCAAAGAATGGCAAATGTTCTAAGTCTTTGCCAAGTTTCATTAGGGAACGACATTCGTGGAAGTCGTGGCAAAAAATAATCTATTTTGGAGTGCTGATTGTTTTTTTGCATGGCACCCACTTAATGTTATTCCTCGATGAAACTTGGCGAGCACTTAAAACATTTGTCATTCTTTGCCACCAAATTTTTTTTTGAATTTTTTTGAACTTTTTTATATTTTACTATTCATGGTGGTAGCATAAGAGCTAAAACTCGGATGGGCACTTTCCAACACTTTTTTCATGAATGCAAATGACACTGACATATAGGTGATGTTTTTCTGAACATTTTGGTATCTTATTTGTATTTTTCTGATTTAGTTATGAAGTTTTCAAACTGACGGTCAAACGGTCAAAGGGCAAAAGCATAAGAGGAGCAAAGTGACTTGGACAGAACCAGTGACTTTTGGGAATTAGGGGTAAAACAGACGAGTGGGACACAACTAGGGGCATAAATCTAATTATCCCTTATGATCCGTTGCAACGCACATGAACATTGCCAGTATTTACAACCATGCAAAAAAACTCCTAGTATTTCCATAGTTTCGAGATTTCCATCAAGATATTAGTCACTCATGGTTGATATTTAGTTTCAATCACGTACACATATGCACTACGGGACTAGCCTTGCTTATTGGCTTCCAGAGCTTAACTTTCACTCCTACTTACAATATGTAGAGTATTTAACAAAAAACTACCACTTTCAACCAGCCCTAGGAAGAAACTATTGTACAAAAAATAGCAAAAACATACCCAAAATTTCTTAATCCACGCCAAAAACTACTACCTAGTGCCGATTAGGCTCGTTTAAACCCGTTTATGATAGGGTTGGCCCACACATCCGTGATGACGAGGCAGCTTACCAACACATTTAGTTTGACCATTGACACGAGGGACCCACATCTGACCTTCTATCCTGTTATTTCCCCTCAAATCATTATTTGTCCTGAACATTACTTCAAACAGTACTAATGCGTGTTCGTTGGTGGCGCCGGTGATGAGCGTGTTGGCCGCCGCTCCGCCGGACGGGCCAGACGCCGCGCTGGCCTCCGCACGGGTTAGCAGGCTGGCTCGAGCATGACTCACGAGCGAGCAAGCCACCGCGCTGGCCTTCGCTCGAGACAGATGGATGGCCTTAGCGCGGCGTGCACGAGCAAGCCGACGCGCCGCCGTGCCAATCTAGCTAGCAAACCTTGCAGACAAGCAGCTGGACGGAGCTATCTTGGCTAGCTAGCGACCGCGAGCGCTGAACGGAGCTGGCATCCGGGCTGCCGCAAGATGGGCTCTGCACCGCCTGCGGTTTTGACCTCGCCTTCTACCGGCGGTGGTAGCTGCATCCCATGCCCGAGGATGACTAGGTGGACGGGCAGGAGGTAGGAGGTCACTCGAGGATTTTTGTGCAGACTGACATGTAGGTCCCACAAGTCATAACACCTAACTTGCCGGTCGAATAGAAGGCATTGACTTAAGCGGCGACTTGGGTTGAAACGTGCCTATAACGCCACTTTGTAGAGTAGTCGTTTCTTGGTAGGGCTGGTTGGTAAGGGCATGTACAATGGTTGATAAGGTAGTCTTATCTTAAGTCTGCCACGTATGCAGGTGCTAGTAGTTTCTTGGCATTATTAGTGGTTTCTTGGCATTATTAGTGGTTTCTTGTAAGGAACAATGTACTACTAGCGACAAAAGGTGATTCTAGGTTGCGTTGTACTCCAATGAGTACTATTAGTGGTCGCGGGAGTGCATACCTCGTTTTGTGGATTCAATCCCGGCCGAACGCACGGCGGCCTTTTTTTAAATAGTAACTTTGCTGCGAGCCAATATTGTACACCGGTAGTTTGAGTTTTGAAGTCGTACGGACATGCGGCACCACAATCTGGGTGCACTGGATAGCCTAGCCACGTGAACGGGTTTTCCTTCCCATCATCTCGTGGCTCGCGTGCTCGCCCTAGCCGCACCTCGCTTGCGGCTTCCTCATCAGCTAGTAGCATATTTAAACTAGCGCCTCCCAATTAAGCCTAAGGAGCCAGAAAAGCCTGGCGCGGCATTGGGAACTGTGCAATATGGCTCTATATGTAAAGTGCTACTAGTACTACTCTGTAGCTTGTGGCGTTGCACGCATGGACTTCACTCCATTATCGGCTCTGTGAAAGAAATTCCTCTTGACGTGATTTTTTTAAACGGAGGCAAAAGCTTTGCCTCATCTCATTCATAAAGAAGGAACTAGTAACAAAGTTTGACGAGATCCATTACACCTCCACAAATGGAAGCGAAAAGCCTAGTCTCGTGTATCAAATAACTCAAATGTTCTGCCCCCGCAGTAACCGTCGTTGATAAACAGGCCGCTAGTGTGTGCGTGAGAGGAGCAGCTGAGTAGGCCAGCTACGCGCTTGAATAGAGCACCGAGAGTACCCAGTATGCAGGTGTACCTTCCCTGCATTGATAGTACAACGATGGTTCTAGAGAACAGTAGTACCCTCCACTTCCAACTGTAGCTCCTTGGCCCTAAGATTCAAGAGTTCAAAACTGGTGCACTATACTAGAAGTACAGTACATCGCACTACTAGTTGAGAAATTAGTACTAGTACTGCTACAGTACAAGTACGTAGTAAATAATAGCCTCAC
This sequence comes from Aegilops speltoides, assembly GCA_021437245.1. Taxonomy (NCBI): domain Eukaryota; kingdom Viridiplantae; phylum Streptophyta; class Magnoliopsida; order Poales; family Poaceae; genus Aegilops; species Aegilops speltoides. Next base: position 201,963,873 of record CM038141.1, read on the forward strand.
CCCTTCGCTAAGGAACGATCGAGGAGCTACAGTTGGAAGGGACGAGGCCCTGCGGTTACTACGCTCTTATCTCCTCAGTTCCCCTCCCCCCGAAGAGAAGGCAGTTCGTCGCTGCTCCCATGGATTCACCAGGCGGTTCTCCTCCTCGTTGGGGTTGGGAGACCTTCGAAGACGATCCTCTGGGAGAAATCGCACGCCGCTCCGACGTCCTCACCGCCACAAGAATCGGTGCTTCTTGCACCAACTTTTTCAAGACGGTGCTTAAACATGCTTGGGAAAAGGCCATGCTTGTTGGTCTTCCATGTGTGTCGAGGAGAAGGTTCTTCTATGGGACAATCCTTCAAACAATCCACCGCTCCCTGGCCATGGTTGCACGTTGACTCCGCTAGAGTTGCTAACGTTGAGAGGTAGTCAGATTTTGTCTAATGAGCAGGTCAGTCATGGAGTTTGATCATGTAGTACTTAGTTATTCCATTTCCATCCCGTAATTTCTCCGCTGCCCACCATCTTATATATAGGTCTGGGTCGGTGCCAACGAAGATTGGCTTGCATACCTCTGGCCGGATACCACCATCATTTTGCACAACATCCACAGAAGTGCGGCCGTTCCCGTAGACCACTTCTCCACCATTGGGATCGGCCTTCCGGACTGGTTGGGCTTGAATACGTATGATGATGCCTACATGAGATTGAAGAAGATAGCAATTGCAGACCTGCCAACAAAGCAACATGACTACGATGATTGCTATCTCATCGTTGTGTTCAACATAAGGATTGTCGTTAATGCAAGAGGCAATAACAGCATAGGATGGCGCATGTTGGCCGCGGCAGATTTGTACCCCTACACGTTCGAAGACGTCGTGCGCCATCTAGGCCGCATCTTCATGGTGGCAAGCTAGGGGACTTGTTTCATCTAGTTGCCATCCTACGGTACGGAAGATTACAAATGGAATGCACAAGCCATCATTTGCATCCCTGACGGTACTCCATTATTTTGCAGGGACCAGTCATCCCCCGGTCAAAATAAGATCGTCGATCCTAGATGTGCATTTGCATCCGCGATTCGGTCTAACCTGGAACCTTGTAGCTGACTTTGGCATATTGGGATCAACTATATTAGCAGTCGTTACCCATGGTACCACTGATGTGCAACATGGTCACACAATCTACCACGATCAGACCGTCACCATCTACCTAGGTATTCCATTTAGTATTATACTTTTTAACCCTCTCGCCTTCTCTTTCATTGTTGTACTACTTACTAGTACTAGTAGGAGTACTTTTTACCCTAGAGGACGCGTATAGATAGCTAGGCCCTTGAAGACTTGAACCCACTAGCTGCCACCATTTTTGTTTTTCCATGTCTTACTATCTCATCCATGCAGCCAAGAGTGGCTACATATAATAAGCCGGTTATTTTATTTCCTCTATGCCGGAGTAGTACTATTTGCTGCATAGTATTACTGACCGCCATATTTGAGCACAACATTATTATGCATGGACCTTGACTACATACGTCACCATGTGTCCATATTTGAGATGCCGCGTCTACCAGATGAATGCCACCGAGTTCGACCCCCGTGATGCTTTGTGGGTGCCGAGGAACACTCTTGGAGAGTACTCGCTTTTCATTGGGGACAGCTACCCCATTGTGAAGCGGATGCCACCTTCCATGCACGACACCGAAGGCCTACCGTTCATGAAGCATGGTTGTGTCTTCCGTGCACACCGCCGGATGAACGACATGCTGGGACACGCTATCCCTGATTTATGCCGCTTCAGCTTGCATGAGTCTCCATCATGTGGAACCGGACTAGAAAGCTGCGACAATGATTCCCATTGCCCACCGCTATGGATCGTGCCATCCATTAAGAACACCTGGGACTGGAACCTGGAGGAGGACATGTAGCCCATCTATAACGTGTAAGTGGAGTATGGTAAATTGTGAACGGTAGCGCTGTGAATATATGTAGACTAGTCGTGCACAAATTTATCACATGAATTGGAGATGAACTTGTGTGGCATACTGGCATTTATCCTTTAGAATTTATTAATAGTAAATGTGTTATGTGTACGTTCAACTTGTGTGGTTGTTACATGGGCTCCAACACGCTCTTTGGAAAAAAAAAGGTGTCACAACTTTGGATATAGGTGACGTGGCGGCATCATACAGTAGCATCATTCACTATAGTTGTAGTATACTCCTACTAGGACGACAACTCCTATAAAACCTTGTGCTTGGCTCTTTGCCTCTTCGGAAGCTTCAATAGTTCGTACTGGTGTGAACCTTCCACTTGGCTCTTCGCCTCTTCGGAAGGTCCAACAATGATGATACTACAGTACAATATGCTTCTAGTAATCTGACACCGATTGAACTGTTGCACGTCCACCACGAGGGTGAGGGAGAGGGTGCTATAGTCAAAACCCTCTCTTCGTTCTGCGAGCCACCGCGCGTGGGCGAGGGAGAGGCGTAGTAAGCGAGCTTCTCCTCATTCAGCGAGTTGACGGGACACATCAAAGTAGTACTAGTACTAGTCCATACTGCGTCCTTTCTGGTTAATATGGCTTATTTTTTTTGACGTTTTTTTTGACGTTTTAATATGGCTTATTTGAAACAAGAAAAATACTGGCGGTCAACGTATGTAACAATACGCTCTTTACAGTCACTATATATAGTTTTGCGGTGATTATACGATCACTAGCTCATCGTAGACACTACTGGAAACTGGGAATTTGCCATCAGCCAGCTCTTTGCCATCTGCCAGCTGATGGCAAAGAACGTCTTTGCCATCTGCTTATAAAAAACAGATGGCAAAGAACTGACAGACGGCAAAGAACATGGTTGCCATCACCAATTCTTTGCCATCTCGCTAGTGGATGGCAAATAATCTTGCCATCCGCCAGATGGCAAAGAGGTTGGCAAATCTGTGGCCGTCAAGAGTGTAACAGTAGACCAGCCCCACCTCTTTGCCATCGCGGCAGACGGCAAAGATTCTTTGCCATCTGCTGGCAGATGGCAAAGAGATGGGTTATTTTTTTCTAGGTAAAAAAAAACTGTGGGGTTATCCCCTCCCTCTCTCCCCTCCTCTCCCTCTCTCCCCTCCTCTCCCTCCCACCCACGCATCTCACCCGCCGCCGCCCAAGCACCCCGCCGCCCCACCACCCCACCACCCCGCCGCCCGCGCCCGCACCACCCACCGCCCCACCACCCCGCCGCCCCACCACCCCACCACACTTGAGCTCGCCGTTTCGCCGACCGAGCCCAGCCGCCCGCCCCTCCTTCCCGCCTCCCGGATCCAGCCGAATGGTCGAGGCGCCGCGGGGCCGAGCGATGGTCGAGGAGCGCCGCCGGGGCCGAGGAAGCCGCAGCCGGGCTGCGGGCACGAGCAGGCATCCACGGCACGCCAGCTTGTGCTCAGGCGCGCCGTGGTACACGAGGAACCGTCGCAGCCAAGTCCCAGACGCGCCACGGCACCTTGGTGGCGCCCACGACGGTGTCCAGCTCGGGCAAGTGCGTGTCGGCGCTGCCGCAGTTCGCCAGTCGCGCCGCGGCGATAAGAGCCACACCACCAGGGCCTCCGTCGACCATGCGGCGGCACGGGCGCGACGCCGCCCCACCAGGCCTCCGTCGCAGCCGCCGATCCGGGCTGCCGCCATGGGACGCCGCTCCTCCTCCTCCCTCCTCCTCCTCTACCTCCTCCTGCGCCTCCTGCCGTGGCTCTGCTTCACCACGGGCACTGGGCTGCTGCCGCGCCTTCTTGCCGCCGTGCTTCGCCGTTGTTCATGTGCTTCTGCTGCTTGCTTGCTTATTCCTCTTGTTGTTGTTGATTGAATGCTTGGTGATTCATGCCCTTCTTGTTGCTTGCTTGCTAGCTGCTGTCCTTATTATTCATGTCTTTGCTGCTCGCTAATTGCTGATGTTGATTCACTTGATTGAATGCTATTGTTTGGTGCTTCATGTTAGGGAACATTGCATCCGGGAGCGGCGCCACTTACGTAGCCAATCATCGGTGGGTGAGAGTGAGGGAGGACAGGCTACGGACACAGTGCGGTGGATCCAAATACCCTCTCTGGGCTGCTGATTTGGTGTTCATCCATAGTGCTGCAAGAAACAAGCTTACTCCTCGCCGAGCTGCTGATTTGGTGTTCACACACAACCAAAGGAGATGGAGTTGAGAGTTTTAGTGGTGTGGGCATGCTTGAAGGTGCAGATCTTTCACTTGATGAACCAGCTTTGGAGGAGGAGATAATAGATTCTCTCACTTGAATCTCTATCCATCAAGCTTCACCATCGGCCTAGAAGCTTATTTAATTTATGTTTCTACCATTTATGTAATGCACTCTTGAATTGTTAGACTATGGCCATTTGAACTGTTTGCTATGTGGCCACCTGAGCCTTGGATCTAGTCAATTTGTCATGGTCTGGTTCTTTGGTTTGATGTAGTGAATTTGTCATGCTACTGGAAGCTAGCATTGCAGATTGGGTAAGCAAACTTCTTTGTTGTTTGTCAAGTACCACTTGATTCAGATTATTATGCATTTATGATTATGTCGGTGATACTATCATACATTCATACTAATACTGGACTATTGTTTGATGTCTTTTGCAAGTTGCAATGCCATGGATGTGGTCTGGATCAATCAAGCACTTGAAAATTGAAATAGGAGGCAACGAGACAACAAATGGGGCAGTATCTCTTTCTTTTTGTTGTCTCTAACTCTATATTACATGTCATATTTATTTTTATTTTTATATATACTTGCCGTGTCCCCGATGGGCTGTTTTTAGAAAATGAGTGGGGATACTCAACAAGGTTCAATTTAGTTCTCAATCTTACGTGAGGGGTCAGTCTTCTGTCCGCCCATGTCCCAAGTGCATTTGCTAGAGATATTTATCCTTTCTATTTTACTTGATCCAAAGATGCATCCATCCTGATAGATGATAGGTTAGTCAACAATTTGCTTTTAGCTTTTTCGGACTTTAATATTTTTTTGTGTCCCAAAACTGCTGCAAGGCATATATAAGGCGCAAGAGGTGAAAGAGGCATATACTAGACTTTAATAAAGTTTCAGGCTTAATTATTTTCATGGTCACAACTAGCCCGTGTAGACTGCACGGGTTGACGGCTAGTTAGTTATAATGTCACACCTTGCACCATTTTCAGAAATCAACAGTTTACCCTTCCTGGTGCTTTATCCCTTGGAAGAAATCTTTATGGTGCTTCCGTGCTCTCCTAAAAGCCAGTTTAAACAGACTTAAAGAGTAGTGTTATCAACGGATAGTAAGAGAGCACCCTCATCTTGCTTTCAACCACTTGCTTCGGGCTTCACTTATATTTTTATGTACTGAACAATCTCCGCAAAGTTCGCATTCTCCTCTTCAATTAATAGTGCCAAGTCATAAGTCTGCAGCTAAATTTGAGGGAGAAGAAATTATCAAAAGACAACATAGGATAAATGTTACATATTCAGTAGATTATTAATATTATTAGAAATGCATTTGCCTGCATACTATTTGGTGTCACCAAAATCCTTCGACTATAGTGTTCATCATCTAATGTACTCCCTCCGTTCCTAAATATAAGTCTTTATAGAGATTCCATTATGGACTACATGCGGAGCAAAATAAATGAATCTACATTTAAAATACATCTATATACATCCGTATGTGGTTCATAATGGAATCTCTACAAAGACTTATATTTAGGAACGGAGGGAGTATATTCTTGTTGTTTTCCTCATGGCCCTGTTTTTAAATGTTTTGTACATGATGTCCCCTGAAAAACTGGAGTTGATATACCCGTGCCAAGTATCACTTTCTTTAGAAATAAGGCTAGGATACCTGATGTTAAAATAGAGACCGTGCCAATGAGTAATTCATCAACGTTTTGTAGCTAGCATTCCTATTGTTCTAGAGAAGCTACTTATGCTTCTTAGAGTAAGGGGCCATACCGTAATTAGTATAATTGCTTCCAAGCTCCTGGTGACATATTTTTCCTTCCATTCCATTTGCAACGTGTAAGTACTAATGCAACTTCCTACCAAGTGCAAACTTGTCAAATTACGCAAAACAATTCCCGCATAATGATGTATCTTCTCATCTTAATAGGGAGTTGTTTGAAAACAACATCGTCGCCGTTTGAAAACAAAATGACCTATTTTAGATATAAATTGCATCATAATAATCTTCACATTTTAGTTGCATCATAATAATCTTCTTCTAGTCTTCTTCTTCTAACTTTCTTTTTTCCCATTTTAAAGATTTGCTTAAGATCACGGAAGCTTAGGTTGATGGCGTGCTTGTATTTAGTTTTTGTTTTGACCTTGTGAAACTTGCTACCTATGGATAAAACTGTGTAATATTGATGAAACTATGTATATGTACGGATGAAACTTGCTACTATTGGTAACATGTGTTGGATATATATATATGTGTTCATGACTATTGGTAATATGTGTTGAATATGCTATATTGGTCATATAAATATATTTGTGTTTGATTTTACTGTGAAAATGAATTGATATAAGAAAAATAAAATTAAATGGGGCAATATAGGCACTTTGCCATCTGTTGGCAGATGGCAAAAGCTTTGCCATCACCGGCAGATGGCAAAGAGGCCACGTGTCATGTTTGGGCTGGCCTATTTGGGCTCTTTGCCATCTGCCAATGATGGCAAATCTCTTGCCATCTATTTGGCGGCAGACAAAAAATGTAGCCTTTGCCATCTGTGGCAGATGGCAAAACCCTGAAACTCTTTGCCATCACCGGCAGATGGCAAAGCCACGACTCTTGCCATCACCAATAGATGGCAAAGCCACGACTCTTGCCATCAGCCGCCAGACGGCAAAGAAGCCTTTACCGGCGGGGTTTGGACGACTGGTTTGCCATCTGCTGGCAGATGGCAAAGCCTTTGCCATCCGCCGACCATGCCTTTGCCATCTGCCATGGCAGATGGCAAAGTGCCAGATTCCAGTAGTGAGAGCACCGCATTGCACCCTACTGACCGGCCACATAGTCGACGTGGCACTTTGTTGACTGGTTAAATTGTCGCCTAGTTTCTGGGTCCCATCTGTCAGTTGGCAGAGCAAAGAAATCAGTTAAACAAAACTTTACGCAGGCGGACAGGAGTCCAACCCTTGCGCGCGAACCACCCTGGTTGTGTATGTGAGTGCATGCACGTGTACTCCCTCGGTCTTCCAACAGAGAGTGTACATCGGCTAAGAAACAAAGAGTGTACATCTACACTTCCAATGCATTTAGCCTTTGATCTAAATCGATAATGATTGACTAATGCACCAACTTGTGATCTAGGTATAGGCTACATGTCTATCCTTAATTACAACATGCAAAAACCTTCATTTAATCTTCTTCTGTCAATGGTCGCATGCACACATAAGTCTGCTACTTTTGGGCGTTAATTATGCCCTGGTCAATGTGTAAATCTCTAAATGTACAGTCTTTCACGGACGTAGGGAGTAGGTTGAGCACTTGAGCGTGAGCGTGTGTGTTGCATCGTGTGTGGTGTGCCACATGGGTGCGTGAGTGTTGCGTGCGTCCATGTGTACGTGTGAGTGTTGCATGTTGCATGCATGCATGAGGCTTTTACTCCCTCCCATTGACATGTTCATATTTAAAGCTTCCTCTGTTCCCTCCATATGGTGATACTCCCTCTGTTCCCTCCATATGGTGATACTCCCTCTGTTCGCAAATACAGAGTAAAATCCTCCCTCTATTCCTAAATACTGAGTATTTGTCTTTCTAGAGATTTCAACAAGTGACTACGTACGGAGCAATGAGTGAAGTAAGCGTAGAGGCATAGGGATATTGTAGATAGGAAGTCTTCGCTATCCATTATTCCCCATCTCGGTCAGAGAGAACTATTCAACTAGTCTTCACAGTGAAGTGACAATACACGCTGCAGCAGATGGGACACTTAATTAATAAGCTGAACCAGCATGTTAGTGTTACTAAGTCAGCCTTACCTAGTACTGCCATCATGTTTGCCAGTAGAGCACGCTTCCGCAAATATGCCTATGCACCTCTCTCCTCCATTAACTAACATATGGGCCCTCCTGAGGTAGACCCACATGTCATCGATGTAACTATTTACACTCTGAAGGACGGTATATCCTGGTAGTAGTACTAGTAGAATTGAGATTTAATGCACTTTCTTCCCCATCTTTCACTCTTCTTCCTCCTCTCTCTTCTTCCTCCTATCTTCCCCTTATCGGCCGCACATCATTTCCCCCTGCTCACTACTCGCCTTCGCGCCATCTTCATCATTAGATACCGCCGACATTGAGGCTCGCGACCTCGGACACTCCTCGCCTACTACGCTGAAAATTGTAATCTATGAAGTGCCCATGTCATCAGAAGACTACATGGATTACAAGCTCATTGCCTTGTTCAACATGGGATTAGTCTATACATGGTTATGGCTCATCATCAATCCTGTTGAGGCAACATTTCTGTCTGATGCTATAGTGCACGATGGCATCGTTTACATGGTCGACGCACAGATTGGCTGCCTATACTGGTGGAATCTATCGTCGTGTAATTGTTCTATCTCATCTCATCTTTAACTTATGAATACGACTACCTATTCATTGTTACAAATTTAGAATAGATAATATGTCTATAACCACATCATTGCTATATGTTCCTCTCATTTCCTAGATTTTTATGACCACACATGTTATTGTTAGAGTTGACATGAGAACAATTGGCATCTAATGATTGTTAGAATAGATATTATGAGCATAACCTCATGATTGCTATATGTTACTCTCATTTCCAAGATTTTTATAACAACGCATCTTATTGCTTAGAGTTGATATGAGAATAGTAGTAAGTGCTATGGTAGAATATGAGTAGGCCCTATCATAGTTGTTTTCCTCTCATTGTTACATGATGTTTGAACCATGACATATTGCTAGAATATGAAAGCCATTGGCTTATTTTTATAACTTGGGGTATGATTATGACCATGGCATTACAATTCTCTGCCTATGATATGTGTCACTGTTATAATAATCTTAATTCCACACATACTCTGAACATGATTGTTTATTTTTGTCCTTTTGGTCTCCAGTTTGAATTGTTGCAGCAGACGCAAATGCGCTGGCCTTCATGATTCCAGGACCTCGAATCATACCAGCTGATGGGTGGTGGTCTATCGCTCGTTCAGCTGACGGCGGTCATTTGATGCTCATCCGCACGTACCAAATTGACCAAACCATTACATCAAACCACATGCAGTACAATGCATGGGGCGTTCGTGACATTGATGGCTATGGATGCTCCGTGTTGGAGAAAGATCCCAGCTCTGTTGGGCCAGGCATATTCAACTGGAGGCGGGTTTACAGCCTCGGCAACCACTCCATGTTCCTCGGGCTCAATTATCCGATCATCCAACTAATCATCGATCATATCACCGGCGATGATTACCGTGCTATGCAACTTCCATTCGCCAGGAGGACTGTGTTTAAACATCATACCATGGGTTTCATGAATCACCATATCCAGAGATTTGTTGACACAGCTTGTTGTTAGATAATCTTCAGTGTGTGAAAGGCATCAAGCTTCCATGCGATAGATGGCTTTTGCAAACCTGACATGCGGCGATGTGGTTCATGCCAACAACAAATATGCACAAGTTGATTCGTACCGATATCTAGACTGAGCCATGTATTCTGCTGCTGTAGCACGACCCTCTTTTGTTGGATATTATGTACTGTTGTTAGTTTGGAGCACTCCTCTAGTTTGAAGGATAGATACCTTTCTGGGATCAAGTGCATCCTAACTCACCTGCGTAGGATGTACTGATAATGATGATGGAGATGCTGTGCAGAAGCCATATTATATATCAATTAGGCTTCAAGTGCGTACTTGTTAGTTAAACCTATGGTTAAAAGTGACACTACATACGACTAGTAAGTAGTACAGTAGCAGTACTAGTATACGTCGGTCAAATTATTCATCATGTCCACACATTTAATTAACGTGACAACATGATGCGCATGAGGTGACACAAGAATCCCGGCGACGTGTTCGGGTATTCTAGACTTCAGATTTGGAGTACCACTTATCTATCGAAATCTTTCATCATTCACTTAAAGCAGTCGATTGATCATACATTGAGTACCATATAACTGGAATTAACCGATGCAAGTCCAAGAAGGATTGGTCGGTGCTGCCGGCTGGCATCAAGTTCGATCCCATGGATCAGGAGCTGATCGAGCACCTTGAGGCCAAAGTGAGTGCTGATAGCACGAGATCTTACCCTCTCATCGATTTGTTCATACCAACCATCGACAGCGAGCACGGCATACACTACAAAAAAGACACATCCGTGACATTTTGGGCTGAAAGAAATTTTTTCTGCCATACTTATGACACTTCTATGACGATAATTGTGACAAAACCCGGTATCATCATAGATGTGGTGGGATCCTACTTCTATGACAAAAAATGGGCTTTTCGTCCTGGGCGGGCCGGAGACGCAGCTGCATGACATTCTTTGGGCCGTCCATGACGGAAAAACCATGGTAGAAGCGAGGGGGAGGAAAATTTTGGGGAGTTCCCGGTTACGATGGGAGGTCGGGGGCCGAGCGATGCGCATTTCTCTCGTACACGTACGCGCGTGTGTGCGAGGCGTTGGCTCTAACTGAACCCGAGTGAGGCATTGGGCTCTAACTAAACCCGAGCGATTGCACTGCAGGCTACACGTTACTAAACCCGAGCGATCGATCGATGGCTGTTAACTGAACCCGATCGAGCGATTCCTTCGCTACTGCTGCTAACTGAAGTCGATCGATTGGATGAATAGTGAGCGTTGCGGGGGGGTGGATGAATAGTGAGTGGTGGCTTTGCCTCTGGATGAACAGGGCCCCGTGGCGTGGAGGGCTGGATGGACAGTAGGCGGTGGAGGGGTGCCCGTGGAGGGGTGGTTGAACAGGACCCCGTGGTGTGGAGGGATGGATGAACAGTATACGGTGGAGGGGTGCCCGTGGAGGGGTGGTTGAATAGGTGCCGGTGGAGTAGCGCGCAGTGGAGGCTGGATGAACAGGAGCCCGTGGAGGCCGGAGGAGGTCGACTGTAGCCCATGGAGGCTGGAGGAGGTCGACGGTTGAGATGAACAGTATCCCGTGGAGTCCCGTTTTGCGGTACGCCACACCCCTCCCGATGAACAGGACCCCTGTTTCGACCGTAGGAGGTCCGTTTCGTCCGTTTTGCGATCGCCACACCCTCCCGATCAACAGACCCCGTTTCGACCGTAGGAGGTCCGTTTACTCCGTTTTGCGGTACGCCACACCCCTCCCGATCAACAGGACCCCCCGTTTCCCGTAGGAGGCCCGTTTCCTCCGTTTTGCGGTACGCCACACCCCCTCCCGATCAACAGGACCCGTTCCAACATAGGAGGTCCGTTTCCTCCGTTCTGCAGTACGCCAGGCCTCGTTTCCATCGCATGTTCCGTCCAAGCCCTCCCGATGAACATGACCACGCATTCCGTTCCGACCCAGCCGGTTGGCTCCCCATGAACACAATGACGACGCTGTTTCTTCGTTCCGACCCAGCCATGTACATATGCGCGAGTAGGCGTTCGAGACCCTGCCCGTATGTATGTACGTGGCCGTATTTTCTTTCTTGCACCCTGGCCGTTGTACGTACATGTACATGCTACGTGCATGCCTCTACTACGACACGTGCGCGCCTCTACATCGACCAGTATATATGTATGTACACATTCGCGACCAGAATGACAATGCTACGTACGCTTCGACCAGGAGGGTCCCGACTGTCAGGCACTTCCTTGCGTGCGAAGATGTAGCTGGTGGGTCCCAGCAGCCAGAGGGGCGAATCATTTTTTTTGCCCGGACGCACTTCCTTGCGTGCGAAGATGTAGCTGGTGGGTCCCAACAGTCAGGGGGAAACGTTTTTTTCGTGAAATATGGTGGCCCGTCCGGTGGGTCCCCGCTGTCAGGTGGAGGAATAATTATTTTCCGCGTAATAAGGAGGCACTTCCTTGCTGCGACCATGGACCCAGCTGTCAGCCTCTCCACGTACAGTCCACGTCCAATGGAAGTCGTTCCTTCGTTGACCACGCTGCACCGAGAGCACCAGGGCGGTGGACGATGGCGAGGCCTAGGAAGGGGATGACGGGAGCCAAGGAAGACGCAGCAGTGGAAGCCCGCACAGAGAGGAGTACGAGGGTTCACTGGTTCGGCTGCAGTGTGACGCTGCCGTCGCCGCAGGGCCTGGCCAGCGGTGAGGCCTCCATGGCAGCAAATCCGGCCACGGGAGGTAGGAGCATGCGGCACGACCGGCGCTGCTTTGGGCGGCTGGAGCAAGAAGACGAGAGGTTGAAGAAGCACTACGAACATTGGATGGACATCGTACGGCCACTGGAGCTAGAATCGTTTATATTGACTAAGTTGACAAAGCCCTTCGTCCCCGTCAACTTAGTAGGCCTATAAGTCAGCCTCCCACCAAGGTGGGTCCCAGCTAGCAGGGGGTATTCATTTTTTTGTGCCTAATAAGGAGGCACTTTCGGTGGGTCCAAGCTGATAGCAGGGGGAACGTTTTTTTCGTGAAATACGGTGGCCCGTCGGGTGGGTCCCAGCAGTCAGGGGCAAACGTTTTTTTTGGGAAATACTGGTGGCCCGTCCGGTGGGTCCCTGCTATCAGGTGGAGGAATAATTATTTTCCGCATAATAAGGAGGCACTTCTTGCGGCTGCCGTGGACCCAGCTGTCAGCCTCTCCACGTACAGTATTCTTCTGATGGAATTCGATCGTTGACCACATTAACCATGCCGCGCTGAGAGCACCACGGCGGTGGACGACGGTGAGGCCTAGGAAGGGGATGACGCGGAGCTGGGGAAGACGTGGCAGTGGATGCCCACGAGGAGATGAGTACGAGGGTTCACTGGTTCGGCTGCGCTGCCGTCACCGCAGAATAATAGGGGGTGTGGGTGAGTGGAGTGGAGGGATGGCCTGGCCAGTGGTGGGAGTAGTATGGGGGCGGTGAGGCCTCCGCGGCAGCACATCCGGCCACGGGAGGCAGGAGCAGGCGGCACCACCGGCGCTGCTTTGGGTGGCTGGAGCAAGAAGACCAGAGGTTGAAGAAGCACTACGGCCGTTGGATGGACATCGTACGGTCAGTCGAGCTAGAATCGTGCATATTGTCTAAGTTGACAAAGCCCTTCGTCCCGTTCAACTTAGTAGGCCCACTATACTGGGTCCCAGCTAGCAGGGGGAGTATTCATTTTTTTGTGCGTAATAAGGAGGCACTTCCTTGCGTGCGAAGATATAGCTGGTGGGTCCGAGCTGTCAGCGGCGGTAACATTTTTTCACGAAATACAGAGGCCCTTTCGGTGGCTCCCAGATGTCAGGTGGAGGAATCATTATTTTGCGCGTAATAAGGAGGCATTTCCTTGCGTGCGGCCGTGGACCTAGCTGTCAGCCTCTCCACGTACAGTCCACTTCAGATGCATGTCGGTCATTGACCATCTTGACCACGCCACGCCGAGAGCACCAGGGCGGTGGACGACGGCGAGGCCTAGGAAGGGAACGACACGGATGCAGGGAAGACTCGGCAGTTGTTTCCCACACGGAGGGGAGTACGACTGTATGAGGGTTTACTGGTTTGTCTGCCGTCGCCGGAGAATAACAGCAGGTGTGGGACTGTGGGTGAGTAGAGGCATGGCTAGGCCAGCGATGGGAGTACGGTGGGGCGGTGAGGCCTGCGCAGCAGCACAGCCGGCCGCGAGGAGGAGGGAGCAGGCAGTCCCACCGGCGCTTGTTTGAGCGGCTGGAGTAGGAAGAGCAGAGATTGAAGAAGCACGACGGCCGTTGGATGGACATCCAACAGTATACATGCCATCTGTGGAAAGCCTCAAATCTATGGAAAACAGCATACAACCCATCTGCCATTATTTCAAATAATGTACAGCCCATTTGCTAATTCTTACGGGTTTTTTTGGAGCCCATATTCTTTTTGTTAGCATTACAGCCCATATTGTGGCCATGGTTAAAAAATTATACGAAATTTTGCATATGTCGGTCTTGATCTCGAACTGTTTTTAATCCCAAAATTTCGAGTCACATTCAGACTGATTTTAAAAATAAATGTATATCAATGTAAAATCCAATAAATTGTCCACGCATAAAAATCAATGCAATTTAAAATCTCAAAATGAAAAAAAGATATTTGAAACTAATTGTCGGTTTGATGTGTTTTAAAAATGCACAACCCATTTCTCATTACTGATAGGCCATTTTCTCGGCCAGCCGAATGAGGCTCTCCTCGTCTTGAAAGATTTGCAGCCCAACAGGCCTGATAAAGCGACTTACTTGACAAATCACAAAAATACTGGGCTAGCCATTTTCAAAAAGAAAAAAAACTACTGGGCTGGTCTGTGGTAAACATAAAAGAAAAGGTTGTCTAGACAGGCCAGAGTGTCCCGCACAGCCCAGTTCACACCCTGCTTCCGTCTCGAAAACAAATTAGATAAATGCCACTCCAATTATGGCGATTCATAAAAATGTCACTGCAATTTCCAAACTTTGAAAAATGCCACTGCAATTTTTGCAAACTTTGAAAACGCCATCGCAGTTTGCAAACTTTGAAAAACGCCACTCGAGACTTGAAAAATGCCACTAGAAATGACATGAAATGGCATTTTTCAAAGTTTGGAAATTGCAGTGGCATTTCTCGGATACACCAGATTTGGAGTGGCATTTATCAAATTAACCCAAAACAAAAATAACTGGGCGAGCTGCTCGGTCCCTGGTGTCATCCGCTCGTTGTGCAATTCTCTCGTTTATTGACTATGTTGACAATGGCATGGGACCCAAATGTCAGAAATCCACTAGGAGGAGCCATTTTTTTATTGGCTTGAAATAAGGAGGCACTTGCTTGCGTACTGCCATGACCTTGGCGGGTCCTTGTTGTCATCCTCTCCACGTACAATCATCTCCTGAGTGTACGCGTCAACTTGCTAGGCCCACAAGTCAGCCTCTAAACCCGTGGAGGACAAATACAACCCATTTAAAAAAAATAACAACCCATTCCATACGTTCAAACGGAAAGTTCAACATTCAGAGCAAAGTAACAAGTCTGATCCACATATAGAGTACTGAACTTCCACATTGACAACCATCATAACCAAGTTAACTATCTACTCCCACTAATACTCTAGTAGCGTACAAGTACTAACTTACTCTTAGCTAACTAGACGATACCGGCCGCCATATGTGGTACACGCTAAACACCGGCACCGGCGTCCTGCGCCTCGCCTCGGACTTGCCAGAGGTGCGATAGGGCGCGTTTCTCATGCGCGTTGGCCCTTTCCATGCCGGCGTGGTCCACCGAAGCTTCGGCTTCCAATCGGGAAACCCACTTGACGAGCTGGTAGTAAAAATCGGCGTCGCAAACGCGTGCGTGCCCGACAGCCTCCAGGGCTATTTGCCGGGCGCCGGCCTCCACGTAGTCGGCCCAGTTGCGGGCGTTCTGCTCGTGACTCAAAGCGTCGGTGCGCTGCTGCTCCACATCCCGCTGGCGGTGCAAATCGGCGATACGCTGCTCCTCCGCCAGGCAGTCGTGCTCTAACAACTCCTGCTCCTCCACCATGCGTTCGTGCTCCAACAACTCCTCGATCTGCGCATTGCCATCTAAAGACAGATAGAATGCCTCCTCCCTCCATCTGCCTTCTGGTGAAAAACCAAACACTAGTTCTTGCAGTGACCGCCTCCGGCGTCGCCTACCGCGGATGTGGCGAGCGACGTCGGGTCGGTGGTGGCTTATGAGGATATGGCGAGTTGCGTCGCGGTGGCACCAGAGAAGGCCGGGAAACAGTACTTATAGGGGGAAGGTAGCGCGACGGTCATCGGAATTCAATGCATAATGGCTTAGCGCGCCAGCTTGCCATGGAAAACTAGGGAAACTGAAATTATGACTGTGCCGTCCCATCCCGTCTGGGTCGCACGCCGGCATGGCGGTCAAATGAGTGCACTCAAATCATCTCCCTCCTTGTCAATAATGATCCCACGGATTTAAAAAGCCCGCAAAAATTAAAGCGTATCTTTTTTCGCATCAGTTAGCTGCCTTAATTACGGTCGGCTGCATGCAGGCACTCAGAATCGCTCGCAGGCAGTACGCGAAGCAGCATGCAATAAGTCGCAGCCGAGGGCACGCATGCAGCCACTTAAATCGCTGGAATTAATTAGGCTTAAACTTCTGCATGCCGTTAATTATTGCCATGCCTTGGTCTTGCTGCTTTGCTCACGGGACTAATAAACCCGAACGGAGGGGGTACCTTGGTTGGTGAGAGGTTTGAATTAAGCCCTGCAAACCGGAAAGGAGGTACTAGTGCGTGCATGATCCACCATTTATTCGTGTAGGATCGAGTAGGTCGTTTCTTGAATTGAGCCCTGCAAACCGGAAAGGAGGTAGTACATGCGTGATCCGCTATTTATCCGTGTAGGATCAATAGTGTAGCTTGTCAGTTTCTTCAGAGGTAGGCATTTTTATCCGTGTAGGATCGATAGTGTAGCTTGTCTGTTTCTTCAGAGGTAGGCATTTTTATTCAAAAATTGTCACTTTGCATCTTGCGTCGCAAATAAAACTGCCGGAGCGCATTTGTAGGCTAGCTAGTGATCGATCAGTAACTTGTAAACACTAAGTGAACAAAAATAATTAACTATTAATGCATCTCAATGATTCACAGATCATATACAAATATGTAGCTCCAAAAGCAAAGATCAGCCACTTCGGATCTTGCGTCGCAACTAAAACTAACTAGTATAATTCCCATACATAAGATCAACATGTTAATGCATCTCAATGATTCACAGATCATATACAAATATGTAGCTCCAAAAGCAAAGATCTAGAAAAAACATCTGTTCTTCCTACTAACATGGATGCTTCTCTTGGCCAACATTCAGTACAGACTGAAAGACAAATTTGTTTGTGAAGTCTACAATTCCTCTTGCAAACGTAAGTGGTTTCACCAACAGCTGGAACCATAAGAATGAACCACACATGATGGAGGAACATCCCCTGCAATATGATTTGGTCTTCTCTCGATCACACTGCGAGACTATTTTCGGAATACAAACTTTAACTTAGGCAAAATGACGCCCATTGTATAATTAGAACAAAGCAATGAAGCACCTAGTGTAGGCCAGTAAATAGTACAGTACTACTTTTCTGTAGTCCATGAAGTGACTATCCAATCTTTGTGTCTATTTTCAAATGGCACTGCATGCAGTGACTATACTATTCTCTTGTGCAGTTCACCCAAAATTGCGGACACTTTGTTTGTTTGCCAAATAGCAACGGGCAGACATCTCCAATGTAGGTCCACCCTGCCAATAAATTCACATGCAAACCATTAGTATTACTATCTAATGACAGTACAAAAAGAGTAGCAAGATAGTAGCAAACCATGTACCTTCGTAATGAACAGCTCATAGTGCCACCAATTGGATATAAAGGTTTGGAAAAAAACATGCTCCTAATGTTGAACCAGTTGGACTTTTTGTGCAGTTCCACTAAAATCGAGCATCCCTGTTTGCATAGATATTGAAAGTGTGATTACTATAAAAGTGGCACTAGTTGAAGCATAGACTCACAAATATAAGCATTCCAATTTCTTAATGGGAAAAGGTAGCAAGACTATTTCTAACCACCTGTTTGAAGGAATAAATAAAGCAACAACGGTTGATGTCAGGAAGGCATACATAGTTTTTTCTGAAAAACTGAGCCATTCCTGACCTTTCCTCTTCTTTTAAGCAAATTTTGTGCAGTTCTACTAAAATAAAATGTCATCACCGCCTTGAAAATTCAGTGACACTGTACAAAAGGAAATGACTTAACATTACATCATGATGCCAGGTATGTAGTCGACATGCATTAGAGACAAACATACAGACCTCCTCCGATAACATAATGAACATTAATTTTAACAAAGGTGTGACTAGCTTTACCGGGATAATTTGAGTGAACTCTACACCCTCTGTTCCTTAATATAAGACGTTTTTGCGGTTCAATTTAAAGTACCCAAACGTCTAGTATTAAGAAAAACAGGTAGTAGTTTTCTTGAGCACATATCTGGGAAAGCTTGCCACACTTTATTTATGTCCATACGCTAATGCAACACCATTCGAATACTACAAATATACACTAATCCAAAGGGCTAGTGCAACAAGAGAGTAGTTAGTTTATTACGAGATACAAGACAATGGTTTTACTGAACAAATTTCAATAAACTCTAGCACTGGAAGGTTTCTATAAGAATTAACAATACAAAATGTAAAGGTAACAAGTTTCAGCATTGGTATACTAGCTGTGCATGAGCATTAAACCAAATACAAAAGTCTGAAGGTAACTAGCCTTATTAACTAATGACAGTATAAAAAAATTGCAAACCATGTACCTCCAAGGTAAATATCATTTCGAACTCGGGGGGACCTTAAAAATTGCTATCCCAATCTTGATAATCGATCAAACATAAAAACTTGATCGAACAAATCAAGAGAACAGCTGGAGGAGGAGGTGCCCACTCTTGACCTTTCCTCTTGTCTTCATATTTGTCTGTGCAGTTTAACCAAAATAAAATGACATCAGCGCCTTGGCATTTTGGTCACACTGTACAAAAAAATTAACTTATCTCATGAAAGTGAGGTATGTAATCTATAAGCATTAATAGTGCAAAAATCTGAAGGTAGTAACAAGTTTCATCGTTGGTATACTGGATGTGCAACAGCATTAGAATTCCTTAGCTGAAAAATCTTTAATACATCCACAATCAACAGCTAACCCTGAAATAATCCAGTGACATTAAATGGCATTGCTTAAATTTATCGGTGGCGTTAGACTGAGAGCGGCATTAGTTAAATGTGGCATCACTTTAGCAGTAGCATTGCTTGACTTGACTGCTGGCATTATACTAACAACAGAAAAAGTGGCAATAAGAGCATGGGAGGCCCATTCGGGAAGTGGGCGCACCAGTACGATGTACCTCTACGGACGCAGAGTGGTGAGGGAGGTATGGTTGCCCAGAGCAACAAATATCCAGGCAGCATATGTGGATTACGTCCCATTTTTGTTCTCTTTAGCCACCTTTTTCCTATGTGAGGACAACAAACCGATCGACCTGGTCATTCTCTATTGCGTTGACATGCCTTTCTACCCTTCTTCAACCAAGAGACACGAGACTCGTTCCTTAGCTACTGATTTTCCCCTTTTCAACCTAGATGCGGGTTCGATGCCTACTCTCTTGGACAGTACAGTCTCCCTTCCTTTCCTTATTCAACCCAGACATGGATTAGTCTGCATGAAGTAGGGTTTCCTTTAATAGTGCAAATTATGGTTTTCCTCTGCATGTCCAGCAGAGCAGAGGATAGCAAATTGGGAAGATGGTGGAGTGGAAAAAGATCCACATGCAACGACATGGCAGATGGGGCAATAGAACAAGGGTATGGTTCGAAAAGAGGTAGCATACCTGAGGGTCGGCGGGAAGGCTTCACTTGTGGTCGTCGTCCTCCGCACACACTACAGCAGCGAGCTTGGGGACGGAGGCCATCCCGCGCGGGCGCTAGGTCTGAGAGGACGGCCTTGTCGTCAGTGCATGACCTCGCTCGCCGACGACGAGTGCGTCAATGTTGCACGTCCTTTTCTTCCCCGGCGGATCTGTGACCACTGGGCGAGGAGGGAGAGAGGGTCCGTCTTTTGTAGATCTGGAGAGAGGGTGGTAGTGTGAGAAGCAAGTGGGCAGCCCTTGGCAAGAAAGCGCTGAAGCTCCAGCTTATATATCTTTTTTATACTACTAGTACTGGAGGTGGAGTAGTGGTAGAGTAGTTTATATTTTCTCTATGTACAGTACCAGTTAGTCGTGCTTCAAAACTGAACGGCACGCCATTAAAAAAATAAAGGTCGATAACTAATGCGGCACCTCAAGCCAACGCGGCCAGATCGCATTTTGCACGAGAAATTACACACCATGTTTCATTGACATGTGGTCCCGTTCCAACATATCAGTGAGACGACGGCGAGTAGTAGGAGTATTTCCGAGCGGACGTGTAGGCCAGGGCGCCTCTTCGTGAACCGTGGCAAACTGGCAACCGTCCACCGACTCTTCGCCTTTCCCTCTCGATTTGGAACTGCTGTCGCACGCTCTTCCTCTCCCTCCTCCATTTTCTTTTAGCCCTTCACCCTTTCTTCTGCCATTGTTCGATCGTCTTCTCCATGGAGGGAACAGGCCAGAAACGACCCCGTTATTCTTGCCCCGATCTGAAAGATGACGTGGTGGAGGAACTCATTGATCGGTGCAATGTCATCACCTCGGCTAGCATGGCAGGTTCGTTCAAGCCCATTCTCGACTCAACTAATAACATCATTACAAGGAACCCAAGAGTCAAGGAGCGGTTTGATCTCCCCTATCTTCTTTGCCGTGATCCTGATGACTGGCGCCGGCCTGTGCTAAAAGAAAATGATACGTATGATGCTTGATAATGATATGTATGATGTTAAGATGCCATCGCTTGAGGGCAAGCTTGGGCAGGCGCAAATGGAGATTGGATTGTTTACATTAGGTCCAACTGCGGGTGGGAACTTGTGAATGTGTACACTCGTGACCGGGTTCCATTTCCAAAAATCTCAGCAGACTGCCCAGAGGTTGAGCACACCGGTATTGTACGCACATTCAAATTCAATCATGGTGACTGTCTTCTATGGAAGATAGCAATTTGTCGAGTTCCCAACCGCTCTTGGAATTACAACAACTAAGTTGTTGCTATCTTCGACAAGCTTGTTGCTGTCCTTGGTGGTTTGACTCGATGGATATTGCTCAAAATCAGTTTACAGACACGGATGAGTACTGTGATGCAATTCAATACGAGGGCCTTGTGTTTGCTGCCACCACTCGTGGTACTGTTTTTGCATGGCATCCTCGTAGTTTCGGTACGTTTGTCTTCCACCGTAATTATAATTGTTTCATCCACATGCATGCGGGTTAGCAAGTTTCCCTTTACTAATTAACCTTCTTCTTGTGTTTCCAACATCCTATGAACATTCCACCACCTATACTTGAAACAATTTAGAACCAAGGGGGGAGATGACGATGGTGATGATTACGAGCATGAGGACGAGTAGTGCCCATATACTCTTTGGCGCCTAGCAACTAATTCCGATGGATCACCTCTTCTTGTGTGTATACAGCCCACTGATGATGTTACTGCTAAGGAAGCAGGTGTAGTCTCCCATGGTCGCACTCTCTAGACCTATTCCAACACCCGTTGCATGGTATTCAGGATGGATACTAGAGTGCTAGTGCCAACTCCTTCTCCCTGGTACAGAATTGATAGTCTTGGAGAAAACTCGCTCTTCCTTGGACAAAACTATCCAATGATGGTGAAAGGCGATCCAACTGCTGTTGACACAACGTTACTACCATTTATGAGAAGCAACTGTGTCTATACCTTGGACATTTGGATGGTTCCCTACCCTGGTACTGATATAGTAGGCCGCTTGAGCCTGGATGATCAGTCCTGCGTTGGTCTCTAGATAGACAATGGATGGCCCGTCCCAGAGAATCACTTGTGGTTCAAATCAAGCGTTTCCAACGCCGAGGAATGGTTGAGTTGAAGTTCATTTCATTGCTTGTTATTTGTTTGTGGTGAAAACTTTAGTATTTATAATGTATCCTCATTGTCGATGTGGGTTGATGACATGTTGTATGTAATAAAATGATATGCCTGTGATAAACTTACTAAATTTATGAATGGCTTTTGAGTTGCTTCTGTGAGTGAGTGGTGCAACGAGGCAAAAAAATATTTTCTGAATACATAATTGTACGTGCATTGCAACAGGTTATCGGATGAGGCCAATCAACAATAGTAGTACACTATTTGTACTAGCTTCACATGCTTCGCGCGTCGGGCGGGTGTTTTCACTGTAGCCATATGTTAATGTGTTCGCTGTACGTAACCAGCACCTCGAATCCTCGATACTAGTACTATATAGTAGGAGTAAGTAGTAGGAGTAGTAGGGTGGCATGGGCTAGAACAAGCATTCACGTCCAGGAGTATGGCACACGCCACCACCACGACATCCATCTGACACCATATTATTTCTTGGAGTCCGTGCTAGAGCAATCTCTTCAACCTCATCTTTCTTTAACTTCAGCCATCGCGCGGCGGACGAGGTGGGGGTTTGCCGATAGTCGGTTTCCTCAACTGCGGTCCCACTTGTAAGGCCAACTCCAACGCACGATCCCAAACGGACCTCCGTTTTGCACGAACTCCAATGATAATTTTGACTAGAAAAGCAAGACCAAAGAAAACAAGAACCACAAGAATACATTTTACTACTCATGTAAGTTGGATTAGTGCCTTCTCGATGCATTCATTGTTGATCTGCGGAGGCTCGATCTTGCGTGCTTCTTTCTTCTTCGAGTGTAAAGAAGTAGACGTTGCTTCCTCGCATCTAGTCTCATGTCTAGCCTCTATTCTAGTAGGAGTACCAACAAGTGCACTAATCTCATCTCTAGCCTCTGTGCTAGCTAAAAGTGATAGAACACCTACTAAATTGCGATCTATCAATATATGGATGTACTCTTCTTCCCCATAAAAAAACTTGCATCCATTCTACTGCCTCTGTTGCACAATACATGCCTTCTATTTTCAAAATATATATGTATCTAGACATGTTTTAGTATATAGGTACATCCATTTTTGGACAAACGGAAGTCAAGTATTTTGGAACGGAGGGAGTACACAATAAAAAATTTAAGTTAGCACAACTAGTCTAATCCGAGAGCACAACCGAAGATTTGGTTGGGTTCTTCCTTCTTTTGCCGACACGTGGGACATCCAGCATCCAGGTCGTGTCATGGAAGAAAATAAAGTGGTAGTTGAAGCCACAAGATGTGCATCTTGGGTTAAATTGTAAATAGAATCTTACTACTCTTGAGTAACTCCAAAAGCGGCCATCGAAGATCTTTATTGGATTTGTTTTTCATCACCAGCACATCGAGGTGAAAGATGTGCGGAGTTCGATCAGGTCCGCTTATGCGTTTTCACTGACATGTGGGACCGCATGTGAGAAAACAGACGATGGGCTCCGCGCGTCCGCTGGCTGGCTGAGAAGAGAGATAGAGGAGGGCTGAGCACGGACTGCAGGAAATTTGTTCTATGTACCTCGATATAGTGGGGTGGCATCGGCCATAACTAGCATTCACGTCTAGCAGTACAGCACAAGCCACCCACACGAGTCCCATCCAACACCAATTTTCTTGGAGTCCGTGCTACAGCCATCTCTTCTCCCTCCTGTTTTCTCAGCCATCGTGTGGTGGGCGGGGTGGGGGTTTGCCAATAGTCGGTTTGCTCAACTGCGGTCCCACTTCTAAGTGAAAATGCAACACCGCACGCATTCCTGCTTGAGCGGCGTGCCGGACCAACCGTGTGGGGGTGCGATGCGAACACGGCAGGCTTTTCCTTTTGAACTCGTAACTTGTAAAATTTGGTTCTACTCCATGGCGCGACCGATAGATAGAAAATAACGATTTTGCCTAGAGTAATGAGAAGTTTGTTCTGGCGCCGTTCATGCATGGAGTACGTACGAAAATTATGAAGTTGATGCGAAAGGTAAGATAATTACTATAGTATCATATACTACTACATGGATTTGACGGAAAGATAAAAATACATACGGATCCATCAACGACATCCTCACGCCCTAGTGTGCCGGGTCACCAACCGACGTGTGAGGAGCAGCGGCGTTGGCGGCGAGCTCAACATGCTTCTGAACAGTGCCGTCCAAGGTCGCCCTACTGTCCAAGAAGGCCAGCGTCCTATCGTCCTCCTCTTGCATGTAGTAGTCCTTTTGGGCGATTTGCGTGCAGACGTGGGTGATTATGTCGATGGTGTCTTGTTTGCGCCAGCGCTGCTTGCGGCGCGACCTCGAGGTGGACATTCTCCGCGATGGCGAGCGTAGCGCAGGCCACCAAAGGTGTCAAAGAGGTTGTCACCATAGTGGCCATTAAGGGTGGCGGGCATCGCGGAGCCTGGGTGCGTTGGCTGGAGGCTTACGTCAAAGTCGTCCGCGAGCTTCTTGACGACAGTGAACTTGTCGAGGAAACCGACGAGGACCTCATCGAACAAGGAGACGAAGTTGTCGTCCAAGCGGCCCCTCGCCCTGGCAGCGTCAAGCAATACTACCTGGAGATGTTCCTCGGTGTCGGGCCGCAGGCCGGCATCGTGGACCATCTGGCACAGCTGGCTAATGCCCGCGCTCATCGCCTCCATGGGTCTAGCTTAGCTTCTAGTCAACTGATCTTGCGATTCGAGTGATCACTCTTGCCCTTGGTTAGCGTGCGTAGGTGCGTAGGATTTCGTACTACTCCTCAGCCCTCTCGCACTTGCCTTTGGCTGTATGATAGGTGGTCCAGCCACCCCACAGGCCCACGTGTCATTCACCCAAAGGCGATTGCCGAAGTCAATCAATGAGCTGCGTCCCCTCCGTGCGGTGCAAAGATAGTCATCTCACCGACCTCTAGTTGGGGCCAAACGAGAGAAGTTTGATGTTCTTGGTTTATTGGTCCCTTTGCATTTTGCGCCAAGTTTTGACCTTTGATTTAACTAATAAAATTTTAATGCATGTAAACAAAAATGTTGTGTAAGTCACCTTACGAAAACCAAATAATCCCAAAACACTTAGGCACGGTGCATTAACTCCTCCTTGTTTCTTATTTCGTGACATATCAACCAATGACAGATGTGGGCCGTGCATGCTTTCAATGACTTCAGACTACCAAACATGACATGCAGTGTTTAGTTCATTGCATGTAATCCTATTAGTACTCTAGTTAGCAAAAAAAAACATTAATTTCTCTCGCCGATAGGAATAAAACACCATGTATTTATTTACGGAGGGAGTAGTACATTTTTTGTGACATGCATTACTAGATATTGCTAGTCAAATACTAAAATCTAGATGGACGTGGTAGTACTCCTAAATCCAGACGGTGGTGCTACTAGTACTAGTAGTAGTACTACCAATGTAGTAGTAGGAGTACTAGCACTGTACTACCCGTTGGTCGAATTATTACATGCTGCTCCTCACAGTGAAGTGACAAGACCATGCGCCAGAGATGACACCTGAGTATAGGCATCGTGTTCGACATACCATAGTCAGCCTCACCGTGTGCAGTCACTATCATCATGGTTGTAGAGCTAGCCTGCTTACAACTAGCCCTGTTCGACATAATTTCCCGTGCGTAGATGCCCATGCATTGCACATAACACCAAGATTGGGGTGGACGGCTCCGGCAGCGGCCATCGCGCCAGATTTTTCCACGGCCTTCTAGATGTGGTGGGGAGGAGATAAGGCTGATTGTGAGAGACAAGGAGTTGTTTGTAAATAGGGAAGAAGTGCGGGCATCTTTTTGCAAAAATGGAGAAGCTTGGTTTGTATGCGTCAGATCTAGATCCGACGGCTATTGGTGAAAGATGGGAGGCACAACATCATCACCAACTCAGGACCTGTTTGAAGACGCAGGAATAGGACACGGCAATATTACAAGTTTCAAACTAATATTACAAATGTTAGGAGTAATGCTGCACCTACGAAGAGGGAATTACTAGGAAGTTTACGTAAGAACTTTTGTTACTTTAGGTGGATGCAGCATTATCGTACAAACTAAAATCCACCGCCCTGACAAGTCACTAATGGGCAAATAAGTTTTCGAGTCTCTGGCCACTTGATGTTTCAAAAACAAATTCAGCTTCTACGGAGACTTTGTCATTTAGGCTTAGACGCTTGCGGTGATCAGCACACCACTCATTGTTGCGCCAGAGAACGCCAAACCTCATTACCTTGACCACACTTGCCTCCAGAACAAAGAATCTGGCCAATTTAATCTCAGATGTGGTGCCTCGGTAGTTGATCAAATCAATTTCTGTAAGATGGAGATCAAGGCATTCGATGAGATTGTTATAGTGCAGCACATTTTTCACTTTCGGGTCTTTTTTATCTGCAAAAGAAGAGAACATATTAGAGCAGCTGGCTGCATAAGATTGTTGTGTCATCAAGAGGTACCAATATCATTCGCTCATACGATAGGGTTGGCTGGCTAGTGATATTTTTTCACTCTCTCTCTCTCTCTCTCTCTCTCTCTCTCTCTCTCTCTCTCTCTCTCTCTCTCTCTCTCTCTCTCTCTGTTTCCTCTCATTTAACTAGGAGCACGTGAAGAGCTTGGGCATTTGTTGCCTTCCACTATGTGGACGATGCCATATTTCGCAAAAGTATGCCACATAATATGCATCGATGTCAAATCAAAAGATTTTGGCACCGCTCTTGCGATGTGAGAGAGTTGGCACCGCTATGCACACAGACCCACATGTATAAACAAATCAATCAAACCAACTACACCAGCCTCTCACTCTCCCAAATAAGTGTTTTTTATTGCTTCAGTCCTCTCTCTCCCACGCAGTGTTTTTTCATTGTGTGAGTTAGTTTGGCACCGGAGCGAAGTAGGTGATCCAGATTGGGGCACCAGGTGAGAAATGGAGGGGCATCGATGCCAAATGCATCACAAGTGAATTTGGCACATGTTTTGGCCTACATAGCCCACTTTTGTACTCCCTCCGTCCCAAAATACTTGTCTTAAATTTATCTAAATACGGATTTATCTAGTTACATTTGAGTGTTAGATACATCTGTATCTAAACAAATGTAAGACAAGAATTTTGAGACGGGGGGAATACCACCTCGTATTTAGTATAAAATTTTGAGCATAGATTTACCTAAGAAAATGCCAATGCATGTCACTAAAATATACACCATTCGAAATTATGTTCAAATACGAATCCAACGATATAGTTCTTAGTGGCATGCATTAACATTTTGTCAGTTAAATCTATGGTCAATTTTTGATACTACAAAATTGGAAGAGTAAACCAGGACGGAGGTAGTACTTGCTCTTAGGGTAACCATAGAGTTACTGGAGTAGTCTAAGTTACTTTCCACTATGACTAGCCTAGGCTACTATAGTAGTACAAACATAAAAACGATGCAGGTGATCCCGTGAGAAAAATACTAAAACATTTCTTTCGGTGCGGTCGTAGATGCGGTTTTGAACACTACACTTGTCATTGTAATTTGGGAAAATTACGAAAAATATTGAGCTATGTTGTGATTACCGTTTACTTATAGGAAAGAAGTTTCACCTCGATGAGTAGCTTCTCCATGCACGGAAAGCATGTAAGGAATCCAACAACTTGATCCAGATTGGGGCGATAGATTTTAGTGCTAAGATCTTCACTTGTATGCGCATGGACTGGGTCAAGCTTGTGGGAATCATTTTCTGGAAGACGGTCGTAAATACATCAACAAGAAATTTAAAAATGTGAATTTCAAGAAGACAGAGAAGAAGATGAGTGTTGTACCTGAACGATTACGGATCCAATAAAGAGTTCGGAGAATTTGGCAGACGAGTACACCAACGCTGTCAATTTCGGCGCGTCAATGACCCTGATTTTTGTTGGACCTTCTAGATCCGATACAAGCAATCTCTCAAGGAAAGGCACATTCTCAATGACCATAACATGGAACAGCTGGAGTGATCTCTTCCCAATTGATGTCTTGTTGTGGGGCCAGCAAGACACATAAATCCATCGAAGATTTGTCGAGGCAATGTGGAGGCTAATGAACCCGTGGATCTGCTCAAGATGAAGGTACTCGAGCGCAGTACAGCTGCGGAGCAGGTGCTCCATAGCTTCTTCGAGATGACAACATTGAAGAGATCGAGCTGCTTGAGTTGAGGGAGAAGAAGGGCGGGCGCGGCATTAATCTGGGGAAGATAGCAGGAGCTGAAGCTGACGCGGCGCAGCGTTGGCGTGAGGCGGAGCGCGGATGGCGGCAGAGAGCGCCATTGTCCAGCTTCAAAGCTGAGCTCCTCGAGCTGATCTAGGGCGGGGGATAAGAACCACTCGTCGAACTTGGGTTGGACATTGTAGTTGGTACTGAACATGCGGATGTCAAGGTGTCTGGCTGGCCCAGGGTGCAATGAAAGGATCTTGGAGACTGCGGCCATGCGTTTGCAATCCCCGTCGTAGAGGAAGCTGTCGACGGTGAGGTTGAGGGGGACGCAGCACTAGAGGGGGCGCCACCACCGGGAGAGCAGGGCGGTCCGCACGGTAGATTTGGTGGGGAGGAGGCCGATGATGACGAGCAGCATGTCGTCGGGGAGGCTGCTGATGAAGTCCAGGCTCGCCAGATGCGGTTTTGGCTCGAGCCGCCTCCGCTTGTTCGCTGCCTCGCCGTCCATCTCAATCGGCGGCGACGCCGGTGTACACGTGTGCTGGTGTGTGTTGTGTGCTAGGTGTGCGCGAGTGCGTCCTTCTGTGCATGCCGCCGCGCAGTGGTGAATTGTGCGTGAGTGCGTCCTTCGCGCAGAAGAAGTTTGTCCTTAATGCGCCCTCAATTTACTATCGTGCAGGGTGCTACCCTGAGTGGTTTCAACTTCGTTTACTTCACCGCGTGTCAGATGGGCCTCTAGTTTACTTATTTTCACCCACTGCCACATGGGCCAGCACTCGAAGATATAGAAGACGAGCTGACAAGGCAGCATGTGGATTGGTTGACTGGTCAACTAAACAATATACGGAGCTATACGCTAACACGGTGAGCGTATAATCCGTCGGTATAGAGAGTTCGAGTGAGAGGGGAGGCCCGTGAGAGATAGCAGAGAGAGAGAGAGAGAAAGAGCTACTCCCGCCGTTCGATAATGTAGTTCCAACATTTTTTGAAGTCAAACTTTGACCAAGTTTATAAAGAAATTACTTATATATACAATACCAAAGATAAATGATAGTATGAAGTAAGTACATGTTGTTATGAATCTAATGATCGTTCCAGATGTAAATGTTTTTCTCCACATATACCTGGTAAAACTTTTCTGAGGTTTGACTTTTCAAAACATCCATATGCTTATTGACGTGACAGAGTCCCTAACTAGAGAGAGAGAGAGAGAGAGAGAGAGAGAAGTGTGTGTGCGTGTGTGAAAGAGACATGGACAACACATGATAAAAGTAGAGAAAAAGTGTGTGTGTCTTATGCAAACATATCACACATGCATCTTCGACAACGGAGGCAAGGTGAGGAGATAGTGTGTGGTTGTTTGGAACCGACAGAGGAAGACCCCTAGCACATGGCCAAGAGGGGTCTGACAAACGAGGGAGAGAGGTCGAAAGAGACGTATGGAGAAAATGCAGACATGGGGAGGAGAGAGTGTATGTTTGTCATAGGGAGATCCCCTGGAGATCGTGATGGGACTACATGGGTGGGAGATCGAGTGACAAGGTGTGTGCGCGATAGAAGATGCCCCGAGAGATATCGAGATAGATGTATGGATGGAAGGAGACAATTCGTGTGTTCCTGATGGCTAGTAAGAGATAATCATACTTAGGAGGGGGGAGTGCTTGTGCCTATGATGGAGTGAGGGATTATGGTACTTAGGGGGGTGCGTGTCACATGGAGAGAGAACAAGGGCGGAGAATGTTGGATGGGTCTATATGTATAGCGCGAGCGAGACATGTGTATGTGTGAACTAGGGAGATATAAGGCCAGTTTGGCTTGCGTCCTGAGCATCTTTTGCCTGGCCTGGGGTTGTGGCTGGATTTCATGCACGCTTGTTTGGTTGCTACCCTGTGAAAAAGAAAGCCCGCCTGGCTGGGTTCCCTTGCACTTTAATTAGCCTGGCTGAACTCCGGACACTACAAGTAGCCTGGCCCAGGCGACCGATTTCGAACGCCTGGCTGTCCTGGTCGTGCGGCCACAAGGCTAATAGCAACATGGATGGATATTAGCATTAAATAATTGATGCACGGATTGATTGATGGGACATTGATGCTTTGCTCGCCTGCATGAACCAAACGCTTGACACCACACAAGCTGGCCAGCAAAATATTTTACATCTCACGTCCACACCAGCGATACCGGCCATCAAGGCATGAGGGTCAGTCACCAACCAAACTGACCAATAAAGTTTGAGAGAGATTGAGGAGCCCGATAAGGCTGAGTGGTGCGTCGAGATAGAGAGGGGAAAGAGATATTCCATCCGCTCGATAATGCAGTGCATGTAAATTTTTTAGAAGTCAAAATTTGGAAACTTTGATCAGGTTTACGCAAATGTTATTTATATCTACAATACCAAACATACATCATACAAAACTACATATCATGGTGAATCTAATGGTATGTGTTTGCCGTACTAGATGTAAGTCTTTTTCTCCATGTACATGGTCAAACTTTGTGATGTTTGACTTTTCAATAAATCTATATGATATGGACCGAGGAGAGTGCCTCAGTCGAGACAGATCAAGTGCGTGTGACGGCGAATGAGTAAGTGTGCAAAAAGAGTATGTGTGTGAAAGAGAAAGTGACAACAAATGATAAATTAGAGAGAGTGTGTTTTTTCGTTTCTTATGCGAACATATCACGCATGCATCTCCGAGATGGAAAACCGAGGCGAGGAGATACACGAAGATAGCTAGTGTGTGATTGTTTACAATGGAGAGAGACACCCCTGTAGCACATGTCCAATAGAGGTCTGGCCAACAAGGAAAAAAGGTCGAGAGGGACACATGGATGGCATGGACGCATGGGGAGGGAGAGAGGTGTGTTTGTGATAGAGAGATCCCCGAGATCGTGAGGGACTATATGGGTGGGATATCGAGGAGTGCGTCTTGCGATAGAAAGATGCCCCGAGAGAAATCGAGATAGACCATGCACATGTTTGTGATGGAGACTAAGATTAGCTAGTCATATACATATAGGGGGACTGTGTGTGCCTACAATTGAGTGAGAGACCATCATACTTGGCTAGCTGGGCATGAGATTGTGTGTGTGTGTGTGTGCGTGTGAGATGGAGAGAGAACAAGGGAGAGAGATAGAGTTTTAGATGGGCCTATTGAGTGCGAGTGAGATATGCATGTGTATGTGTGACCCAGGTGGATGGAGAGTTTGAGAGAGGGGGGGAGAGCTCCGAGACGACATAGTGGTGCATGAGAGAGTTACGGGCAAAGAGCCAAGGAATTTGTGTGTGTACGATGAGTGCACCCAAGATATCTAGCTTGGACTAGCTAGAGTATCATACATAGTGTGCGAGAGAGACCTATAGATGGTGTATATATGCATGCGAACTAGAAAGACCCCCCACACACACACACACACACACAGAGAGAGAGAGAGAGAGAGAGAGAGAGAGAGAGAGACCAACAAGGTTTTTGTGTTTGATGCGGATCGTTGCGAGAGAGAGAGAGAGAGAGAGAGAGAGAGAGAGAGAGAGAGAGAGAGAGAGAGAGAGAGAGAGAGAGAGAGAGAGAGAGAGAGGGAACAGGAGTCCGGGAGAGGGGGAGGTCGCGTTTTATGCATCAAATACTGATATAAACCATGTTTCGATATAAACTTGCATTCAAATATTTAAATTGGAGAACATGTTGTGCGCAATCCACATATGAACGGATATATGCGTATATCAAACAAGTTCATTAATTTGACTTTCAACATGTTCATGGAGTACTATAATACTGTACAACATGCTACTCGATTGAGGTGTTCAATTTTGGATTTAGTTCACTATTTTGACCTACTGAACGAGCTATTTCATTGAATCGAGATATTTCATTTTGGGTTTGATTCACGTTTTTGAGTGGGTCAACTATTTGTCATATAGTAAATCGCTAGCAACGAGCATGTAAAAACACATTACTCCCGAGCATCATCTCTCATCTAAAAAAGAAGTGGCAAGCTAATATTTCAAAATTTGATTCGAATCGACTTGGTAAGGTAGACGTGGATGCTCATTGTCCCAAAATTTGAACGAACCGTTAAACATCCTCTCTGCTCGGTGGAATTCGCCTGAGCAAATAAATGGGAGACGCGAAATTACCGTCCTATGTGGGACACGCATCAATTGGTCCATTGTACATTGAGGGTAGGTTCGTAACTTCATCCAAGCACGCCTTCTCCTCGGCTGAAATGACATGTGCCGAATAATTCATAAACCATGGTCGGCAAAACCATGACGGGGAGTCTTTGTGGATTGGCCCAGGGGCGATGGGGCGGGGAGCGGGGTTTTGGCCGGGGCCACGGACGGCGGAGGCAGGCTGCTCTGCCGTTGGTCGCTGGCTCTTCGGGAAGATTCGAGCAGTGTCGTCACCGGAGGCACAAGATGGCCATCAAGCCATCCGGCGTAGATCGGGCAGTACCAAAATAAAATAAAATCGTGTGACCCCAATTTAGTCTTTAGTCAACAGACGTGTGACCACTCTCGTACCTTGCTGTTGATCTCTTAGTGTATTTCTTCAGATCAAAGAGATATGCCGTTCTTAACATTATGCGTTATCTGCATCTTCAGACACACCGTCTTCCGACTCACCGCAGTTGCTCCAACAAGGGAAGCATACACTAGAAGGGAGCTATAGTCCCCACTCAACAGTTCCCTGCATCGAATGCGCCCGACATGGACAGCCACAACAACTGCAGGGCCATCGACAAGTCAGCACATGATGCTCACTCCTATGGACGGCAACCAGATAGGTTGTACCCTAATCTTACTTGTGTGCAACATTTATGGCTTTGTTATTCATCTAAGCATGGAAAATAGATCATCACATTTCACTGTATATTCAAGCTAATCTCTTACGGGTCTTGTTCAGGAGTTCACGTTGTTCCATAGTTCAGCTAAGGTACTTGTTCTTTAGGTAACACTGTTCCATAGTTATCGTCCACCAGCCAATGCTATCCCACAGGCTGGTGATTATAGTATTATACCACTTCTAGTATTACCTATGTTGTTCTTTAATACTTTTGTGTGCCATCTAGTTAATCTCGAGTACAAACGATACATATTCTGTAGCTTTCATCTGTGTTCTCCCTTTAGTTTATGAGACATGTTGCTGCTATTTAACCCCAGTCCTACTATTTATGCCGTCTCCTACAGGCACTCATTACATAAATCTAACTACTAGTTGTCTTCCATGCATGTCAGATATAATTGCACACACTGATATATCAACAAGAACCTCATGGAGCAATGTAAAGGCCAATAAACTTGATGTCAATGATACCCAATATGATGGAACATGTAAAGGCAGTTCTTCAGAAGACTTGCAGAAAGATGATGAATCCTCTTCACCCCACAAGGTCCTTGCTCTAACTTGGCCTATGATATGGGTACAACATGCATATAATGTCCTGGAGTGTATCTACTCTGTTGCAATGCCATGTGCTTAGCATGCTGATCATGCATGTAAATATGTCATGCCTTCCTATTTTTCAGTACCTATTCCATTCATGATAACATGTTTTCAAATTCAAGTATTGTCATTCTACTCTATCGCAATGCCATCTGCTTAATTTGGGCATCATGCTTCTGAACATCTTATGCATTGTTATTCATCAGTATGTACTTCATCTGTCTGCCATACCATGTTTTTTACATTGAAGTGCTGTTCTAGTGCTCTGTTGCAATGCCATCTTATTTTCCCAATCATACACGTGTATGTTGCCTTAGTTACTATTGTACGTATTCCACTAGCATATAGTTCTACATTTAACTAGTGTTTTTTTTGCTGTGTTGTCCTGTCATATCCCTAGCTCTTACACCATACTCCCTCCGTCCGGATTACATGTTGCCGAAATGGATAAAAAAGGATGTATCTAGAACTGAAATATGCCTAGACCCATCCATTTTTTTCCGAATGGAGGGAATACATGTCAACATGTCATGCCTTTCTATTCTTCAGTACCTACTCCATCTCTCTGTTGTCGCATGTTTTATAATTAAAGCACCATTCTTCTATACAAGGCATGCAAGGGGAAGACGACTATGTTAGAATCTGAAGGGTTACAAACAAGGCCATTGCAATAGATCCAAACGCCAGAAGATAATAAACCAACTCCAGTTTTTATAGATACTGCTCGAGCACAGAGAAACCCAACTCCTCACGATAATAAGCGATTCCAAAGGCCAAAGAACTGGTCCGCTCGATCCAGCAAAAATATGTCAACTCAATTCTAAGAAGCGTGTGTATCCTTGCATCATGAAATTTTATAGCATGCTGATCATATTTTCTACATGTTTCTTACCCATCTCTCTTTTAGAAAATAAGCTTATCAGATAGAAGAATTTACGCAATGGTATCGCTTATGAGGAAAGATTCTTGCAGAATTCTCTGTGCTCCAATGTAGATGTAAGTACTGTTGTATATCACTATATTTTTACATCAGCATGTATTTTGTTAATCGGCGTGAATCCAACCTTTATCGATCTAAATTTAGTTGTAGCAAAATGTATGATTAAAGGCCACAATGTTGATTTTTGTAAGGAAAACTGCCTGGTAGTTTTGCATCCTGAGCTGCATGAGTGTACTATCTCATATGAGTGGGTTTGAATACTTTGGTTCTGCAGTGGGTTTTTTAGTGTTTTTTACTTGTGTTGTCTGTCAGTATCCCTAGCTCTTACATCATACTCCCTCCGTCAGTATTAAATGTCGCAGAAATGGATAAAAGTGGATGTATCTAGAACTGAAATACGCCTAGACCCATCCATTTATTTTCGGATGGATGGAATACATGTCAATATGGCATGCCTTTCTATTCTTCAGTACCTATTCCATCTCTGTTGTAGCATGTTTTATAACTGAATCACCATTCTTCTATATAAGGCATGCAAGGGGAAGACGGCTATGTTAGAATCTGAAGGGTTACAAACCTGGTCTTTGCAAAAGATCCAAACGCCAGGAGATAATAAACCAACTCCATTTTTCATAGATACTTGCTCGGCCGACAGAGAAACCCAACTCCCATCGATAATAAGCGATTCCAAAGGTGGCCAAGAACTAGTCCGCTCCATCCAAAGAAAAGAATGTCAACTCCATTCTAAGAAGCGTGTGCGTATGCTCGCATCATGAAATTTTGTAGCATTCTGATCATATTTTCTACATGTTTACCCATCTCTCTTTTAGAAAATAAGGTTAAATGATAGAAGACTTCCTCCATTGGGATCGTGTTCGAGGAAAATATCTTGCGGGAATTCTCTGTGCTCCAATGCTAATGTAAGTACCTGTTGTATATCACTATATTTTTACATCAACATGTATTTTGTTAATCGACATGAATCTAACCTTTATCTGATCTAAAATTAGTTGTAGCAAAATGTTGAAGGCGCCAATGTTGATTTTGTAAGGAAAACTGCCTGGTAGTTTTGCATACTGAGTTGCATGAATGTATTATCTCATATCATGCACATTACTGAATTGTAGTGCTTCTCCGGTTGCCCATCATTCATTGTGTCAATGTTGCTTTTGTACTACCTTACCTGGTTGATGATAGTTGTGCCATATTGTGTTAATTTGGTGTAGGCTAGTTGCCCAAACGTTCGTTGTGTCAATGTTGCTTTCCTATTATCTGACTTGGCCAATGATAGCAATGCTAGTGTGTTAATTTTGTGCAGTCTTGAAGATAAGAAGACAAACTCGAAAACAGCAAAGGCAACCCCATTGTTTCTTTCCAAAGAAATCTAGGCCGTAATATGGCAATAACTCATGATTAATCTGTTTGGATCCCGTCCTAATTTATGTTATGATGCACGATGGTGAGACACTCTCCACTATCAATAATACAAGCTCGCCAAAATCGCCATCTGAATCTGCTCAAGATCCTCTCGCCTCAAATGCAACGGAATAAATGTATGTTTGTGAACCAATTAATGGCTGAAGCAATGATGGAAATGGTGGATGACTCAGAGGTGCAGAGTCGTGCGACACAACAACTGATCAATGTTTTCAGAGACAGTGTAGCAAAGCAGCAAGAACTTGCCCACATGCTTATGGGCGTCATCTGTGCCGAGGTTGCAGATGTGACGTTGTAGATGGTTAGGTTCTGCCCATTTATTTGCACTGGCATCAATCTTTGATTGCCCTGTGGATGTAATTTCCTGTAATATATGTTGGATGTGCACCGTTATTCCCTGTATGCCGTACCTTTGCTTGATTGGTTTTGGTCCTGTGCATAATTGCTCGTCGTAATGGGCTCAAATTATCTAATTTGGCCTAAAGACATGTACAAACTTTAGTGGGCCCATTAAGTTAATGGGCCATTACTAGGCCGAAAGTTAATGGTCGGCCCTCTTACCTCCCGGGTCGTTAACAGGCCGACATCGAAGCGGGCAACAGGTGGCCCCAATTTATTTCACGGGCCGTTAACAGGCCGTTACTAAGTTTGGGCTACATATGGCCCAACTATACTGTAGGCCTTTAGCAGGCCGAAAGAGACAGCGGGCTTGTACTGGACCATGAAGAGCATGGGACACTAAGAGGCCGAAAGTCAGGTCGTATTGTAAATGGCCCAACTGTGTTGTGGGCCTTTAGCAGGCCGAAAGAGAAACCGGGCTGGTATTGGACCATGAAGGGCATGGGCCGTTAAAAGGCCAAAACTAAGGACCGGCTACAAATGGCCCAACTCATTTATGGTCCGTTAATAGGCTGAAAGGCACACATGGCCGAGAATTGGCCCAACACTTAAATGGGTCGCTAAAAGGCCAAAACTCAGGTCCGACTACAAATGGCCCAACTGATTTATGGGCTGTCAACAGGATGAAAGTGACACCGGGCCAGAAATTGGCCCAACACTTAAATGGGCCGCTAAAAGGCCGAAACTCAGGTCTGACTACAAATGGCCCATCAGATTTATGGGCCGTCAACAGGCTGAAAGACACACCGGGCCGAAAATTAGCCCAACATTTAAATGGGTCGCTAAAAGGCCGAGATGTACATGCTAAAAATTGGCCCATCCATTAAATGGGTTGTTAACAGGCAGAAATCTCATCGGGCCGATATTGAGCCCAAATATATAGCGGGCTGTTAACGGGCTCGAACTGACGATGGGCTGCAATGGTGTCAAATCTTTAACGGGTCGTTGACGGGCCGAATTGGCATATCTCGTATGGGTCGTGGGCTTAAATGGACCTGACACAAGTAGGCCTTATATGGGTCGGCCTGCTAATTTTTACTGGGCCGGCCTTTTTCACCAGAATGGGCCACTATTGGGCTATGCCACGTGTCGACCTATCATAGGCGCCTCCTATCCAATGAGTGCATGACATCTGTCCCAATGGTGAGGCAACACGTGTTTCCTGCGGCCAATGATGATTTTACACGTGGAAAATCCCCATTGGTCCGAGCTGTTAATGGGTTATCGAATCCAAAACCGGACCCGATAGCTTAACGGTGTTCCGTTACGGTGAATGCCACATGTCGGTCACCCTTGAGGAAAGCACTTCTGTGACGCGTGATTTATTCTCATGGAAGTGGACACTTCCGTGATGATAATTTTGGTAATATCATGGAACACTTCTACGACAGCACAGGTATGACTATCTTGATTCTGTCATAAAATCATCATGGATGTACATGCATGACAAAAAACGCGACCTACTGTGACAAACACGTATCATCACGGAAGTGTATTTTTTTGTAGTGATATGCTACACCCATCCTGAGATACTTCCAGGTAAGACACCGATCGGCCGTCTACTTGCACAAACATATTCCTTTGTTTATAGCTCTATTTTCTTTTTAGACACAGACCTAGTGAAGCATTTACAATTTGACAGTTAATAAAAAGTGAAACAAGTGACTGCAACATGCCAAAGATGTTATGAAAATGCCAACTACGTACACTAAAACCTGTATTGGACAATACTGCAGGTATCACACTAAGTGGCCTAAGCAAGCATTTCTTCCAGCGCAATTCCAGGGTGTTAAAAAGGGGCACGTGGACGCGTCACAAGATACAGTCGGAGTGCGGCATGCACGCGATGTGGCACAAGACCGGCAATACCTTGCCGGTGATGGTCAACGGCCGACAGACGGGCAGCAAAAAGGTTCTGGTGCTGCAAACCAACAAGAACTTCGACCAGCAGAGGACCAACTAGGTCATGCACCAGTACCACCTCGGGGACCTGGAGCAAGAGAAGGAGCGGGAGCTGGTCCTCTACAAGATTTTCTACCAAACGAACACTAGGGCAAGAAGTAAAAAAGATTATAAGTTAGTTTGGTATTGGTACTTGTACTACCTTGTCGTCCTAAAGTTAGTATTTGCTACCTCTTGAGCTTGCGTTGATTTTTGCTTGAAGAGGAAAGGGTGATGCAGCAAAGTAGCGTAAGTATTTCCCTTAGTTTTGAGAACCAAGGTATCAATCCAGTAGGAGACAACGCACAAGTCGCTGAATACCTGCACAAACAATCAAGAACCTTGAAACCAACGAGATAAAGGGGTTGTCAATCCCTTCACGGTCACTCGCAAAAGTGAGATCTGATAGAGATAATAAAGTAAATATTTTTGGTATTTTTGTTGTATAGATTGGAAAGTAAAGATTGCAAAATAGTAAATGAGATTCAACAATATGGAAAAGAGATGAAATATAATGGAAAAGAGACCCCGGGGGCATAGGTTTCACTAGTGGCTTCTCTCGAGATAGCATGTATTACGGTGGGTGAACAAATTACTGTCGAGCAATTGATAGAAAAGCGCATAATTATGATGGCATCTAAGGCAATGATCATGAACATAGGCATCACGTCCGTGTCAAGTAGACCGAAACGAGTCTACATCTACTATTATTACTCCACACATCGACCGCTATCCAACATGCATCTAGAGTATTAAGTTCACAAGAACGGAGTAACGCATTAAGCAAGATGACATGGTGTAGAGGGATAAAGTCAAGCAATATGATATAAACCCCATCTTTTTATCCTCGATGGCAACAATACAATACGTGCCTTGCTGCCCCTACTGTCACTGAGAAAGGACACAGCAAGATTGAACCCAAATAATATGGATGCACTAGAACAAAACCGATAATTGGAAGAGACTTGCAAAGATATAAAATCATGCATATAAGAATTCAGAGAAGAACCAAATAATATTCATAGATAATCTTGTTCATAAATCCGCAATTCATCGGATTCTCGGCAAACACACCGCAAAAGTGTACTACATAGAATAGATCTCCAAGAACATCGACGAGAACTTTGTATTGAGAATCAAAGAGAGAGAAGAAGCCATCTAGCTAATAACTATGGACCCGAAGGCCTGTGGTAAACTACTCATGCTTCATCGGAGAGGCAATGGTGTTTATGTGAAAGCCCTCCGTGATCGATTCCCCCTCCGGCAAATCGTCGAAAAAGGCCCCAAGATGGGATCTCACGGGTACAAAAGGTTGCGGCGGTGGAGAAGTCGTTTCGTGGCTCCCCCTGATGTTTTTAGGGTATAAGAGTATATATAGGTGAAAGAAGTACGTCGATGGAGCTACGAGGGGTCCACGAGGGTGGGGGCGCGCCTACCCCCCTGGGCACACCCTCCTGCCTCGTGGATGCCTCATTGCGTCTCTGACTTCAACTCCAAGTCTTCTGGTTTGCTTCGGTCCAAGAAAGATCATCGTGAAGGTTTCATTCCGTTTGGACTCCGTTTGGTATTCCTTTTCTGCAAAACTCTAAAATAGGCACACAAAAAACAGAAACTGGCACTAGGCCTCCGGTTAATAGGTTACTCCCAAAAATAATATAAAAGAGCATATTAAAGCCCATTAAACATCCAAAACAAATAATATAATAGCAAGGAACAATCAAAAATTATAGATACGTTGGAGACGTATCAAGCATCCCCAAGCTTAAGTCATGCTCGTCCTCGAGTAGGTAAATGATAAAAACAGAATTTTTGATGTGGAATGCTACCTAACGTATTTATCAATGTAATTTTCTTTATTGTGGCATGAATGTTCAGATCCAAATGATTCAAGACAAAAGTTTAATATTGACATAAAAATAATGATACTTCAAGCATACTAACAAAGCAATCATGTCTTCTCAAAATAACATGGCCAAAGAAAGCTATCCCTACAAAATCATATAGTCTGGTTATGCTCTATCTTCATCACACAAAGTATTTAATCATGCACAACCCCAACGACAAGCCAAGCAATTGTTTCATACTTTTGATGTTCTCAAACTTTTTCAATCTTCACGCAATACATGAGCGTGAGCCATGGACATAGCACTATAGGTGGGATAGAATGGTGGTTGTGGAGAAGACAAAAAGGAGAAGATAGTCTCACATCAACTAGGTGTATCAATGGGCTATGGATATGCCCATCAATAGATATCAATCTGAGTGAGTAGGGATTGCCATGCAACAGATGCACTAGAGCTATAAGTGACAACATAGGAGACTCTATGTCATAAAGATCATGGTGCTACTTTGAAGCACAAGTGTGGTAAAAGGATAGTAGCATTGCCCCTTCTCTCTTTTTGTCTCTTTTTTTATTTGGGCCATTTCTCTCTTTTTGGCCTCTTTTTTTTATTTAGTCCGGAGTCTCATCCCGACTTGTGGGGGAATCATAGTCTCCATCATACTTTCCTCACTGGGTCAATGCTCTAATAATGAAGATCATCACGCTTTTATTTACTTACAACTCAACAATTACAACTCAATACTTAGAAAAAAATATGACTCTATGTGAATGCCTCCGACGGTGTACCAGGATGTGCAATGATTCAAGAGTGACATGTATGAAAGAATTATGAAAGGTGGTTTTGCCACAAATACGATGTCAACTGCATGATCATGCAAAGCAATATGACAATGATGAAGCGTGTCATAATAAACGGAACGGAGAGTTGCATGGCAATATATCTCGGAATGGCTATGGAAATGCCATAATAGGTAGGTATGGTGGCTGTTTTGAGGAAGGTATATGGTGGGTGTATGGTATCAGCGAAAGTTGTGCGGT
Source organism: Aegilops speltoides (assembly GCA_021437245.1). Taxonomy (NCBI): domain Eukaryota; kingdom Viridiplantae; phylum Streptophyta; class Magnoliopsida; order Poales; family Poaceae; genus Aegilops; species Aegilops speltoides. Next base: position 202,004,737 of record CM038141.1, read on the forward strand.
ACTAGAGAGGCTAGCAATGGTGGAAGGGTGAAAGTGTGTATAATCCATGGGCTCAACATTAGTCATAAAGAACTCACATACTTATTGCAAAAATCTATTAGTTATTGAAACGAAGTACTACGCGCATGCTCCTAGGGGGATAGATTGGTAGGAAAAGACCATCGCTCATCCCCGACCGCCACTCATAAGGAAGACAATCAATAAATAAATGATGCTCCAACTTCATCACATAACGGTTCACCATACGTGCATGCTACAGGGATCACAATCTTTAACACAAGTATCTCTCAAATTCACAACTAATCTACTAGCATGACTCTAATATCACCATATTCATATCTCAAAACAATCATAAAGAATCAAACTTCTCATGGTATTCAATGCACTTTATATGAAAGTTTTTATTATACCCCTCTTGGATGCCCATCATACTAGGACTAATTTTATAACCAAAGCAAATTACCATGCTGTTATAAAAGACTCTCAAAATAATATAAGTGAAGCATGAGAGATCAACAATTTCTATAAAATAAAACCACCACCGTGCTCTAAAAAGATATAAGTGAAGCACTAGAGCAATATTGTCTAGCTCAAAAGATATAAGTGAAGCACATAGAGTATTCTAATAAATTCCGATTCATGCGTGTCTCTCCCAAAAGGTGTGTACAGCAAGGATGATTGCGATAAACTAAAAAGCAAAGACTTAAATCATACAAGATGCTCCAAGCAAAACACATATCGTGTGGTGAATAAATATATAGTCTCAAGTAAAGTTACCGATAGACGAAGACGAAAGAGGGGATGCCTTCCGGGGCATCCCCAAGCTTAGGCTTTTGGTTGTCCTTGAATTTTACCTTGGGGTGCCTTGGGCATCCCCAAGCTTAGTCTCTTGCCACTCATTATTCCAAAATCCCTCAAATCTTAACCCAAAACTTGAAAACTTCACAACACAAAACTTCAACAGAAAATCTCATGAGCTCCGTTAGTATAAGAAAATAAACTACCACTTTAAGGTACTGTAATGAACTCATTCTTTATTTATATTGGTGTTAAACCTACTGTATTCCAAATTCTCTATGGTTCATACCCCCGATACTACTCATGGATTCATTAAAATAAGCAAATAACACATGAAAAACAGAATCTGTCAAAAACAGAACAGTCTGCAGTAATCTGTAGCTTTCGAATACTTATGTAACTCTAAAAATTCTGAAATAAATTGGTGAACGTGAGGAATTTGTCTATTAATCATCTGGAAAAATAATCAACCTAAAATCACTCTTTTGTAAAAAAACTATAGCTAATCTCGTGAGCGCAAAAGTTTCTGTTTTTTTACAGCAAGATCGCAAAGACTTCACCCAAGTCTTCCCAAAGGTTCTACTTCGCACAAACACTAATTAAAACATAAAACCACATCTAAACAGAAGATATATGAATTATTTATTACTAAACAGGAGCAAAAAGCAAAGAACAAAAATAAAATTGGGTTGCCTCCCAACAAGCGTTATCATTTAACGCTCCTAGCTAGGCATATAGATTTCGATGATGCTCGCATGAAAGACAAGAATTGAAATGCAAAGAGAGCATCATGAAACACGTGACAAACACATCTAAGTCTAACATACTTCCTATGCATAGGCATCTTACAGGCAAACAAATTATCATAGCAAGCAAAAACTAGCATATGCAAGGAAGCGAAAAGAAACAATAGCAATCTCAGCATAACGAGAGGTAATTTAGTAACATGAAAATTTCTACAACCATATTTTCCTCTCTCATAATAATTACATGTGGGATCATAAGAAAATACAACAAAATAGCTATCATATAAAATATCTTCAACACGATCCACATGCACGCAAAGTTGACACTCTTCCAAAATAGTGGGATTAACATTAACTAAAGTCATGACCTCTCCAAACCCACTATTATCAAAAATTTCATAAGATAGAACATTCTCCAAATATGTGGGATCTAAAGTTGACACTCTTCCAAACCCACTTTCAATATTATCGCAAACACTATTATCAATCTCATATTCATCATGGGGTTTAAATAAATTTTCAACATCATAAGAAACATCATCGCCCCGATCATGATCATTGCAACAAGTAGTAGACATAGCAAAACTAGCATCCCCAAGCTTAGGGTTTTGCATATTCTTAGCATAATTGACATCAATAGAATTTATAGTAAAATCATTGCAATCATGCTTTTCATGGAAGGAACTATCAAGTATGGGTGCAATAGGGCTACGTCTTGAGCTTGCGTTGGTTTTCCTTGAAGAGGAAAGAGTGATGCAGCAATAGTAGCGTAAGTATTTCCCTCAGTTTTTGAGAACCAAGGTATCAATCCAGTAGGAGGCTCCTCAGAAGTCCCACGCACCTACACAAACAAACAAGAACTCGCAACCAACGCAATAAAGGGGTTGTCAGTCCCTTCACGTCCACTTGCGAAAGTGAGATCTGATAGAGATAACATGATAAGATAAATATATTTTTGGTATTTTATAATATAGATAGGAAAAGTAAAGATGCAAATAAAAGTAAATTGAAAGATTATATGATAAAAGATAGACCCGGGGCCATAGAACTAGTGGCTTCTCTTAAGATAGCATAAGTATTACGATGGGTGAACAAATTACTGTCTAGGAATTGATAGAAAAGCGAATAATTATGAGATTATCTAGGCATGATCATGTATATAAGCATCACTTCCGTGACAAGTAGACCGACTCCTACCTGCATCTACTACTATTACTCCACACATCGACCGCTATCCAGCATGCATCTAGAGTATTAAGTTCATAAAGAACAGAGTAACGCATTAAGAAAGATGACATGATGTAGAGGGATAAACTCATGCAATATGATATAAACCCCATCTTTTTATCCTCGATGGCAACAATACAATACGTGCCTTGTTACCCCTGCTGTCACCGGGAAAGGACACCGCAAGATTGAACCCAAAGCTAAGCACTTCTCCCATTGCAAGAAAGATCAATCTAGTAGGCCAAACCAAACTAATAATTTGAAGAGACTTGCAAAGATAACTTAATCACACATAAAAGAATTCAGAGGAGATTCATATATTTCTCATAGATAAACTTGATCATAAACCCACAGTTCATCGGATCTCGACAAACACACCACAAAAAGAGTTACATCGAATAGATCTCCAAGAAGATCGAGGAGAACATGGTATTGAGATTCAAAGAGAGAGAAGAAGCCATCTAGCTAATAACTATGGACCCGAAGGTCTACGGTAAACTACTCACAACTCATCGGAGAGGCCTTGGAGATGATGTAGAGGCCCTCCGTGATCGATTCCCCCTCCGACGAAGCGCCGGCGAAGGCTCCAAGATGGGATCTCACGGATACAGAAGGTTACGGCAGTGGAATTAGGTTTTTGTGGTCTATTCTGATGTTCTCGGGGTACGTGGGTATATATAGGAGGAAGAAGTAGGTCGGTGGACGCCTGAGGGGCCCATGAGATAGGGGGCGCGCCCTCCACCCTCATGGCCACCTCGGATGTTGCTTGACTTCCACTCCAAGTCCTCTGGATCACATTCGTTCCAAAAATCATGCTCTCGAAGATTTCATTCCGTTTGGACTCTGTTTGATATTCCTTTTCTTTGAAACACTGAAATAGGCAAAAAAGTAGTAATACGGGCTGGGCCTCCGGTTAGTAGGTTAGTCCCAAAAATGATATAAATGTGTAAAGTAAAGCCCATAAACATCCAAAACGGGTAATATAATAGCATGGAACAATCAAAATTTATAGATACATTGGAGACATATCAAGCATCCCCAAGCTTAATTCCTGCTCGTCCTCGAGTAGGAAAATGATAAAAACAGAATTTTTGATGTGGAATGCTACCTAGCATAATTCTCAATGTAATTTTCTTTATTGTGGCATGAATTTTCAGATCCAAATGATTCAAAATAAAAGTTTATATTGACATAAGAAATAGTAATACTTCAAGCATACTAATCAAAGCAATCATGTCTTCTCAAAATAACATGGCTAAAGAAAGTTCATACCTAAAAAATCATATAGTTAGGCTATGCTTCATTTTCGTCACACAAAAATGCTCCCATCTTATACACCCCCGATGACAAGCCAAGCAATTGTTTTGTACTTAAATAATCTCAAACTTTTTCAACTTTCACGCAATACATGAGCGTGAGCCATGGATATAGCACTATGGATGGAATAGAATATGATGATGGGGATTGTGTGGAGAAGACAAAAAGGGAGAAAGTATCACATTGACGAGGATAATCAACGGGCTATGGAGATGCCCATCAGTTGATGTCAACATGAGGAGTAGGGATTGCCATGCAACGGATGCACTAGAGCTATAAATGTATGAAAGCTCAACAAAAGAAACTAGTGGGTGTGCATCCAACTTGCTTGCTCACGAAGACCTAGGGCATTTTGAGGAAGCCCATCGTAGGAATATACAAGCCAAGTTCTATAATGAAAAATTCCCACTAGTATATGAAAGTGAGAACATATGAGACTCGCTACATGAAGAACATGGTGCTACTTTGAAGCAGAAGTGCGGCAAAGGATAGTAACATTACCCCTTTTTATTTCTTTTTTCTTTTTTTTCTTTTTTCTTTTTTTATTTTTTCGGCCTTTCTTTTTTTCTTTTGGCCTTTCTTTTTTTCTTTTCCTTTTTTTTCTTCTTGGCCTTTCTTTTTTTTGGCCTTTCCCTTTTTTTTATTTGGGGACAATGCTCTAATAATGATGATCGTCACACTTTTATTTATTTACAACTCATGAATTACAACCCAAAACTAGAACAAGATATGACTCTATATGAATGCCTCCGGTGGTGTACCGGGATGGGCAATGAATCAAGAGTGACATGTATGAAAAATTATGCATGGTGGCTTTGCCACAAATACGATGTCAACTACATGATCATGCAAGGCAATATGACAATGATGATGCGTGTCATGGTGATAAACGGAACGGTGGAAAGTTGCATGGCAATATATCTCAGAATGGCTATGGAAATGCCATAATAGGTAGGTATGGTGACTTTTTTGAGGAAGATATAAGGAGGTTTATGTGTGATAGAGCGTATCGTATCACGGGGTTTGGATGCATCGGCGAAGTTTGCACCAACTCTCAAGGTGAGAAAGGGCAATGCACGGTACCGAAGAGGCTAGCAATGATGGAAGGGTGAGAGTGCGTATAATCCATGGACTCAACATTAGTCAAAAAAGAACTCATATACTTATTGCAAAAATCTACAAGTCATAAAAAACCAAGCACTACGTGCATGCTCCTAGGGGGTAGATTGGTAGGAAAAGACCATCGCTCGTCCCCGACCACCACTCATAAGGATGCACAATCTAAGAACACCTCATGTTTCAAATTTGTTACACAACTTTCACCATACGTGCATGCTACGAGACTTGCTAACTTCAACACAAGCATTCTTTAAATTCATAATCACCCAACTAGCATGACTCTAATATCACTACCTCCATATCTCAAAACAATTATCAAGTATCAAATTGATCATAGCATCCAATTCACTTCCTATGATAGTTTTTATTATACCCAACTTGGATGCCTATCATTCTAGGACCAATTTTATAACCATAGCAAATACCATGTTGTTCTAAGAGACTCTCAAAATGATATAAGTGAGGCATGAGAGACTAACAATTTCTACAAAATTAAGCCACCGCCGTGCTCTAAAAGATTTAAGTGAAGCACTAGAGCAAAACTATCTAGCTCAAAATATATAAGTGAAGCACATAGAGTATTCTAATAAATTCTAATCTAGTGGGATTATTCCCAAAAGGTGTGTACAGCAAGAATGATTGTGGTAAACTAAAAATCAAAGACTAATATCATAGAAGACGCTCCAAGCAAAACACATATCATGTGGCGAATAAAAATATAGCTCCAAGTAAAGTTACCGGTAAACGAAGACGAAAGAGGGGATGCCTTCCGGGGCATCCCCAAGCTTAGGCTTTTGGCTATTCTTGACTATCTTGGGGTTCCATGGTCATACCCAAGCTTAGGCTCTTGCCACTCCTTATTTCATAGTCCATTAAATCTTTACCCAAAACTTGAAAACTTCACAACACAAAACTCAATAGGAAATCTCATAAGCTCTGTTAGTGCAAGAAAGAAAAAACACCACATAAGGTACTGTAATGAACTAATTATTTATTTATATTGGTGTTAAACCTACTGTATTCCAAGTTCTCTATGGTTCATATCCTTACATTCTAGCCATAGATGCATCAAAATAAGCAAACAACACACGAAAGACAGAATCTGTCAAAAACAGAACAGTCTGTAGCAATCTGTAACTCCCGAATACTTCTAGAACTCTAAAACTCCTAACAAAATAGGAAGTCCTAGACAATTTGTCTATTGGTCTACATCAAAAAGAATCAACGCAAAAGCACTTTTCTGCGAATTACTAAAATTATTTTCATGCGTGCAAAGTTTCTGTTTTTCAGCAGAATCAAATTAACTATCACCATAGGTTATCCTATAGGTTCTACTTGGCACAAACACTAATTAAAACATGAAAACACATCTAAACAGAAGGTAGATGCAAAAATTATTACTGAACAGAAGCAAAAACAAAAAACATAAAATAAAATTGGGTTGCCTCCCAACTAGCGCTATCGTTTAACGCCCCTAGCTAGGCATAAAAGCGAGGATAGATCTAAGTAGTGCCATCTTTAATTTTCAGTTTTTTAGTGGAGTCATGCTCAAATCCGGGAGGTTCTTTACGTTTACCTTCATACTCGGAATTTTTTAGATCTAACGATTCCAACCGCTTATTGCAAAGAGTAATCAACATATTCATGCGGTGAAGATTTCCGCTAACACTCTTGAGAGGTTCAAGAGACTTTTGTAAGATTTTTGTAACTTCGCAAATCTTTTTAAACACTTGTGTTTCTTCTTGGGTAGGATGATATCCCCTTTTTGAGGTAGTGTTCCCACTATTCCCTCTATAATTTCATGCGCAATAGTGGGATCAATTTCAATAAAATTTCCTTTGGCACTGCAATCCAAGAGTTGTCTATGGGACATATTTAGCCCAACATAAAAATTGCGAAGAATAATTCTAAGATTCACCTCTAGGGTGCAACTACGATAAGATTCCATCATCCTATACCAAGCATCTTTTAAGTTTTCTCCTTGCCTTTGCTTGAAGTGAAGAACTTCAAACTCGGGAGACATAGGAGTTGATAAGGGACTAGCCATAGCGACGAGCACACAAAAGGAAAGCGAAAGAGAGATGAGATTGGGAAAGAGAGGGCGAAAAAAAACGGCAAGGGTGAAGTGGGGGAGAGGAAAACGAGAGGCAAATGACAAATAATGTAAATGCGAGGGAGATGAGTTTGTGATGGGTACTTGGTATGTCTTGACTTGAGAGAAGACCTCCCCGACAATGGGGCCAGAAATCCTTCTTGCTACGTCTTGAGCTTGCGTTGGTTTTCCTTGAAGAGGAAAGGGTGATGCAGCAATAGTAGCGTAAGTATTTCCCTCAGTTTTTGAGAACCAAGGTATCAATCTAGTAGGAGGCTTCTCAGAAGTCCCACGCACCTACACAAACAAACAAGAACTCGCAACCAACGCAATAAAGGGGTTGTCAATCCCTTCACGGCCACTTGCGAAAGTGAGATCTGATAGAGATAATATGATAAGATAAATATATTTTTGGTATTTTATAATATAGATAGGAAAAGTAAAGATGCAAATAAAAGTAAATTGAAAGCTTATATGATAAAAGATAGACCCGGGGGCCATAGGTTTCACTAGTGGCTTCTCTCAAGATAACATAAGTATTACGGTGGGTGAACAAATTACTGTCGAGCAATTGATAGAAAAGCGAATAATTATGAGATTATCTAGGCATGATCATGTATATAGGTATCATGTCCGTGACAAGTAGACCGACTCCTGCCTGCATCTACTACTATTACTCCACACATTGATCACTATCTAGCATGCATGTAGAGTATTAAGTTCATAAAGAACAGAGTAACGCATTAAGAAAGATGACATGATGTAGAGGGATAAACTCATGCAATATGATATAAACCCCATCTTTTTATCCTCGATGGCAACATACAATACGTGCCTTGCTGCCCCTGCTGTCACTGGGAAAGGACACCGCAAGATTGAACCCAAAGCTAAGCACTTCTCCCATTGCAAGAAAGATCAATCTAGTAGGCCAAACCAAACTGATAATTTGAAGAGACTTGCAAAGATAACTTAATCACACATAAAATAATTCATAGGAGATTCAAATATTTCACATAGATAAACTTGATCATAAACCCACAATTCATCGGATCTCAACAAACACACCGCAAAAAGATTTACATCGAATAGATTCCAAGAAGATCGAGGAGAACATGGTATTGAGATTCAAAGAGAGAGAAGAAGCCATCTAGCTAATAACTATGGACCCGAAGGTCTGTGGTTAACTACTCACAACTCATTGGAGAGGCCTTGGAGATGATGTAGAGGCCCTCCGTGATTGATTCCCCCTTCGACGGAGCACCAGCAAAGGCTCCAAGATGGGATCTCGCGGATACAGAAGGTTACGGCGGTGGATTAGGTTTTCGTGGTCTGTTCTAATGTTCTCGGGATACGTGGGTATATATAGGAGGAAGAAGTAGGTCGGTGGACGCCCGAGGGGCCTGATGAGGATACAGACCTGGGGTAGGGTCATAGGCTTGACCTATACGTCCTACCCAAGGTCATTACCCAAGAAGGCAAGAAGGTCAAGAGACTCTGTGAGACCCCCGGTCAAAGGTGTCGAGTGCAATCCACTCGACATCATGTCACTCGGGAGTCTCCCTACCTACTGTCACTCGACTAAAAAGAGAATCACTCGACCTCCCGAAGACCAGGAGTCACTCAGCGTGCAAGGGACACACATTCACTCCATAGTCTTTAAGGCCATTAATAGCACTTAAGGCTGGCGTTACCAGTAACGCCACCACTTTATGTACATTAAGTCCCTTGTAATGGAGGGTGGAAGAGGTCCTGGCAAACTCTATATAAGCTACCCTCCTCCTCGGGCACAAGGGTTTGCACCCCCTATAATATCACACACATAATCCGATCGACCGCCTCCGGGCACCGAGCCGTAGGGCTGTTACTTCCACCGCGAAGGGCCTGAACTCGTAAACCTCGTGTGTACACCTTTGCCATAGCTGAGATCTTGCCTCTCCATACCTACCCCCCTTTCTACTGTCAGGCTCAGAACCACGATAGTTGGCGCCCACTGTGGGGCAGGTGTATTAGCAACTTATTGGTGAAGTTGCAAGTTTTTCCGATCATCATCATGGTTTCCGGCGGCGAGTTGGTTGAGGGCCGCGAGATCCATCTCAGCGCACTCGTTTTCGTCGCCGACGACTCGGCGTGGCTTTAGGAAGCTCCGCTCGACGTTAAGGCGCTCCTCGTCCGAGGGGCAACGCACTTTCGCGCGTGCGTTCGTGGCGTCCTTCTTCGGCAGCCATCGACCCAGTATCAGTCGGCTCTGATGGCGTCTTCCCTCCCTGCTGTTTGCCGCCGCAAGCGATCCAGTCGGTCGCGGCTTCAACAGTGGGTGAAGCATGTGGTGGCTCGGCGTTCGGCCACCCATCAAGTCGCGGCAATCGAGCCCGACGAAACTCTCCACGGCTTGTTCGATCTGTCAACTGGCTCCGCGGAGAGTGCATCCGAGTGCAATAGCAGCGATCCTGCGGCTGAAGTCCTGATGGTCGATGGTCCGCGTGGCCCACCTGGCTTTCACCGCGAGGACGGTGAAGATGCTGGCAGCTGTCGGTGTACTAAAGTAGGGGTACCTTAGTACCCCGAACTTGTGCACGGGCAGTCGCAGCACCCCGCGGCAAGGCTTGCCGGGCGTCCGCCAAGATCCTCCGCCAGTCATATTATTGCCATTCAAGAACAAAGTGTTAACTAAGAAGACAAGGCCCCGGCAAGAGGAGCTTGCCGGGAAGGACAAAGACCCCGGCAAGAGGAGCTTGCCGGGAAGGCCAACCAAGGCACTTCAAGAAACTTGCCGCGACGCCCCGCGCGTCCCGGCAAGGCCCGGCGGGCGGCAAGCTCGCTGGTGCGACAAGACAACGGCCGCGGCAAGACGCTTGCCGCGGCAAGGCTGCCACTCTGCACCCAAGCTCCAGCGATCCAACGACGTGTCACCCGTGACCATCCCAGAGCACGTGGCGGGCGCCAGCAGCTATGCGGTGCGAGGTGGCGTTTAAGCTGACCAGAGGCCATTGTGGCGATCGGTGGCGCCCTAACGGTCGCTTCCTTGCATTTGTTAGAGGCGACCGGACGGCATTAAATGCCCTTGTCCCCGCCGTCGAGTTAGGTAGGGACATCACAGTAGCAGCTTGTACCAACCTGCGTTTTACCTTTCTACCCCTCTTTCTCGCTGCCACTGTCGGTGACCCTTTAGACTATAAAAGGAGGCCCATGCGCGCGTAGAAGGGGTTCGAATTTTGTTCCGCAGTTGCCTCGGTGGATCCGACGATTCAACACCACAAAGACGCCACACTCTCGAGCAAGAACATAATACCAACACAAAGCAGCAGTAGGAGTTTTATCTCTCCGGAGAGCTCCGAAGCTGGGTAAAATCCGCCGCGTGCTCCGGCCTCGATCTGCTCTGCGTGCGCCCTCCGCTCCCTTGCCGGACAAGAAGGGGCCCCCTGCCCCATAGGTGTTCGTGCTCACACCCAAAGCCCACGACATCTTTGGTGCGCCAGGTAGGGGGCGTCGAGGTCGTGCGTATCTGATCCGGCGTCTGCGCACAAACATCAACATCTTCATCGACATGCCACCGAAGAAGAAGACTTCGGAGGTGGCCGCTCCGTCTGCGACCATCCTACCACCACCAGAGCAAACGGGCGGTGGGGTGGACGCCGGCGGAGGAGCGGGCGCCGATGGTGGGGCTCACGTCGTCACCAGGTCCAAGGACAAGGCCCCGCAAGGTTCCGCGTCTGCACATCCACCGCACCCCTCCCAGGAGGTGCAAGATCGACAACGCCACGGTGCTCGTAGCACCGTACTCGCGTTGGAACAAGGCCAAGCTGGTGGGTCGCGGGACGCTCAAGGCCAACATGCACGCCAAAGACGCCGCACGAAGCGCTGTCTGATCGCTCGACGGATATGCTCCTTCTAACACTGTTAGAAGTTTGAGCATGTCTCGCACTCGCGTCGCCACCACCACCACCTAAGACTCCAGAGAAGCACCGCCCGAGCTCACCTGCTTAGATTACCCTCCAGCGCCAGACAAGATCGACGATTGGAGGGCCGCCATCTATAGCCTCATCGGCTTCGCCAACGGCGACAAGCCCCGGCAACCGAGCACATCGAAGCCCCGGCAAGGCGCCCAGGCGCAAGCTGACGCCGATAAGAACATTGGGGGTGCCACCACTGTGCACTCCCCGCCCCGAAGGCCAAGATCGCCGACTCGCCGGGCCAACCTCGACGCCGACTCCACCGCGTCGTCGGACCCGCGAGCTCGCCGCGATCAACGCCAAGTTCTCCAAGAACGACGACATGAAGACGCCGCACCGTGACGAGCGCAGAAGAAAGCACGGCGTCAATCGACCAGCGCTGGGCCCATGTCGATATGCATGCGCCAGGAGCTAGGCGACTTGTCAGACGCGGCAGTTGCCCTGCGTTCACCCGTGAGCTGCGGCAAGTCCAAAGGCCCAAGACCAAGAACTTCAAGCGGCGTGCGAGAAGTGCGATGGCGGGATACATCCGTCGGAGTTCCTTAGCGTCTACACCATCGCGGTGCAGCTGCCGAGGACGCGACGAGAAGATCTCGCCAACTACTTCCGCCGTGCTCAAGCCCAACGCCGTCTTGGCTCATGCACTTGCCGGACAACTCCAATCTGTTCGTGGCGGACTGTGCCATCGGTTTGTCGGCGCCTTCACAGTGACCACAAGCCCCATGGCCGGAGAGCGACCTTCATCTGCTCGCCCGAAGGAAGGAGAACCCTGCGCAAGTATATACAGAGATTCAGCCAGGTGCAGCGCAACATCCCAGACATCCACCCTGCCGCGATTATCAGCGCGTTCCATCAGAACGTGCGTAACCGCAAGATGAGGGAGGAGATGGCGATGTGCAAGATCAGAGATGTCAGTGAGCTATACGCTCTGGCCGACAAGTGCGCACGGGCTGAAGAGGGGAGGAGAATCCCCGGAGAGAATGCAGGAGCAGAAGGATCTGATAGTGAGGACGCCGCCCCGGCAAGGAAGAACCAGAGGCGGAACAACAGAAAGAGAAAGGCTAAGGATGTGCTAGTTGTCGAGCATTCCGGCAACGGAGGCGGCTCCGACAAGGCCAAAGCTGGTGACTCCGGCGAGGCTGTGGTGGCCGCCGACAAGCAGGATGGCTCTGGCAAGCAATATTGCAAGATCCACCGCACCAAGGGCCATGACCTCCAAGCCTGCAAGAAAGTTGAGCAGATGGCGGAGCTACAGAAAGCTGAATATGAGCGTCGCGACAAGGAGAAGGCCCAAGAAGGTGGCGGAGGATCCGGCAAGAAGCTTCCCGCCCAGGGAGGGCGCCGCGGCAAGGCCAAGCCGCGGCAAGGAGACAGACCTCCCCGTGGCCGCGGCAAGGACGAAGACAAAGATGAACATGATGAGATGGAGGAAGATGAATATGATGAGATGGAGGAAGATGAGACTGATGAGCAGGAGTTCCAGAAGGCAACAGAGGTGTTGTGCATTGACGGCGGTGCTTCTCTGCACGCCTCGCACCGCCAACTTAAACAATGGGTGCGAGAAGTGAGCGCAGCAGAACCGTCCGTTGAATCGCGCAAGCCCCTGAAGTGGTCCAGCACGCCCATCATCTTCGACGTTGAGGATCACCCCGATCGCATCACTGCGGTCGGGTGCTTGCCGATGTTGGTTTCGCCAACAATCCGCAACCTCAAGGTCACGAAGATGTTGGTTGATGGCGGGGCCGGCCTGAATATGGTCTCCTCCGCAGTGCTCAAGAAGCTCTAGATCCCCGACAGCGAGCTCGAAGAGACTGGTACCTTTCAAGGAATCAACCCGGGAAGGAGCAAGCCGAAGGGGAAGATCACACTACCAAGGACGCTTGGCGCCGAGCTGAATTTCGTGACGTAGAGAGTCACATTTGATGTTGCTGATTTCCCATTGCCCTACAATGGGATACTCGGCCGTCCAGCGCTTGCCAAGTTTATGGCAGCCTCTCATTACGCCTACAATGTGCTCAAGATGCCTGGTCCGATAAGTGTCATTTCTGTCCAAGGCGACAGGAAGGATGCACTTATCTGTACCGACAAGATCTACCGGGAAGCAGCAGCCGCAGCAGAACACAAACCACTTGCCGCTGAAGCTCCCGGAGGGAAGAAGAAGAAGACCAAGTCCGGCAAGAGTAGCTCTGATGCCCACTCCGGCAAGCGCACCTCTTCGGAGTGCTGCGCTACCGTCGAGGACGCACCATCGAGCTCCACCGTCAAGTGCAAGAAGGTAAAGACAGCTTCGCCAGAGACCAAGAAAGTGTCCGCCAAGGAGGACGGCACTGGTGGTACCTTCACCATCACTGCCACGCTTGATCCTAAATAGGAAAGCGCGCTCGTTGCTTTCCTGCGGGCGAATGTCGATGTGTTTGCATGGAAACCATCCGACATCCCCGTGTTCCTGTGAAAGTAATTGAGCACCACCTTGCCGCCGCCTCACGCGCGGCCCGTCAAGCGAGAGTTAGGAAGCAAGCGATGAGCGTCAAGAGTTCATTGCTGAGGAGATCAAGAAATTGGAAGCAGCAGGCTTGGTCCGAGGAGTACTCCATCCAACATGGTTAGCCAATCCAGTAGTCATGCGCAAAGCAAACGGGAAGTGGAGGCTTTGTATTGACTTCACTGATGTTAATAAAGCTTGTCCCAAGGATCCATTTCCCTTGCCGCGCATTGACCAGATTGTCGACTCCACAGCAGGATGTGATCTGCTTTCATTCCTTGATGCATACTCGTGGATATCATCGATATTCATGGCGAAAGAAGATGAAGAGAAACCGCATTCATTACTCCATGTGGCACGTCTCGCTTTGTACGGATGCCTTTCGACTAAAGAATGCTGGTTCAACATTTGCAAGAGTAGTCAGTCATGCTTTTGAGCCACAGCTGCACAGAAATGTAGAAGCTTACATGGATGACATAGTGGTCAAGAGCAAGGACAAAGAGACTTTGATCCAAGATTTGGATGAGACTTTTGCAAATCTGCGCAAGGTCAATCTCAAGTTGAACCCCGAGAAGTGCGTGTTTGGAGTTCCTTCCGGCAAGCTTCTCGGGTTCTTCGTATCCCAGCGGGGGATCGAGGCCAATCCCGACAAGATCAAAGCCATTGAACAGATCGAAGCACCGAAGCGCGTCAAGGATGTGCGAAGACTTGCCGGCTGTGTTGCTGCTCTCAGTAGGTTCATTTCTAAGTCTGCTGAGCGCTACCGCCGCTTTTTCAAGATTTTGAAAAAGGCGGGTCCAATGAAATAGACTCGAAGCGGAGGCTGCGCTGCGAGACTGAAGAGATACCTATCCTCTACTCCAACACTTGTCGCACCTAAGCCACAAGAGCGCTTGTCGCTATATCTAGCGCAACCAATCAAGTGGTTAGTGCTGCGTTAATTGCGGAGAGGGAGGCGGATGATGAGCCAAATGATCATGGCAAGCGAGCCCAGCGACAAGCGAGGGCTTCTCGACAAGTTCGCTCCGCAAGGATAGATCTGCATATTGCGGAAGAGAAACAGAAGAAGATGGTGCAGCGCCCAGTTTACTTTGTCAGTTCCCTTCTACAGGGGGCTAGATCAAGGTACTATGGTGTGCAGAAGTTGCTTTTCGGCCTACTCATGGCCTCGAGGAAGCTGCACCATTACTTTCAGGCACATGAGATCACAGTTGTCACTCGCTTTTCGTTGAAAAGGATATTGCAAAATTCAGAAGCAACAGGCAGGATCGTCGAGTGGGCACTGGAATTGTCAAGCTTTGGCCTCAAGTTTGAAAGTACTTCAACTATTCAGAGCCGAGCATTGGCAGAATTCATAGCAGAATGGACGCCAACACCAGATGAAGAAATTCCGGAGAGGAGCATCCCCGTCAAGGAAGCGGGCAAAGAATGGATCATGTACTTTGATGGTGCCTTTTCGCTGCAAGGCGCCGGTGCGGGCGTACTACTTGTCGCACCCACTGGAGAGCACCTCAAGTACGTAATCCAGATGCACTTTCCCAAGGAGCAAGCAACAAACAATACTGCAGAGTATGAAGGCTTGCTTGCCGGACTCAGAATAGCAGCAGAACTTGGGATCAAGAAGCTTATTGTCAGGGGTGACTCGCAGCTTGTCGTCCGTCAAGTAAACAAAGATTATCAGAGTCCGTTGATGGAAGCATACATCGATGAAGTGAGAAAGCTAGAAGAAGATTTTGACGGCCTGCAGATGGAACATGTTCCAAGAGCTCAGAATGACATAGCAGATGGCCTGTCAAAGTATGCTACACTCAAGTTACCTGTGGAACCAAGAATTTTTGTGCTCAAGCTAACTCAACCATCAGTAACACCATCAACTCGACAGAGCAAGAAGAGAAAGTTGATTACTTTCGACTACTTTCCGGCAGAGCTCCCCGAAGCCGCCGCCAAGAAAGTCCCCAGGATCAACACAGAAAGTGCTGAGGAGCAATCTGCTCCGACAAGCCCCAGGGTTTGTTTCGTTGAAGCAGACGCTCCCGACAAGCTGTGTCCCGACACGCTTGCCGGGGAACATCACGCTCCGGCAGGATCCCAGATCCTTGCCGTAGAAGCGGATGTTCCCGCAGCAGCATTCACGCCTTTAGTACTTGTCGTTGAGCCACAAGCTCCGGCATGGGCACAGCAGATCGTCCGTTTCCTGCAAACAGGAGAACTTCCCGAGGAACAAGAAGCAGCGGAGAAAGTAGCCCGGCAATCAAGTATGTACCAGTTTGTCGATGACATACTGTACAGAAGAAGATTCAACGGAGTGAAATTGAAGTGCATTTCCGGGAAGAAGGACAAGAGCTATTGGCGGAGATACATGGAGGCATATGTGGTCACCACATTGGCGCAAGAGCACTTGCCGCAAAGCTTTCCGGAAGGTTTCTTTTGGCCGACAGCCCTCCGTGATGCAATCAACAAGTAACCAAGTGTGAAGCGTGCAGTTCCACTCCAAACAGATTCATCAACCAGCTCAAGCTCTCCAAACAATCCCTTTATCCTGGCCATTTTCGTCTGGGGCTCGACATCCTCGGCCCCTTTCCCCGAAGTCGTCGGGGCTTTGAGTACTTGTGCGTTGTAATCGACAAGTTCACAAAGTGGCACGAAGTGGAACCAGTGAGGAAGGTGACAAGACAATCAAGCAATCAAGTTCTTCAGTCAATTGTTTGCCGCTCGAATCCCTAACGGGATCATCACCGACAATGGCACACAATTCACGAGCCGCACCTTCATGCAAGACGCCCAAGATCTTGGCACCAAGATCTGCTTCGCTCGCTGCTCACCCGAGAAGCAACGGTCAAGCGAGAGGGCGAACGCCGTGCTCTTGTGAACTCAAGACCGTAACTTTTGACAGTCTGCACAAGTGCGGAAGAAATTGATCGAGCAGCTGCCGCTGGTTCTTTGGTCGATCGAACGACGCCAAATCGAGCCATCGCCGACACCCTTTGCTCTTGTCTCACGGAGCGAGGCGCTTCTCCCACGAAACTCAGATACGGATCGCCTCGAGTGCTCGCTATGATGAGCTTGAGCAAGAGCAGCTGCGGCAAGATGACGCTGCTCCTCGAGGAGGATCGCCTTCAGCTCTTTGTCAGGCGAGCTGCTCGCTACCGAAGCTTTGCGCCGCTACCATAGCCGCAGTTAATGCCAGAAGCTTCGAGGAAGGCGACCTTGTTCTTCGGCGTGTTCAATCCGCCAAGAATTCCAACAAGTTGACGCCGAAGTGGGAAGGCCCTTATCGAGTGAAACGAGTCACTAGGCCCGGTGATGTCCGCCTTGAGACCGAAGATGGCATTCCGATGAGCAACTCCTGGAACATAGAGCATCTTCGCAAGTTTTACCCATAAGGCGCGGTTGTCGGGCCCCGTTCCGGCAACCACCTTTTGTACAAGCCTTGCCGCTATTGCATGTAACCCTTTGTACAAAGCCGGGCGTAGCTCCCGTGCGTAAATAAAGTTTATGTGCCTCGCACATCTTGTCAAATTTAATGCATCTTCCTTTTTTGCATGTATATCTGACACTTTGTGCAGCACTTACCCCCGGTAAGCAATAGCGAACCTTAAGGTTCCAGATCATTATTTTCTTTCTTTCTTCTCAAAGAAGATTCCTCCGCCCACAAGTTCACCGGGGAGGAGAAGATAAAGGTGTGGATCAAAGGCCGCTCAAAGGAATATAGCCTTGCCGGGACGCAGACGACAGAAAAGCTAAGTTGCCAAAGTTTGAGCATAGTCAATTTTAAGTCTTTAAGTTATATTCCTTGAAACGTCCGTGCCTTGTATGGAAAACCTGTGCGCGGAGGAATCGACTCGCGGCTAAGTTGCGCCCTTGATTTGTTTCGAGTCCGCTCAACAATGCAAGTCTTGTTGAACCGCCCCGACAAGATTTCTTGCCGAGGCAACACCGCCAAAGAAGTTGCCGATGTTCCGACTCAGCAAGTGTGTTTATGCCGCAAGTTCCCTTAAAGCGTAGGGTAAAAACATACAAGGGATGTAACAGAGTAAAGGATATAACATAGCGAGCGTTGCCCAGAATAAAGTTATATTACAAGAATAACTTATTGTGGCACTGACTAGATTGTTCTCATAACTGAAACGGCAGTGGCAAGAAAAAGGGAGAAGAAGGGTGGCCTAATCCACGCGCTCGCCGTCGACCCTCCTGACCTCATTCACCTTGTCCACAATGGGTGCGACAATGGCCTTGAGTTCTTCAAGAGCAGCACCCGCCGACAGCTTCTTGGTGACACGGGTGAGGTCGATGCTCGGGTTGCGAAAGAGTATCTTCACCAACACCTTCTCCAAGACCCTGGCACAGATCGCACGCGACTCATCGGCCAGCTTCTTCGGGATTCTTTCCCGGAGCTGTTGGAGAGCCGTCACCACACCCTTGAAGAAAAGCGTGAGCTTGGCGCTGGGCTGGAGATTTTCCTCAGTGGAGTATCCGAAGCCCGCCAAGTCCAGCTCCGCCAGCTCCTCGTCGATGGACGCGGGCGATGTTGACGAGGCCTCCGCCCGTAGCTCCACTGTGGTCTTGAAGGTGTTCTGGTCTCGGCGGCCTCGTCGGCAGCTCCTCGTTGCCCTTGAGCTCCTTCTTCAAGTCATCCTCTCGCTTCTTGGCGGCGTCCGGCCCCCGCTAAGGTGGCTGGCCAGCTCCAGATCAGCACTCGAGTCCTTGGCGGCATTCAGCTCCTTGATCTTCTCGGCGAGCTGAACTTGCAGATCGCCATGGGCGCGTGCATCCTTCTCACGCTCGCGCTGGAGTGCGGCAAGCTCTTCGCTCTTCCTTTTCATGTCCGCCTCCACTGCGGCCACCTTCACCTCTAACTCCTTCTTGGCGGCCTCGGCAGCCATGGGCGGCATCTTTCGCCTCCTTGAGTGCCCCGCCAAGTGATTGCTCCCGACGGCGAGCCCTCTTCGTGGCTGTCCAAGTTCACATTCTTCAGATCAGCTCACCATCCCGCTTGGACAGCTCCTCGGCGGCGAGCCTCTCGCTTCTCTTCGCTTCAGCCTTTTCCAGATGAACGCCTTCTTCGCCTCGCTAGCTGCGCCTCTCTCAAAGAATGGACCGGAGGGCCTCCTGGTTGCTGTTCTGGAGCTCCTCCGCGTGTTTCTCCATGTCAACTCCCGCCCGCGCGATAAGCGCCTCCCGGGACTCCAACTTCGCTTGCCGGGTGCGGTAGAGTGACACTAACTTCCGAGCAATCGCTCCTCCTCGACTTCGCCGCTGCTGCTTGGCTTGTCAACCACCGCCAACCTAGCAGAGGCGAGTACTTCCCGTCAAACTCCTCTCCTTCCACCGGCGCCTGAGCTCGACGCCTGTGGAAGCTTGATGTATACGCCGCCGGCCTTCAAGTATGCGCTGGCTGGGGCTCCTCGAGCCCGGCGCTGCATCAGCCAGCGGAGGGTCGGTGGGCGATGCAGCGCCTGCGCCCCTGCATCCTCCGGGTCGTCCGGTCACGATCACGGACCCTTCGCGCTCCTCGTGCAAGAGCCTTGGTGGCTTCCTCGTCGGCGGGATCATCACGCCGCCTCTTCCTCACCAACCGCGGCATCTTCGCAGTTGCGCGGCGCTTTCATCGCCGGGCGGCCTCGGTCTCCATCGGGTCTACGAGAGGGGGATCTGAAGATGGAAGGAGGAAAGAAAGGTCAAGCAAATATCCAAAAAAAAGAGAGAAGATCAGAAGAAGAACCCAAGGGAAGATTTCCGACAAGGAAGGTTACCTGTGCTGGGCTCAATGACCATGGGCTCCTCCACCAAGGGCTCACCGGTTCCGTCCCTTGCCGGGGACCCCTCCCTTGCCGGGAGCGCCCTTGTCGGGAATCGCCTTGGCGGCGAGTCGGCAAGCAGACAGCACCTCCGGGGCGGTTTCTGATTGCCCCTGATGGGCCTGCTCTGCTCCTACACAAATGGATTAGCAATCAAGATGTCAGCAAAAGAAGAAGCACCCATGCGCTCCCCACAACAGGAAGTGAACTAAACACTTACGTTGGGGGCTGTGCTGGGGGCTGCTGCGAGGAGAAGGAACCGGGTCCGTCAAGGTGGTCTCGGACGTATCTTCTTCTATCATAGCAGGATCGTCCTCGATGACAACCAGAGGGACCTTGGCCCTCTTCGCCGCTCTCTCCGCCAAAGTCCTGAAATAGAACAGGAATTC
Source organism: Aegilops speltoides (assembly GCA_021437245.1). Lineage (NCBI taxonomy): Eukaryota > Viridiplantae > Streptophyta > Magnoliopsida > Poales > Poaceae > Aegilops > Aegilops speltoides. The sequence goes on from CM038141.1 coordinate 202,024,655, forward strand.
AGAGAGAAGCGAATTAGATACAAGACAAACAACAACAAGGATCAAAGAAAATCAAGGACAGTGAGAAGAAAGTCTTACTCCTCCTCCTCCTCTTCATCATCTTCGGAGCTCAGCGCGGAGAGGTTGAATTCTGGTACCCTCTCTGCGCGGTGTGGCGGGGGAGTAGGTTCCCTTCGGCGTTTGCCGGAGGCTGCGGCAGATCAGCGTGGCGGCCGGGAAGACCTCGCCTCGCTTGCCGGCAGACACTGGGACCTCCAGCGGCAACGGTACTTGCATGTGGAGCGTGTCCCACGGCGCTGCGGCTGCTGGTCGGCTGCGCTTCTTCCAGATCTCCAACTCGACGGAGGCGCTCTCGTTGGAATTGGGGCTGCTGGGGGCTCCGCTGCAGCAAGCCGCTCGCGCCGGCAGGCTCGCCGCTTCAACCTCGGCTCCTCGCCATCGACTTCTCCGCAAGATCTTCCCGGTCGGCAAGGCTTGCTGCCTCACCAGATCCGCCCCGCCAACGTGAAGCCAAACTTCGCCAGCGGCAGCTAGCTGCCCGCCTCTTCGCCCTCTTTGGCGATGTACAAAGATCTCGTTGTCGGTGGTGGCGCGGGTGAGGAGCCTTTGCTCGCCGGAGTTGACCGCTACCTCCGCTGTTATCAAGAATTGCTGCACGACCTCGCCGGTGGGCTCTATCCGTTGCACTTATCCCGCGAAGTCGCACTGCATCATTATGCAGATGCGATCGCTACCGGGAGTTGTTGCACAAGGGGACGACGCCCTGCAACCTCGAACCATTCGATGGTTGGCGTATGCTTGAACAGCTCCTCAAAGATCCCATCAAGCTCCGTAACGGTGAAGTTGAAGTTGAGGCCTGGACGCAGCATCATGATATCCGCCGGGCCGCCAAACAGCCAGGCGGGCCTTCCCCTCTTTTGCAGAGGGGCGATGCGACGGCGAAGGAAATCCGCACCAAACGCCCCTGCTGTGAGCCCGGCATGCCTGAGCCGGAGGATTCGGGTGGTGGCAATCTTCAGCTTGGCGTCCGCCGCGACAGCGCCCGATCGCCGCCACGCACCACCCGGTCTCGGCGCAGTTTGGTGAATGGCTGCGGATTGGCATCACAGATCCAAAGCACCACTCCGCCTCCACTCGCCCCACTTGTCAAGGAGCTCGCCTGTCAAGTACACCTCCTTCATGCCAATCCGGGAGGTCCAGCGATTCCGCCAGCCGGTGGCTCCCATTCTCGCCCGGGGAGAAATAATGACGAAAAAGAGCAACATTGGGGAGGATGCCAACAAAGTTCTCGCAGAGGTGTGCGAAAACCGCCATTGTCAGAACAGTGTTGGGGGTGAAATCGAGAAGATGAAACCCGTAGGTGTTCATGATGTCGCAGAGAAAATCGGAAAAAGGTGGGCAGAGCCCACAATAGAAGAACACATGAAAGAAGTAGTAACCTCTAGGGCACTTTTTCGATTTGGAAGCCTTAGCGGAAAGCACCGGCGTGCGCGGATGCGCCCGCGTCTCCGTCGACCAGAAGAGGTAGAACTCCTCCCGTAGCGCCTTCGGGGTAAGCTTGGGGGAGAAAAGCGCTAGCTTCTTGCGCAGCGCCTCAAGCTGAAGACTGGCCGACTTCAGCCTTCGCAGCCTTCCGGTCTTCGAGCCATGGCGGCGGTGGGGGAAGGCGAGGGCGACGGCGGCGACGGCGGCGATGGGCGGCGGAGCGCTGCTCTCTTTCGACTTGGGAAGCGGAGGGGAGAGGCGGAGCTTTCAGAGGAAGGAACTGCAAGTGGCGAAGGTGGGGGAACAGTTCCGTCTCCTCTGCTTATAAACGGGGGAGGTGAACGTTACGCCTTTCCTGGATTAAAATATAGCCCACGATCTCTCCCACGACGCCGCAATCGACGCGTGCCGTTACGGGAGGGCGCGGCGGATTCGGAGTGGATTCGGTTTGGACCTGTGCCGCTGCGTGTCCGCAGAATCGCTTTTGGGCCCGACCAATAGCGCCGGCACCGTATGGCCCAGCCTGGGCTCACAGGTGTACTAAAGTAGGGTACCTTAGTACCCGAACTTGTGCACGGCAACAGAAGACCCAGCGGCAAGGCTTGCCAAGGCCCGCCAAGATCCTCCGCCACCATATTATTGCCATTCAAGAACAAAGTGTTAACTAAGAAGATAAGGCCCCGCAAGAGGAGCTTGCGGAAGGATAAAGACCCCGCAAGAGGAGCTTGCCGGAAGGCCAACCAAGGCACTTCAAGAAACTTGCCGCGACGCCTGCTGTTCGCAAAGGCGGCGGGCGGCAAGCTCGCTGGTGCGACAAGACAACGGCATGCGGCAAGACGCTTGCGGGCAAGGTTGCCACTCGCACCCAAGCTCCAACAAGATCCAACGACGTGTCACCCCAGACCATCCCAGAGCACGTGGCGGTAGGCGCCAGGCAGCTATGCGGTGCGAGGTGGCAAGCGAAGCGACAAGGAGGCCATCGTGGCGATCGATGGCGCCTCTAACGATCGCTTCCTTGCACCGTTAGGACCGGACGGCATTAAATGCCCTTGTCCCCCGCCGAGTTAGGTAGGGGACATCACAGTAGCAGCTTGTACCAACCTGCGTTTTTACCTTTCTACCCCTCTTTCTACACTGCCACATGTCGGTGACCCCTTTAGACTATAAAAAGGAGGCCCATGCGCACGTAGAAGGGGTTTGGAATTTTGGTTCCGCAGTTGCCTCGGTGGATCCGACGCATTCAACACCACAACACGCTCACACTCTCGAGCAAGAACATAATACCAACACAAAGCAGCAGTAGGAGTTTTATCTCTCCGGAGAGCTCCGAAGCTGGGTAAAATCCCCCGCGTGCTCCCGCCTCGATCTGCTCTGCGTGCGCCCTCCGCTCCCTTGCCGGACAAGAAGGGGGCCCCTGCCCCATAGGTGTTCGTGCTCACACCCAAAGCCCACGACAGCAACGATCCGTCACGGGTCCACGAGGAGTATCGTTCCGAACCTCTCTCTTCGCAGTAGAGGGAGGAACTTCGTCGTCGCAACATGGTCGCACTCCACATGCCCATCATTGGAGAAACTCCCGAGGCTCAGGCCTTGGAGGAGGCGCGCTTGGCTAATTTGGCTGAGCGCACTCGACTGGAGAACTTGCAGCACGCTCTCAACGAGCGAGCTCGAGAGCGAGTCCCTGAGTCTAGTCGACGGCAGCTTTTCCCGCCTCCACCTAAGGTATACCGTACTCCAATTCAGAACCTCACAGCTGCGTCCCGAATTGCAGAGTTGATTCAACCTTCCCAGTCAGAGGCTAGCCGAGGGTTGGAGCAGATCCGGGCCTTGCTCCGAGCAGCACGAGAGCAGAATTCTGTAGTGTCTCAGTCGCGGAATAGGACACACAGCAGATCCGTGGTGGCGGATACAGTTCAGTCGGCCCATAACCCAAGATCGCCCCCGCGGCGTGAGGACCGTGGGCAGTATGATCGTCAGTTCAACCACGACAATTGTCGTCGAGTGCCAACGCCTCCTCCGAGGAGTGCGTCATATGTGCCTCAGCAGAACAATGACAGACGCCGTCACAGGGACGAGCGCAGAGCTCCAGTCAACCCAAGAGAGCCGGGCTTCGATGCGAGATCCATTCTCGTCCAAGGCCTGGTCGACCGGAGTAGAGCACATAGAGAAGACCTTGGCAGAGATTGTCCGAGTGGCAGCAGGTTACATGTTTCAGGCCAGAGTGTTTCAGTAGGGCCATCAGGGCAGTAGTGATTCCACCCAACTTCAGATTGGCAACAGGAGTCAGTAAGTTCACTGGAGAATCCAAGCCAGAAACCTGGCTTGAAGATTACCGAGTGGCTGTGCAAATTGGAGGCGGAAACGATGAGATAGTAATGAAACATCTCCCCCTCATGTTGGAAGGGTCGGCTCGAGCGTGGTTGACTCAGTTGGCTCCAGGAAGTATAGACAGTTGGGAGGAGCTATCTCGGGTGTTCGTAAGAACCTTTGAGGGCACGTGCAAGCGGCCAGCAGGGCTGCCCGAGTTGCAACATTGTGTGCAGAAGCCGAATGAGACTTTGAGGGAATTCATTCAGAGGTGGACCACTTTGCATCACACCGTTGAGAATGTATCAGAGCATCAGGCAGTGTGCGCTTTCAAGGAAGACGTCAAGTACCAAGAGTTGGTTCTGAAATTCGGTCGGACTAGGGATATGACTCTAACCCGGATGATGGAGATAGCCACCCGGTACGCTAACGGAGAAGAAGAGGATCAACTCCGTAGCGGGAAGAGTAAACCAGTCGGTCTAGAAGCCGGTGGGGGTGGCTCCAGTCGGAAACAGAAGCGTAAGGCCGAGCCAACAGCACCCGGTGAGATTGCAGCAGTGGCTCAAGGAAAGTTTAAGGGAAAACCTAAGGGGCCCTGGCCCCCTAAGAAGGTAAAAGATCAAGCAGGAAATGACGTGCTGGATTTGCCATGTCACATCCACACGAAGAAAGATGAAGAAGGTAATCTGATTTACCCAAAGCATACCACTCGACAATGTCGACTCCTGATCCAACAGTTCCGAGAGAAACTTCCCAATGAGAAGGAGAAAGAGTCGGATAGAGATGAGGAAGAAGAGGAGGATGATGGTTATCCCAAGGTCAATTCCACTCTCATGATTTTTGCTGATGTTGAGAGCAAGAGTCGGTTGAAGGTTATCAATAGAGAGGTGAATATGGTTGCTCCGCAACGCATTTACCACATACCTGAAATGGTCCTGCACAGCCATCACATTCGACCAATCGCACCATCCTACTCATGTAGCCACCCCTGGGAGGCAAGCGCTGGTGGTCGACCCAGTGGTCGGTGGCACTCGACTGACTAAAGTACTGATGGATGGTGGTAGCGGTTTGAACATCCTGTATCCTGAAACCTTGAAGGGAATGGGCATCCGATGTCCAAGCTTAGCGAGAGCAATATGAGCTTTCACGGTGTTATCCCTAGAAACAAAGCCGAATCACTCGGCCAGATCACTCTCGGCGTGGTTTCGGTGATTCCAAGCATTACCGTAAAGAAAAGTTGACATTTGAAGTCGTGGATTTCCAGAGTGCTTATCATGCCATCCTAGGGAGGCCGACATACGCATGTTTCATGGCTCAACCGTGTTATGTGTACCTCAAGCTGAAGATGCATGGACCAAAAGGCGTGATCACAGTCACTGGTAATCGGCAGAAAGCGGAAGAATGTTTCCAGAAAGGTTCCAAAATCGCCGATGCACAGATGGCGGCGGTTGAGTTCCAAGAGTATCAGAAGAGTGTAGATCTGAGTGATTTGCTCCGAGCCAAGAAGCCTGCTACAAACTCTGCATTTCAGTCGACCGGTGAATCGAAGCCGATTCATATTCACTCGACTGACCCCAATGCTGCACCGACTCATATATCAACAACACTCGACAGCAAATAGGAAGAAGCGCTCATCCAGTTCCTCCGTGAGAACTGGGACATCTTCGCATGGAAACCCTCTGACATGCCACGTGTACCCAGAGAACTGGCTGAGCACCGTTTGCGTGTCGACCCCAAGGCAAAACCCATCAAAGAGCACCTTCGGCGGTTCACCGTGCAGAAGAGAAAAACAATCGGCAAAGAAGTGGCTCGGCTGTTGGCAGCTGAGTTCATCCGTGAAATCTACCACTCCGAGTGGCTTGCCAATGTCGTCATGGTCCCCAAGAAGGACGATTCACTTCGTATGTGCATTGATTTCAAGCATATCAATCGGGCCTGCCCAAAAGATCACTTCCCTCTCCCCCGTATCGATTAGATTGTTGACTCGACTGTGGGGTGTGAGCGCTTGTCTTTTCTAGATGCGTATTCCGGGTATCATCACATCCGACTGTATGGCCCCGATGAAATAAAAACAGCCTTCATCACCCCATTCGGGTGCTTTTGCTATGTCACCATGCCATTCGGTCTTAAAAATGCCGGAGCCACGTTCATGAGAATGATCCAGAAGTGCCTGCTCACCCAAATAAGTCGGAATGTGGAGCCATACATGGATGACATCGTGGTCAATTCTCGCAAAGGTTCCAACCTATTGACTGACCTCGCAGAAACCTTTGCCAACCTAAGAAGGTACGATATCAAGCTTAATCCATCAAAGTGCACATTCGGAGTTCCAGGAGGAAAGTTGCTCGGTTTTCTCATTTCCGACAAGGGATCAACGCTAATCCAGAAAAAGTTGATACCATTCTCTGAATGAAACGCCCCGTGCGAGTGCATGACGTTCAAAAGCTGAATGGTTGTTTGGCCGCCTTGAGTCGATTCATTTCTCGTCTTGGTGAAAAGGCCTTGCCTCTTTACCGACTGATGAAGAAATCTGATAAGTTCGAGTGGTCAAGAAGTCGATGTAGCGTTTGCGAGCTCAAAGCCCTGCTTTCCACCCAGCCGGTGCTTGCTGCGCCAATCAGCAAAGAGCCTTTACTGCTTTACATTGCAGCCACTGGACAAGTTGTCAGTACAATACTCACGGTCGAGCGAGAAGAGGAAGGAAAAGCTTACAAGGTTCAATGCCCAGTTTATTATCTCTCTGAAGTTTTGACTCCATCCAAGCAACGATATCCTCATTACCAGAAGCTTGTCTATGCTATATACATGACCATGAAGAAGGTTGCACATTACTTCTCTGATCACTCTATTACGGTCGTCAGCGATGCACCATTGTCTGAGATTCTGAATAACAGAGATGCAACTGGTCGAGTGGTAAAATGGGCGATTGAACTCCTTCCACTAGACATCAAGTTTGAGGCAAAGAAAGCTATCAAGTCCCAAGCAATCGTGGATTTCCTTGCCAAGTGGATTGAGCAGCAACTACCGACTCAAGTTCACTCGGAACATTGGACTATGTTCTTCGATGGCTCCAAGATGTTGAATGGATCAGGTGCTGGAGTAGTATTGGTGTCCCCCCGTGGAGACAGGCTTAACTATGTTCTCTAGATTCATTTTGATTCCTCCAATAACGAGGCGGAATATGAAGCACTTTTATACGGGTTGCGTATGGCCATTTCACTCGGCGTCCGTCGCCTCATGGTATATGGCGACTCAGATTTGGTGGTTAATCAGGTGATGAAGGAATGGGATGTCAGAAGTCCAGCCATGACTAGCTACTGCAATGCTGTTAGAAAGCTGGAAAAGAAGTTTGAAGGGTTGGAGCTTCACCATGTACCCCGATTGAAAAATCAAGCTGCAGATGAGTTGGCGAAGATAGGTTCAAAGAGAGAGGCCATTCCCACGATGTGTTCTTGGAACATATTCATTCACCTTCAGTTCAGGAGGATCCCTTCACTGAAGAGTCGCCACAGCCCAAGAGTGCCACGGATCCGACCGAAGTCGAAATCCTAGCCGTGGTCGACTTGATCATGGAGGTTTTGGTCATCACTCCTAACTGGATAGTACCATACATTGCATACATTCTTAGGAAAGAACTTCCGGAGGATGAAGAAGAGGCTCGACAGATCGTCCGGTGATCTAAGGCCTTTATTGTGATAAAGGGGCAGTTGTTTAGAGAAACTGCAACTGGAGCCTGCCAGAAGTGCACCATGCCAGAGGAAGGTCGAGTGATCCTCAATGATATTCACTCAGAACGCCCTCTCGCACCATCATGGCCAAAGCATACCGCGCCCTTTCGCCGACCATCTAAAGAAATAGCGGAGAACTTATATTCTCAGATATGGCGCCCGCGTCTGGGATAGCATCATCACGGATAACGGCTCATGTGCCGGTAGCAATGACAACTTCACCAAATCTAAAAGAATTCAAAGCCTTTTGTGCCTCCCAAGGCATGAGATAATGGCTCAACGCTTCTAAAGAATTCGCCATCCTCCCAAGGCGAATGGGCAGGCCATCCTCGGAAGGCCGGCGGCAAATGGATTGATTCTCAAAGGGTTGAAACCTCGGTTGATGTGTGATCTGAAACATGCTGCAGGGTCTTGGGTCGACGAGCTCCCATCAGTACTTTGGGGATTGAGGACAGCCCCTAACCGTCGATGGAAGGACTCCATTCTTCTTAGTCTACGGAGCTGAAGACGTGCTCCCCAGTGATTTGCTCCACAATGCACCTCGAGTCGAGCTCTTCTCAGAAGAAGAGGCAGAGCAGGCTCAGCAAGATGCAGTCGATCTCCTAGAAGAAGAAAGAGAGATGGCTGATCAAGTCGACCATTTATCAGCAAGACTTGCGTCGATTTCATGCTAGAAATGTGAGGGGTCGGGCATTTCAAGAAGGAGACATGGTTCTTTGAGTGGACCAGCAAAGACCTCACAAGCTCGCTCCTGCTTGGGAAGGCCCTTTCGTCGTCACCAAGGTGCTCCACAACGGAGCATACCGTCTCTTCGTCGTCACCAATAAAGATGAGCCACGCACCTGGAATGCGGATTTGCTCCGCCCTTTTTACTCTTAAATATCTAGACTGATGAGATGTAATAAGAAATACCTCTTACTTTGGCTATCAAAAGACATAATTTACTTTTTTCCAAATGATTGTTGTTTATTTCTTTTGTACGTATCACCTTAGCTGCGAATCTGTTTCGCCTAAGATGAAGTGATAAAAATCCTACCGAGTGGTGAGTCTGCCTCCCACTCGGGGGCTTAGCTGCAGTCCAGTACTCGCCTAAGTGATAAAAAATCCCACCGAGTGGAGAGTCCGCCTCCCACTCGGGGGCTTAGCTGCAGTCCAGTACTCGCCTAAGTGATAAAAAATCCTACCGAGTGGTGAGTCCGCCTCCCACTCGGGGGCTTAGCTGCAACCCAGCGCTCGCCTAAGTGATAAAAATCCTACCGAGTGGTGAGTCTGCCTCCCACTCGGAGGCTTAGCTGCAGTCCAGTACTCGCCTAAATGATAAAAAATCCTACCGAGTGGTGAGTCCGCCTCCCACTCGGAGGCTTAGCTGCAGTCCAGTACTTGCCTAAGTTTGTAAAATCCTACCAAGCGGTGAGCAATCCTCCCACTCGAGGCTTAGCTACAGCCCAGTGCTCGCCTAAGTTTGAAAAATCCTACCGAGTGGTGAGCAACCCTCCCACTCGGAGGCTTAGCTGCAGCCTAGTGCTTGCCTAAGTTTGAAAAATCCTACCGAGTGGTGAGCAACCCTCCCACTCGGGGCTTAGCTGCAGCCCAGTGCTCGCCTAAGTTTGAAAAATCCTACTAAGTGGTAAGCAACCCTCCCACTCGGGGGCTTAGCTGCAGCCCGGTGCTTGCCTAAGTTTGAAAAATCCTACCGAGCGGTGAGCAATCCTCCCACTCGGAGGCTTAGCTGCAGCCCAATGCTCGCCTAAGTTTGAAAAATCCTACCGAGTGGTGAGCAACCCTCCCACTCGGAGGCTTAGCTGCAGCCCAGTGCTCGCCTAAGTTTGAAAAATCCTACCGAGTGGTGAGCAACCCTCCCACTCGGGGGCTTAGCTGCAGCCCAGTGCTCGCCTAAGTTTGAAAAATCCTACCCGGTGGTGAGCAATCCTCTCGCTCGGAAGCTTCACTGCAGTCCAGCACTCACCTACATCAAGACCATTGTTGAGTGCCTTGCTGATGAGCTGATCAATGCTACTTAAGGATCGCCCAATCGGTTGACAGAAACGTCAAGACCATTGCTGAGTGCCTTGTTGATGAGCTGATCAATGCTACTCAAGGATTGCCCAATCGGCCGACAGGAACGTCAAGACCATCGCTGAGTGCCTTGATGATGAGCTGATTAATGCTACTCAAGGGTCACCCAATCGGCTAACAGGAACGTCAAGACCATTGCTGAGTGCCTTGCTGATGAGCTGATCAATGCTGCTCAAAGGTAACCCAATCGGCTGATAGGAACATCAAGACCATTGCTGAGTGCCTTGTTGATGAGTTGATCAATGCTACTCAAAGATCGTCCGATTGGTTGACAGAAACGTCAAGACCATTGCTGAGTGCCTTGCTGATGAACTGATCAATGCTGCTCAAGGATCGTCCGATCGGTCGACTGGTTATTCTTCTCCAGAAGCTGCATCAAGTAAACAGACAACCATCCGAGAGGAAAACGAATTTTGTTTGAAGGAAAACGCAATATATGAGACGATAAATCCAAAGGTTCTTAACCGCAGAATAAAGTGCTCGGGCATCAGGCCCGAAGGAGTTTCAACGGTTACAAAATCACTTGGCATTCTGAGGCAAATAAAAGTGAGGCATAATGTTTTTCAGTCACTCGGCGGGAGAAGGACTGGCCGGATCACAGAAGCTGTCGAGGTCGATGCTGTCGGCGATCCGAGTGGCTGCCTCGAGGAAGGTGTCCATGAAGTCCTGGAAAGAGTGCTTCTTAGTGTTCGCCACTTTGAGGGCTGTCGGCTTGTCTTCCTTAGCCTCCTTGCAGTGCACTCGGACCAAAGACAAGGCGACATCGGCACCATGGCGGGTGGGAGATTTCTTCCACTCTTGCACTCGGCCTGGAATCTGATTTAGTCGAGTCATCAGGGACTCAAGGTCTTGAGACAGCTCCGCCCGAGGCCAGAGTTCAGCATCCACTTGGGCCATTGCCGCCTTCAGCCGAGCAAGATGAGCAACCGCACCATCTAAGTGCGACTCCAATCGGAGCAGATTCATTGCAATGTCATCTTTCACAGAGGCAGTTGATGGGGTCGAGACCCGTCTCGACCCGCCTAGTTTCAGCCTCAAAGTCCTGACACAGTTCTGTCCCATTGCAAAAAGTGATGAGTCGACCGCATGACAACAAAGTTTAGTCGGCAACAAATTAATTACAGTCGACTGATCATACCTTCAAGCTTCAGAACAAGTTTCACGGCGAGTTGCTCCAGATAGGACTCTAGCTTGTCTGTCTTGGTCTTGAGGTCGCCGACTTCAGTGGTCAGATTCTCCTTGTCCTTCTTCAGCTGCTCGACTTCTCGATTAGTGTCCGAGATGGCAGTCTTCAGCTTCGCGTTCTCCTCCTCCAGTTTGCTGACCGAAGCCAGCTTCTGGTTCGCAAGCTTCGTCTTCTTGCGTGCTTCCTTCTGAGCAGCTGTCAGATCCAGATCCTTCTGCTCCAAAGCCTCCTTCGTCCTCTCTAAAGAAACAACACTCTTCAGACAAGACTGAAGTTGGCGATTTTCACTACGCACATCTGCTTGTGCGAAATCACTCAGTTCAAAGAGACTGAAAGAAAAACCAGTGCGAAGTGTGAAGATACAAAGCAGACAAAATGGTCGAGTGATTACCTCCCATGATGGCCGTTTCTTCTTGAGCAGTCTTCAGATTCTTCTTCGCGAGTTCAAGGTCAAGTTCAACGCTGATATGCTTCTTCTTTAATTCGGTGAGCCGACCTCCAAGGTCACAAGACCTCTGCAGTCAGAAAGACAGACATGTCAGTCGACAGATATAAGCGACAGTGAAGGAGAAGAATTACTCTAAGACTACTACCGAATCAAATATTCAACAGTAATCTCGGGACTACACCCAATGGGTGCACTTAGCGTGCCCCCACTGGATCAGATCAATACTCAGCAAGGGTTGCCCAGCGTGAGTTCAAAAAAAAAGAGAGAGATACATCATTAGACCTCAGTCGACTGCCAGCAGTCGACCGTGGTCTGGGGGACTACACCCAGTGGGTGCACTCGGCATGCCCCCACTGATTCGAATAGTGCAGAGTTGAAGATTTCCTAAGTTCTAATCGAAGGAACACCCAGTGGGTGATCAGATATGAAGCAACACTCAAAAGTTCAGTCGGAATTTTGTTGACCTGAACATTGGTCTAAAGGGAAGTGCTGGCGTTGTAAGCTACCAGACTAGCTTCATGCATCACTTTCACCTGCTCCATGACAAGGTTCACCTGACGAAGAGCTTCCCTAGCGGCGCCCGGCGAGTCGTCTGGAGTTTGATACGTAGCAAAGAGGGATGGCTCCAGAGTGGTCGAAGTGGTTACCGGGTCGGACGAGTGGAGTTGCACCGGTGCAGCAGGTGTCTGTGTAGTCGACTCCGACGGACGATCAATAATCAGAGGGTTGGCGAACGTGATGTTGGTCCAAGCCGGTCCTTCGGAATGTTCGACTACCGCATCAAGCACCGTGTCGACTAAGGGACTTGGATTTCAAGCCTATTCCTGCTTGAGCCTCCACTCTTCTCCCTCCTCTCCTGTAGAGGCGCCTCTTCTTCTTCGTCGTCAGGGAGCACAACGATCTCTTGCGAGCTACATAAAAAGAGAAGTGTCAAATTTTCAGCCGATTGACGCCCACTCGACTAAATGGAACTCGGTTGAACAAACTTACCAGCTTGGGAGGTGGCTTCCTCGTCTCCTGGAGCCTTGTCGACATCCATGTCAGTAGCAGCAGAGGTGGGACCGGAAAGGCACATGAATTGGTCGGTCAGAACAAGAAAATCTTCAGTCGACCTACGAAAATGCAGACGAGATACTCACCTTGAAGCAACGGGGACGTCCATCTTAATTCGTGGCAACGTCTTCCGGGCCTTGGGAGGAACAACTTTAGGCTATTTGGCCACCCTCTCCATCAGCTCCGGAATCGATGTCCGAGTGCGCTTCTGAGTATTAACACTCGAGCCCACGCTTTTTCCGTGCCTGCCAGCCGGGTCTTGCTGCTGTTTGGATCGACGTTCAGAGCACGGCAGCGAGTCGACTTCCTCCTCCTCGTCCAACTCCTCGCTCTCCTCCTCATCCTCTTCTCCCTGAGAATCCCACTCGCCACTCTCCTCCACACTGTCCTCCCCCTCTTGGGCCTAGTCCAAAGCTTGTTCACCATTGGGCATCGAATGCATCTCAGTGAATACCTGCAGAACAAATCGATCGAACGAGAGTTGGTCAACATCAAGTACAGCCGGAGCATGAGCGGGGAGCAGTCGGAACGAAAAGTATACCTTGTCGGGCGGGTTCTTGTCGCTGAAGGTGAAAACACTCCTAGATCCTCTGGGGTTGTCATGGTTGCCAGTGATGCCCCTCAGCCACAAAGCTACGGTTTCAGACGACACTTCTTCTGGATGGACCCGAGCGGTGTCATCCAGTCTAGAATACAGCCACATCGGGTGATCACGGGCCTGGAGAGGTTGGATGCGTCGACTGAGGAACACTTCCAACAAGTCCATGCCGGTAACACCATCATTGATGAGCTGGACCACTCTATCCACCAGCATCCTTGTCTCCATGGTCTCATCAGCGGTTACTTTTAGTGGGACAGGGGTCTGGACACGGTCAAATGAGAAAGGAGGAAGACCAGTCGACTGACCTGGAGCTGCAATGTCCTGGCAGTAGAACCAGGTTGACTGCCAGCCTCTAACAGATTTAGGGAGAGTCATGGCGGGAAAGGCACTCATGTTCCTCTTTTGGATACCTAAACCCCCACACATCTGGATGACGTGGGTTTTTGAGTCACTCGACTTTGCCTTTTTTACTGACTGGGATTGAATGGTGAAGATGTGTTTGAAAACACCCCAGTGTGGTCGAACCCTAAGAAGTTCTCACACATCGATACAAACACAGCTAAATATGTGATGGTGTTGGGAGAAAAATGGTGGAGCTGAGCGCCAAAGAAGTTCAAGAATCCCCAGAAGAAAGGATGCGGAGGGAGCGAGAAACCCCGGTCGATGTGGGTGGCAAGCAGAACGCACTCACCCGGCCAAGGTTGCGGCTCCATCTCCCCCCTTCGGCAGCCTCACCGCTCCCTTGGCAATCAATCCGGACTCCTCCAGTTCGGCTAGATCCTCCTGCCGGATCGAAGACCGGATCCAATCGCCCTAGATCCAGCCCGGCGGCAACCCCGCACGCGATGAAGATCCGCGGGTCTGCTTCTTGCCTTTCGCCGCCCCGTCTCCTTCTTAGCATGCTCTAGTGCTGCCGTCTTGTCCTTCACCATGGCTGGAGGGCAGCGGCGTCGAGAGCGGAGGAGGTGGACGCGGTGGAGAAGCAGAGGAGAAAGAAGAAGGAACAGGCGTGCACAGTACCAGCGCCTCGGACCCGTCGCCTTATAAAGGGCCATCTCCGAGTGACTGACGCGTGGGGCCAGGCAATCCCATCAAATCCCGCAACAGTTGCGCGCAGCGTACGTGGCGAAAAAGGCGGCGCGGTAATTGAGGCATCGCTACTTATCCGGCCCGCCCTTTTTGGCGCTCTCCTCCCCGCGTGCTTCCCCGAAATTTCGTATCCTGCGAAATCCGGGATACACTGCAGACAATCGTGCTCAAGATCCTGCGCTCCAACACAGCACTCGGCACATGAGGTCACCAGTTCAATCGACAGCTCACTGAATGGATCAAGGCGACTGAGTCGACAATGAAGTATCGACGCAGGAGTTTAGTCTCGCAGAAGATACTCGCGAAGACACGAAGCTCGGAGCGGATTCAACTTCAACCTACTTTTCACTCATACCTTAATCCATTCGGGGGCTACTAATGAGGATACAGACCTGGGGTAGGGTCATAGGCCTGACCTATACATCCTACCCAAGGTCACTACCCAAGAAGGCAAGAAGGTCAACAGACTCCATGAGACCCTCGGTCAAAGGTGTCGAGTGCAATCCACTCGACATCATGTCACTCGGGAGTCTCCCTACCTACTGTCACTCGACTAACAAGAGAATCACTCGACCTCCCGAAGACCAGGAATCACTCAGCGTGCAACCGACACACATTCACTCCGTAGTCTTTAAGGCCATTAATAGCACTTAAGGCTGGCGTTACCAGTAACGCCACCACTTTATGTACATTAACTCCCTTGTAATGGAGGGCGGAAGAGGTCCTAGCAAACTCTATATAAGCCACCCTCCTCCTCTGGCACAAGGGTTCGCACCCCCTGTAATATCACACACATAATCCAATCGACCGCCTCCGGGCACCGAGACATAGGGCTGTTACTTCCACCGCGAAGGGCCTGAACTCGTAAACCTCGTGTGTACACCTTCGCCATAGCTGAGATCTTGCCACTCCATACCTACCCCCCTTTCTACTGTCAGGCTTAGAACCACGACAGGGCCCACGAGATAGGGGGCACGCCCAGTAGGGGGGGGGCGCGCCCTCCACCCTCGTGGCCGCCTCGGCTGTTGCTTGACTTCCACTCCAAGTCCTCTGGATCACGTTCATTCCAAAAATCACGCTCCCGAAGGTTTCATTTCGTCTGGACTCCATTTGGTATTCCTTTTCTTTGAAACACTGAAAAAGGCAAAAAAAAATAGCAATACGGGCTGGGCCTCCGGTTAGTAGGTTAGTCCCAAAAATGATATAAATGTGTAAAGTAAAGCCCATAAACATCCAAAATGGGTAATATAATAGCATGGAACAATAAAAATTATAGATACGTTGAAGACGTATCAAATAGCAACAATCTCATGTTTAACATAAGGGACTATAGCAAATTCGTCTTCATAAATATTGGCATCATAGCCACAAGAACAGCAAGCATCATGTTCATTAAGGGATATTTCAATCAAATCACCGGAATCATAATTATCTATAGATTCATGCATATCATTAATTTCTTCAAAAGTAACGGTCATTCTTTCAATAAATTCTTTGACATAGACATTATGAGCATAGTTTTCATAGCAATATTTAAGTATGTCAAAATTTTCAGATTCGTAGAGAGTAATATCATACTTTTCAATCAAAGAAGCAACTTCATAAGGACCCTTAAAAGCAACAAATTCTTCAATTTGTTCAATATCATAGTAACTATAAACACCCTTTGCATAAGAAGATAAGATTTCATTATCATTAAACTCACATAGGTAGGGAAGGTGTTTTTTAGGGTTCTTAGAGCAACAAGTAAAATCATAAATTTCACAAAGATTCCAAGCATAACACAGCAATCTGTTTATTTGATCCCATGAGAGTATCCCTTTTGAGACACACGATGACGCACAAAATGAGCATGCTCATCTAAAGATTTCCGATCAACTAGGCTAGTTGGGGTTTCAGCATGAGCGCATAAGGATTGAATATGATCCAAGTAGGACACTTTAAGTGGATCCATATCAATAGATTTTTAGCAAGCACAGAAGCAAGCAAATAGAAGGCACATGGAAACACAAACAAAAAGACATATGGGAAGAAGGCAAAGAAATGGCAAAGGTATTTGAAAATCATTTTAGAAGTGGGGGAGAGGAAAACGAGAGGCGAATGGCCAATAATGTGATGCAAGGGATAAGAGTTTATGATGGTACTTGGTATGGCTTGACTTGGCGTAGATCTCCCTGGCAACGGCGCCAGAAATCCTTCTTCCTACCTCTTGATCTTGCGTTGATTTTCCTTTGAAGAGGAAAGGGTGATGCAGCAAAGTAGCGTAAGTATTTCCCTCAGCTTTGAGAACCAAGGTATCAATCCAGTAGGAGACGACACACAAGTCACCGAATACCTGCACAAACAATCAAGAACCTTGCAACCAACGCGATAAAGGGGTTGTCAATCCCTTCACGATCACTTGAGATCTGATACAGATAATAAAGTAAATATTTTTGGTATTTTTGTTGTATAGATTGGAAAGTAAAGATTGCAAAATAGTAAACGAGATTCAACAATATGGAAAAGAGAAGAAATATAATGGAAAAGAGACCCGGGGGCCATAGGCTTCACTAGTGGCTTCTCTCGAGATAGCATGTATTATGGTGGGTGAACAAATTACTGCAGAGCAATTGATAGAAAAGCGCATAATTATGATGACATCTAAGGCAATGATCATGAACATACGCATCACGTTCGTGTCAAGTAGACCGATACCATTCTGCATCTACTACTATTACTCCACACATCGACCGCTATCCAGCGTGCATCTAGAGTATTAAGTTCATAAGAACGGAGTAATGCATTAAGAAGATGACATGATGTAGAGGGATAAACTCAAGCAATATGATATAAACCCCATCTTTTATCCTCGATGGCAACAATACAATACGTGCCTTGCTTCCCCAACTGTCACTGGGAAAGGACACCGCAAGATTGAACCCAAAGCTAAGCACTTCTCCCATGGCAAGAAATATCAATCTAGTAGGCCAAACTAAACCGATAATTCGAAGAGACTTGCAAAGATATCAAATCATGCATATAAGAGTTCAAAGAAGAACCAAATAATATTCATAGATAATCTTGTTCATAAATCCACAATTCATTGGATCTTGTCAAACACACCGCAAAAGAGTATTACATCGAATAGATCTCCAAGAACATCGAGGAGAACTTTGTATTGAGAATCAAAGAGAAAGAAGAAGCCATCTAGCTAATAACTATGGACCTGAAGGCCTGTGGTAAACTACTCACGCTTTATCGGAGAGGTAATGGTGTTGATGTAGAAGCCCTCCGTGATCGATTCCCCCTTCGACAGATCGCCGGAAAAGGCCCCATGATGGGATCTCACGGGTATAGAAGGTTGCGGCGGCGGAAAAGTGGTTTCGCGGCTCCCCCTGATGTTTTTAGGGTATAAAAGTATATATAGGCAAAAGTAGTACGTCGATGGAGCTACGAGGGGCCCACGAGGGTAGGGGCGCGCCTACCCCCCTGGGTGTGCCCTCCTACCTCGTCGACGCCTCGTTGCGTCTCTGACTTCAACTCCAAGTCTTCTGGTTTGCTTTCGGTCCAAGAAAGATCATCGCGAATGTTTCATTCTGTTTGGACTTCGTTTGGTATTCCTTTTCCGCAAAACTCTAAAATAGGCAAAAAACAGAAACCGGCACTGGGCCTTCGGTTAATAGGTTAGTCCCAAAAATAATATAAAAGAGCATATTAAAGCCCATTAAACATCCAAAACAGATAATATAATAGCATGGAACAATCAAAAATTATAGATACGTTGGAGACGTATCAGTATTGTTGTTAACGATCTTTCGGTATGAACTTGGCATTTGCTTCCAACCATCATGTCGAGGGTCGACATGGATATAAAGCTGAATCATTTCTTTTGGAAAAAAATTCAGGCACCTGATTTTTATTTGATGGGTAGCATAAGCACCTGCCGTTCAAATTCCCAGTTCTCCAAATTTTTCGAAACAAGTGCATGCACTTATTATCATGATGAAAAAACAATATACCTGTTGCAGCCCAGTTATCATTCTATACTTGCGGAATTCTCTCGTTTATTGAGCAGGTATATTGTTTTTTTAGGTCAAGCAAATTTCAACTGGGTTGTAGACTGCCCAGGCTTGGTTTTGTTTTTAATAGGCCCATCCGATGATGACAACGGGGCATAAAGATCCAGCCGGTATCTACTGGCCTCTGCCCCGCCAGCGTTAGTTATATTTTGCCTTACAACATCCGCAGGCAGTTTTTTTACTGAATCAAACACACAGCCCAGTTCTATTTTCCTCTTGAAACGCCCTGTCCTACATCCGTTTTCTAATATCTACCTATAGTTTTACTATTTCATATACACGTATCATTATATTGAAACTACATAAAATTCCCTTTTCATATTTACATCCTTACTTTTGTTGTTGTTTTCCCTCCCAGCGCTCATTTTTTGACCACTGGTTTTCCCTTAAACCAACTCAATTATTCGCCGTCTTATTTGCTTACAAAAACAAAATGATTTTTTTGGCAAATCAATAAGTTCTTAAAAAAATGTTTATCATTTCGGGATTACAACAGTTCGGACTCCACCGAAATATGCAAAATAAGGTTGAACTTTTTGACCCTGGTCCTGGGTAGAAAATGGGTTGTAATAAATTACTTAAGAATTAGCAAATGGGCTGCAAATTATTAAAAAATAGCAAATGGGCTCTATGTTGTCTGCCAAAGATTTGGAGGCTGACTTGTGGGCCTACTAAGTTCATGCGTACACAAGGTTTCTCAAAAAAAAAGAAACTTAGTCAACAATCGACTCTACCAGCGTCAGACCATTAGATGTCAATCTAACAGCAATCGTGCTTCTTCAGTCTCTGATCTTCCTGTTCTAGCCGCCCAAACCGGCACCGGCGGAACCGCCTGCTCCCGCCTCCCGTGGCCGGTTGTGCTGCCGGGCAGGCCTCACGGCCCCACCATACTCGCATCTCTGGCCTGTCTATCCCTCTACTCACCCACACCTCTTGTTATTTTTCGGCGACGGCGGCCGAACCAGTCAACCCTCGTACTCCCCACCGCATGGGCAGGCACTGTCGTGTCTTCCCCGGCTTTGTGTTGTTCCCTTCATAGGCCTCACCATCGTCCACCGCCCTGGTGCTCTCGGCGCGGCGTGGTCAACGAACGACATCCATCGGAAGTGGACTGTATGTGGATAGGGCTGCAAGAAAAGCTCGAGGCTTGTGAGCCGCTCGAGATCAACTCATTTTTTGACTCGACTCGAGATCGACTCGAAAAGAAACAAGCCGAGTTTGAACACTTCATGTAGATCGATCAAGAAATGAGCTGATCCTGAGCCAATGTTGGCTCACTCAATTTTAGCTCGATAGCTTTGTCGGCATTCTGGGAACGGGGGTCCCCAGACTTGCCTGCCTGCGGCCTGCGGCGTAGCTCAAGCGAAGGCCCAGTGCAGCCCAGCTTCATCAGCTCAAGCTCAAGACCCTCGCGAGGGGCCAAGCCTCGCGGGGCGGACGACAGGAAGCTTCCTCAAAAGTAGCCTCATCAGGCAGGCTCACGAAGAGGCGGAGAGATCAAGGCAGGGTAACTCGCGAGGTGCCCATGATGCAAGCCATGACAATCGAGACCAGGCGGGCGCCAGGCGGGCGCCGGCCTGTGCAGTGTCCTTGTCCCCTTCGGTGCAAAAGGGGCAAGCGCAGGCCAAGGCATCAGCAAAGGTTACCGTCTCGGTGCAACAAGACCAAGACCAGCAGAACGGCGGGATGGAGGTCATCGTGGAGCCCAGGACGGCGCCATCGTCAGAGTCTTTGGCAGTCGAAGACCAACTTTAGTCAGGATAAGTGTACTAGATGTTCCCCTTCAAATTGGCCAATTGTTGGCACCCTTCCCGCTCATTATTTGGGAAGAGGCCCAGGGCCTCCCTCTATAAATAGGACTAGCCACCACAGTCGAGGGGGACGGGATCTAGATTCCAGGTAGACTAGAGAGAGAAGCGACTGAACCCTCCAAGCAGTTCATCGCACCAGCTCAAGAACAGCCCCTCGTGAGGCTGTTCTTCCTTTGTATTGTTCATCATCAGCCCCTGAGGCAATCCACCACACCACACACTGGAGTAGGGTATTACACCACAATGGTGGCCTGAACCAGTATAAACCTCGTGTCCCTTGTGTGTTCTTCCTTTTAGCTTAGATTCCTAGTGAGGCCTCGAGACGTGAGTTGGTAGGAGGAAAGATCTTCGTGCGCACCCTAGAGTTCGAACCTCAAGGGTCTGCCGGAACCCGAAATCCGACATTTGGTGTGCCAGGTAGGGGTGCGCCGAAGCTCTCCCTTCCGTCGACCCGCTCTCCATCGACACTGCGCTTCTCCCTCATGGAGGACAGCGCGTCGCCCGCTCCGGCTGCCGATGCCAGCATTGGGGCTAGGGGGCTCCGAGCCTTGACCCCCGCCCTGCGGCAAGTGCAGTGGCCGCACAAGTTCAAGCCAGAGATGTCGTCGCGCTACAACGGCACGATGGATCCACTGGCTTTCCTGCTGGCATACGAGGAGGACGTCCTCAAGGCCGGGGGCGACGATAGGAACATGGCTAACTGGTTTCCCATGGCCCTCACCGGCGTTTCACGCATGTGGCTGCTCCACCTGCCGATGGCTTCTGTGGCCTCCTGGGAGGAGCTGCGCAACCTCTTCCTCACCTACTACGCCACGCCGGCGCTCCCGGTCGTCACAGCTCTCCTGGGTGGCTCACAAGCACCACCTTCGAGCCGCCATGTCAAGCCGTTTGCCCGCCAGATCGGCGCCGCCTCCAAGCGCCGAGAAGCCCCTCGAGCTGGGTGGCGCCCGAGGCCGATCTGACCTTCAACTCGGACAATCACCCCTCCAACCCCGCCGGTTCGGGCGTGCTCCCGATGCTATGCACCCGCACCATCTGCCAAGTGACCGTCACCAGGACCCTCATCGATGGTGGTGCCGGCCTCAACGTGCTCTCGGTGGAGGCCTTTAGCCTCCTCCACGTGCAGCTAGAGCGGCTTCAGCCCAGCAGGCCCTTCTCGGGCGTCGGAGACGGTTCGACCGGCTCCTTGGGACAGATCCGCCTCCCGGTGACCTTCGGCACCTACGACAACTTCCGCACAGAGCTGATCGACTTTGACATCGCCCCCATCGGCCTCCCGTACAACGCCATCCTCGGCTACCCAGCCTTGGCCAGGTTTATGGCAGCAACTCACCCGGTGTACAACCTCATGAAGATGCCCAGGAGCAGCGGCATCCTTACCATGTCCGGAGACACGAGAGATGCACTGCAGGCGCTCAAGCTTGCTTTCAAGACGGCCGCGGTGGCGCAGCCCGCCAGCACAGACGCCCCCGAGCCCAAGAGGGTTGCGCCAGCTAAGAAGAAGCATCTATTCACCCAAGACAAGGCGGAGACCAAGCAGGTGCCGGTCGACGAGGATGGGTCCACTGGCGCCACCTTCACCATAGGCGCCAAGCTCAAACCCGAGCAGGAGTAGGCCTTGGTAAAGTTCCTGCGCGCGAACAGGAAGGTGTTCGCATGGGCGCCTAATCAGCTAGCAGGGGTCCCAAGGAATGTGATTGAACATCATCTCAACGTGTGCCCCAATGTGTGCCCGTGAAGCAAAAGGCAAGACGGCAGTCCGCGGAAAAGCAGGCCTTCATCATCCAAGAAACCCGCAAGTTAGAGGCAGTGGGCGTCATTCACGAGGTCCGCTATCCAGAATGGCTGGCCAACCCTGTTGTTGTGCCAAAAAGGGGAGGAAAGGAATGCATGTGCGTCGAATTCACCAACCTCAACAAGGCCTGCCCGCAAGATCCGTTCCCGCTCCCTCGCATCGACCAGATCGTCGACTCTACTGCCGAGTGCGACCTACTGTGCTTCCTAGATGCCTTCTCGGGCTATCACCAGATCAAGATGGCGGTGGAAGACGTGGAGAAAATGGCCTTCCTGACCCCGTGTGGAGTGTACTGCTATGCCTGCATGCCATTTGGGTTGCACAACGCAGGCGTGACCTTTCAGCGGCTGATGCACATTGCCTTGGGCCGGCAGCCCGGGAGGAACGCCGAAGCTTACGTCGATGACATTGTGGTGAAGTCTCGGGAGGCAAAAACCCTGATATAGGACTTGGAAGAAACCTTCGCGAGCCTCAACGAAGTGGACCTGCGGCTCAACCCGGAGAAGTGCATGTTTGGAGTCCCCTCGGGCAAGCTTCTGGGATTCCCCGTGTCCCACAGGGGCATCGAGGCCAACCCAGAGAAGGTCAAGGCAGTCGAAGACATGAGCCCGCTAAAGACCCTTAGAGAAATGCAAAAGCTCACCGGGCGTGTAACCGCGCTAGGACGTTTCATCTCTAAGCTGGGGGAGCGAGCACTGCCCTTCTTCGAGCTGATGAAGAATAAGGGCCCCTTCGAATGGACTGAAGAGGCCGACAAGGCATTCCAAGATCTCAAGAGGTACCTCACCAGCCCTCCGGTGATGGTAGCTCCGCGCCCTCCGGAACCCCTAGTGCTGTACCTTGCAGCCACCCCCTACTCCGCCAGCGTAGCCCTGGTGGCTGTTAGAGAGGGGCGCCGAACCAAGGCCACAGCCGCTGCCCTGGCCGAAGCAAAGCAAAGCCAAGAAAGCCTCACGAAGACCACGACCGCAGCCGAAAAGGATCAACCTCAGCAGGGGAGCACACTCGGAGCGGAGGAGGCCTCCCCAAGCGACCAAGCACTGGGGGCTCCGTCGTCTCAGGAGGCACCTCAACCTCCGGAGGATGCGAGCTGCCACAGCACCCTCAACCTTGTCGAGCACCCTGTGTACTTCGTCAGCACAGTGCTACGGGATGCAAGGGCGCGGTACCCCATGCCCTAAAAACTCCTCCTCACGCTATTGGTAGCTTCATGTAAGCTGCGGCACTACTTCCAAGCCATCCCATCAAAGTTGTCTCAGCATACCCCTTGGAAAGGGTACTCAGGAGCCCCAACTCAGCTAGAAGAGTCGCTGAATGGAACATCGAACTGCAAGCGTTTCAGCTAGAATTTAGCACGACCGGAGTCATCAAGGGAGCCGCACTTGCAGATTTTGTGGAACAATGGGCAGAGGCACCGGGCCTCAAGGCGGGCGAGGACCGGTCGCTTTCCCCGGGGAGCGAGGCACCAGACGGCTGGGTCATGTACTTCGACGGGGCATTCTCCCGACATGTCGCGGGGGCTGGCGCAGTGCTCATATCTCCTACTCAAGACAAGCTTTACTACGCCGTGCAACTCTGCTTCCAGCATGGAGAAAAGGTCTCCAACAACATAGTAGAATACGAAGGCCTGATAGCAGGCTTGAAAGCTGCAGTCGCCTTGGAAGTAAAGCGCCTCCTCATCAAGGGCGATTCGCAGCTCCTCGTCAACTTCTCCAACAAAGTATACGAGCTGAAGGACGAGCACATGGAAGCCTACCTCACGGAGGTTCGCAGGATGGAGAAGCAGTTCTGGGGGCTGGATTTGCAGCATGTGCCTCGCGGCACCAATCAAGAGGCTGATGACATCACCAAGAGGGCATCCAGGTGGCTGCCTCAGGAGCCTGGCATCTTCGAGGAGCGACTCTTCAAACCCTCGGCGGCACCATCACTATCAAGCATGGCACAACCTAGGGAGGAGCTCCCTCAGCCGCCTGCCTCGGGAGCCCCGGCCTGTGGCCCGGCCTCAGGGGCATGTCTGCTCCTGGCGTTGGAACCTCAGGAAGGGTGTTCGACCGTAGAGTTCAAGGACTACTTGATGCAAGGGACCCTGCCGGAGAAGAAGGAGGATGTGGAGCGTGTGGCGCGGCAGGCCACGGCCTACTGCATCAAGGATGGAGAGCTCTACCGGAGGCGACCAAACGACGTGTCCTTATGTTGCATTTCTAGAGAGCAAGGGAAGGAGCTATTGGCAGACATACATGGTGGAGACTATGGGCACCACTCATCATCACGAACCCTCGTTGGCAAGGCGCTCCTAGCGGATTCTACTGGCCGACAGCACTCAACGACGCCGTCGAGCTGGTGAAGGCTTGTGAGGCTTGCCAATTTCACGCCAAGCAGATCCATCAGCCGGCAGGGGGACTGCAGACCATACCCCTCTCGTGGCCATTTGTGGTTTGGGGCTGGACATTCTAGGCCCATTCCCTCGGGCGCCAAGGGCTATCGTCACCTTTACGTTGCCGTGGACAAGTTCACCAAGTGGGCTGAGGTGGAAGCCGTCCGCACCATCCCAGCGGGCTCCACAGTCAAGTTCATCAGGGGCCTCGTGAGCCGATTCGGGGTGCCTAACCGCATCATCACCGACAACGGTTCGCAATTCACCAGTAATCTCTTCAAAACATACTGTGCTAACCTTGGAATGCAGATATGCTACGCTTCGGTAGCACACCCCCGGAGCAACGGCCAGGCTGAGCGAGCCAACGCGGAGGTCCTGAGGGGCCTCAAAACCAGGACTTTCAAGAAGCTAGAGGCCTGCGGCAGGGGCTGGTACGGCGAGCTCCAGTCTGTATTGTGGTCTATCCGCACAACCGCGACCAAGCCGACTGGCGAAACCCCGTTCTTCCTCGTCTACGGGGATGAGGCCGTTCTCCCTCACGAGGTCAGGCGTCGCTCCGCGCGGGTCCTGGCGTTCGACGAGGCGTAGTAGGACGCCATGCGGGGGTGGATCTCGTGCTGGGGGAGGAACGTCGTCGAGAAGTCGTCGCTGCGGGCGGCAAGATATCAACAGGCGCTGCGGTGATACCACTGCCGCAATATCCGCCCTAGAACTCTTGAGGTAGGAGACCTCGTGCTCAGACGGGTCCTCTCCAGCGAAGGGCTGCACAAGCTCTCTCCCATGTGGGAGGGTCCATTCAAGGTTGTTCATGTTTCCAGGCCCGGCTCCGCACGCTTGGAGACACAGGAGGGGCTTCCCATCCCGAACGCGTGGAACATTCAACATATCCGGAGGTTCTACCCTTGAGCGAGGCCCAGTGCCTGTGGAAAAGGCCCGGAGCCTGTGAAGAAGGCCAATGCCTGTGAAGCTTGCCGCTTTTGGGAAAAGGCCTGGTGCCTGTGAAGAAGGCCAATGCCTGTGAACCTCACTTCCCCCCCCCCACCTCAAGAAAAGGCCCGGTGCCTGTGAAGAAGGCCAATGCCTATGAAGCTCCCCGCCCGTGACACTCTCTTGTAATAATGAGTGGGGCTGTACACGCCCCGGAGCCTCCGGAGTGCCGCCCTGGGCCTCGGGGGCTTCCCCCATGCCCAGTGGCAGCACTTAGCTCCGCGCTAGTGTGAAGACGTCGAAGACTAGATTAGGTGCCGGACGCGGCTTTTCATTTGCTTTCTACAGTTGGTTAGTTCTTCTTTATTCGAAGTTTTAGTTGGTGTTGCTTTCAGTGTTGTGTGGTGCCTACCTCGTGTTTTCCGTCTTTGCCCCTCGCTTGGACCTGCTTTTCTTTCGTGACCCTTGCGAGGGAGGCTGCGCGGGCACCCTCACGAGCGTCGCCTGGTTTAACTTCGCGAGGTTCCCCGGTCTAGGTTCGCAGCGGGAGCACTCCTCCCAGTCAATGCCCCCGGCATCGTGACGCGAACACCGGTCTCAAGCTTGCCACCCCCGCGGCCGGGGGCTGAAACCTAACCTCCAACAAGTTTCTCCTTACAGGCCCCGAAGACCCGAGACAAGGTCCCCGTGAAGCCTCCCGAGGCTGGCGCCGCAACGAGTCCCTCCTACCAAGCTAAGTGGTTCCCACGCATAAACACACAGCATCATAGCATGGCACAAAAAGAAGGAACAACATGATAATTAAAAGCAATAGTCTAGCACTCCCCCATGGGGCTCCATGTTTCTCTCTCTACGCAGGTAAGGCAAAATAGGCGCGGCCCGACCGTCCACAGCATGAAGGGCAAGATTTGTGTCATCTCCAGGAGCTCAGGCGATCACCTCCTTGCGCTTCACCTAGATGCGGCGGCGGGATGATCCGCCTTCCCCCTCGAAGCGAGCACGATGGTGCGGTGGCTGGTCACGGCCGCCACTGGAAGACCTACCGTCGGAAGGGGAGTTGCCGAAGCTTGAAGAACTGCGGGCGCTGCCGAGCGCACGCCCGACCTCGCCTTCGCCGTTGCCGCCGCCGAGGATGAGCGGACGACCGTCGTCGTCACCTTCGGGGCAGCACCCAGCACAGTGGCCATCTCCTCCGAACACCCTCACGAAGAGGGTGGAGTCGCCGTCGAACTTGAAGTGGAGAGTGCATCGCTGGCCAAGACCACGCGAGCGGGCGAACGTTTGCCAGTCGCGGGTCAATGCCACGTTCCCGGCAACGGAAACTTCCACAGCCACCCAAGAGGCCCTGCTGCAGTAGCCATCCACTTGGAGGCAGAGACCGCTCGCGGCACCAGCAGGCAGCTCACCGGCGAAGAAGCGAGAGAGCTGAAGCCAAGTACCGGCCGGGTCCTCCGACCAGATGACGAACTCCGGCACCACCTCCGCAGAATGGAATCGAGGGCGGGGAGGCTGCGTGGCCATGGCGCATCTTCCCCCACCGATCAAGCGGCCTCCTCCAAGGCCTCGGGTAGTCTCCGGGGGAGTCATGGGATGCTTGCGGGGGCGGCCCCGGCCGCGCTTGCCAGGAGGAGAGTCAGGCCCCTCCCGGCGGGCCTTCCCTTTCTCCGCGGCCGAAAACCTCTTCGTGGGTGCCATGGGGCTCGACGAGTCAAGGAGGAGAGGTGAAGAAGAAGAGGCGGGGCTGGGAGAGATGAACTAGAAGGGCTCACGCCGTACCGTGCTTATAGTCAGAGGAGGCCAACCGTCGGCCTCCACGACCGCAGGTAATCATGACCCATTTTTGCATGCAGGGACTTGTCAAGTCGTGCGGTTGCCGAGGCGTCATGGGGAAGCGGAACGCCCACGTCCAATCAATCGCCACGCGGCGCCCAAGGCCGCAGGCTATTGGGGCCCGTGGCGCTTCGCACTTGCCCCTTCGCTTCTCTGCTAAGCCAAGTCCGGGCGCGCCTTGGGCCCGGGGGCTACTGTCGGCGTTCTGGGAACGGGGGTCCCCAGACTTGCCTGCCTGTGGCGTGGCTCAAGCGAAGGCCCAGTGCAGCCCAGCTTCATCAGCTCAAGCTCAAGACCCTTGCGAGGGGCCAAGCCTCGCGGGGCAGACGACAGGAAGCTTCCTCAGGAGCAGCCTCATCAGGCAGGCTCGTGAAGAGGCGGAGAGATTAAGGCGGGGTACCTCACGAGGTGCCCGTGACGCAAGCCATGACGATCGAGGCCAGGCGGGCTCCGGTCTGCGTAGTGTCCTTGTTTCCCCTTCGGTGCAAAGGGGGCAAGCGGAGGCCAAGGCATTAGGCAAAGGTTACCGTCTCGGTGCAACAAGACCAAGACCAGCAGAACGGCAGGATGGAGGTCATCGTGGAGCCCAGGACGGCGTCATCATCAGAGTCTTTGGCAGTCAAAGACCAACTTTAGTCAGGATAAGTGTACTAGATGTTCCCCTTCAAAATGGCCAATTGTTGGCGCCCTTCCCGCTCATTATTTGGGAAGAGGCTCAGGGCCTCCCTCTAAAAATAGGACTAGCCACCACAATCGAGGGGGACGGGATCCAGATTCCAGGTAGACTAGAGAGAGAGGCGACTGAACTCTCCAAGCAGTTCATCGCACCAGCTCAAGAACAGCCCCTCGCGAGGCTGTTCTTCCTTTCTATTGTTCATCAGCATCCCCTGACGCAATCCACCACACCACACACTGGAGTAGGGTATTACACCACAATGGTGGCCTGAACCAATATAAACCTCGTGTCCCTTGTGTGTTCTTCCTTTTAGCTTAGATTCCTAGCGAGGCTTCGAGACGTGAGTTCGTAGGAGGAAAGATCTTCGTGCGCACCCCAGAGTTCAAACCTCAAGGGTCTGCCGGAACCCGAAATCCGACAAGCTTGACAGAATATCATTATGTTAAATGATCATGCCATATTTTAAATGGAAGTAAGATAATTTATTATCATATATGTTGTCCATAATTTTTCTTCATTTTATTTACCAACGAACATGGAAAATTAATTAAGTGCAGAGAAAATTTAGGCCTAATTATGGCACATGGTCGACCATGTGTTAAATATCCTATATTTTTGACAAAGGTTCCCAACATATTCACCTTAATTTTTTTGTTTCTCGTCCATAGTTTTATAATTTTTACCATCTCATTTAGCTCGAAACTAGCTCGAGATCGACTCGAGATCGTTACAAGCTGAGCATGAGTCATGTTCTATAGCTCGATCATGAACTTCACTCAGTTTGAGCTCGCTCGTATTTTCATATGAGTTGAGCTGAGCCAACTCCAACTCGCTCGAGCTCGACTCGTTTGCAGCCCTATACGTGGAGAGGCTGACAGCTGGATCCACGGCCGCACACAAGGAAATGCCTCCTTATTACTCGCAAAATAATGATTCCTCCACCTGACATCTGGGACCTATTGGAAGGGCCTCTGTATTTCATGAAAAAATGTTCCCCCCGCTGACAGATCGAACCCACCAGCTATATCTTCGCACGCAAGGAAGTGCCTCCTAATTGCGCACAAAAAAATGAATACCCCCTGCCAGTGGGACCCACCATAGTGGGAGGCTGACTTGTGGGCCTACTAAGTTGATGGGGACGGAGGGCTTTGTCAACTTAGTCAATATGAATGATTCTAGCTCCAGTGACCGTACAATGTCCATCCGACGGGCGTAGTGCTTCTTCAACCTCTGATCTTCTTGCTCCAGCCGCCCAAACCAGCGATGGTCGTGCCGCGTGCTCCTGCCTCCCGTGGCCGGCTGTGATGCCGCGCAGGCCTCACCGCCCCCTACTACTCCCACTGCTGGTCAGGCCATCCCTCTAACCCACACCCCCTGTTATTTTGTGGCGACGACAGCCTCACACCGCAGCCGAACCAGTGAACCCTCGTACTCCTCTTGGTGGGCTTCCACTGCCGCGTCTTCCGCTGCTCCGCGTCGTCCCCTTCCTAGGCCTCACTATCGTCCACCACCCTAGTGCTCTCGGCGTGGCGTGGTCAATGTGGTCGAGGAAAGACTTCCAGCGGAAGAGTACTATACGTGGAGAGGCTGACAGCTAGGTCCACGGCAGCCACAAGGAAGTGCCTCCTTATTACGTGCAAAATAATGATTCCTCCACCTGACAGCAGGGACCCACCGGACGGGCCACCGTATTTCACGAAAAAACGTTTCCCCCCTGACTACTGGGACCCACCAACTACATCTTCGCGAGCAAGGAAGTGCATCCATATTATGGGAAAAAAAGATTCGCCCCTGACTACTAGGACCCACCAGCTACATCTTTGCACGCAAGGAAGTGCCTGACAGTCGGGACCCACCTGGTCAAAGTGTACGTAGCATTGTCATTCTGGTCGCGAAGGTGTACGTACATACTGGTCGATGTAGAGGCGTGCACGTGTCGTAGTAGAGGCGCGCACGTAGCATGTACACGTACGTACAGTGTCTAGGGGGCAAGAAAGTAAATACGGCCACGTCTCGAACGCCTACTCGCGCATACGTACGGCCAGGGCTCATGTACATGGCTGGGTCGGAACAGAGAAACTGCGTCGTCATCGTGTTCATGGGGAGGCAACGGAATGTGTCGTGTTCATGGGAAGGCAACGGAATACATCGTGTTTATCGGGAGTCAACCGGCTTGGACGGAACAACTGATGGAAACGAGGCCTGGCATACCGCAGAACGAAGGAAACGGCCTTGTGTTCGACCAGCCACGATCAAAACGGGATCCTGTTCATCGGGAGGGGTCTGGCGTACCGCAAAACGAAGGAAACAGATTTCTGTTGGACCTCCTACGGTCGAAACGGGGTCCTGTTGATCGGGAGGGGTGTGGCGTATCGCAAAATGGAGGAAATGGACTTGTGTTGGAGCACTACGGTCGAAACGGCGGTCCTGTTCATCAGGAGGGGTGTGGCGTACCACAAAACGGGACTCCACGGGATATTGTTGATCACCACCGTCGACCTCCTCCAGCCTCCACAGGCTACTGTTCATCCACCGTCGACCTCCTCCAGCCTCCACCTGCGACTGTTCATCCATGGGCTCATGTTCATCCAGCCTCCACTGCTCCTCCACCGGCTACTATTCAACCAGCCCTCTCCACGGGGTCCTGTTCAACCACCCCTCCACGGGCTACTATTCATCCAGCCCTCCACCGGCTACTATTCAACCAGCCCTCCACCGGCTAGTGTTCAACCTTCCCTCCACGGGGTCCTGTTCATCCAGCCCTCCACGGTGTCTTGTTCATCCACGCCTAACTGGCTCGATCGATCGGGGTCCTGTTCATCCAGCGGCAACACCACGGGGTCCTGTTCATCCAACCCCCCACCGGGAACTGTTCATCCAAACCCCCCCAACAATGCTCATTGTTCATCAAGGGAAGGAGGAAGCAGGTTTGATCGGCTTCAACAAGCAGCAGTAGCGAATGAAGGAATCGCTCGATTGGGTTCAATTAACAGCCATCGATCGATCGCTTGGGTTCAGTAACGCGTAGCTTGCAGTGTAATTGCTCGGGTTCAGTTAGGCGAACGCCTTGCTCGGGTTCAGTTCGAGCCTAGCGCCTCGCACCCACGCGCGTACGTGTATGAAAGAAACGCGCACCGCTCGGCCCCCGACCACCCACCGTAATCGGGAACTCCCCAATATTTTCCTCACCGTCGCTTCTACCACGGTTTTTTCCGTCATGGACGACCCAAAGAATGTCATGCAGCTGCATCTCCGGCCCGCCCAGGACGAAAAGCCCATTTTTGTCGTGATTTTTTGTCATAGAAGTAGGAGCCCACCACATCTATGATGATATCGGGTTTTGTCACAATTATCGTCATAGAAGTGTCATAAGCATGAGAGAAAAATTTCGTTCAGCCCAAAATGTCATGGATGTGCCTTTTTTGTAGTGATTGCAATACCTTGTGAGCCGATCTATCTCCCGTATGATGTCCTCCATAAGCTTCGAAATGACATTTCCGTAGGATTTGTCCCTGTTAATGCATAGGTACAAATTGTCTGATAATACCATCTACTCCTTCTTTATAAAGAAGTGGGTCATACCAAAAGTAATGCCTTAAATCATAGAAGAATTTTTTCTTTTGTTGGTATGTGAAACTAGGTGTTATATATTTAGCAACAATATAATTAGCATAGTCAGCATACCAAGTGTTATGAGAAACATTTATTACAGCTAATTGTTCATCGGGAAATCTATCATCAATAGGTAGTGGGTCATCAAGAATATTTTCTAACCTAGACAAGTTATCAACTATGGGGTTCTCAGCTCCTTTCCTATCAGTGATATGTAAATCAAATTCTTGTAGCAAGAGCACCCACAATGAGTCTAGGTTTAGCATCTTTATTTTCCATAAGATATCAATAGTAGCATGATCGGTGTGAACAGTAACATTAGAATCAACAATGTAAGATCTGAATTTATCACACACAAACACAACTGCTAAAATTCCTTTTCAGTAGTAGCATAATTTCTTTGGGCACTGTCTAGAGTTTTACTAGCATAATGGATAACATTTATTTTTTATCAACTCTTTGTCCTAGAATGGCACCAACAGCATAATCACTAGCATCACACATAATTTCAAAAGGCAAGTTCCAATCAGGTGGTTGAACAATAGGTGCAGAAATTAAGGCTTTCTTAGGTGTTTCAAAGGCTTCTACACAATCATCATCAAAAACAAATGGAACATCCTTTTGTAAAAGATTTGTAAGAGGCCTAGAAATTTTACAAAAGTCTTTAATAAATCTCCTATAGAAACCAGCATGACCAAGGAAACTACGAATACCTTTAATATCCCTAGGACATCGCATTTTCTCAATTGCATCAACTTTAGCTTTATCCACCTCAATACCTCATTCAGAAATTGTATGCCCCAAGATAATACCTTCATTGACCATAAAGTGGCACTTCTCCCAGTTCAAGACAAGATTAGTTTGCTCACATCTTTGCAAAACTCGATCAAGGTTGCTTAAGCAATCATCAAAAGAAGCCCCGTAAACGGAAAAATCATCCATGAAAACCTCAACAATCTTTTCACAAAAATCAGAGAATATAGCAGTCATGGATCTTTGAAAGGTAGCTAGTGCATTGCATAAACCAAAAGGCATACGTCTATAAGCAAAAGTTCCTAAAGGACAAGTAAAGGTGGTTTTCTCTTGATTAGGTTGTGAAACTGGTATTTGAGAAAAACAGAATATCCATCAAGAAAACAAAAGTGTGTGTGCTTAGATAGTCTTTCTAACATTTGATCAATAAAAGGCCAAGGGTAATGATCATTTCTAGTTGCTTTATTTAATTTTCTAAAATCAATTACCATTCTATATCCTATGACAATTCTTTGTGGGATAAGTTCATTTTTATCATTCGAACAATAGTAATACCTCCATTTTTGGGGACGCAATGAACATGACTTACCCATCTACTATAAGCTAGGGATAGATTATACCTGCTTCCAGAAGTTTTAGTATTTCAGTTCTTACCACTTCTTTCATCTTAGGATTCAAACGTCGTCGATGATCAACAACGGGTTTAGCATCAGGATCCCTATTAATCTTGTGCTGGAAGAGAGTGGGACTAATGCCCTTAAGATCATCAACAGTATATCCAATAGCAGCTTAGTGCTTCTTCACAATTTTCAATAATCTTTCTTCTTCATGTTCTGAAAGCTTAGCACTAATAATAACAGGATATGTCTTTTTCTCATCAAGATAAGCATATTTCAAAGTGTCAGGCAATTGTTTCAATTCAAACATAGGATCACCTTTAGGTGGAGGAGGATCTCCTAGAGTTTCAATAGGCAAATTATGTTTAAGCAGAGGTCGTTATTCAAAGAAGATCTTATCTATCTCATTTCTTTCATGCATATCATTTTCATGATCTACCAAATATTGTTCTAGTGGATCAGTAGGAGGTACAACAATAGAAGCAAGACCAATTATTTCATCCTTACTAGGCAGTTCTTTCTTATGAGGTTGTCTATTAAACATGGAGAAATTAAATTCATGAGACTCATCACCAAAGCTAACACTGACGATTTGTTTATGACAGTCTATAGTGGCATCAACAGTGTTAAAGAAAGGTCTACCAAAGATAATGGGACAAAAGTCATCTTGTGCGGAACCAAGAACTAGAAAATCAGTAGGGTATTTTATTTTCCCACACAAGACTTCAACATCTCTAACAATCCCAAGTGGTGTGATGGTGTCTCTATTAGCAAGTTTAATAGTAACATCTATGTCTTCTATTTCATGGGTGCTATGTCATTCATAATTTCTTGGTATAAGGTAAAAGGAATAGCACTCACGCTAGCACCTAAGTCACATAAACCAAGATAACAATGATCTCCTATTTTATCTGAGACAACAAGCATGCCAACAACAGGGCTATGTTTTTCTTTCTCATCTGGTTTAGCAATTCTAGCAGCTTCATCACACAAGTAAATAATATGCCCATCAATATTTTCTACCAAGAGATCTTTAACCATAGCAACACTAGGTTCTACTTTAATTTGTTCAGCAGGTTTAGGTGCTCTAATATTAGTTTTGTGAACCACAGTTGAAACCTTAGCATGTTCCTTTATCCTAACAGGGAAAGGTGGTTTTTCAACATAAGCAAGAGGCACAACTAGATCAACATTGTAAATAATAGTTTCATCTTTAGCTATTACCGGTTCTTTAATTTCTTCTTTAATAGGGGGGTGGTATTTAAAACACTTCTCCTCAGGGATATCAACATGAGTAGCAAATGATTCACAGAAAGAGGCTACTATCTCAGGGTCAAGTCCATATTTAGTGCTAAATTTCTGAAAAGTGTTGGTATTCATAAAAGATTTAACACAATCAAATTTAAGCTTAATACCTGACTCTTTAACTTCGCCGAGTTCCCAATATTCAGAGTTGCCTTTAATTATTTCTAAAATATCCAACCTAAATTCAATAGTCTTCTTCATAAAAGAACCAGTACAAGAAGTATCAAGCATGGATTGATCATCACGAGAAAGCCGATCATAAAAATTATGAATGATAATTTCTCTTGAGAGCTCATGATTGAGGCATGAATATAACATTGACTTAAGCCTCCCCCAAGCTAGAGTGATACTTTATCCTTCACGAGGCCAAAAATTATATATATATATATAATTCCGATCACGATGAACTAGATGCATAGGATAATTTTTTGCTGAAATTCCAATTTCAATCGATTCCAGTTCCAAGATCCAATATCATCACATAGCCTATACCATGCCAATGCTTTTCCCTTCAAAGATGAAGGAAAAACCTTCTTCTTAACTTCATCTCTCGGCAAACCTGCAAGCTTAAATAATCCACAAATTTCATCCACATATATCAAATGCATATCAGGATGTTCAGTTCCATCTCCTGCATAAGGATTAGCTAGCAATTGTTCTATCATACCCGAAGGAATTTCATAACCAATATTTTCAGTAGGTGCAGTAGGTTGAGGGGAAACTAATTGTGGTTCCGGTTGAGGGGAATATACCCCGAACAACCCCCTTAAAGGATGGTTCTCCATAGTAACAAGTGACAATAAATTTCAGCACGTAGTAATATTTTTTCCTTACTGATTTCCACTTACCAAGAGCGCTTCACTCCCCGACAACGATGCCAGAAAAGAGCCTTCATGACCCACAAGTATAGGGGATCAATCATAGTCCTTTCGATAAGTGAGAGTGTGGAACCCAATGAGGATCAGAAGGAAATAACAAGTGGTTTTCAACAAGGTATATTCTGCAAGCATTGAAATTGTCGGTAATAGGTAGTTTGATAGCAAGATAATTTTTAACGAGCAAGTAACTGTAATAGTAAATAAAGTGAACTAAGGTAGCCCAATCCTTTCGTGGCAAAGGACAGGCCAAAACGGTTTGTTATAATAAGCAAAACATTCTTGAGGGTACACGGGAATTTCATCTAGTCACTCTCATCATGTTGGTTTGATTCGTGTTCACTACTTTGATAATTTTATATGTGGGTGGACCGGTGCTTAGGTGTCGTTCTTACTTGAACAAACCTCCTACTTTTGATTAACCCCCTCGCAATCATCCGCAACTATGAGAAAAGTATTAAGATAAAATCTAACCATAGCATTAAACTTTTGGATCCAAATCAGTCCCTTACGAAGTAGCGCATAAACTAGGGTTTAAGCTTCTGTCACTCTAGTAAGCCATCATCTAATAACTAATCCACAATGCATTCCCTTAGGCCCAAATATGGTGAAGTGCCATGTAGTCTATGTTCACATGACACCACTAAGGGAATCACAACATACATATCATAAAAATAACAAACACATATCAAGTTAACATGATTACTTGTAACAAGATTTCTCCTGTGACCTCAAGAACAAACGTAACTACTCACAAATGATAATCATGCTCAAGATTAGAGGGGTATTAAATAGCATAATAGATCTGAACATGTAATCTTCCACCAAATAAACCATATAGTAATCAACTACAAGATGTAATCAACACTACAGGTCGCCCACAAGCACCAATCTAAGGTTCCGATTCAAAGATTGAACACAAGAGATGAACTAGGGTTTGAGAGGAGATGGTGATGTTGAAGATGTTGATGGAGATTTCCCTCCCAAAGATGGGATGGTTGTTGGTGATGACGATGACGATGATTTCCTCCTCTAAGAGGGAAGTTCCCCGGGAATCGCTCCACCAGAGGGCAACAAGTACTCCTGCCCCAAGTTCCGCCTCGAGACGGTGGCGCTTCGTCCCCAAAATCCTATCCTTATTTTTTCTAGGTAAAAATGACTTATATACCAGCAGATGGACACGGATGTGGGCCGAGGGCACAACACACCAGGGCGCGCCTGGGCTCCTTGGCGCGCCCAGGTGGGTTGTGCCCACCTAGTGGGCCCCCTCTAGTAGTTATTTGCTCCAATATTCTTTGTATATTGCAAAATAATTTTCCATAAATTTTTAGCTCATTTGGAGATGTGCGAATAGGTAACTGTGATGTAGTTTTTTCAGGTCCAGAATTCCACCTATCGACATTCTCCCTCTTTGTGTAAACCTTGCATATTATGAGAGAAAGGCATTAGAAATACTCTAAAAAGCATTATTATGCATAAAAACATCATAAATAATAGTAGGAAAACATGATGCAAAATGGACGTATCACTACTGAGAAAGAATTTTTAATAGTTGCGTTTGCATGTGATAAATTTAGATCTTATATTGTTGATTCTAAATAATTGTTCACACCGATCATGCTTCTATTAAATATCTTATAGAAAATAAAGATGTTAAACCTAGGTTAATTATGTGGGTCCTTTTGTTAGAATTTGACTTGCATATTATTGATAGAAAGGAGTTGAGAATCCCATAACTGATAATTTGTCTCAAGTGGAAAATGTTCTTGATGACCCACTACCTATTAATGATAGTTTTTCTGATGAACAATTAGCTGTTATAAATGCTTCTCGGAATACTTCTTGGTATGTAGACTATGCCATTTACATTGTTGCTAAATATATACCACCTAGTTTCACATACCAACAAAAGAAGAAGTTCTTCTTTGATTTAAGACATTACTTTTGGGATGACCCACATCTTTATAAATAAGGAGTAGATGGTGTTATTAGACGTTGTGTACTTGAGCATGAACAGGAACAAATCCTATGCAAGTGTCATTCTGAGGCATACGAAGGACACCAAGCTGGAGATAGAACCGCACATAAGGTATTACAATCTTGTTTTTATTGGCCACTCTCTTCAAGGATGCACGTAAGTTTGTCTTATCTTGGGATGAATGTCAAGGAATTAGTAATATTGGTAGACATGAGGAAATGCCTATGAATTATTCATTCGTTGTTGAACCATTTGATGTTAGGGGATTTGATTATATGGGACATTTTCCTTCCTCTAATGGGTATACACATATTTTAGTTGTTGTTGACTATGTTAATAAGTGGGTAGAAGCTATTCCAACTAGTAGTGCTGATCATAACACTTCTATTAAAATGCTCAAATAAGTTATTTTCCCGAGGTTTGGAATCCCTGGATATTTATTGAGCGATGGTGGTTCACATTTTATTCATGGTGCTTTCCGTAAACATCTTGCTAAATATGATGTCAACCATAGAATTGCATCTCCTTATCATCCTCATTCTAGTGGTCAAGTTGAATTGAGCAATAGAGAAATCAAATTAATCTTGCAAAAGACCGTTAATAGATCTAGAAAGAATTGGTCTAACAAATTTGATGATGCATTATGGGCTTATAGAACTGCTTATAAGAATCCTATGGGTATATCTACATATAAAATGGTTTAGGAAAAGCATGTCATTTACCTCTTGAGTTAGAACACAAAGCATATTGGGCAATTAAATAACTTAACTATGATTTCAAACTTGCCAGTGAAAATAGGTTATTTGATATTAGCTCGTTAGAGAGTGGAGAACCCAAGCTTATGAAAATGCCAAGTTGTTTAAAGAAAAGGTTAAAAGATTGCACGATATAAGAATTGAAAAGCGGGAATTCAAAGTAGGTGAGTATGTTCTATTGTACAACTCTTGTTTTAGATTCTTTGTAGGAAAAATTCTCTCTAAATGGGAAGGATTGTATATCATCGAAGAAGTTTATCGCTCCGGAGCTATCAAGATCAATAATGCCGAGGGCACTAATCTGAGAGTGGGTAATGGACAAATAATTAAGCATTATATCTCAGGTATACCTATTCATATTGAAACTAGTATTGTTCAGACTATGACACCGGAGGAGCGCATAAGAGAGACCTTCCGGAACACTCCAGAACCTTGGAAAGAGTAGGTATGTGATATGGTAAGTAAACCGACTCCAAAAATTCCATAAAAATAATTTCTGTCTTTTGGAATATTAGAAAAATTACCAAAATAATAAATGCCAAGGGGACCCACCAGCTGCCCACAAGGCAGTAGGGCGCGCCCACCCCCTGGGCATGCCCTAGTGCCTTGTGGGCCCCTCGTGTGCCTTCCCGACTACGTTTTCTTCTAGAATATTTGTTTCACAAGATAAAAATTCTTTATATTTACTCTCAGATGTTTTGGCCACTGTGGGGACCCCGACTCGCAAGTCGTGATCACCGAATGCACGTGTACAGTGATCCCAGAGATCAATGCTCACTGAACACACAGAAGCTGAATAACAAGAGTCTTACATCCATACATATCGTCTTACACAAATTATGACCATTATGGTCAAGTCTTACATCGATAAAGCCTTAAGGGCTGAACATCAAATGAAACAAAGCAGCGGAAATTGTTGTTGAAAAGTAGAACCCATGCCATCTGCCTTAACCCTACAGGCATTCTGACTGGGAAACGTCCTAGTTCGCATGATCGTCTCCAAGGAACTCTTCTTAGAACTCCGGTTCTTCCATGCCTGGTCAATTAAATAACCAGTGGCAAGCCAATGAGTACTTTGAATGTACTCGCAAGCAACCCGTGATTTGGTTCAAGGTACAGTAATGCATGACATAGGTAAAGTTTTGCATAAAGCTAGTTTTGAGTGCAATGGCATGTTCAACAACCTATAAAGCATGCATCAAAGAATTCAAGTAACCATGAGATCTGGTCACAGATATCAACATAAATAGAGTGGGCACCAACCCATTATCATAAACAGAGTGGGCACCAACCCATTATCATAAACAGAGTGGGCACCAACCCATCTCAATAGTGTCAAGTCCTTGGCTTGATCCAAGACATTACCATCATCTCACTCACACGGTTGAAAACCCCGGACATAGTTTAAGCAAGACCGCCAACCGTCCTTGACCGTGGACACGGCTATTCGAATAGTTTTACACTCTGCAGAGGTTGCACACTTTACCCACTAGATCCGGGGAACTTCCGTGTCATCCACGACCCGCGGTACCTCAAGTACCCGGGGTAAGCACCCGATCACCGCCTTTCCCTAGACGATACTAACATGGAGTCCACTCGATTGGTAGTAACCCCCGTGCCAAACATTTCACAATAATAAAGTTGTGGAGCCTCGCTCCCATATTCATCGCATACCACAAGCACGGGGTACCAACGGTGTGTCCGGTGCCCTGTGAAAACAGTCATGGCCGCCCTACCTGGCACGACCCCGTCCCAAGAGAGAGCACCAACTCTCCCCCGTCACTAGTAATGCGGCTCCAAGCTAGTATCGGTCTAGGTACTCAACAATGCCCTTTCCCATATAAGGGTAGAGTGGTCGCGCATGTAGGGTTGGGACACCATCAAATCTTAAATCTAATCCGTTTTGAAAACAACACACACTTGCCTCGGTACACCACTTCGTCATCAAGTGGTTACCTTTCTCATCATCTCCCTCGGGCATAAATGGCACCCGATGGGGTTTTCGAAAGTTGTTTGAAAATATTTTGTCTCCATCACATGCATATTCCCGTCCCTTTTTGCGTAGCAAACTACTTAGCATCCTATCTACTCCCATCGTCATAACCCTCATAAGGAGGTAGGGTCATGCACAATGCAAGTGTCAACGAGAAAAGTAGCGGAGGCAACCCACCAAAGTGGTTACCCATCCTTCATGATTCCGATGCAACAGTAATAGGTGCTACATGACATGCATACAAAGGGTTTCATAGACATGGTCAAGGGCTGC
Source organism: Aegilops speltoides (assembly GCA_021437245.1). Taxonomy (NCBI): domain Eukaryota; kingdom Viridiplantae; phylum Streptophyta; class Magnoliopsida; order Poales; family Poaceae; genus Aegilops; species Aegilops speltoides. The sequence goes on from CM038141.1 coordinate 202,064,263, forward strand.
TTGCCTGGCTCAACAAAGTCTTCGGGGTCTTCAAAGTCTTCCGGTCCAACTCCTTCGTCAGCAACGCAATCTATCGTCGCAAAATAATAACGGGAAAAATAAGGCAATAATAAAACAGAAAAATCAAAGTGCTCAGAAAAATGTCAACTCTTTTTGTAAAATATTAGATGGAAATATAAGATGGGGAAACTTGCTAGTTTTGGATTTGGAGTGGTGGAACAGGAGATATGGATTTTTAGAGGCACATTTAAATGCTAAAAATCACATTTAAATATTTTCGATGAAGAAAGGTTGGTTGGATTTGAATGGAAGTTGCACCATTAAATAGGTTGCAATATTTGGGGATTTTAGAAATTGAATTAATCCATTTGGACAAATATTGTGTCCTGTGGAATTTTGGAGTATGTGATGAAAAAGAAAAAAGAAAAAGGCACCGTGCTGCTGCCGGGCCGTAACAACCACAGGCAGCGGCCCAGCCAAAGAGCCGGCCCAATGAAAAGCCAGCGCAACAATACACAAGTGCCTGGCCAGTTTTCAAACCCGACGGCGGGGCCCAGCTGCCCGATGGGAGAGAGGGCGAGAGAGAGAGGATGACAGTGGGCCCTTTGTCATCACGACCTCGCGACCAGAGGGCCGGCGTGCTCACCGGCGGCGATGCAGGGCACGGCGGGTCGAGCTGATAGCACCGCTGGAATCCTCGTCGTGTCGCCGTTCGGGTGGTGCCGGAGTTGGCCGCCGGAGTGCAGGGGTTCGCCGGCGACGAGATTCGCGGCGGAGGAGCTTCGGGAGGCGGTGGTTCCGGTCGCTTCCGGCTGCAACAGAGAGGGGAAGCGGAGGGGAAATGATCAGGGAGGTGCAGGGGTTCCAGATCGAGAGAGAGAGACGGCGACGGAGGCCTGTACCACGAGTTCGCCGGAGTCCCGAGGCGGCGGAGCTCGAGCTCGATCTCGAGCTCGGGCGCTCTTGGAGAAGAACTGGGGGTGCACGGGGAAGCTTTGGTGGTGCAGAGAGCGAGGGGTGAGGGTGGAAGGGCTCGGGGAGGCCTTTATATAGGAGGACGGCGAGGTCCCGTAGACCCGTGCGCCGGAGAGCTTCTGCTCGTCACCACAGGGCTCGGGAGGAGCTGGCGCCGTGTCTAGGGCGTTCGTGGGCATCGACTACGCCTAGGGGAAGAAGAGAGAAGGAGTGGGGAGGGGTCAGGGGTGCGCGCGTGTGAGCAGCGCCATTGGTGCGCTCGGGCGGTTCTGTTTGATAGCGCGGAGGCGCGGGGAAGGAGGAGAGAGGAGGGGGACAGCGCCGTGGCGTGTCGCGGACGTCGAGGCGCCTCGGCTGGCGCGAGGGGAAGGCCCGAGGTGGCCGGAGCCGTTGGGCAGAGGGCGGCTACAATCTTGGGGAGCGCCTCAGAAGGCGTGCTCAGAGCGCCCATATGGCATGCCATGGCATATAATATGCCCTGTGGGCGCGGCCACTGATGTCCAGTAGTGCCAGGAGGTAGTAAAGAAAGAGGGGGAAGGCTTTGGATGCCCTGGATGGCCACTGGGATGAGGAGAGAGGTGAGGAAGAGGGAGAAAGGGCTGTCCAGAGAGAGAAAGAGGGGGTTTCACCCCTCAATTATTGAGATGGGGCTTGCCATTATTATGGAGGTGAAATAGGACTATAAAGAGCTGTGGTAAAATTGGAGCTCTCAAGAATAGTGAAAGGGGTAAAAAGCAGTGGTTTTTGCAAAATGTCAGAAGGTGTTTGATAGGGTTTTGAGCAAGCAAATGGACTCCAATTGCCATGAGACTCCACAAGGTGAAATGACTCATATAAATATAGCCCTCCACCAATTAGGAGATTATTTGGGCAAAGTTGCCAATGCAACTTTTGCAAACCCTAGAAATGAGCAGAAATAGACTTGAGTAGATCTAGTTGAGCATAACACTTCTCCTTGATGAACCACTTTGTGTAGTGGCTTCATTTGGTCATGTGAACATGCTCACAAAAGTTGGGGTCTTGGAGAAGAAGTTGGTAGAACAAAGTTGTTCAAATTTGCTTCTGGTCAGAGAGGGTTTTGAGGCACTTTGACCAAGATTTCCTCTTCTCCAACCTGTGCCATTTGGTCCAGATGCATCATTAGACCAATGAAGCATGTCCACCAAGTTTGAGCACATTTGGACACACTTGGCAATGTAAAGTTGATCAAACTTCAGAATGGACAGAAATAGTTTTCACGGGTTTTGATGGTGTTATCTTGTTCTCCAAGTCATGAGACTTGGCAAGATCATCTAATATGTCATATGTGACATGATAGAATTTTCCTGGAATTTTTGGAGAATATTTCCTTTGTAAATATTTCAAAAGCTTGAAATATCCAGAAGGGTTTTAGAGGATTTGACCAATATTTTGAACATGACCATGTGTTGAAACTCTTATATATGGACAATATATGTCCTATGAGTTTCCTAAATTTTGTCAAATATTTTAAAACAATAAAATAACTTTTCCTATTAAAGACCATTTCTGGCCTTAAGAAAAGCTTTTAAATAAAATAGTAAAACAACTTTTAAAATTATATTTTGTGGTTTCGGGTATCCTATATCTAATAGGAGTCAAATATATTTTTGGAAAGATTTTTACTGCCCTTAATCAAGTACTTGCAGTGCAATCCTCAATTCAGGGTTTTTGGAAAACTAAATTTAGAAAATACTTTGTGGCCAAATTATTTTTGTAAGAAAATTCTATATTGCACTATACACATGGCATGGTCATTGGTCAGGAGCTTGGGGTAAGGAGATGAAATATAGAGGGTGGAGTGGTTGACTATTAAGAGCACTTGAAAACCACATAGGGAAAATCAACACCAAATAAAAGCCAAATAAAGCAAAAAGTTTTTGTTGGACCAAAATTCCATGCTTTATTTATGAAAATGAAATGTTACAAAATGCAGGGTGTGACAGACCTACCCCCCTTACAAGAATCTCGTCCCCGAGATTCCTAAACTAGGCTTTAAAGAGATACGGGAATTCGGATCTAAGGTAGTCTTCACGCTCCCAAGTTGCTTCTGCTTCAGTGTGGTTGCTCCATTGGACCTTGAAGTACTTGATGGTTCGGCTTCGAGTGCGTCGCTCAGCCTCATCCAAAATGCAGATGGGCCTCTCACGATAAGTCAAGTCAGGCTGAAGGTCAATGGCTTGGTGATTGACGTCCTTGTAGAGATCAGCTTGTCTCGAACTTGGAGACACTTCCGAGTTGTGACACGTGGAACACGTTGTGCACATCGAAAAGTTCGTGGAAGTTCCAACTGGTAAGCCACTTCTCCTCGCTCGCTCCATGATCTTGAAGGGGCCAATGTATCTCGGAGCGAGCTTTCCTTTGACATGGAAGCGCTGGGCTCCTTTGAGAGGGTGACCGGAGATAGACATGGTCTCCAATTCGAAGTTTATGTCTCTCTGACGTGAGTCGGCAGAGCTCTTCTGTCTTGACTTGGCGGACTCAGACGCTCTCGACAAGCTGGACTTGCTCTTGACTTCACGGAGGATATCCGCCCAAAGACAAGTCCTTCACCGGTCTCTGACCAATTGAGAGGTGTACGACACTTCCGCCCGTATAACACTTCAAATGGTGCCATCTGAAGGCTTGCACGGTAACTGCTTGTTGTAAGAGAACTTCGGCGAAAGGGAGGCAATCTTCCCACTTAGCTCCATAAGCTAAGACACAGGCTCGGAGCATGTCTTCGAGTATTTGATTTACTCGCTCGGTCTGACCTCCGGTCCGTGGGTGGAAAGCAGTGCTGAAGGACAACTTGGTCCCCATGGCCTCCTGGAATTTCTTCCAAAACCTTGAGGTGAACTGGGTTCCTCGATCTGACACAATCTCCTTGGGAACACCATGAAGGCTCACGATTCGGTTGATGTAGAGAGTTGCCAGCTGGTTGCCGTCATGGGTAGTCTTAACAGGAATGAAATGGGCCACTTTGGTCAAATGATTGACTATGACCCAGATGGAGTCATGTCCCTTGTTTGACCTAGGTAGTCCCGTGATGAAATCCATCCCGACTTTATCCCATTTCCACTCGGGAACCTTGAGTGGTTGGAGTAATCCAGCAGGTCGCTGATGCTCAGCTTTGACTCTCTGGCATACGTCACACTTTGCAACATAGGTGGCAATCTCCCTTTTTATCCCGTGCCACCAAAATCTTTCCTTCAGGTCTTGATACATCTTGGTGCCTCCAGGGTGGATGGAATATGGGCTGTCATGAGCTTCTTGCAAGATCAGGTTCTTGAGCTCAACCTTGTTGGGCACGCAGATGCGACTCCCAAACCACACAATTCCTTCCTCATCCTCTGAGAATCATGAGGCTTTGCCTGCCTTGATCTTCCTCTTGATGCCTTCAATACTCTCATGCCCCCTCTGAGCTTCCTTGATATCATCCATCAAGGTAGGCTTAACTTCGAGGTTGGCCAAGAATCCTGGTGCAACCAGTTCCAACCCGAAGTTTTCAAGTTCTTCATACAAGGCGGGAAGCTTGTGCTTTAGCATAGCATTCAAGGAGCAAGCCTTCCTGCTCAACGCATCTGCTACCACATTAGCCTTTCCAGGGTGGTACTGAACACTGAGGTCATAATCCTTTATCAACTCCAGCCATCTTCTCTGCCTCATGTTCAATTCCCTTTGAGTGAAAATATACTTCAGACTTTTGTGGTCTGTGTATATTTCACATCGCTTACCCAAGAGGTAATGTCGCCAAGTCTTCAGGGCATGAACCACTGCTGCTAATTCAAGATCATGAGTAGCATAGTTCTCTTCATGAGGCCGTAGTTGCCTTGAAAGGTAGGCTACGACTCTGCCTTCTTGCATCAGAACACCTCCCAGTCCGATTCTTGACGCATCACAATATATCACAAACTCCTTGTGTATATCTGGTGTGGCGAATCTGGGCGATGGTTAGCCTCTTCTTCACTCTGAAGCTCTCTTCGCACTTCAAGTCCATTCAACTTCTTGTCCTTCTTCAAGAGCTGAGTCATGGGTCGGGCAATGCTCGAGAATCCTTCAACGAACTTGCGGTAATATCCTGCGAGTCCGAGGAAGCTTCGACTTCCTTCACATTGCTCGGGATTGCCATTCACCACGGCTTCAATCTTAGCGAGGTCGATGACAATCCCTCTTTAGTTAGAACATGACCCAGAATCCAACTTCACGCAGCCGAATTCACACTTGCTGAACTTGGCATACGCTTGGTGCTCACGAAGCTTGTCTAGGACCATCCTCAAGTGTTGCTCGTGCTCTTCTTCCGACTTCGAGAAGACAAGAATGTCATCAATGAAGACAACGACAAACTTGTCCAAATATTCCATGAAGACCTTATTCATGAGATACATGAAGTAAGTCAGCATTGGTCAATCCAAAGGACATGACCGTGCATTCATCTGAGCCATATCTGATTCTGAATGCCGTCTTGAATATCTTGGGGTCTGATCTTGATTGGTAGTACCCAGATCCGAGGTCGATCTTGGAGAACACCTTGGCCCCATTGAGTTGATCAAACAGATCTTCAATCTTGGGAAGTGGGTACTTGTTCTTGATTGTAACTTCATTGAGGAGCGGTAGTCAATGCACAAGCGGATGGTACCGTCCTTCTTTGCCACAAACAGAACAGCGATCCCCAAGGGAGGCACTAGGGCGGATAAATCCTTCCTCAACTGCTCTTCCACCGCTTCTTCAATTCGCTAACTCCTCCGATCCCATCCTATAAGGCTTCTTATAGATGGGTCCTGCTCCGGGTATGAGCTCGATGATGAACTCAATGTCCCGATCAGGAGGCATTCCTGGTAGCTCATCAGGAAAAACATCGGGATACTCGCATACTACCGGCACTTGCCCCAATCCAACTTCAGCCAGACAGTTGACTTGGTTGGCTTGAGTAGAGGGGTTGGAGGCAAACTTAACCTCGACTCCTCGGTCATTTGTCATAGTGACCGTCCGGTTGGCGCAATCAATCAAGCCTTGGTGCTTGCTGAGCCAATCCATTCCCAAGATCACATCCAAGCCTTGTGATTTTAGGATGATAAGGTCTGCTAGAAATCTACCCGTTAATGGTAATCCCGACTCCTTACATCCTATCTTGGCTCTCATCTCTGCTCGGGGTTTGTACCACCATAGGGTTATTCAGGGTGTAGGGGTCATGCCACTTTTAATGCAAAACTTTGGGTGACAAAAGAATGCGTGGCTCGAGAATCAAACAAAACAGATTCTTGGTGCTGAATTGACAAGGCGCACCAAAGACGACGTCCGGTCTTCTGGGCTTCTTCTGCGCATGACATGATTCACGCGACCCTGCCATTGTTGGGCAGGTTGTGGGGAGCTTGGTCCCTTGGTGGCATTCCGCGGCCTTGTCCTGGGTTCTGCGCATTGGGGCGCGGGGCGTCGGGCTTCTTGTTGGGGCAATTCTTGGAGTAATGCCCCGGCTGTCCACATCCGGCAAGTGACTTGGTTGGGGACGACGCTTTGCCAACATTGTTATTGGGGTTGTTGTAAGCTGGCACAGGGTTGGCATCTTCTGAGGTGGATAGTTGGTGCGGGTGCAGGAGCTCTTGGCTGCCGATAGGTTGGCTTGACCGGGGTTGGCTGCCACGGCGAGGCTTCGTTCTTGGAGCTACCCTTGCTGATCATCTTGCGCTTCGAGTGTCATCCAAGGCACGCCGCTTGTCCTCAAGCATGAGTGCCTTGTTCACCGATCGAGAAAGGTTGGGCGATCACACACAACAAGCGAGTATTGCGAGTCCGTTAAGGCCTTCCATGAAGCGCCCTTTTGGCAAAGATCGGTCTTGACATCCTCGAGGGCATACCTTGAGAGAACACTGAACCTCTGCATGTACTCCTTGACAAGCTACTACCTTGCTTGGGGCTCGGAACTCACGCTTCTTGATGGCCATGATTCCGGAAGGAATGTGGGCCTTGCGAATTCTGTCTTGAAGGTGTTCCAAGTGATGTCTTGCTCAACATGCATAGCCTTGAATCCATCCCACCAAGCTCTGGCAGTCCCCCGAGACAAGGGCGATACGCCACTTTATCTCGGTCCTCGGTGCATCCGACTAATGCCAGCAGATCCTCAATGGTGCGGACCCGATCGTGCGCATCCGGGGTTCAGCGCCTCGATGAAAGTGGGTGGTGCATGCTTCTTGAACTCCACCGGTGTGGAGCGTCCATGGCCGTGTCCCGCCGGTGGCGGTTGACAACTTGAGCAATCATCCGAGGGCTGCGGTGTTGGCTTGGCGTTCCTCTCGGAAGGCTTGGAGAAGCTGAGCCATGTCCATGCTTGGAGGAGGTGGTGGGGTGGAGTTTGTCCTTGGGCTTGGTCTGGCTGACTCCGCTTGAGCAGAACCTCCGGCTTCTTCTCTTTGGGTAGAGGTACCAAGACGTGTTACAACAGCATCTGTTGGAGTGGTCAAGGTTCATGATTGGGGAAAGATGGGGAAAGCAACATAGATGGGATGCCTAGTAAGGGGGTTGGTATGACACTAATTGTTTTCATGCAAGGGCCAAAGGGCCAAACACATTCATTAAAATCCAAATGGGTGATGTAGTCGTTTACAAGTTCCCGAAGGAAAGCACGACGTCCATCAAACACAGCAAAAGCAATCACAACACTACATGGTTTCATAAGAACCATTACATGGACTCGACTTCGCATAGGGGTACACGACCTATCCTACCGGAGGGTTACTATCGGGCATATCCAAGTTGTGAATGATGCCTAAGTGGTGGAATGCTCGGTCGCGTAGTCTGGCTCTTCTGGGTCTTCCTCCTCTTCATCAGTAGCGCGGCTTTCTTCACTGCTTGAAGGGGTGGGGGAGTGGAGGAGCTCAACGCGGCGTTGCTTTGTTGGTGGGGTGAAGAGCCTGCGGTAATCCCTTGCGCTCATGCGGGGTTGCTGTGGTGGTTCTCCATCCTTTGGGGGTCTTCCGCCTCTGTATGCGATTGCGGGCTGTCCAGGGGGAGCACCTTCCTTCTTGATCCTATCCGTCTTCTCTTGTGCTTGGCGAAGAAGTGCCTTGGTCTCATGAAGTTCCTTTCGGAGTTCCATTGATTCCGCGGCCAAGTGTTGCGCCAAACTATCGGCACAAAGGCTGAAGTAGGTCTGGAATCGGAGTGGAAGTCCTTCTTCTAATGGTGGAGCTGGTGCATTGCTCTCATCCTCGCCTTCCTTCCGATAAGGCAAGAAACGGGTTGCCAACTCGTCTGCCATCTCTGGAAGAAGGTCTCGGAGGCGAGTGAGTGCCTTGAGGGTTGCCGTCTCGACGACAAGAACTAGTGTTGCCATCTGGGGTCCCTCGAAGAACCAGCTTGTTGGAGAGTCATTGGCCTTCACGATCACTTCCACGTGATACTCCGTCTCGGCGTCATTGATCCAATGCTCATGGTAGGTGAAAGTGGGGCTCGGTGGGCTGCACCTCTTGAGGCTATCCTCGAGAAGCACGGAAATCCGTGGTCGAAGTCTTTGGGTGCGGCAGCCATCTACAAAGGTTGAATGGGAGAGGTCAATAAGGGAAAATGCATCTTGGGTGGGGTAAGCTTCAGAAAAGAAGAGAGGTTTAGATGGTCTCAAGTTTAACTAACGTCCATGCTAACTAAGGCTTCCTACAACGGGATGGCTCGATACCACTCTGTGGGGACCCGACTGCTCGCAAGTCGTGATCACCGAATGCACGCGTGTCTGATGATCCCGAGATCAATGCTCACTTGAACACACGAAGCTGAATAACAAGAGTCTTACATCCATACATATCGTCTTACACAAATTATGACCATTATGGTCAAGTCTTACATCGATAAAGCCTTAAGGGCTGAACATCAAATGAAACAAAGCAGCGGAAATTGTTGTTGAAAAGTAGAACCCATGCCATCTGCCTTAACCCTACAGGCATTCTGACTGGGAAACGTCCTAGTTCGCATGATCGTCTCCAAGGAACTCTTCTTGAACTCCGGTTCTTCCATGCCCGGTCAATTAAATAACCAAGGGCAAGCCAATGAGTACTTTGAATGTACTACTTAAGCAACCCGTGATTTGGTTCAAGGTACGAGAATGCATGACATAGGTAAAGTTTTGCATAAAGCTAGTTTTGAGTGCAATGACATGTTCAACAACCTATAAAGCATGCATCAAAGAATTCAAGTAACCATGAGATCTGGTCACGGATATCAACATAAATAGAGTGGGCACCAACCCATTATCATAAACAGTGGGCACCAACCCATTATCATAAGCAGTGGGCACCAACCCATCTCAATAGTGTCAAGTCCTTGGCTTGATCCAAGACATTACCATCATCTCACTCACGGTTGAAAACCACGGACATAGTTTAAGCAAAGACCGCCAACCGTCCTTGACCGTGGACACGGCTATTGAATAGTTTTACACTCTGCAGAGGTTGCACACTTTACCCACTAGATCCGGGAACTTCCGTGTCATCCACGACCAGCGGTACCTCAAGTACCCGGGTAAGCACCGATCACCGCCTTTCCTAGACGATACTAACATGGAGTCCACTCGATTGGTAGTAACCCCGTGCCAAACATTTCACAATAATAAAGTTGTGGAGCCTCGCTCCCATATTCATCGCATACCACAAGCACGGGGTACCAACGGTGTGTCCGGTGCCCTGTGAAAACAGTCATGGCCGCCCTACATGGCACGACCCGTCCCAAGAGAGAGCACCAACTCTCCCCCGTCACTAGTAATGCGGGCTCCAAGCTAGTATCGGTCTAGGTACTCAACAATGCCCTTTCCCATATAAGGGTAGAGTGGTCGCGCATGTAGGGTTGGGACAGTCATCAAATCTTAAATCTAATCCGTTTTCGAAAACAACACACACTTGCCTCGGTACACCACTTCGTCATCAAGTGGTTACCTTTCTCATCATCTCCCTCGGGCATAAATGGCACCCGATGGGGTTTTCAAAAGTTGTTTGAAAATATTTTGTCTCCATCACATGCATATTCCCGTCCCTTTTTGCGTAGCAAACTACTTAGCATCCTATCTACTCCCATCGTCATAACCCTCATAAGGAGGTAGGGTCATGCACAATGCAAGTGTCAACGAGAAAAGTAGCGGAGGCAACCCACCAAAGTGGTTACCCATCCTTCATGATTCCGATGCAACAGTAATAGGTGCTACATGACATGCATACAAAGGGTTTCATAGACATGGTCAAGGGCCGCTTGCACGCTCAACAAAGTCTTGGGGTCTTCAAAGTCTTCCGGTCCAACTCCTTCACAAGAACGCAATCTATCGCCGCAAAATAATAACGGAAAAATAAGGCAATAATAAAACAGAAAAATCAAAGTGCTCGAGAAAAATGTCAACTCTTTTTGTAAAATATTAGATGGAAATATAAGATGGGGAAACTTGCTAGTTTTGGATTTGGAGTGGTGGAGCAGAGATATGGATTTTAGAGGCACATTTAAATGCTAAAAATCACATTTAAATATTTTCAGTGAAGAAAGGTTGGTTGGATTTGAATGGAAGTTGCACCATTAAATAGGTTGCAATATTTGGGGATTTAAGAAATTGGAATTAATCCATTTGGACAAATATTGTGTCTGTGGAATTTTTGGAGTATGTGATGAAAAAGAAAAAGAAAAAAGGCACCGTGCTGCGGGCGGGCTGTAACAGCCGCAGGCGCAGCCCCACCAAAGAGCCGCCCAAATGAAAGCCAACAGCCTGCAGCAAGGCCAGTTTTCAAACCCGACAAGGGGCCCAGCTGCCATGGGAGAGAGAGGGCGAGAGAGAGGTGAGGATGACAGTGGGCCCGCTTGTCATCATGACTCTCGCGACTGAGGGCCGGCGTGCTCACCGGCGGCGATCACAGGCACGGCGGGTCGAGCTGATAGCACCGCTGGAATCCTCGTCGTGTCGCCGTTCGGGTGGTGCGGAGTTGGCCGCCGGAGTCTGAGGTTCGCCGGCGACGAGATTCAAGGGCGGAGGAGCTTGGAGGCGGTGGTTCCGTCGCTTCCAGCTGCAACAGAGAGGGAAGCGGAGGGAAATGATCAGGAGGTGCAGGGGTTCGGATCGAGAGAGAGAGACGGCGACGGAGGCTCAGACCACGAAGTTCGCCGGAGTCCCGAGGCGGCGGAGCTCGAGCTCGATCTCGAGCCTGGGCGCTCTTGGAGAAGAACTGGGGTGCTGGGGAAGCTTTGGTGGTGCAGAGAGCGAGGGGTGAGGGTGGAAGGGCTCGGGGAGGCCTTTATATAGGAGGACGGCGAGGTCCCGTAGACCCGTGCGCCGGAGAGCTTCTGCTTGTCACCACAGGGCTCGGGAGGAGCTGGCGCCGTGTCTAGGGCGTTCGTGGGCATCGACTACGCCTAGGGGAAGAAGAGAGAAGGAGTGGGGAGGGGTCAGGGGTGCGCGCGTGTGAGCAGCGCCATTGGTGCGCTCGGGCGGTTCTGTTTGATAGCGCGGAGGTGATGGATTCATGTACCTAGGGTAGGGTCATAGGCCTGACCTAAACGTCCTACCCAAGGGCACTCGTAGAAGAGATCATCTTCCAATCGACCAAAGAGAATCCACTCGACCAGACCGAAGGACTCGACCATGGAAGACTCACTCGACCATGAAGATCACTCGGCCACCAGAAGGTCAGAAGGCATTCTGCGGTATACGGTTTGCTATTGAATAGACTTAATGATAGTTAAAGCTCTTTATGAGGGGCGTTACCAGTAACCCCCCTAGCTTAATGTACTTTAATCCCTCCATTATGTGGGCTGGCGGGGTCTGGCGCACTCTATATAAGCCACCCCCTCCACGAGATAGAAGGGTTGATTCTTGTAATACTCATACTCATAATCCGCTCGACCGCCTCGGGGCTCAGAGGCGTGGGGCTGTTACTTCCTCCGAGAAGGGCTGAACTCAGATATCCTTGTCTTCACAACTGCTCCATAGCTAGGACATCGCCTCTCCTTACCTACCCCTACTTCTCTTTGTCGGACTTAGAACCACGACGGTTGGCGCCCACCGTGGGGCGGATGTTTTAGCGATTTTGTGGAGAAGTTGCAGTATTTCAGTACCTTCATCATGATGACTGCTGGAGTTTTGGGTGAGGGCACGAGATCCGTCTCGGTGCTCTCACTTTTGTCGCCGACGACTCCGATGGCTCGTGGAGGCCCCTCTTGACATCGAGCGCTCCCGTCCGCTGGGCGACGCACTTCGTGCATGTGTTCGCGGCGTTACTGCTGCGGCAACCGTCGACCCGTGCATCGGTCGACTCTTTTATCAACCGCCGCCCAGCTCCCACCAGCGCAAGCGCTCTGGTGGTCGAGGCTTCAGCGGTGGGTGAAGCGCGGTGGCTCGCCAGGCGATCACCGCTTCGATCGCGGCTCGAGCCCGACGAATCCCTCTATGGCCTGCTCGATCTGTCGACCGGCTCGTGAGAGACTGCATCCGAGTGTGATAGCGGTGATCCAAATGCGGCGGAGATCCTCATGGTCGGCGGCCCTCGATCCTCCCCGCCGCCCACGGCGGTGGGGCCGCCCGGGAGACCCGTGCAAAGCACGAAGAGTATCAGCCGAGACACTCGACTCTCTGCAGAGAGAAGAGCTTCGTCGCAGAACATGGATGCACTACATACTCTTATCGCGGAGAGACCCACGAGGCTCGTGCCTTGGAGGAAGCACGTTTGGCCAATGTGGCTGAACGCGCTCGCTGGAGAATCTTGATGAGCACTTTCGACCTTGCAGCAACGACTCCACAGAAACCGATCGGCGTCGGCTCTTCCCGCCGACTCAGTATACCGCCGACGCCAATTCAGAATTTAGCAACTGAACTCGCGATAGCAGAGTCCATCCAGCCGTCGGTCGGAAGTCGGAAGAGGCTTGCAGCGGATCGTAGATTTACTCCGGCGGCAGTGACGAGAACTCAGCCGTGTCGCGATCGCGCAACAGGATTCACAGTCGATCCGTCGCTGCGAACACTGTCCAGTCGGCTCACAGCCCCAGATCGCCTCCGCGGCGGGAAGGGCGAAGGGTTCCAGTTGACCCCAGGGAACCAGGCTTTGATGCGCGATCCATTATCGTGCAAGGCTTGGTCGACCGGAACAGAGCCCATCGAGGCGGACCCGAGAGGGATGCACCCACTAGCAGTCGAGTGCATGTCTCTGGTCCGGAGTGTTTTAGCAGGGCTATCAGAGCCGCAGATGATCCCCCAATTTCAGATTGGCAACAGAGTCAAAGTTCACTGGGAATCTAAGCTGAAACTTGGCTCGAGGATTACCGAGTGGCTGTTCGATTGGTGGTGGGAATGATGAGGTGGCCATGAAGCATTTGCCCCTCATGTTGGAAGGTTCTCGCGCGAGCATGGCTGAGTCAATTACCTCACAAAGAAATATATACTTGGGAAGATTTGTCCCAGTGTTCGTCGGGACTTTTGAAGGGACTTACAAGCGACCGGCTGGTTTGACAGAGCTGCAAGTTTGTGTGCGAAGACCAATGAAACTCTCCGAGAGTACATTCAGAGATGGATTACCTTGCACAATCTCTGTGGAAAATGTGTCCGACCATCAAGCGGTTTGCGCCTTCAAAGATGGCGTTAAAAACAGAGAATTAAGTCTCAAGTTTGGTCGAACCGGGACATGACCCCGAGTCGAATGATGGAGATTGCTAGCAACACGCCAATGGCGAGGAAGAAGACCGACTCGGCGGCAAGTACAAGCCAAGCCATCGGAGAAGGGAATTCGAATGAAGCGTAAACGAAAAGCCGAGCCAGCAGCTCTGGAGAGGCCCCGCCGTCACTGGGGAAGTTCAAGGAAGCCCAAAGGATCCTGAATCCAAAGAAAGTGAAAGATAAAGAAGGAAATGACGTGATGGATATGCCATGCCATATTCACACGAAGAAGGATGAAGAGGGCAACATTATTTACCCGAAGCACACCACTGCCAAATGTCGACTCTGATCCAGCGGCCAGGGAAAACAGTCTAAGGACAAGGAGAAGGAGCCGACAAGGCGGAGATAAAGAGGACAAGTGAGGAGGAATACCGCATGTCAACTCCACTCGATGATCTTCGCGGATGTGGAAAGCAAAAGTCGATGAAAGTCATCAACCGAGAGGTGAATATGGTTGCCCAGTTAAGCCAAGTTATGTGAAGTGGTCCCAGACACCCATCACATTCGACCAATCTGATCACCGACTCACATTGCCACCTGGGCGGCAAGCGTTAGTGGTCGATCCGATTGTCGAAGGCACTCGATCGACAAAAGTGCTGATGGATGGTGGTAGCGGACTGAATTTGTTATATCGGATACATTGAAAGGGATGGGCATTCCGATGTCCCGATTGGCGCCAAACAATATGAGTTTCCACGAGTCATACCGGGAAGAAGGCCAACTCACTCGGCCAAATAGCCCCGGGCGTGGTTTTTGGTGATTCCAACCACTTCCGCAAAGAAAAGTTGACCTTTGAGGTTGTGGATTTTCGAGTGCATACCACGCCATTTTGGGGAGGCCGCCACGCACGCGATTCATGGCTCGACCATGCTACGTGTACCTCAAACTGAAAATGCCAGACCCAAGGGAGTGATCACCGCCACCGCGATCGGAAGAAGGCGAAGAGTGCTTCGGAAGGGCTCAAGATTGCCGACTCCCAAGTGACAGCGGTCGAATTCGACGAGTACATGCAAAACGCAGATCCGAGTGATTTGCTACGATCTAAGAGGCCAGCCACAGAGTTCGCATTCAAATCGTCCGGTGAGACAAAGCAGTTCATATTCATCCGACCGATCCCGATGCAGCCCGACCCACATATCCACAACACTCGACTCGAAATAGGAAGAAGCGCTCATCCGGTTCCTCCGTGAGAATCGGGACATTTTGCATGGAAGCCACGACATGCGAGTGTTCCTGGGAACGGCTGAGCATCGCCCCGAGTCGACAAGACAACGAAACCAATCAAAGAGCATCTTGGCGGTCCGCCGTCGTAAGAGAAAAGCTATTGGTGAAGAAGTGGCTCATTGTTGACGCAGGATTTATCCGAGATTTACCACTCGAGTGGTTAGCTAATGTTGTCATGGTCCCCAAGAAGGATAACTCACTCCGCATGTGCATTGATTTTAAGCACATTAATCGGGCCTGCCGGCGATCATTTTCTCCCCGCATCGATCAAATTGTTGACTCGACCGCGGGTTGTGAGAGATTGTCTTTTAGACGCATATTCGGGTATCATCGATCCGTGCAGATGGACCCGATGAAATAAAACAGCTTTCATCACTCCATTCGGTGCTTCGCTATATCACCATGCCATTCGGCCTCAAGAATGCGGAGCCACATTTATGCGAATGATTGAAGTGTCTTCTCCTCAAATCGGTCGGAATGTGGGCGTATATGGATGATATCGCCGTTAAGTCGCGAAAAGGTTCCGACCTGCTTGCCGACCTCGCCAAACATTTGCCAACCTCGGAAGGTTCGATATCAAGCTCAATCCGTCAAAGTGCACATTCGGAGTTCTGGTGGAAAGTTACCGGTTTTCGTTTCGAGCGAGGATCGGCGCTAACCCGCAGAAGATCGGCACTATTCTCCTAATGAAACGCATACATGCGAGTGCACGGCGTCCGTAAGCTTCTTGGATGCTTGGCGCTTTAAGTCGATTCATCTCACGACTCGGTGAAAAGGCATTACCTCTTTACCGATCGATGAAGAAGGCCGACAAGTTCGAGTGGACTCGGAAGTCGATGCAGCGTTGCCGAGCTAAAAGCTCGCTCTCCACCCAGCCGGTGCTTGTTGCTCCAATCAGCAAAGAGCCTCTGTTGCTTTACATTGCAGCCATTGGACAAGTTGTCGATTACGTGCTTACGGTCGGCGGGAAGAGGAAGGAAAGGCCTTCAAAGTTCAGCGCCCGTGTATTATTTGTCCAAGTATTGACTCCATCAGCGAGAGATATCCTCATTATCGAAAGCTTGTGTATGGTATATACATGACCACAAAGAAGGTTGCTCATTATTTCTCGATCATTCTATCACAGTCGTCAGCGACGCTCCTTTATCAGAGATCCTACACAATAGAGACGCAACCGGTCGAGTGGCGAAATGGGCGATTGAACTTCTTCCCCTTCATATCAAGTTCGAGGCAAAGAAAGCCATTAAGTCCCAGGCTATAGCGGATTTCCTCGCCGAGTGGATTGAACAACAACAACCGACTGAAGTTCACTCGGAGCATTGGACCATGTTCTTTGACGGCTCCAAGATGCTTTGAATGGTTACGTCTTTGGGGTTGTTCTGGTTTCCCCGGAGGAGATAAGCTTAGGTATGTGCTCCAGATTCACTTTGATTCCTCCAACAATGAGGCGAGTATGAGGCCCTCTTATATGGATTAGCATGGCCATCTCACTCGGCGTCCGTCACCGATGGTCTATGGCGATTCAGATCTAGTGGTCAATCAAGTGATGAAGGAGTGGGGCGAAGCCCAACTATGATTGGATCTTGCAATGCAATGAGGAAGCTGGAAAAAGAAGTTCGAGGGTTGGAACTCCATCACATCCCCGATGAAAAATCAAGCAGCAGATGATCTGGCGAAGATAGGGTCCAAGAGAGAAGCCATTCCGAGTGGCGTGTTTTTGGAACATATACACACTCCGTCGATTAAAGAAGATCCTTCACAGAGAAGCTCCACAACCCAAGAGTGCCGCAGACCCGGTCGAGGTCGAGGTTCCGGCGATGGTCGACTTGGTTATGGAGGTTTTAGTGGTGACTCCGATTGGACGATTCCATACATCACATATATTACGAGAAAGGAACTCCCGGAGGATGAAGAAGAGGCTCGACGGATCGTCTGGCGATCCAAAGCCTTTACCGTTATCAATGGGCAGTTATATAGAAAGCCCGGCGAGTCGGACAAAATGCATAACGCCGTAAGAAGGTCGAGTCATACTCAATGATATCCACTCGGGGACTGTGGTCACCATGCGTCCTCTCGGACCATTGTAGCCAAAGCATACCGAGCTGGATTTTCTTGGCCTAGAGCAAATGAGATGGCAAAAGAGATAGTGGACAAGTCACGAAGGATGCGGTTCTATTCCAATATGTCTCACAAGCTCTGCGTCGACCTTGAAGACCATTCCACTCATCGACCGTTTGCGGTTTGGGGTTGGACATGATCGGTCCCTTGCGAACAGGTCGGAGCGGTTTCACGCATGTCTTGGTAGCGATCGACAAGTTCACCAAGTGGATTGAAGCTAAACCAATCAAGAAACTTGATCTTTGTATTGTTGTTTCCTTCGTCGAGAGGTTGACGTTCAGATATGGAGTCCCGCACAAGATTATCACGGACAATGGGTGAATTTTGACTCGGAAGAATTCAAAGATTTCGCAACTCCCAAGGCACACGAGTCGACTACGCTTGATCGCTCATCCACAAATGAGCGGACAGCGAGCGAGCCAATGGATTAATCCTCAAAGTGCGAAGCCCGATTGATGCGAGATCTCAAGCATGCGGCCGGAGCTTGGGTCGACGAACTTCCTTGATGCTTTGGGGTTTATGGACCACACCTAATCGGTCAACCGAGAACTCCTTTTTCCCGGTCTATGGGGCGAAGCAGTTTTACCGAGTGATCTCCTTCACAATGCTCCACGAATTGAACTTTATAATGAAGCGGAAGCTGAGCAAGCGCGTCAGGATGCAGTCGACCTCCTGGAAGAAGAAAGGGAAATGGCTCTGATCCGCTCGACCATTTACCAGCAAGACTTGCGTCGCCTGTACACCAGGAATGTGAGAGGTCGAGCCTTCCAGGAAGGAGATCTGGTCCTTCGGGTAGATCAGCAGAAGCAACATAAGCTTGCTCCCTCCTGGGAAGGACCCTTCATCGTCACAAAGGTTCTCCACAATGGGGCATATCGTCTCTACAATGTCGAACACAATATCGACGAGCCCCGAGCTTGGAATGCGGATCTGCTCTGCCCGTTTTACACTTAAGGTTTTTCACTCGGAAGAGTTGTAATAAAATACTCCTGTAGCTCACGAGCTTTGAAGTAATAGTGTCGTAATTCCTTTATAATTTTTGTCACTCTTTATTTTTCGTCGAGTAAAATTTTCCCCGATGGGTGGCTTAGTCGCGAATCCGTTTAGCCTAAGTTTTTTACAAATCCTACCGAGTGGTAAGCCAGACTTCCACTCGGAGGCTTAGCTGCAGCTCAGTGCTCGCCTAAGTTATTAAAATCCTACCGAGTGGTAAGCCAGACTTCCACTCGGAGGCTTAGCTGCAGCTCAGTGCTCGCCTAAGATATAAGAAATCCTACCGAGTGGAGAGCAAAGCTCCCACTCGGGGGCTTAGCTGCAGCTCAGTGCTCACCTAAGTTATTGAAAATCCTACCGAGTGGTAAGCCAGACTTCCACTCGGAGGCTTAGCTGCAGTCCAAGGACTCGCCTAGGTATAAAGTATGTTAGCAAAGAAAACGAGGCGCAGGTCGACTGCGACCCTCTCCTCCGAGCTACACCATAAGTATGATGTGCGATTGCAAGGAAGACGAAGTGCAGGTCGACTGCGACCCACTTCTCCGAGCTTCGACACAAATACAACGGAAATCCCACCGAGTGGAGAGCAAACCTCCCACTCGGGGGCTTAGCTGCAGCCCAGTGCTCGCCTAAGATATAAGAAATCCTACCGAGTGGAGAGCAAACCTCCCACTCGGGGGCTTAGCTGCAGCCCAGTGCTCGCCTAAGATATAAGAAATCCTACCGAGTGGAGAGCAAACCTCCCACTCGGAGGCTTAGCTGCAGCCCAGTGCTCGCCTAAGATATAAGAAATCCTACCGAGTGGAGAGCAAACCTCCCACTCGGGGGCTTAGCTGCAGCCCAGTGCTCGCCTAAGATATAAGAAATCCTACCGAGTGGAGAGCAAACCTCCCACTCGGAGGCTTAGCTGCAGCCCGTGCTCGCCTAAGATATAAGAAATCCTCACAGTGGAGAGCAAACCTCCCACTCGGAGGCTTAGCTGCAGCCAGTGCTCGCCTAAGATAAACGAAATCCTACCGAGTGGAGAGCAAACCTCCCACTCGGGGCTTAGCTGCAGCCAGTGCTGCGCCTAAGATATAAGAAATCCTACCGAGTGGAGAGCAAACCTCCCACTCGGAGGCTTAGCTGCAGCCCAGTGCTCGCCTAAGATAAACGAAATCCTACCGAGTGGAGAGCAAACCTCCCACTCGGAGGCTTAGCTGCAGCCCAGTGCTCGCCTAAGATAAGCGAAATCCTACCGAGTGTAGAGCAAACCTTTCACTCGGGGCTTAGCTGCAGCTCGGTGCTCGCCTAAGGAATAAGTCATTGCAGAGGCATCTCATTGTTAACTCCGCAAGGAGCAATTCAAGCCGAGAGCAATCATTTCCAAACATCAATCCAAATTTAGGTCGACACCTAAAATAACCGAGAGTGCTCAGGCGCTAAGCCTGTTAAAGTTTTATCGGTTACAACTCCACTCGGCATACCGAGGCAAATTTAAGGTCAAGGAAAGTTTTTTACCCCTCCTGTGGAGGGCTGGATGGAGCAACGAACTTCGTCAAGGTCAATCCGTCGGCAATCCGCGTGGCAGCAGCAATGAAAGTCTCCATGAAGGCCCCGAAGTCGTGCTTCTTGGTGTTGGCCACGCGAGAGCCGCCACTTATCTTCTCGGGCATCCTTGCAATGGACTCGCGCCGGACCGTATGCGGCGTCGCACCGCACCGAGCGAAGACTTCTTCCACTCTTGCACTCGGTCGGGGGCGGCGTTTAGTCGAGCCATCAATGACTCGAGGGCATTTTGGAGTGTCTCATCGGGCGAGGCGTCGAGTCGATGCGGGGCGTAGCAACCTTAAGTCTTGCGAGATAGTCCACGACAGCAACAACACGGGACTCCAAATGAAGATGTTCATGGCGGTTTCATCGTTCACCGGGAATTGACAGGTCAAGGTTCGCCTCCACCGGCTGGTTTCTTCTTCAAAGTTGCGCGAAACTCGCAAGACAAAACCCGAATCGGGAAAATAGTCAAATGGGAACATAACAGTTGGAAGAATTGGTCGAGTGAAGAAAGTTACCTTGAGCTTAAGGAACAATTTCTTAGCAAGACCACCCAAGAAGCTTTCCACTCGTTCTTCTTCCCAGCCATTTGGAGGACCTTCTCGATTGATTCTTCTTGTCGGCCTTCATTCGCTTCAACATCCTTGCTTGCGCCGAGCAGCCTTCGATTGGTGTTATCCTGTTCGAGCTTGGCGGCGAGGCCGATTTTTCATCGCCAAGCTTGATCTTCTCGCACAGCTCAAGCTCCTTCTTCCTTTGGGCCTCCTTCACCTTGCACTCAAATCGCAACAAAGTCAAGCTTGAAGCAAATGAGGGAGAAAAGAGTCGTCAAATCTCACCAAACATACCTTTGGTCTCCTCCTTCGCCTTCATCAGATTCTCCTGCACTAGCTTCAAGTCCAACTCGAGCTGAATATGCTTCTGCTCCAGTTCAGTATAGCGTGCCGCAAGATCACAAGATTTCTGCGAAGAATCAGTTGCAAAAATTTTAGAGCTAACCCACTTCCGAGTGAGTAAAGAAGAATTGGGCGTTTCTAAGACTACAGTCGAATGCAAGCATTCGACCGTAGTCTCGGGGACTACACCCAGTGGGTGCACTCAGCGTGCCCCCACTGGTCTTATTCAAACAGTCGACGATCGACCACCAAAAAAAAAAAAAAGCGAGTCGACCACGATCGAACTTCTTCAGATTTGTAATCAATCGCCAGCATCGACCACGCCTCGGGGACTACACCCAGTGGGTGCACTCAGCGTGCCCCCATTGGACTCAGAAACCCATTCCTTCCATTCGGATAATGATCAACATCTACTTAATAAGCCTAAGGCCGACTGCCAGCAGTCGACCTTAGCCTTGGGGATTACACCGGCGGGTGCACTCAGCGTGCCCCGCCAACAAGGAGTTTTTTACCAACACACCCAAAGGGTGATCGCTATAATTCGAGAAAGAAAAGTTTTGATAGCATATCCCTAACGAGCAGTGATGGTCGATGACCAACATTGCTCAAGGGCGAGCGGTGGCATCGTAAGTCGCTTGGCTCGCATCGGCGATCTTCACCGCTCCATCATGATCCACTGCTGACGGATCGCCTCCTTAGCAAAGATCGGCTGGTCCTCCGGGGCGTGGTGCGTGGTGAAGATCGAAGGTTGTCCAAAGACTTTCGGCGAAGTGGGCCGAGCGCTTGTCAGCGGGTCCGCGAAAGACACGGTATGACGAGTGCCGACCTCTCCTTCCGTCACAGCGGTCTCGGGCGCCGTCGCACCTTGGGCTTCTTTGCCAGTAGATGCCTTCCTGCTCCTCCTACCCCTCAATGGCTCCTCATCCTCATCATCGTCGTCAGGAAGAGTGATGATGTCATTGGTTGGAGCTTCAGAAAAGAGTTAAACTCAGAAATCTTGAATCAGTCGACTAAGAACAAGAATTAAGGATATAGTACCAGGATTTGAGGTGGCGGCGTCCTCCATCTCATGGTCGTCAACCTTAGCTGAGGTTTCGGAAGTCGCAGCGCTGAAAATCCAAAGAATCAGTCGACCGATTCAAGTATCAACCAGAGATAAAATTTATATAGAACAAGAAGATTTAAGCAACATGTTTACCCTGAGATGGTGGGGATGGACACCTTCATTTTTGGTAGAGGCTTGGTTGTCCTCGGCGGAACTACCTTCGGCTGCTTCGGCGCCTTCTCAGTCGGCACCGGAGAAGCGGTCCGAGGACGTTTGGTCGACTGCGAGACAGTCGCAACTCCCTTACCGTGTTCAACCGAAGGGTCGTGCACAAGTTTTGACCGCCTTTCCAAGCGCGGTGGTGCGGCTTCCTCCTCTTCATCCTCGTCATCATCATCCTCGTCATCATCATCATCGTCGTCGTCGTCTCCTGCAGCATCTGAATCCCACTCTTCCTGGCTCTCGCCTCCACTGGCTTCCCCCTCCTCAATCGGAATCTGGGCGCCATTGGGCATTGAGTATAACTCTGTGAGGGCCTGGAAGCACCAAAGCAGAGTTCAGTCGACCAAGTTTCAGAAGCACACTCGACAGATATACAACGGAAAACAGAGCAAATGTACATTATCTGGGACGCTGTCACGGTCAAGTGGAGAAATCCTCCGAGATCCGCGGGGATTGTCCTTGTTCCCAGTGATCGCAGCCATCCATCTTTCCACTACAATATCGTTGACTGCCTCCGGGTGGACGCGAGTCTCGTCTTCGGTGCCACGATACAGCCACATGCAGATGACTCGGGCTGAAGGGGTTGGATTCGCCTCAAGAAAAACCTCCAGAGGTCCATGCCGATCCTCCGTCCCTAACCAGCTGCACCACGCGTCCATCAAGATCTTCACTTCAGCCCTCTCTTACGGAACAACCTTGAGGAGGAGGGTCTATTCACTCGACTCATGGTGAATGCGGAAGGCGGTCGATCGTCCGGCGTCGCCTCATTCCGCAATAGAACCAGGTCGATTGCCACCCCCGATCGACTCGGGAAAAGACATAGCTGGGAAGGTGCTTTTGTTCCTCAACTGGACCCTAAACCACCACACATCTGGACTACTTGGGTCTTCTCGTCACGGGGCTTGCCTTCTTCACGGTCCGAGGCGACATGTGAAGATGTACTTGAACAAACCCCAAAGTCGGATCGACAGCCCGGAAGTTTTCACACATAGACACAAACGCGGCAAGGTATGCGATGGAGTTTGGAGTAAAATGGTGGAGCTGGGCTCAAGAAATTCGAAAACCCCCGAAAGAAGACACTCGTGACAACGAAAAACCTCGGTCGACATGGGTGGCCAAAATCGCGACTCACCCTCTTACGGCCGAGGCTGCCACTCTCGGCAGAAGTCTCATGGCGCCGTGGGGAATCAATCCGTCTTCGGCCATATCGAGGAGATCCTTCTCCTTGATGGTCGACTGGATCCAGTCTCCCTGGACCCAGCCTTTTGGCAGTTTGGATCTCGACGAAGAACCACCGCGACCGGTAGATCTCCCCTTTGCCTTCTCGGCCGCCGACGCCTTCTCCGCCACCGACGCCTTCTTCGCGCGCTCCAACATCGTCGTCTTCTCTTTGCCCATGACCGCCGGCGGAATGCGCAAGGAGAGAGATGGCAAGAGAGCAGCAGCGGTGGTGGAGAGCGGAGATGGAGAGAACTAAGGAGGAAGAACAAGGTACTGTGCATAAGCCTCCGGGAGTTACATTTATAGCATCCCTTCCGAGTGGATGACAGGTGGACCCAAGCAATCCAATCATATCCCGAGCAGCCGCCTCAAGCGATCGTGGCGGAAAAGGCGCGCGGAGATCGAGCGCCTCTATTACGTCCCATCCAAGCGCCGCATCCGTTCCGCTTCAAGGCTTCCCCAAATTTCAGATCCGCGAGATCCGCGAGCGATCGATCACCACAAATGCGAGATTTCCTGCGATCCGTTGCTCGAGAATAGCAAAAGAAGTCACTCGACTAAAGAACAAGAATGGATCAAGTCGATGAAGGAAAGTTTCTTGTTATCAACAGAGAAGATCTTGATCCAAAACAACACGTAGCCAATATGCAAAAGGCGTTCGGAAACAACGTCAACTCCTCCTTCACTCAAGCCTCAATCCATTCGGGGGCTAATGATGGATTCATGTACCTAGGGTAGGGTCATAGGCTGACCTAAACGTCCTACCCAAGGGCACTCGTAGAAGAGATCATCTTCCAGTCGACCAAAGAGGAATCCACTCGACCAGACCGAAGGACTCGACCATGGAAGACTCACTCGACCATGAAGATCACTCGCCACCGTAAGGTCGTAAGGCATTCTGCGGTATAGCGGTTTGCTATTGAATAGACTTAATGATAGTTAAAGCTCTTTATGAGGGCGTTACAAGAACCCCCTAGCTTAATGTACTTTAATCCCTCCATTATGTGGGCTGGCGGGGTCTGGCGCACTCTATATAAGCCACCCCCTCCACGTATAGAAGGGTTCAGATTCTTGTAATACTCATACTCATAATCCACTCGACCGCCTCAGGGCTCCGAGACGTAGGGCTGTTACTTCCTCCGAGAAGGGCCTGAACTCGTATATCCTTGTCTTCACAACTGCTCCATAGCTAGGACATCGCCTCTCCCTTACCTACCCCTACTTCTACTGTCAGACTTAGAACCACGACAGGAGGCGCGGGGAAGGAGGAGAGAGGAGGGGGACAGCGCCGTGGCGTGTCGCGGACGTCGAGGCGCCTCGGCTGGCGCGAGGGGAAGGCCCGAGGTGGCCGGAGCCGTTGGGCAGAGGGCGGCTAAAGATCTTGAGCGCCTCAGAAGTGCTCAGAGCGCCCATATGGCATGCCATGGCATATAATATGCCACAATGGGCGGCCCTTGATGTCGATGAGTGCGGGAGGTAGTAAAGAAAGAGGGGGAAGGCTTTGGATGCCCTGGATGGCCACTGGGATGAGGAGAGAGGTGAGGAAGAGGGAGAAAGGGCTGTCCAGAGAGAGAAAGAGGGGTTTCACCCTCAATTATTGAGATGGGGCTTGCCATTGTTCTTGGAGGTGAAATAGGACTATAAAGAGCTGTGGTAAAATTGGAGCTCTCCAAGAATAGTGAAAGGGGTAAAAACAGTGGTTTTTGCAAAATGTCAGAAGGTGTTTGATAGGGTTTTGAGCAAGCAAATGGACTCCAATTGCCATGAGACTCCACAAGGTGAAATGACTCATATAAATATAGCCCTCCACCAATTAGGAGATTATTTGGGCAAAGTTGCCAATGCAACTTTTGCAAACCCTAGAAATGAGCAGAAATAGACTTGAGTAGATCTAGTTGAGCATAACACTTCTCCTTGATGAACCACTTTGTGTAGTGGCTTCATTTGGTCATGTGAACATGCTCACAAAAGTTGGGGTCTTGGAGAAGAAGTTGGTAGAACAAAGTTGTTCAAATTTGCTTCAGTCGAGAGGGTTTTGAGGCACTTTGACCAAGATTTCCTCTTCTCCAACCTGTGCCATTTGGTCCAGATGCATCATTAGACCAATGAAGCATGTCCACCAAGTTTGAGCACATTTGGACACACTTGGCAATGTAAAGTTGATCAAACTTCAGAATGGATAGAAATAGTTTTGAGGGGTTTTGATGGTGTTATCTTGTTCTCCAAGTCATGAGACTTGGCAAGATCATCTAATATGTCATATGTGACATGATAGAATTTTCCTGGAATGTTTGGAGAATATTTCCTTTGTAAATATTTCAAAAGCTTGAAATATCCAGGAAGGGTTTTAGAGGATTTGACCTTCTCCTCTGTTCTTATTTCGCGTTGTTTTTCTGACAGATCTAGATCACCATGGCTCCACCATGTTCGTTCAAAGACAAGTTCTATGAGAAGGTCATCACCCCTACTTACCAGAGGTGATGAAACACCCTCAAGACATTGAGATGCATCAGGGGGTGCTTCACATCGGGATGTTCAAGGGCCCAAGAAGACCGGAAGCGTGGAGGCCAGGCTCAAAATAGTGGAGCAGGAGATCTTCAAGTGCCAAGGCATTGTGGAACGTGGACTTAATGCCAACCACTCCATGATCACGGAATTCACCCATGAGCACAAGGTGGACAGCAAGGAGATTGGATACGCCATCTTCAAGTTCAATGATGAAAATGACTATCTCTAGGCCCAAGTCTATGATCTCCAAAATGAAATTTTGAGTATGAAGGAAAGTTTAAAGGTATGAGTTTAGCTGCAAGTTTCAGGACCCCGGAGACTCATTCATCCTTTTATGACGGAGAACCCATGCCATTGAAGGCAGAGGACAAGCCCATCACTTCATTATCACCATCATCTTCGAAGAATGAAACTTGAGTACATGGGTATGTGCACCACCCTAGGCTTGTGCCAAGCTTGGGGGAGGTGCTCCGGTATCGTATCACCATCACTTTTATTATCTTTACCTATTTTAGTTTGATCCTTGGTTATTTCGTGATTTAGAAAAATAAAAGTCTAGTATGAGCTATTCTCGAGTGCTAGTTTCATGATTTATCTATCAATGTAATCAAGTCAAGAGTTATATAATATATAGTAGTTTGAGTTTTGCTTATTTACTTCTATGTTTCAATCTTAGCAATGGAAACAATGAAAAGATCATATACTAATCCCATGGAAAGTAATGACTTTACATAAAGAAAAGTATAAGTGGTAAATTTGTTGGAAGTTGACAAACATAGTATTGGTCAATGATGCAATTCATGAAAGATTAATAAGGGAAGAGAAGATTCACATATAAATATACTATCTTGGACATCTTTTATGATTGTGAGCCCCCGTTAAATATTATATGTTAAATTGTTGATGTTGGACAAGGAAGACAACATAATGAGTTGTGTTTGATTATATTCACATAGAAGTTATATTGTTATGGATCCTCCAACATGTGGTGCTTGCTCAATATCTTTGCTAGCCAAAAATCCGCACTAAGTAGAGATACTACTTGTGCATCCAAAACCCTTAAACCTAGTATCATGACATGAGAGTCCACTATATCTGCCTATGGATTGAGCAAGATCCTTCAAGTAAGTTGTCATCGGTGCATAAAGTAATAAAAAATGCTCCTAAATATGTATGATGTTTTATTGTAAGGGATGATAAACTTTGTACGATCTTGTGATGGTAAAGAAATAAAAGTGACAGACTGCATAATAAAGGTTGCTATCACAAGGGGCAATATAAAGTGACGTTCCTTTACATTAAGAGCTCGCACATCCAAAAATAAAAAGTGCATGCCAACCTTTGCTTCCCTCTGCGAAGGACCTATCTTTTACTATTATGTATTTACCTTTTATGCAAGAGCCAACAATGTTCTTCTCTATTCCTTTCTCAAATTTTCTCTCTACATGCATCATATGTTGGGGAGGATCCAGGCATATATATCTAGTTGGATATGAGTGATCATGAGTTATTATTGTTGACAATACCCTTGAGGTAAATGAGTTGGGAGGCGAAACTATAAACCCCTATCTTTCTATGTGCCTGACTGAAAATTTTGCTCCATATATGTATGTCGCGAGTGTCAGCAATTATAGAAGACTAAATGATAGTTGAGTATATGGACTTGCTAAACAAAAGCTCTTACATGAGACCCTTTCTGAGAATATGATGAATTGTATTTGCTTTGTGACTAAGAACATAGTTTGTTAGTTTTCAAGAATGTTTATGCTTTATACTTTGTTATTGTCATGACTTATTACTTGATCATGAGATGTTTTATGATGATATATTGTTGCTATAATAATGATCATGATGCTACTATGTCTGTATTTGGTTTTTATTGACACCTATCTCTAAACATGTGGTCATGATTATCGATATCGGCTTTCGCTTGAGGACAAGCGAGGTCTAAGCTTCGGGGAGTTGATACGTCCATTTTGCATCATGTTTTCCTACTATTATTTATAATGTTTTTTAATTAATATAACACTTTGTGATGCAATTCTAATACCTTTTCTCTCTTAATTTGGAAGATTTACATGAAGAGGGAGATTGCCGACAACTTGAATTCTAGATCTGAAAAAGCTACATCAGAGATACCTATTATGCAAAACTCCAAATGAGCTGAAATTTTACGGAGATTTTTTATGGAATATATAAAAATATCGAGCAAAGAAATACCAGAGGGGACCCACCAAGCTCCCATAAGGCACTATGGTGCGACCACCCCCTTGGCGCACCATAGTACCTTGTGGGCCCCCCTATAGGCCTTCGTGGCCCATCTTATCATATATGATGCCATTTGCCCTAGAAAAAAATTAAGAGAAGACTTTCGGGACAAAGCGCCGCCATCTCGAGGCGGAACCTGGGCAGGAGCACTTTTGCTCTCCGTGGAGCGATTCCGCCGGGGACACTTCTCTTCAGGAGGAGGAAATCAAAGTCATAGACATCACCAACAACCCTCTCATCGTGGGAGGATCAATCTTCATCAACATCTTCACCAGCACCATCTCATCTCAAACCCTAGTTCATCTCTTGTATTCAATCTTTATTTCAAAACCTCAGATTGGTACATGTGGGTTACTAGTAGTGTTGATTGCATCTTGTAGTTGATGCTTATTGGTTTATTTAGTGGAAGATTATATGTTCAGATCCTTGATGATATTCAATACCCCTATGATCTTGAACATGAATATGATTTGTGAGTATCCACTTTTGTTCTTGAGGACATGGGAGAAGTCTTGTCCTAAGTAATCATGTGAATTTAGTAATCATTTGATATTTTGATGATATGTATGTTGTTGCTTCCTTTAGTGGTGTCATGAGAACGTCGACTACATGACACTTCACCATACTTGGGCCTAAGGGAAGGCATAGTGGAGTATAAATAGATGATGGGTTGCTAGAGTTAGAGAAGCTTAAACCCTAGTCTATGTGTTATTTCATAAGGGTCTGATTTGGATCCATATGCTTCATGCTATGGTTAGATTTCTCTTAATTCTTCTTTCGTAGTTGCAGATGCTTGTGAGAGGGGGTAATCATAAGTGGGAAGTTTGTTCAAGTAATAACATCACCCAAGCACCGGTTCACCAACATATCAAATTATCAAAGTAGCAAATGCGAATCAAACAAACATGATGAAAGTGACTAGATGAAATTCCCATGTCTCCTCGAGAACACTTTGCTTACTATAAGAAACCATTTTGGCCTGTCCTTTACTATAAAAAGGATTGGGCTACCTTGCTGCACCTTTGTTATCATCACTACTTGTTGCTCATTACAAATTACCTTGTTATCAAACTATCTATTACTAATAATTTCAGTGCTTGCAAAGAATACCTTGCTGAAAACCTCTTGTCATTTCCTTCTGCTCCTCGTTGGGTTCGGCACTCTTACTTATCGAAAGGACTATGACTGATCCCCTATACTTGTGGGTCATCAACAAGATAGAATAGATAGATAGGGTTCGAAACATTTCCACTCAGAGAGAAAAACTAGTCAAACAAAGCATACCTATGAGTGAAACATATAGAGGAATAAATCCAAACAACAACAAAAATATAAACCTAGAAAATGGAACAAATTCTATCAAAAAGAAAATTCAAGTCAAAAGCAATATAAAGGGTGGTGGCATTACCCATCGTGTAAGAACTATTTGATCCAAAACATTGCACAATTTGTCATGGTGTTCTACGAGTCAAGTTCTTCGTTAATGTATTCACTCTCGTAAATAAAATTTCACTTTGTCAAAATCTTCAAGTGTTGTGAACCCATTCCTTATAAGATGTGAAAGTGTTAGCATGGGTGCAAAGTTCTCCCTACTTCATGTTTGTGGAATCTAGGATATATAGCTCACACCGTAATGCGCAAAATATTTTCTTGCCAAGGGGTTTGGTAAGGATATCAACCAATTGTTTTATCGGTCTTGATGTGATTGATAATAATATCCTTCCAAAGAACACAATCACGAAGAAAATGATGCATGATGTCAATATGCTTCGTTCGAGAGTGTTGCACAGGATTGTGTGCAATTTTGATCTCTCTTCTAGAGAAGTAAGTTTATTCGGTCTCATTATCACAGAAAAGAGGAATCTTCTTCACTCTGATGCCATAGTCTTTGAGTTTGCTTCATACACAATAACTGAGAGCAACATGCACCAGTAGCAATATATCCAGCCTCAGTCGTAGAGAGATACACAATTATGCTTCTTCTAAGACCAACACACCAATGATCTACCGAGAAAATAACATGACCCAAAGGTGGATTTCCAATCAACACGGTCACCGGCATATTCTGAGGCTGAATATCCAATGAGATCAAATTGCGCTCCCTTGGGTACCATAAACCCAAGGTGGGGGTGTGAGTGAAATATTTTAGAATACGCTTGATAGCAAGGTGGCGCGATTCTTTTGCTGCAGCTTGAAAACATGCACACATACAAACACTCAACATAATATTAGGCTGGGATGCACATAAGTAAAGAAGAGAACCAATCATAGGACGACGCATCTGCATCGAGAATGCCATTTGTTGGTATTGGAGTTTTGATTCCATTGCAACCATGCAGTTTGAACTTATTCAAACAATCTTGTAGATATTTTCCTTGAGAGATAAATGTCTCGTCCTACTGCCGAATTTGAGTCCAAGAAAGAACTTTGGATCCCCCATCATGGACACAACTTATTGTTGGACACCATTATCCCAAACTCCATGCTACAATCATTGTTGAAGCCGAAGATAGTATCATTCACATACATTTGACACACAAAAAGATCATCATTACAAGAGCATGTCAATATAGTGGAATCAGTGGAGCCAGTCTTGAATCTCGTATCTATCAAGAAATCTTTCTGTGTATCATACTAAGACCAAGGGGCTTACTTCAGCCTCTAGAGAGCAATTTTCAACCTATAATTTTTGTTAGGATAGTCAGGGTGTTCAAAGCCTCGTGGCTGCCTAACATATACTTCTTCCTAAAACTTACAATTAAGGAAAGCACTTTTTCACGTCCATTTGATATAGAAGGATATCATTGAAATTAGCACAAGTGAGAAGAATGTGAATTGCCTCAGGACAAGCAAACAAGAGCATAAGTTTCACCAAAGGCAATACCTTCGACTTTGTGTATAGCCACAAGCCACAAGTCGAGCTTTGTTTCTTACCACAACACCCTTTTCATCTTTTTGTTTTGAAAGATCCATTTGGTGCTGATAACATTGTGCTTTTTGGGATTTGGATGATCAACCAATTCTCAAACATCATTTAACTCAAACCGCACCAATTCTTCTTGCATAACATTGATCCAATCAGGATCACTCATATCTTCATCATACTTTGTGGGGTTTGAAATGGAAAATAAGAGACACTCCCACAAAAGTTAGCTAATCGATGCGAGAATGGGTTGTGGGACCTAGACCTGGATTGTTTATCTCATCGAGGATAAAGTAAGCATTCAGATGATTTGCCACTCGTCATATGGGAGGATTTGCATATGGTTGAGCATTATTGTTGTGAGCATTTTTTTCGATGTTGGCATTATTACCGCCATTCACATCATTTTCAGGATTGCCGTCATCTTCAACTTTGCCATTGTTTTCAACATTTTCATTTTCATTGGCATCTGCTTGACGAGTTATTCTTCGATAATCAGGTGCATCGTCACCAGGGGAATCCAAAGCATTTGCTTCAACATGATTGACTTCCCAAGTAGCTACCTGGCGAATAGCCTCAAAGACCAGAGGTTCATCTATCACGTTTGGCAGGTGGTCCTTTTGGGAGCCGTTAGTTCCATCAAAACACACATTCACTATTTCCATAACTCCTATAGTAAGAGTTATGAACCCGATAAGTATGTGAATTTGAGCCATAATCAAGATCACATGCCTTGGGTGCAAATTTGGAACTATGATTCATATCACGAGTATAGCAGGGAGCACCAAAGCACAC
This sequence comes from Aegilops speltoides, assembly GCA_021437245.1. Taxonomy (NCBI): domain Eukaryota; kingdom Viridiplantae; phylum Streptophyta; class Magnoliopsida; order Poales; family Poaceae; genus Aegilops; species Aegilops speltoides. The sequence goes on from CM038141.1 coordinate 202,095,645, forward strand.
ATATAAGAAACATTTGCGCTTGGTTTCCATTAATAAACTCGCATGAAGTGTCCTCAAGGAATTTGTGAAGATAAACACAGTTCACAATATGACAAGCAGTGTTAGAGCATCTCTAGCAGGCCCCGTAAAACCGCGACCCGCATAAGGCGTTTACAGTTTGATGAAGAACTGTTTTGCGGGTCGAAATCGTGCGCAGCAGAGTAGAACCCGTATATGAAACTGTATAATTTGAAGAAAAAAATCACGGGAGAAATTGCAACCACACTAGTTTATCACGTACTACATGATCATTCATAGTTCATCATCAGATACTACATTATCATACATACTACATTCTAATACTACTACTAGAGGGGGGGTGGGGGATCACGCGGTGGCGAGGCCGAGGTCGATATATCAAAATGGACGAGCTTGCGATCGAGGACGACGCGATGGAGGAGCTCAGTCCTCGTCAGGCTGACGAGATCAATGATCTTCTCCCTCCGCTCCACGCGGATGCGCCGCCACTCGTCATCCTTGTCCTTCGTGACAAGGTTGGCCGCGACCGCCTACTTGAGGATGAGGTCTTCGAGCTCCTCATTGTGGCACCGATGCTCCGCCTCCTCTCGCAAGCTCCATTCGGCAATGGCGGCCGCGACCGCATCAAAATCGGCCACGAAATCTTCGGGCACCCCTCGGCGCTCGATCTCCTTCGGATCCTGCTTGACGGGGATGAGCTCGATCTCCTCTTGCTCCTCCGACCACTCCCTCTTCACGGGGAGAAGTCACGCACCAAAAGAGGAAGAGCTCGCGGCGTGGGAAAATCTCGCAGCGGAGGACGAGCCCGCGGCCAAGGAAGGCGTACGCCCATGCCGACGGTCGTACTCCTCCATCTCATGAAGGAGGTGGCTCGGCGGCGGCTCGAGGCCCTTGTTCTCCCACTTCCTCACCTGCGCTTCCTCGCGCCGTCCGAGCGACACGCCGACTCGTGCTTGGGGTCGCCGCCCCCGCCGGAGCTCCACATGCGGGCCCACATGGCGGCTGGAGGCGGAAGGGGCTCACCGGCGGCGAGAAATGTGAGGGGAGTGGGGAATTGCGGCGAGACGCGACGGCGGGGGGATTGGGTTTCGACCCGTATCTGCCCCGCGAACCCGTAGATATACTGCTTCGGGGGGGAGGCGGTTTGCGGGCCATGGTAAAAGTATTTACGGGCCGAGCAAGTATACAGGCTTTGTTCTGGCTAGAAAATTGGGCTGAGCCCATATACTCACCGGAATTTTGCGGGTTCACGACATATACGGGGTATGCTAGAGTTGCTCTTAATAGCATCAACCCACAAGTGAATGGGAGTTTTATACTCACTGCACATTGTTCTTGTCATCTCAATGTGAGTTCTACTCTTTCTCTCCACAACTTCATTTTGTTGAGGAGTACATGTAAAGAGAATTCATGAGTAATACCATAACAATTGAGAAAATCGCTAATATGTGTATTTTTAAACTCAGTGCCATTATCACTTTTGACATGCTTGATAGTCACATCATATTTATTTTAAACTTTCTTGGCAAGTCTCTTGAAAACTTCATGAGTCCTGGTTTATACTTCATATGTCGCATAATAGGTAGCAAAAACATCTTACATTATGAGACGGAGGGAGTAATTAATAAAATGAAGTGTGTTCAGAGAAAAAACTCCCATGTACTCACCACCAAGTAAAAAATAGTTAGTAGCCTCGAACAGAACTTGATGCATCAAGATCGAAGACCACAACTAAATCTCAGTTGATTGAGAATTAGACTAGCCATAATGGGAGTAACATAGGTAGTAACATCACACATATCTAGATAAAATAGATGATGTGGCAAGTAATAAATGAACAAAATAGACATATGGTAACATAGCTAGTTACTACTAGTATGAAGGCAAGATGAGTCTATAGCCTAATAATTGAAGTGTTGCATGTTACCACATATATATTAGACTAGCCACAGTGGGAGTAACTTCAGCAGTAACTGTTGGGGAACGTAGTAATTTTAAAAAAAAAATCCTATGCACATGCAAGATCATGGTGATGTATAGCAATGAGAGGGGAGAGTGTCGTCCGACGTACCCTCGTAGATCGTTAGCGGAAGCATTATGACAATGTGGTTGATGTAGTCGCACGTCTTCATGATCGACCGATCCTAGTACCGAACATACGGCACCTCCGTGATCTGCACACGTTCAGCTTAGTGACGTCCCACGAACTCATGATCCAATAGAGCATCGAGGGAGAGTTCCGTCAGCACGACGGCGTGATGACGGTTTTGATGAAGCTACCGATGCAGGGCTTTGCCTAAGCACCGCTACGATATGACCGAGCTGGATTATGGTGGAGGGGGGCACCGCACATGGCTAAAAGATCAATGATCAACTTGTGTGTCTTGGGGTGCCCCCCTGCCCCTGTATATAAAGGAGCAAGGGGGAGGCAGCCGGCCTAGGAGGAGGGCGTGCCAAGGGGGGAGTCCTACTCCCACTAGGAGTAGGACTCCCCTTTCCTAGTAGGAGTAGGAGAAGGGGGAAGGGAAGGAGAGGAGGAGAAGGAAGGAGGCGCCGTGCCCCACCCTCCTAGTCCAATTCATACTAGGCTTGGGGGGCGTGTGGCCCAGCCCTAGCCAGCCCCTATCTCTCTCCCCTAAAGCCCATTAAGGCCCATATACTCCCCGGGGGGTTCCGGTAACCTCCCGGTACTCCGGTATTTATCCGGTGACCCCCGAAACCCTTCCGTGTCCGAATATAACCTTCCAATATATCAATCTTTATGTCTCGACCATTTCGAGACTCCTCGTCATGTCCGTGATCTCATCCGGGACTTCAACAACCTTCGTTACATCAAAACACATAAACTCATAATACCGATCGTCACCAAATGTTAAGCGTGTGGACCCTACGGGTTCGAGAACTATGTAGACATGACCGAGACACGTCTCCGGTCAATAACCAATAGCGAAACCTAGATGCTCATATTGGATCCTACATATTCTAAGAAGATCTTTATCGGTCAAACCGCATAACAACATACGTTGTTCTCTTTGTCATCGGTATATTACTTGCCCAAGATTTGATCGTTGGTATCTCAATACCTAGTTCAACCTCATTACCGACAAGTCTCTTTACTCGTTCCGTAGTGCATCATCCCGCAACTAACTCATTAGTCACATTGCTTGCAAGGCTTATAGTGTTGTGCATTACCGAGAGGGCCCAGAGATACCTCTCCGACAATCGGAGTGACAAATCCTAATCTCGATCTATGCCAACCCAACAAACACCATCGGAGACACCTGTAGATCACCTTTATAATCACCCAGTTATGTTGTGACGTTTGGTAGCACACAAAGTGTTCCTCCGGTATTCGGGAGTTGCATAATCTCATAGTCATAGGAACATGTATAAGTCATGAAGAAAGCAATAGCAACATACTAAATGATCAAGTGCTTAAGCTAACGGAATGGGTTAAGTCAATCACATCATTCTCTAATGATGTGATCCCGTTCATCAAATGACAACTCATGTCTATGGCTAGGAAACTTAACCATATTTGATTAATGAGCTAGTCAAGTAGAGGCATACTAGTGACACTCTGTTTGTCTATGTATTCACACATGTACTAAGTTTCCGGTTAATACAATTATAGCATGAATAATAAACATTTATCATGATATAAGGAAATATAAATAACAACTTTATTATTGCGTCTAGGGCATATTTCCTTTTCAGCCTCCCACTTGCACTAGAGTCAATAATCTAGTTCACATCACCATGTGATTTAACACCAATATTCACATCTTTATGTGATTAATATCTATAGTTCACATCATCATGTGACCAACACCCAGAGGGTTTACTAGAGTCAATAATCTAGTTCACATCACTATGTGATTAACACCCAAAGAGTACTAAGGTGTGATCATGTTTTGCTCATGAGAGAAGTTTAGTCAACGGGTCTGTCACTTTCAGAGCCGTACGTATTTTGCAAATATTCTATGTCTGCAATGCTCTGCATGGAACTACTCTAGCTAATCGCTCCCACTTTCAATATGTATCCAGATTGAGACTTAGAGTCATCTGGATCGGTGTAAAAGCTTGCATCAATATAACTCTTGACGACAAGCTCTTGTATCACCTCCATAATCGAGAAATATTTCCTTAGTCCTCACTAAGGATAATCTTGACCGCTGTCCGGTGATATACTCCTAGATCAAAAATTGTACTCCCTTGCCAAACTCAGGGCAGGGTATACAATAAGTCTGGTACACAACACAACATACTTTATAGAACCTATGACTGAGGCATAGGGAATGATTTTTCATTCTCTTTCTATTTTCTGCCATGGTCGGGTTTTGAGTCTTACTCAACTTCACACCTTGCAACACAAGCAAGATCTCCTTCCTTGACTGTTCCATTTTGAACTACTTCAAAATCTTATCAAGGTATGTACGCATTGAAAAAATCTTATCAAGCGTCTTGATCTATCTTTATAGATCTTGATGCTCAATGTGTAAGCAGCTTCACCGAGGTCTTTCTTTGAAAAAACTCCTTTAAAACACTCCTTTATGCTTTCCAGAAAATTCTACATTATTTTTGATCAACAATATGTAATTCACATATACTTATCAGAAAGGCTGTAGTGCTCCCACTCACTTTCCTATAAATACAGGCTTCACCGCAAGTTTGTCTAAAACTATATGCTTTGATCAACTCATCAAAGCGTATATTCCAACTCCGAGATGCTTGCACCAGTCCATAGATGGATCACTGGAGCTTGCACACTTTGTTAGCTCCTTTGTTAGCTCCTTTAGGACTGACAAAAATCTTTTGGTTGCATCATACACAACTCTTCTTTAATAAATCCATCAAGGAATGTAGTTTTGACATCCATTTGCCAGATTTCATAAAATGTGGCAATTGCTAACATGATTCGGACAGACTTAGGCATCGATACGAGTGAGAAAATCTCATTGTATTCAACATCTGAACTTGTCGAAAACTTTTTGCGACAATTCAAGCTTTGTAGATAGTAACACTACTATCAGCGTCCGTCTTCCTCTTGAAGATCCATTTCTATTCTATGGCTTGCCGATCATTGGGCAAGTCAACCAAAGTCCGCACTTTGTTCTCATACATGGATCCCATCTCAGATTTCATGGCCTCAAGCCATTTTGCAGAATCTGGGCTCATCATTGCTTCCTCATAGTTCGTAGGTTCATCATGGTAGTAACATGACTTCTAGAATAGGATTACCTTACCACTCTAGTGCGGATTGTACTTTGGAAGACCTACGAGGTTCGGTAATAACTTGATCTGAAGTTTCATGATCATCATCATTAGCTTCCTCACTAACTGGTGTAGGAATCACTGGAACTGATTCTTGTGATGAACTACTTTCCAATTCGGGAGAAGGTACAATTACCTAATCAAGTTCTACTTTCCTCCCATTCACTTCTTTTGAGAGAAACTCCTTCTCTAGAAAGGATCCATTCTTAGCAACGAATATCTTGCCTTCGGATCTGTGATAGAAGGTGTACCCAACACTTTCTTTTGGGTATCCTATGAAGACACACTTCTCCGATTTGGGTTCGAGCTTATTAGGTTGAATCTTTTTCACATAAGCATCATAGCCCCAAACTTTAAGAAACGACAACTTTGGTTTCTTGCTAAACCACAGTTCATAAGGTGTCATCTAATCGGATTTTGATGGTGCCCTATTTAAAGTGAATGTAGCTGTCTCTAATGCATAACCCCAAAACGATAGTGGTAAACCGGTAAGAGACATCATAGATTGCACCATATCTAATAAAATGCGGTTACTACGTTCGGACACACCATTAGGTTGTGGTGTTCCGGGTGGCGTGAGCTGTGAAACTATTTCACATTGTTTTAAATGAAGGCCAAACTCTTAACTCAAATATTCTCCTTCACGATCAGATCGTATAGACTTTTATTTTCTTGTTACGATGATTCTCCACTTCACTCTGAAATTCTTTAAACTTTTCAAATGTTTCAGACTTGTGTTTCATTATGTAGATATACATATCTGCTCAAATCATTTGTGAAGGTCAGAAAATAACGATACTCGCCACGAGCATCAACACTCATTGGATTGGATACATCGGTATGTATTATTTTCAATAAGTCACTAGCTCGTTACATTTTTCTAGAGAACGGATTTTTAGTCATCTTGCCCATAAAGGCATGGTTCATAAGCATCAAATGATTCATAATCAAGTGATTCCAAAAGTCCATCTTTATGGAGTTTCTTCATGCGCTTTACACCGATATGACCCAAACGGCAGTGCCACAAATATTTTGCACTATCATTATCAACTTTGCATCTTTTTGGCATCAATATTATGAATATGTGTATCACTACGATCAAGATTCAATAAACCATCAACATTGGGTGTATGACCATAGAAGGTTTTATTCATCTAAACAGAATACCAATTTATTCTCTGTCTTAGATGAATAATTGTATTGCAATAAACATGATCTAATCATATTTATGCTCAACGCAAACACCAAATAACATTTATTTAGTTTCAACACTAATCTCGAAAGTATAGGAGTGTGTGATGATGATCATATCAATCTTGGAACTACTTCCAACATACATCGTCACTTCACCCTCAACTAGTCTCTATTTATTCTTAACTCCTGTTTAGAGTTACTTATTTTAGCAACCGAACAAGTATCAAATACCCAGGGTCTACTATAAACACTAGTAAGGTACACATCAGTAACCTGTATATCAAATATACCCTTGTTCACTTTACCATCCTTCTTATCCACCAAATATTCAGGGCATTTCCGCTTCTAGTGACTATTTCCTTTGCAGTAGAAGCACTCAGTTTCAGGCTTTGGTCTAGCTTTGGGCTTCTTCACGGGAGTGACAACTTGCTTGCCATTCTACTTGAAGTTCCCTTTCTTTCCCTTTGCCCTTTTCTTGAAACTAGTGGTCTTGTCAATCATCAACACTTGATGCTCTTTCTTGATTTCTACCTTCGTTGATTTCAGCATCACGAAGAGCTCGGGAATCGTTTTCGTCATCCCTTGCATACTATAGTTCATCACGGAGTTTCGGTAACTTGGTGATGGTGACTGGAGAACTCTGTCAATCACTATCTTAGCTGAAAGATTAACTCCCACTTGATTCAAGCGATTGTAGTACCCAGACAATCTGAGCACATGCTCACTGCTTGAGCTATTCTCCTCCATCTTTTAGCAATAGAACTTGTTGGAGACTTCATCTCTCTCAACTCGGGGTATTTGCTTGAAATATTAACTTCAACTCCTGGAACATCTCATATGGTCCATGACGTTCAAAACGTCTTTGAAGTCCCGATTCTAAGTCGTTGAGCATGGTGCACTAAACTACCAAGTAGTCATCGTATTGAGCTAGCCAAATGTTCATAACGTCTACATCAGCTCCTGCAATAGGTCTGTTACCTAGCGGTGCATCAAGGACATAATTCTTCTGTGCAGCAATGAGGATAAAAATCAGATCACGGACCCAGTCCACATCATTGCTACTATCATCTTTCAACTTAGTTTTCTCTAGGAACACATAAAAAACATAGGGAAGCAACAACGCGAGCTATTGATCTAGAACATTATTTGCAAAATACTATTAGGACTAAGTTCATGATAAATTAAAGTTCAATTAATCATATTACTTAAGAACTCCCACTTAGATAGACATCCCTCTAATAGTCTAAGTGATCACGTGATCCAAATCAACTAAACCATGTCTGATCATCACGTGAGATGGAGTGGTTTTCAATGGTGAACATCGCTATGTTGATCATATCTACTATATGATTCATGCTTGACCTTTCGGTCTCAGTGTTCCGAGGCCATATATGCATATGCTAGGCTCGTCAAGTTTAACCCGAGTATTCTACGTGTGCAAAACTGGCTTGCACCCATTTTATGTGAACATAGAGCTTATCACACCCGATCATCACGTGGTGTCTCGGCACGACGAACTTTCGCAACGGTGCATACTCAGGGAGAACACTTGTACCTTGAAATTTAGTGAGAGATCATCATATAATGCTACCGTCGAACTAAGCAAAATAAGATTCATAAAAGATAAACATCACATGCAATCATTATAAGTGATATGATATGGCCATCATCATCTTGTGCCTTTGATCTCCATCTCCAAAGCACCGTCATGATCACCATCGTCACCGGCGTGACACCTTGATCTCCATCGTAACATCGTTGTCGTCTCGCCAACTATTGCTTATACGACTATCACTACTGCTTAGTGATAAAGTAAAGCAATTACATGGCGATTGCATTTCATACAATAAAGCGACAACCATATGGCTCCCGCCAGTTGCCGATAACTCCGTTACAAAACATGATCATCTCATACAATAAAATATAGCATCATGTCTTGACCATATCACATCACAACATGCCCTGCAAAAACAAGTTAGATGTCCTCTACTTTGTTGTTGCAAGTTTTACATGGCTGCTATGGCCTAAGCAAGAACCGTTCTTACCTACGCATCAAAACCACAATGATATTTCGTCAAGTATGTGTTGTTTTAACCTTCACAAGGACCGGGCATAGCCACACTCAATTCAACTAAAGTTGGAGAAACTGACACCCGCCAGCCACCTATGTGCAAAGCACGTCGGTAGAACCAGTCTCGCGTAAGCGTACAGATAATGTCGGTCCGGGCCGCTTCATCCATAATACCGCCAAATCAGAGTATGACATGCTGGTAAGCAGTATGACTAGTATCGCCCACAACTCACTTGTGTTCTACTCATGCATATAACATCTATGCATAAACCTGGCTTTGATACCACTATTGGGGAACGTAGTAATTTCAAAAAAATTCCTACGCACATGCAAGATCATGGTGATGTATAGCAACGAGAGGGGAGAGTGTCGTCCACGTACCCTCATAGACCGCAAGCGGAAGCGTTATGACAACACGGTTGATGTAGTCGTATGTCTTCACGATCGACCGATCCTAGTACTGAACGTACGACACCTCCGTGGTCTGCACACGTTCAGCTCGGTGACGTCCCACAAACTCATGATCCAGTAGAGCTTCAAGGGAGAGTTCCGTCAGCACGACGATGTGATGACGGTGTTGATGAAGCTACCGACGCAGGGCTTCGCCTACGCACCGCTACGATATGACCGAGGTGGATTATGGTGGAGGGGGCACCGCACACGGCTAAAAGATCAATGATCAACTTGTGTGTCTTGGGGTGCCCCCCTGCCCCAGGAGCACGGGGGGAAGACGGCCGACCTAGGAGGAGGGCGCGCCAAGGGGAGAGTCGTACTCCCACTAGGAGTAGGAGAAGGGGGAAGGGAGGGAGAGGAGGAGAAGGAAGGAGGGGGCGCCGCCCCTCCCTCCTAGTCCAATTCCGACTAGGCTTGGGGGGGCGTGCGACCCAGCCCTAGCCAGCCCCCCTCTCTCTCCCTAAAGCCCATTAAGGCCCATATAGTCCCCGGGGGGTCCGGTAACCTCCGGTACTCCTGTATTTATCTAGTGACCCCCGTAACCCTTCCAGTGTCCGAATATAACCTTCCAATACATCAATCTTTATGTCTCGACCATTTCAAGACTCCTCGTCATATCCTTGATCTCATCCGGGACTCCGAACAACCTTTGGTACATCAAAACACATAAACTCATAATACCGATCGTCACCGAACGTTAAGCGTGCGGACCCTACGGGTTCAAGAACTATTATAGGACCTTGAGAAGAGGTGTCTAGAGGGGGGGATTAGACACTAAGTACCAAAGTTGCAGTTTTTAAGTTTCCTTAAGTTTAAGTGGAGATTAGGCACAAGTTTAACATTCACAATACATATCAAGCAAGCATGCAAGAGTATATGGGCAGCGGAAAGTAAAGCATGTAACTTGCAAGAATGTAAAGGGAAGGGTTTGGAGGATTCAAACACAATTGGAGACACGGATGTTTTTGGCGTGGTTCCAATAGGTGGTGCTATCGTACATCCACGTTGATGGAGACTTCAACCCACGAAGGGTAACGGTTGCGCGAGTCCACGGAGGGCTCCACCCACGAAGGGTCCACGAAGAAGCAACCTTGTCTATCCCACTATGGCCGTCACCCACGAAGGACCTGCCTCACTAGCGGTAGATTAGGCGATCTCCTTGCCCTTACAAACTCCTTGGTTCAACTCCACAATCTTGTTGGAGGCTCCCAAGTGACACCTAGCCAATCTAGGAGACACCACTCTCCAAGAAGTAACAAATGGTGCGTTGATGATGAACTCCTTGCTCTTGTGCTTCAAATGATAGTCTCCCAAACACTCAACTCTCTCTCATAGGATTTGGATCTGGTGGAAAGAAGATTTGAGTGGAAAGCAACTTGGGGAAGGCTAGAGATCAAGATTCATATGGTAGGAATGGAATATCTTGGCCTCAACACATGAGTAGGTAGTTCTCTCTCAGAAAATGTATGCTAGAAGTGTAGGTTCAGTCTGATGGCTCTCTCCACGAATGAAGAGGAGGTGGAGGGGTATATATAGCATCCACACAAAATCTAACCGTTACACACAATCCACCAAACTCGGTGGGACCGAATCGTTAAACTCGGTCAGACCGATTTCACAAATAATGTGACCGTTAGGATTTTCGGTGGGACCGAAATGCAACTCGGTGAGACCGATATGGTTAGGGTTAGGGCATAACGTAATCTCGGTAAGACCGATTACACAAACTCGGTGAGACCGATTTTGGTAACGAGCTTTCCAGAGAGTTGGTCAGACAAACTCGGTGGGACCGATTACTCAAACTCGGAGGGACCGATTTTGACAATAAGTTAACCAGAGAGTTTGCATTGTAATCTCGGTAGTACCAATTGCTCAAACTCGGTGAGACCGATTTTGGTAATGGACACACACAGAGAGATTACAATCCCATCTCGGTGAGATCGAGATCCCTATCGATAGAACCGATTTGCTTAGGGTTTGTGGCAGTGGCTATGACCTTGAAATCGGTGGCGCCGGATAGGAAGAATCAGTGGGGCCGAGTTTGACTTTAGGTTTAGGTCATTTGTGGAAGTGGGAAAGTAGTTGAGGGTTTTGGAGCATATCACTAAGCACATGAAGCAAGAGGCTCATTAAGCAACGCCTCATCCCTCCTTGATAGTATTGGCTTTTCCAAAAGACTCAATGTGATCTTGGATCACTAAAATATAAAATGAAGAGTCTTGAGCTTTAAGCTTGAGCCAATCCTTTGTCCTTAGCATCTTGAAGGAGTTCCCACATCCTTTAGTCCATGCCACTCCATTGTTGAACTTATCTGAAACATACTAGATAAAAGTGTTAGTCCAACAAGAGATACGTTGACATTAATTACCAAAACCACCTAGGGAGCACTTGTGCTTTCAATCTCCCCCTTTTAGGTAATTGATGACAACATACATCAAAGCTTTAGATAAAGATATAAAGAGTAGCAAGTAAAGCTTTGGAAAGACATGTAACAAACATAGGCTCCCCCTATATGTATGCAATCATGTGAATATGGAATATAGAAGCATGTGAGAGCATAACCATGATAGAGTAGGCAATGTGTTACATGTATCTTGGCCATATGCATCAGAGCAAAGAATATTAAAGAGAATACCTTCATGCCCATGAGTCCTTCTTGCAAACAGTATGTACATCAGCAAGAATTCCTCATACACATGATTGTGATGCATATACTTACCTTGAGGTCTTGAGTTGGCTTAGGATGAAATGAACCTGCGTAAACAAGGTTAGATAACACAGATACATCTACTAGCCAGAGCAAACAGAAGAAACCACAAGAATACCAGGGATGACATGTAGAGAGTGAGTACTAAGTACCACATTGGATTACACATGTCCCCAAGAGTAAAGATATGCAACGAATTTAAATGTTTTCTTTCCCTTAGATGTCTTGCTCCCCCTGAATCTAGCATGGGATACTGGGAGAAGATAGGGAATAGAAAATCAGAGCTGAAAGATATGAATGATGATCAGAGCTAATGTATGCTAATGCAAATAAGCACAATAGATCATATGAACATGCCTCTCCCCTCAAGAAGACATGTGGGCATCTCTCCTCTTGAACACCAAGCATCTGGGATCCTTGAGAAATACTTTATACTTAAGTATTCTCTCCCCCTTGAGGATCTTTCTCCCCCATGAGGATCTCACTCCCCCATAAGAAGGTGATATACTCTTTCTTTGATGTGATATCTCTAAGTGATAAGCTTTGATGTGATCTCTCTCTCCCCCTTTGACATCAATTTCCAACAAGGGCTTCCTGGAATCTGTCGAATGGGTCTGGTCCTTGAGTCACAGCACAAAGCAATGATAAAAATGTGATGCTTGTAGAGGACAAGATTCATTGAGTGGAGCTGGATCAGAAGAAACATAGAATATGTGGCAAACTGATTTTCCTGATGTGAAATCGGTGGCACCGAGTGGTATGTTTCGGTTGTACCCAAAGGATTCGGTTGGACCGAAAACAACAAATCGGTGAAACCGAGTTCATCGCAGAGAAAACACTTGTCACCTCAGCTCACTAGACTAGTAAGATCTCACAAAGATTTGCAATGAATTAGATGCAGAAAATGCAGAGCAAACAGAAAGAAATCTAGATGAAGTCAAATATGCATGAGCCAAATGCAAAAACACAGAAAAGAACACAAGATAACTTCATCTAGAGATGGTCGGCGACAAAGTCACCTATGTTAGAGTATATTGACTTAGGAGTCAAGTGAGATCACTTGATCATAGGTCATACTCATTGAGGGAGTCCTGGACTAGGGGGTGTCCGGACAGCCAGACTATCGATATCCGCCGGACTCCCAGACTACGAAGATAGAAGATTGAAGACTCTGGCTCGTGTCCGGAAGGTACTTTACTTGGCGTGGAAGGCAAGCTTGGCAATACGGATATGTAGATCTCCTACCATTGTAACCGACTCTGTGTAACCCTAGCCCCTCCGGTGTCTATTTAAACCGGAGGGCCGTAGTCCGTAGGACACAACATTACATCTCAACAATCATACCATAGGCTAGCTTCTAGGGTTTAGCCTCATTGATCTTGTGGTAGATCTACTCTTGTACTACCCATATCATCAATATTAATCAAGCAGGACGTAGGGTATTACCTCCATCGAGAGGGCTCGAACACAGGTAAAAACATTGTGTCCCTCGTCTCCTGTTACCATCCGCCTAGACGCACGATTCGGGACCCCCTACCCGAGATCCGCCGGTTTTGACACCGACATTGGTGCTTTCATTGAGAGTTCCTCCGTGTCGCCACCAATAGGCTCGATGGCATCTTCAATCTTTGACGCTGTCGGTAGAGACTTTCCTCCCGGACAGATCTTCATATTCGGCGGCTTTGCATCGCGGGCCAACTCTCTTGGCCATCCGGAGCAGATCGAAGCTACGCCCAGCCATCAGTCGATTTGAAGCCTAAACTTCACGGCCGACGATCGCGGAGACTTAATCTTCGACGGACTCGAGCCACACCAAGCGCCGCCTTGTGACGATGGGCATGATCTAGCTCGCCGCGCCACGGTGCTTTGGCGGCAAGACTTGAATCCGCCCGGCTACTTGCCCGAGCCGATCGCCCATGACGAGGGTCGGTGGATAGACGCCACGGGGCTTCAACATCTACGGCGATGGAGCCAAATACCAATCTTGTCCCCGCGAATTGTGATCCCGAGGCACCGACTCCTTGCGGACTCGAGCCTCCCGCGCCCGCCAATTAAACAGATTAGGCGCCGGTTATGGAATTCACCGCCGCGGACATCTTTCAACACTCGCCTTTTGGCGATATCTTGAATTCTCTGAAGCATCTCTCGCTATCAGAGAATCTGGCGGACTATGGCGGGGCGGTTGGAGTTCGGACGACGAAGAAATTCGAGCCCACCCACCACCCACTTTGTAGCCACTGTTGAGGACCTAACCGACATGCTAGACTACGACTCCGACAACATCGACGCTATGGACGATGATGCCGGAGACGATCAGGACCCAGCGCCCACAGGACACTGGAAGGCCACCTCGTCATCTGACGCCTACATGGTGGACACCCGAAAGAAGGGATGGCGAAAAAGCAGCGGAGGAAGATTCTTTGAAGAAGCAGCCTAAACGCCGGCGTCAGCGGCGCCGCTCTAAATCCCGCCACAACAAGAATGGAGAATCCGGCACGGGAGACAATAATACTCCGGAGAGTGCCGAAGACGACCTCCTCCTGCAAGATTTAGCGCAGGAGGACGCAGAAGCAAGCCCTCACGATAGGGCGGCAGACGAAGGGGTTGAGGACGATAACTATATGCCTCCCTCCGAAGACGAGGCGAGCCTCAATGATGACGAATTCGTCATACCCGAGGATCCGTCGAACAAGAGCGCTTCAGCGCAGCTCATAGCCACACAAATAGCTTAAAGAAAAAGCAGCAACAGCTTCAAGCTGATTAAGATCTGCTAGCCGATCGATGGACAGAAGTCCTCGCGGCCAAAGAGTATAAACTCGAACTCCCCTCCAAAAGTTACCCAAGACGCAAGCTGCTCCCCCGATTAGAGGAGGAAGCATACGCACCTTTATCACCAGCGCACGACATGGCTGACCGACCACCCCGTGGTCGCGACAGAGAAGCATTCAAGGCCCCAGCCAAGATCGTACCCCGACATCGATCCAGGAGTACGAAGCCAAAAGGGAACGCGCCGGACTTGCGAGACATCTTGGAGGACAAAGCAAGGCAATCCAGATCCATTTATGGATCAAGTGGGCGCCCTACGAGCCACGACGAATACCGTCGCGCGACATAACGCCGCCGAGCCGAACACAGCAGATAGCGCCCCTCGAGCTGTGTCGCGATATTGCCCAATCTGGGCGCCAGACACCCGTTATGCTTCACCGATGAAGTAATGGATCACCAGATCCCGAAGGTTCAAACCCGTGAACATCGAATCTTCGATGGCACGACAGACCCATGTGTGGATCAAGATTATCTTCTCCACATCCATATGGCCCGCGGCGACGATCTACACGCCATCAAATATCTCCCACTCAAGCTTAAAGGACCAGCTCGGCATTGGCTTAACAGCCCGCCCGCAGAGTCAATTGGGTGTTGGGAAGACCTAGAGGCCACGCTCCTTGATAACTTCCAAGGTACATACGTGTGACCTCCAGGCGCCGACGACCTAAGCCACATTATTCAACAACTGCATTTAATCGGCGGACAGTTTCGACACGGTTCTCGACGAAGAAAAATCAAATCGTCGATCGTGCGGATGCGAGGCCCTGCAGCCTTCAAACACAACATCCGGGACGAATGGCTAGCCCGGCACCTGGGGCAGGAGAAGCCGAAATCCATGGCAGCCCTCACATCATTAATGACCCGCTTTTGCGCGGGAGAGGATAGCTGGCTAGCCCGTAGCAATAATCTCCGCAAAAATTCTGGCAGTCCGGATTCTAAGGACAACCACGGCAGGTCACGACGAATCAAAAACAAGCGCCGTACTAACGGCGACGGCAAAGAGGATACGACAGTCAATGCCGGATTCCACGGCTCCAAACCCGGTCAACGGAAGAAGCCATTTAAAAGAACAACCCCGGGCCCGTCCAATCTGGATAGAATACTCGACCGCTCATGCCAGATACATGGCACCCCCGAAAAGCCAGCTACTCACACCAATAGAGATTGTTGGGTGTTCAGGCAGGCCGGCAAGTCAATTGCCGCACACAGTGACAAGGGGCTAAACAGCGACGACGAGGAAGAGACCCGGCCGCCGAACAACAGAGGACAGAAGGGTTTCCCCCCGCAAGTGCGAACGGTGAATATGATCTACGCGACCCACATACCCAAGAGGGAGAGGAAGCACGCACTATGGGACGTCTATGCGATGGAGCCAGTCGCCCCGAAATTCAATCCATGGTCCTCCTGTCCGATCACTTTCGATCGACGAGACCACCCGACTAGCATACGCCATGGCGGATTCGCCGCGTTGGTCTTAGACCCAATCGTCGATGGATTTCACCTCACAAGAGTCCTGATGGACGGCGGCAGCAGCCTGAACCTGCTTTATCAGGACACAGTGCGCAAAATGGGCATAGACCCATCAAGGATCAAACCTACTAAGACAACCTTTAAAGGTGTCATCCTGTGAGTGGAAGCCAACTATGCAGCTCACACACCGAGTGGTCTTCGATCCCGGATAATTTCGAGCGAAGAGTTAATCTTCGATATAGTCCCGCTCCATAGTGGCTATCATGCCCTGCTCGGACGTACAGCGTTCGCAAAATTCAATGCGGTGCCGCATTATGCATACCTAAAGCTCAAAATGCCGGGCCCTCGTGGAGTCATTACGGTCAATGGGAATACGGAACGCTCCCTCCGTCACGGAGGAACATACACGCTCTCGCGGCGGAAATCTGAGCAGCCTTCACGGCAATTCTCTAGTCCGCAACTAAAAAGCGGACACATTAAAGCGCCGGGCAGCACCAACCAAGACCACCCGGCGCGATCGAGCATCGCAGAGTAATACGGCCCCACCCTCGCCTGCGTAGATATCACAAGAATAACACTCGCGTACATCATTACGCTTTGGAGATACCATGGGCGCAGGGGAGGGGCTTCACCTCAAGGATGGAAAAGTGCGGCTCGACCGCACCAGGGGCTCGTGCTAGCGCCCCCCTTGGTGTTATTTTTTTATCTTTTCTTTTTATATATGCAGGACTCTACCAAATAGAAGCCCGGCCTGTCGGCGAACTTGCCGAACTCACGATACAACAGTCAGGGATTAAAGAAGGCGACGACACTCAGGTGGTCTCCATTACGAGCATTAAATTCAACTACATACACCAAGTCTGCGGCTTATCCTCAAGGGGACACGCTAATTTAGTCCGAATCCTTGCTTATCAAGACTATTTGTATCGGTTAAACTTTATTAGCGTAACTTCATCATAAATAACGCAGCACTTACTTTTTGCAAGCTTATTACCTTTTCACGGCAATCGCGTTATCCTTTACAAATGTTCACCATGTGACATATTGCACCCGTACACTTTGGTACGGTCGAATACACCAGGGGCTTCGGTTCCCCATATTACGGTGTGATTAAGTCCGAACACTTTCACAAAGTGCGGCACCCCGAACTTATAGCATTATATGAATCAGCTCAATCATGTCTTGGGTCAATAGTTGGGTTTGCCCGGCTCCTATGTTTTGGTGCCTTACGTTCCGTTCCGTCGGCTAAGGTAGCACTAGGAGAACCACTGCGATTGCGCCCCGGTTCGGCCGGGTTAACGCCTCTGTGGAGAAAGCTAAAACTGACTGGCATGATAAGGCGAGAGACTGGTCGCTGTTCGAGAGGTCTTTTCGGGTCCCTAAAGACTCATGCCGCTTCGAGCGAAGTTCCGGATTATGTCCGACGAAGGTGTGGATAGTGCCCCGGATTCGGTCTTCCGAATACCAGGGGCTTCGCCGAAATTTAAAATTATAGAATTCTATGGCTAAGTGAGAGTGTTCAAGCATTATAAGTCCGGTCGCCTGGTTCGTCGTGTTGAGCGCCTCCCTAGATGGACCCAAAGATGGGAACAAGAGTGCTCAAGTTTATCACCGAACACCCCAGCACTCGTGGCTCGGGGGCTGAAGCCAACGACTTGCCATCTCTCAGATTTAACAAACGGCCGCATAGAAGGTAATATTTAAATTAAACAAAGCGTTGCTCATAGCGCATATAAACTTAGTTTTCGTGCACGTGATAAACACACAATGAAGTTCAATCAAGGATTACATTAAGGGGACACTCATCCGCGATATCGCGGGCTCCTTCAGACTACTTTATAATATCGCTCCAACAGACGGTGCTCCTTGCCCGGCGCGGCGGATCCGTGAGAAGCTTCTCCGCATCCAGCTTGCCCGATTGCACCTTTATGCGGGCAAGGGCTCGACGAGCGCCTTCAACACAAAGCGGGCGCTGATCACATCCAGCCTAGGGCATGCATCCACTAGCCGCCAGACTAGGCCAAAGTAGCTGCCGTGCATGGCTGACCAACCACAAATGGACTATGAGGCCCTTCATAGCCTCTTCACTACCTTGTGGAGTTCGACCAGCCGCTTCACCGGTCGCTTGGGGGCACCGGATGGCGGCCTCGGCAGATCGAGACCGAAGACCTTCTCCGTTGAGCTCCCTCCTCGCCACGATAGAACGCAGCGGCATCGACGACTCTGCGCAGATCTGCAAATGCCCTGGAGAGCTCCGAATTCGGGTAAGTATCCGTAATTTACATTAACATGCTTGCTCTGCATGAAAACGCCTTACCGCTGCTATCTTCCTCATGTCCTCTACCTCCTCACGGGCCCTCCGGGCCTCGGCCTTGGCGGATTTACACTTTCGAGAGCGAGGCAAGCTCGGACTCTCGAGTCTTGAGTCACGCCCAAACTCTCATGCTTTTTCATGAGAGCCCGGAGCTCTTGCCGAACCTCCGCCACCAGCGCTGCTTGCTTTTCTCGCCATCCGCTCCATGGTCGCATTATGCTCGCCACGGACACGGCATCTCTCGTGGCTGCCACCTTGTTCGTGGCCCCGCATTGCACATTTTATCCTTGTTAATCTTGTTTGCAACCAAAACCCTTTTACAGAAGGCACATATTTAAAGTGGTGTTCTTCACCTTCTTTTTCCTTGAGCTGCCTCTTGGCATGGCCGAGCTCTTGCTCGACCGCTCAAGGTCCTTCTTCAGCCGACCTCCACTGTCAATGCGGCAGAAGTCAACAAATACAGCCTGCAAACCCATATTTTAGAAACCCCGTATATCTTGTTAAAGATCCTCGGTCCGCTTTTCTTTCCGAACACCGGACTAAGCATCAAGGGCTACCGTCTATGCGGTGTTATATCGCTTAATTTTAAACTTCTTACCTCAAAGCTTTAGAAGGCTGTTGCAGGCTTCAGTCACCCGCCCTTGGCAAGCCGGACCTTCTCAATCACCGCACTCATGAGAGTGCGGTGTTCTTCCTCAATGGAGGCGCCTTGGCGCCCAAAGAGTTGTCAGTGCCTCCGGTTGGGCGGAGGCCGCCGACGTCACGGTCCTGCCCCTCCTTCGAGGGGGTTGCTTGTCGGACTCTGGAACCGCTGCGGGTTCGAGTCGAGTCCGCGCAAAGTCCGGAGGCTGCTCGACGGCGCCCGAGCCTCCTCCGGCGCGTCCCCTATGGGATTCCGCCTCGTCGTCTTCGGCGTGGGGTAGAGGCGTCGGCATGGAATTTACATCCGATGGCGCCAACGACCCTCATCGAGTCGAAAGTCGCCACCGCCGGACTAAAGAAATAGTGCGGCATTAGAAGGACACTGTGACATGCTATAATACGGCATATGAATGATCCGGCAACTTACGATTTTGCCGGACGCCGAGCCCTTGAGGCCTCCTCCTCGCCAACGCTGATGTTGGCGAAACCGTCCGGGGATGGTTCTCCCCTCTTGGACCCTTCGTCGCCCGATTGGGGAGGCCTTCCTCTTCTTCTCCCCTCCTCCGGGAGAGTACTCCTCCTCCTCTTCCTCGTCTTGGGGAGGAATCCTCGTCGTCGTCGACGCTTGATTCTGGGAACTCTTTGAGTCCCGTGGCCACCTTCTTGGCCTTCTTCTCCAAGACCACGTGCGGTGCCGAACCAGCAACCTTGCTAATTGGGCGTTCATCGGGTTCTTCCGCATGGGAGCCGGATGATAATCAGCTCGGCCTTCTCCATCCATTCTGTCAAAGGAAAGAGGCGATTAAAAACCTCGCTAGAGTCAATCTAAATTACTGCAAGTGTCCCGTAATGGGGTCGAATCACTTACTCCGTCGACCGGAGACCGCAAGCTGAAACCGCGGTCTTGATCATGGATGCGGCGATCAGCGCTCTTGAATAGCACCCTCGTGCACCTTCATATGTTGTATCAAGAGCCCGCCAGCGCTTGGTGCTGTTCCGGATTAAACTCCCACGAGTAAAAGCCCTTTCTTGGCATGGGAGAATCACGGAGGAGCATGACCTGACTACGCCGACGAGCCGGAGCCCATTGCTCACCAGCTTTTTGATGCAGTTCAAGTCCCGCCACCTCCACGGGTTACCCCACCGCAAGCCCTTCTCTTTCCGGAGGTGAGCTGCGTGGGGATTCCAGATCTGAATTCGGGGCCGCCGCCCATGTAGGCTCGCGTGGCTCGGTGATATAGAACCACCCGATTGCCACCCCTTGACGGAGTCCACGAAGGTCCTTCTAGTTAAGGGACGTTGGGCGGCTGCCCAACATAGCGCCTCCGATTCGCTTGCGCCCCTTCACGATCTTCGCTTGACGTTGAAGGTCTTGAGCCATAGGCTGAAGTGGGGCCGGATGCAGAGAAAAGCCTCGCACACAACAATAAACGCCGAGATGTTGAGGACGAAGTTCGGTGCTAGATCGTGGAAATCCAGGCCGTAGTAAAACATGAGCCCTCGGACGAATGGATGGAGCGGAAAGCCCAGTCCAGCGGAGGAAGTGGGGAAGGAAAACGACCCTCGTGAGGTCTGGGGTAGGAACGAGCTGCCCGCGTCCGGGCAGCCGATGCGCAATGTTTCCGGAGAGGTATCCGGCGTCGCAGAAGTTTGGTGATGTCCTCCTCCTTGGCGGTGGAGGTCATCCACTTGCCTCCCCTCCGCACATGTTCGGAGAAGGGTCGAGGCGGAATGCGCGAGCTTGAGCGTTGGAGCTTGGGTTCGCAGGGCGGATGAGCAAAGGAGGAAGAAGGCGGGGTGAGAAGGTAAATCCTTATCCCTTATATATAGGCGGACAAAACTATCGTCCCTCACCGCCCGGTAAAACTCGCTTAATCCCCAAGCGCCACCATCAATGGCGCGGTTGGGTTACCCACACACGTATTGATGAGGATCCCGAATAAAGGGAACACGATCTCGCTTGACAGACGTGCCAAGGAAGCCGCTTTGCTAAACGTCTTTGAGGTGGAATAGTAAAACAATTAAAACGAAGGCTTGGCTGCGGTGTGATGTCATGCCGCATAATACGCCGCCAGATTGGATCGGTGTATGTGTTTTATTCTCTCTCGTTGGAATGTGGAAATTATTTTGTAGAGCCGACACTATCCTGGTGTTCATTATCTTCTCTGGATTATTCAAGGGAGGAACCCGCCTTGCAATGCCGAACATTATGCACGCCGGACTTATCGTCATTGAAGACCGGTTCAGGCTCTTGAGGAATCTCGACTAGGGGTGTCCGGACAGCCGACTATCGATAGTCGCGGACTCCCGCATCACGAAGATAGAAGATTGAAGACTCGGCTCGTGTCCGGAAGGTACTTTACTTGGCGTGGAAGGCAATCTTGGCAATACGGATATGTAGATCTCCTACCATTGTAACCGACTGTGTAACCCTAGCCCCTCCGGTGTCTATATAAACCGGAGGGCCGTAGTCCGTAGGACACAACATTACATCTCAACAATCATACCATAGGCTAGCTTCTAGGGTTTAGCCTCATTGATCTAGTGGTAGATCTACTCTTGTACTACCCATATCATCAATATTAATCAAGCAGGACGTAGGGTATTACCTCCATCGAGAGGGCCTGAACCTGGGTAAAAACATTGTGTCCCTCGTCTCCTGTTACCATCCGCCTAGACGCACAGTTCGGGACCCCCTACCCGAGATCCGCCGGTTTTGACACCGACACTCATCGTTTAAGCTCAAAAATGGGGTTGCCATTTTTAGTTAAGCATCTTGATGTATTCACATCTTGTTGAGTTGCTTTAGCTCATGACTTGGAGTAAAGCTTCTCTAAGATGGAATAACATACCTTGGTTGGTGGTGTTGTCCATGTAGTTGAACTTGTGTGGGTTGCTCAAGGTTGATGTAGCTCATCAAGAATTTGGAGCACCACTTGGAATTTGAGTCCATATACCTACATGGGTTAGTTCTTGCAAGGAAGAGCACTTGTGTATCCAAAAATGACAATCATGAAGCTCAACATAGAGTTTGTCAAAGGATATGCTTGAGTGGTTTTTGTGCTTCCTTGTCTTCAACCACCATAGCGTAGAGACTTGGTGATGTAGAGATTGCTCAAGATGTGAGTAGATTTCCATCCCATGGAATTTGATTCAACCAAGTACCTACATGGGTTAGATAACATGCAAGATGCAAATATATCCAAGACATAAGATTGTGATCATAAGAGAAATATCAAGGATTAGTCATAAGCTCATGTCTTGCATGTATCCAATGGAGTTTCTACTCCAAGTTTGAAGCATCAATGATGTTCAATTCTCCTCTTAACCTGCAAAACACTTTCTCATCAAGAGATTTAGTGAATATATCCGCTAATTGCTTTTCGGTGCGAACATGCCTAAGATCAATGTCACCCTTAGCAACATGATCTCGAATGAAATGATGACGGACTTCAATATGCTTAGTTTGAGAATGTTGCACAGGATTATGACCAATTTTGATAGCACTTTCATTGTCACAAAGCAATGGAACATGTCTCACATATATCCCATAATCTTTAAGAGTTTGGGTCATCCAAAGTAATTGAGCACAACATGAACCATCGGCAATGTATTCCGCTTTGGCGGTGGATAAGGATACTGAGTTTTGTTTCTTGGAGGACCAAGACACAAGAGATCTACCAAGAAGTTGACAAGTACCCGAGGTGGACTTTCTATCAACCTTGTCTCCGGCATAGTCCGAGTCGGAATAGCCAACAAGATCGAAAGAGGCCCTCTTAGGATACCAAATGCCAAAATTTGGAGTATGGATTAAGTATCTCACTATCCTTTTCACGGCCTTAAGATGACATTCCTTAGGAGCAGCTTGATATCGTGCACACATGCACACACTTAGCATGATATCGGGACGTGAAGCGCATAGATATAACAATGAACCAATCATAGAGCGATAAACCTTTTGATCAACCGTTCACTATCTTTGGTCAAATCAATATGTCCACTAGTAGGCATGGGTGTAGACATACCTTTGCATTCTTGCATATTGAACTTCTTGAATAAGTCCTTGGTGTACTTCATTTGAGAAACAAAGGTACCTTCCTTAGTTTGCTTGATTTGCAACCCAAGAAAGAATTTGAGTTCACTCATCATAGACATCTCAAACTTCTCCGACATTAGCTTCCCAAACTTTTCACTAAAATGAGGGTTAGTTGAACCAAATATAATATCATCAACACAGATTTGGCACACAAATAGTTCTCCATTAACCCTTTTAGTAAAAAGTGTGGAATCAATTTTCCCAATTTCAAAGCCTTTTTCAATAAGGAACTTGGTCAAGCATTTATACCATGCTCTAGGAGCTTGTTTAAGACCATAAAGAGCTTTGTGAAGTTTGTAAACATGATTGTGTTTCTTAGGATTGACAAAGCCGGGAGGTTGCTTAACATAAACTTCCTCCTCTATTTCACCGTTTAGAAAAGCACTTTTAATGTCCATTAGGTACAAGGTGATATCATGATGATTAGCATAGGCAAGTAAGATGCGAATGGACTCAAGTCTAGCAACGGGAGCATAAGTCTCACCATAGTCCATACCTTCGACTTGTGTATAGCCTTGGGCGACGAGACGTGCTTTGTTGCGAACTACTTGTCCATCTTCATCTTGCTTGTTGCGAAACACCCATTTGGTACCGATGACGTTGTGGTTGTTGTCGGGCTTCTCAACCAATGTCCAAACTTGGTTCCTCTCAAAGTTATGTAGCTCTTCATGCATGGCATTTATCCAATCCGGATCTTCCAATGCTTCTTCAACCGTCATAGGTTCAATGCTAGAGATGAAAGAATAGTTTTCACAAAAGTTAGCTAAACGAGTTTTAGAGCGAGTGATTCTCCCGGTTTGAATGTCATTGTAGATTTGCTCGACGGGATGATCATTAGCAATTCTTGCTCGAACTCGTGAAAGCTTTTGCTTGGGTCTTCGTTGAACATCTTCTTCATCTTGTTCTTCTTCTTGGCCTTCTTCATTGTTGGCATTGTCGTTCTCTTGTCGTGGTGGAGAAGGAGGTTGTTGACGTTCATCTTGATGCACTTCCTCGTTTTCTTCATCTCGGTGTGTCCCACTTGTGGATGCTTCCGTATCAACTCTTGGTTCACCTTGTCGTGAAGTAGAAGCTTCCACTTGGACGGACGAGGTACTCTCCTTTACCTCCGTTGGACGAACCTTGCCAATAGCCAAGTCTTGGATTGCTTTCGAAGGATCTTTGTCTCCTACATCAATTGGCAATTGCTCTACTTGCGAGCCGTTAGATTCATCAAACTTCACATCTACCGTCTCTTCAACCTTTCGAGTGAAATTGTTGTAGACACGGTAAGTGTGAGAGTTTGAGACATAACCTAGTAGGAAGTCTTCATGAGATTTAGGAGCAAATTTAGAGCGACGATGCTTATCAAGAATGTGGCACTTTGAGTCAAATACTCGAAAGTATCCATCTTGGGGTTTGTTACCGGTGAGGAGCTCGTATGCCGTCTTGCCGAGTAGCCTGTGAAGATACAAGCGATTTGTTGCATGACAAGCTGTCTCAACCGCTTCTGCCCAAAAGTGCTTCGGTGTCTTATACTCATCAAGCATCGTTCTCGCCATTTCGATGAGCATCCAGTTCTTCCTCTCAACAACTCCGTTTTGTTGAGGTGTGTACGTAGCCGAGAACTCGTGTGAAATCCCTTCTTCGTCAAGAAAGGTGTCCACATTTATGCTCTTGAACTCCGCTCCGTTGTCGCCGCGAACCTTCTTGATCTTCACTTCAAATTGATTTTGGGCCTTCCTAGCGAAGTTTTTGAAGATCTTTTGGACCTGCGATTTATCATCGAGAAAGAACACCCACGTAAATCTTGAAAAACCATCAACTATAACTAGACCAAAAGAATTTCCACCGAGACTCTTGTAAGAGTTGGGACCAAAAAGATCCATGTGAAGTAGCTCAAGTGGCCTCCTTGTGGTCATGATGTTCTTCACGGATGCCTTCCTCCAACCTGTTTACCGCCTCGACAAGCGCCGCAAAGTCTATCCTTATCAAATATGACATCGTTAACTCCAAGGATATGATTTCCTTTAATAAGCTTGTCAAGGTTTCGCATACCAACATGACCTAATCGTCTATGCCATAACCAACCTTTTGAGGATTTAGCAATGAAGCAAGTTTTAGGTTGGGCCTTTTTAGTGAAATCGACAATGTATAGATCACCTGTACGCACGCCGGTAAAGACCATTTTATGATTGTCTCGACGAAACACTTGGCAATCTACTTCAGTAAATAGGACATTGAAACCGAAATCAGCAAGTCTAGATACTGAAAGTAAGTTGTATCCAAGAGATTCAATGAGCATGACATTTTGTATGGAGCTATCATGTGATATGGCCACCTTACCGAGGCCAACCACCTTACCCTTTGAGTTGTCACCAAAAGTGACATACTTTCGAGGACTATCATTATCAGCAAGCTCACGAAACATGTCTTTATCTCCGGTCATGTGATCGGTACATCCACTATCAAGAACCCATTCCTTTCCTCCTGACATATATCCCCGAAGATTTGCCATAAGACCAAAATGTCTCATTGCATCATCAAGATCGAAGTCACTATCATCATCCTCGTCATAGTATCCATGTTCAACATCATCATGTGGTGGATCAAATCCTAGAGAGGGTGATTCATTAGAATGAGTTTGACAATGATCTTGCTTATGAATTTTTATAGCTTCGGAAATAATATCACTAATAATTTCAACATTTCCTTTGGCACGCATAAGGTTTGTAAGCTCAAATAGACGATCACCAAACATAGGATCACTAGTATTCATCTTACTCAAGGCAATAGACTTTTGAGAATTTCATCAAGATTTTTCAAGGAATAATATGGAAATCGTTCCTCAAGAAATTTCCATATAGTGTAGGCACACTTAAGAGTAGGCAAACATCCAATCAAGTTTTTAGGCAATCCTCTAATGATAAGTTCGGCAGATCTAAGATTCCTAATCATGTCAATTGACTCATCATGGGTAGATGCATAGGATCAACATAAGGTGCACACGGGCTAGCAATGTACTTGTTCAAATGATATTGATTGAAAATTACAAGCATCTCATTTGTCCACTCATGAAAATACTCTCCATCAAGAATAGGCACTCTATGTCTAAGACTCCCCAAAGTAGACTCATCCATCTTCCTCCAATGGTGATTAAACCAAGGCAATGGAGACCAATGCTCGATACCACTTGTAGGACCTTGAGAAGAGGTGTCTAGAGGGGGGGATTAGACACTAAGTACCAAAGTTGCAGTTTTTAAGTTTCCTTAAGTTTAAGTGGAGATTAGGCACAAGTTTAACATTCACAATACATATCAAGCTAGCATGCAAGAGTATATGGGTAGCGGAAAGTAAAGCATGCAACTTGCAAGAATGTAAAGGGAAGGGTTTGGAGGATATAAACGCAATTGGAGACACGGATGTTTTTGGCGTGGTTCCGATAGGTGGTGCTATCGTACATCCACGTTGATGGAGACTTCAACCCACGAAGGGTAACGGTTGCGCGAGTCCACGGAGGGCTCCACCCACGAAGGGTCCACGAAGAAGCAACCTTGTCTATCCCACCATGGCCGTCGCCGACGAAGAACTTGCCTCACTAGCGGTAGATCTTCATGAAGTAGGCGATCTCCTTGCCCTTACAAACTCCTTGGTTCAACTCCACAATCTTGTTGGAGGCTCCCAAGTGACACCTAGCCAATCTAGGAGACACCACTCTCCAAGAAGTAACAAATGGTGTGTTGATGATGAACTCCTTTGATGTAGGGTGGAACCCTAATTCATCGATCTTTCACGTTTGGAGGGGATCCTACGGGGGAAACACGAAGAACACGCGGAAGCACGAGGGGAAACACGGGGAAAACGAGAGGAAATCACTCAACCAACAAGGAATCGATCACACAAGTGCTAGATCAACATACACACATGAGATCCACAAGATACATAGTCAACTAGGGTAAGGATACAAAGGAACCGTTCATCTCCAAGAGGAGGCCTTGATGTTCTTCCCTAGATAGGGGCCTTGAATCCACGAGGGGGATCTTCCCTAGATAGGGGTCTTGAATCACTGAGGATCTTCTCCTAGACGGAGGTCCTGATCTCCGAGGAGAAGTAACCGAGTGGATGAGCAAGGGCTCTCACACAAATATGAGCTAATCCAATGCTAACCCTCAAAGTGGGAGGAGGAGGTCTATTTATAGTGCTAAGCCACGAAGGGGTAAGTGAGGGGAAGGGGTACACGGCCTCGCCCAAGTCGCGCCACAGTGGGGTCCGGATGATCCGGATGGTGGCCCGGATGATCCGGGTGTCGGGGGTCCGGATGATCCGGGCGACCGTCCGGATGATCCGGCTTCGTCGAGGGGGCTTCTGTTGTCTTCGGTGCATTTACCCGGACGATCCGGGGGAGGGTCCGGATGATCCGGCTTGGCCCGGATGATCCGGACGGCGGCCCGGACGTCCGGCATGTCTTCAACAGCCGCTCCATCTTCTTCTTCTCCTTTCTTCCGTCTTCTCTTCCATGCTTGGCCTTGGTCCTTGGATTCTCCTTGGCCATCCTGGTTGTACCTGAGTGTATACAAGGTCCATGCATGAGGTAGTAGCCATGTCTCATATGCGGAAAGTGACGGTTCGAAGAGGAGTGAATTCACCTTGTGTCCGATGGCGCATAGTCGAGGTCTCATCTTATGTATCCTTGGGGCTTGGAGAGTAGTCGGAGTGTACATGGGGATGAACGTGGGATGCTCCGCATCATATCCCCCCCTTGGGAAAGATCCAACCTCGGATCGTGATCCTCATCACCATGGAAACGGTTGTCGTAGACGGACTTGTAGTTGGACGAAGTTGAAGGCATGGTGCAATCCGCGTAGTCCAAGGTGTCGCCGGAGTGATAGACATGCAAAAATAGCAAACACGAGCAACACTCGGAAATACAATGGTTAGCGCACACAAAGTGTCCATCATGTAAGAATGAGTCCGTGCGGCAAGATTGGTTGTGACAAAGCGCATGAAGCTTATCAAGATGATCTAGAATGAGATGCAAAGCATTCAATGGAGGAAATGCAATCATTGTGCACACAAATGTGTTGTAAATATGATCAATGCAACCATGGTGCAAAATGATGTCATAGTGAGACGGTTTATCAATAGCATGAATATGGCAATGGATGCTCCATATGTATATGTTATCATGCAATTGATGATGGGCAATATGATCATGATGTATGAATATGTCATCAAGGAATATCACAACAAATTTGCTAAGGAAGTGAACAAGCTCATATATCATGGATGACATGGTAATACAAGATGCAACAAGGCAATCATAATGTGAGTCAATCCATGCATAGGGTGCAAACTTGTGGTGAGCATGATATGTCCATCGAGCATGACAAGTATGAGCACAATCAACAAATATGGAGGTGTTGGTGTACCAAAGCTCAATGTCGAGGCATGAGTGGAGTGCCGAAGGTGCATCCAATAAGTGCGAGCGCTCCTCAATGTGAAGGTCCATAGAGCCAATCTCCAATGTTGCTCCTCCATCCAATAGATGTAATATGTAGACAACAAGAAGGAAACAACAATGAAAGAGTGACCCATCCAATATGCATATTTGAGGATTGCTCAAAGAGAAGGAGTTCACCTTAATGGGAATGTCGAAAATGTTGGTGTCGCACATCATGTATGCCTTCACATAACCAATATGTCGCATAACGGCATCGCCTTGTGAAACCTCCAAAATGAAAGGACATGACAAACACTGAAAAACAAATGAGGTTAGCGGAAATGCAAAACCTATCATTCGTGTGGTAAGATACCTAACAAGTGTATGCATCATGCTCATCATAAGAAAGTACAAGGAGCATTTCAAAGTATGGAGGCATATGATGTAAGAACATCCAAATACAAGAGGCTCAATCAAACAAGCATGCATCACAAGTATAGTGTCCAAGTCTCCGAGATCAATAAGCATAGCAAGTTGGCACTCAATACAAGGTGATATGAGAGATGCAACTAATGGAGACAAGAGACAATGATCATGACAAATCAGGTGAGAGGCATGAGCATATATGTCATCAACCCAAGAAAGCAAGTAATAGTGGAACATGGGTGATGCAACATAGCAAGCAATCATAGCAATCAAGTTAAGCAAGCTAGTAGTGCGAAGATGCAACATACTAGGAGGAATCATGGCAAGCATGTCATGTGTGCAAATAGTGGGCATGAATAATGCACATGACATATCACAAGCATGAAAGCAAGATGTGAGTAAAATAGCATCAATGTATTGGCGAGAGACCATATGCAAGTAGCAATGGGGCATCATGACTCTCCCAACACAACAAGCATCAATAGCATGGGGTACATGATAAACATGGCAAAAGCAACAAGGATCTCCACCAAGCATGCAAATACACATAGGGATATCATATTGGTCAATCATGGGTAGATGCAAGCAAGGGTCACAATTGCATGGCAAAGGCATAGGAGCAAGCATAACATGCAAAGTGAACACAATAGTATGGGCATAAGGTGACGAGTGGTAAATAACCCATAGGCGTGTGAGAGCCAAGTAGAGGAGTTGCGCGTAGTCCTTGCGCGAAGGGGATGGTGGTGAGGATAGTCCACGGGATCCCAAAGCATCGCTGCTCTCAAGAGCTCGTTTCGTCAACTCTTGGGATTGAGAGGTTGATGAGTATACATGAGTACCTACACAAAACAAAGACAAAGGGAAAATTGTGTGTGCGTGGTAAATGTACACATCATCCATCATGATGCGCACATGCATGTGTTTGTTAGCACAAAATAGCCAATGCTCAAATAAATGAGATGCGTGATATAGAAACATGTCATCCATCATGATAGGTTTGTTATTATGTATGGCATAATGGAGACTCAAAGGATGTAATGCATCATGAGAAATAGTGAGAGCATTGTTATTCATGGAATGCATAAGGTGCACGCAGTCATGGGAATCATGCAAAGTATGAAATGCATCAAGATCTCCTAATATGTATGAGGAAACTATGGGGGTCTCCTCATGAGCAAGAGTAGTAACATCACGTGGAGAGTATTGACAACATCCAAAACAATGCATATTTGGGACAATGTGATCATGGCATGACATATTGGATGAATTGCGCGAATCATGTAAAGGGAGCATGACAATATCATCACATGAAAAGCAAAAGCCAATGACCATCATCTCGTCATCTATGCCATAAGTGCAAATGGGATTGATTTTAATGGGGCATGCATAGTTACTATGTTGAGATTGAAATGAAGCAATATGGGAGATCTCACTCATAGCATATGACAAGTTCAATGGATTGTCAAGCATGAAGTGACCAATAGAATTTTCACATGATATCCTATGAAGCATAGCATCACAACTAGGCAACTCAACATGCTCATCATCATATTCATCATAGATAGGTAAGTCAAGGCATGAAGAAGTCTCACTAGCATGAAGCATGGTAATAGGTGGGTCAACATCATGGGAGCAATCAATATCAAGAGAGTCCACTAGTGGGACAAGAGAAGCGCCATCACCTATGTTACCTTTGGAGTGTCGCTCATGTGTTGTAGGTGAGGTGTTGAAGATCGTCTCGTTGTCATCTTCGTGTTGATGGAACCATGTGGGGGGTGCATTATCGTCCATCATGGCCATCGTCGTCTCCATAGGAGGTATGGACTCATCAATGGTAGGCGTGTTGTGACGCCCCCGATTTAATCGTACACTAATCATGCACGCAAACATGTACGATCAAGATCAGGGACTCATGGGAAGATATCACAACACAACTCTAAAAGCAAAATAAGTCATACAAGCATCATAATACAAGCCAGGGGCCTCGAGGGCTCGAATACAAGTGCTCGATCATAGACGAGTCAGCGGAAGCAACAATATCTGAGTACAGACATAAGTTAAACAAGTTGCCATAAGATGGCTAACACAAACTGGGATACAAATCGAAAGAGGCGTAGGCCTCCTGCCTGGGATCCTCCTAAACTACTCCCGGTCGCCGCCGGCAGACCGCACGTAGTAGTAGGCACCTCCAGTAGTAATCGCCGCCGACGGTGGCGTCTGCTCCTAGGCTCCAACATCCGGTTGCGATAACTAGAAAGAAAGGAAAGGGGGAAAAGGGGAGAAAGCAACCGTGAGTACTCATCCAAAGTACTACGCAAGCAAGGAGCTACACTACATATGCATGGGTATATGTGTAAAGGGCCATATCAAGGACCGAATCTGCAGAATGCCGTAATAAGAGGGGATAGCTAATCCGTCAAGACTACGCTTCGCAGCCTCCGCCTTGCAAAGATGTAGAAGAGAGTAGACCAAGTCCTCCGTAGCATCTCCAAGTAGCATCTCCAAGTAGCATCTCCAAGAGCATCGCATAGCATAATCCTACCCGCGATCCTCTCCTCGTTGCCTGTTAGAGAGCGATCACCGGGTTGTATCCGCACTTGGAAGGGTGTGTTTTATTAAGTATCCGGTTCTAGCTGTCATAAGGTCAAGGTACAACTCCAGGTCATCCTTTACCGAGGGACACGGCTATTCAATAGATTAACTTCCTGCAGGGTGCACCACATAACCCAACACGCTTGATCCCATTTGGCCGACACACTTTCTGGGTCATGCCCGCCTCGGAAGATCAACACGCCGCAGCCCCACCTAGGCACAACAGAGCTGTCAAGACGCCGGTCTAAACCTAAGCGCCGAGGTGCAGGGCCCATCGCCTTAGCACACACAAGACGTCATGAACGCGCCGAAGCGTAACTAGCCCCTTAATACAAGTGCGAAGCACGCTCCAATCCGGTAGCCGCCGCTCGATTCTTGACGCCAAGAAGGCTTCGCCGATACCACGACGCCGGGATACCCATAACTACTCCCACGTAGATGGTTAGTGCGATAGACCAAATGGCCGACTCGGATCAAATACCAAGATCTCGTTAAGCGTGTTATTATGAAGCAACCATGACACCGATCGAGGCAGGCCCACCTCTCGCCTAGGTGGTCTCAACCTGCCTGTCGCTCCGCCACAAAGATCCACACAGAGGGCCGTCGGGACAAAGGTCCTTTCAGCCCCAATCCGTGAATCACTCGCGGTACTCTTCGAGCGGACCCGACTTTAGTCACCATCTCGTAGTATGTATGTATGTATAGTATATACCGTGATCACCTCCCGAGTGATCACGGCCCAATAGTGTAGCAAGGCGGTCGACAAGAATGTAGGGCCAATGATGATAAACTAGCATCCTATACTAAGCATTTAGGATTGCGGGTAAGGTATCAACACATGTAGCAACAATGTCGCTATGCATCGTAATAGGATTATCGAAAAGCAAGAATATGCTACACTACTCTAATGCAAGCAGATAGAGGAGAATAGGCGATATCCGTGATCAAGGGGGCTTGCCTGGTTGCTCGGCAAGAGAGAGGGTCGCCAACTCCGTAGTCGTCTTGGGCGGCAGCAGTCGGTCTCGTAGTCTATCGAGAGAAGAGGGGAAGAAACAATGAATACCATGCAAACAGATGCATATCGATGCATGACAAGACAAGTAACGATGCTAGGTGTGCCTAATCGCGTAGTAGGTGATACCGACGGGGGAAAACATCCGGAAAGTATTCCTGTTCGCATTTTCAGCGAGAGAGCCGAGGGGAAAGTTGCGTGTTCGGTATGCTAGGGGTGTGTGGCGGACGAACGGGCTGCGTAACGGATTCGCCTCGCCGTTACGAGCAATTTTCATGTAGAAAGTATTTTCATCCGAAGTTACGATTAAAAGATATGATTTTCTAAAGATTTAAATCATTTTCTCGATTTTAATTATTTATTTAATTTCAACATTATCCAAAACAGTGTGGGATGACGTAGGCATGACATCAGAGTGATGTCAGCAGGTCAACTGGTCGGTTGACCAGTCAAACCAGACAGGTGGGTCCAGTGGGACCCACATGTCATTGACACGGTAATAACAAGGGGGTTTTAGACTAATAATTGGGTTAATCAGTGGGTGGGACCTAGTAGTCAGTGACCGTTTAGTTAATTAAATTAATTAATGAAATAATTAGCATTTTATCTTTTTACAAAATGTTTTAACTCACGCGGGCCCGCATGTCAGTGGCAATAGCTGCCACGTCAGCAGTTGACTGGGTCAACCCAGTCAACTAGGACCCGCAGGGCCCACTGGCAGTGGCTCTGGGGTGGCCCCAGGCCAACCACGTAGGCGGCGGCCGGCGTTTGGCCGCCGGCGACG
This sequence comes from Aegilops speltoides, assembly GCA_021437245.1. Taxonomy (NCBI): domain Eukaryota; kingdom Viridiplantae; phylum Streptophyta; class Magnoliopsida; order Poales; family Poaceae; genus Aegilops; species Aegilops speltoides. The sequence continues at coordinate 202,128,943 of CM038141.1, forward strand.
TCAGAACGCGGCGGGGGCACCCGGGCCTCGTCGGGATTTCGCTACACGGCGCCGTTTGGCGCGCCGCTTGGCCTAATCGAACGGCCACTCGATGCCGCGTCGAACGGGGGTGGTGGTATGGCCGGACTTGGCCGGAATCGGCACCGGCGACGAGCGGGCGGCGGCATCGTTCGGACATCATCGGGATCGCGCTAGAAGCACCAAACGCGCGCAACAACTTGCGTTCGAACCGCAGTGGCATTCGCGCCGCTTGGCGGTGGCGCTGAACCAAATGGTTGCCGAAACACGGCGGGCGACGAGCTCTGGCGGCGGCCTTTCGGGTGCTACGGCGGCAGCTAGCTAGGGCGCGAGCTAGGGGAGGTAGAGGGCAGAGGGGGGAAGGCAGCTCACCTAGCGGCACGCACGATGGCCGGTGAATGGATTAGTAGCTGCAGGGGCGTTGCCGGAGATGAAGAAGATCGGCGGCGAAGCTAGTCGGGGCAGAGGAGGAAGACGGCGGCGACGGGGGGCGTTGCGGGCGTCCGGCGGCCTGCGTCCTGACGGGGAGCCGTAGTTGATGGAGGCGGAGCGAGCGGACACGTCGGAGCAGCTTGGAGGTCGCGGTGGCCGCGAGTACTACGGCGGCGAGGCCATGGTGGCGCTCGGTTGCCGTGGGGAACGAGGGGGCGAGGTGCGATGGATCTGGAGGGGGGAGCGCAGGGACCGAGGGGGAGTGGGGGCGAGTGGGAGGAGGGACCGAGGGGGCGCTGCGTCGGCGTCCTTATCCACCCGTCGTCGCCGGCGAGAGGGTGCGGCGGGGACGCGCCCTGTTCCGACCCGGGTCGGGGGAACAGGGGAAGGGGACGCGGTGCGGGAGCTGGGCCGGCCAAGCTAGCTGCGGGCCCGAGGGGTTGGGCGGTGGCCGTGCGGGTGGGTTGGGCTGCCTGGTCCAGGGGGCTTCCCCCCTTTTTTTGTTTTTTTTTGTAATTTCTTTCTTTTATTTATTTTTCCTTTCTGTTTTATTTAGTTTTAGGGCATTTAGGGATTTTATAAAAGGGTGTTTGCTTCACCATAATTACCAGTGCAATATTTGGCAACCCCCGAACATTTTCGCTTTGACTTTTGAAAACTTAGGGTGTTTGTCACTAATTCATATCTTGAATTTGCAATGATTTTGAACTACCACTTGATTAGCAATAAGAATACGTATGACATGGCATCATTAGAAGAGTTTTACTGTAGCCTAATTATCCGGGCGTTACAAATCTCCTCCACTACAAGAAATCTCGTCCCGAGATTTAGGAGGTAGAAGGAAATAGTGCGGGGTATTCATCACGCAGGCGATCCTCACGTTCCCAAGTGGCTTCATCTTCAGAATGGTGCGACCACTGGACTTTGAGGAACTTGATCGCCTTCTGGCGTTATGGGCGTTCACTTGGTCGAGAATGCGGACGGATGCTCTTTATAGGAGAGATCCTGTTGCAACTCGAGCACTTCATGATCCACTCCTCGGATTGGGTCCTTGAAGCAACGGCGGAGTTGTGACACGTGGAACACATCGTGAACCTGAGAAAGGTTCGGCGGAAGCTCCAGTTGGTATGCCACTTTTCCACGCCTTTCCAGAATAGTGAATGGGCCAATATAGCGAGGAGCTAGCTTGCCCTTGATCCCGAAGCGGTGAGCACCCTTCATTGGTGTGACTCGAAGATAAGCCTTTTCGCCAAAGTTGATAGACCATGTCCTTATGTTTACGGTCATAATTACTCTTTTGGCGTGATCGAGCAGTTTTGAGATTCTCGCGAATAATGCGGACTTGTTCTTCGCATGTTGGATAATATCCGACCAAAGAGTGGACGCTCCCGCTTTCGACCAATTCGAGGGGTTCGCACTTTCGTCCATATAACACTTCAAGGGGCCATCTTCGACTAGCTTGATAGCTATTATTATAAGAGAACTCAAAGATACGGGAGAGATTCCTCCCATTTCTTGCGAAGGAAATAACACAAGCTCAAGCATGTCTTCGAGAACTTGGTTGACACGCTCAACCTGCCCTTGCGATCGAGGATGAAAAGCGAAGGAAAAGACGATGAGTGCCCATAGCTTCTTGGAAACTTGACCGAATCTTGAAGTGAATAAGCTGCCACGGTCCGAATCGATTACCAATGGAATACCGTGAAGCGAGACAACTCGACATGTAGAGGTTTGCCACCGACTAGCAAAGATCGCTTCCTTGACAGCCGTAAAATGTGCAACTTTAGAAAGTCGGTCAATGACAACAAGAATAGCATCATTACCTTTTTGCGATTTGGGAAATCCAAAGGATTAAGTCCATTTCAACATGGTCCCATTTCCATTCGTGAATAGAGATAGGTTGCGAGTTCCAGCGAGGCCTTTGATGCTCGCTTTGATACGACGACAAACGCCACACTCAAAGAACATAGCGAGCAATGTCTTGCTTCATGTTAGACCACCGTAATCTCGGCGAATGTCTTGGTACATCTTTGTACTACCGGGATGGATACATAGAGGCGATCATGAGCTTCTTTCATAACCTTCGAGGCATATCCAGGTTTTCCTCTTACTGGAACTACTAGGCGACCTTTGAAGAATAAGGTGCCATCATCGAATAATGATGAAGAATGAGGGCTTTCCTTCTTTGAGGTCGCGCTTAATCTTGTGGACTTCATCATCACATTTACGTATCCATTTGATGGTGTCCACAAGATCTGGTTTCATAACTGTGGTATTGAGAGAACCCACAGGAACAACATGGAGGTTCATCTTGCTAAACTCCTTAGGAGGGGAGCGAGCGCACCGGAGGAACAATATGGAGGTTCACTTTGAAATTCTTCAACAAGTGAGGGCTGAACCTTGTGAATCTGGAGGTGGTTGCAAGAAGACTTGCGGCTCAAGGCATCGGCCATTACATTAGCCTTGCACGTGTATAGGAAATACCCAAGTCAAAGTCTGCGACAATCTCCATCCATCTCTGCTGACGGAGGTTCAGGTCCGGCTGAGTAAACAGATACTTCAGACTTTGGTGGTCAGTGAAGATCTCGCAACGATTACCGAGAAGGTAATGTCGCCATCGCTTCATGCATGAATGACAAAGAAGAAGCTCGAGGTCGTGAACTGGGTAGTTCTCTTCGTGAGGGCGCAATTGCCGAGAGGCATAAGCAATAACTTTGCGGTCTTGCATTAGGACACAGCCTAATCCTTGATGGGAAGCGTCGCAGTAAATGACGAAGTCCTTCTTAGTATCAGGAGGAGCTAGTACTGGGGCAGAAGTCAACTTGTCTTTGAGTGCCTGGAAACTTTCCTGACATTTATCTGTCCATTGGAACTTGACGCCCTTATGCAACAGGTTAGTCAGGGGCCTGGCAATCTTGGAGAAGTTCTCGACGAATCGACGGCAATAGCTGGCGAGACCGAGAAAACTTCTGACTTGCTTGACATTCTTCGGAGGAGTCCAATCGAGAATAGCCTCTAACTCGCTCGGGGTTAACGGCAATACCATCCTTAGAGATGACATGTCCAAGATAGGTTACTTGGAAGCCGAATTCACACTTGGAGAACTTGGCATAGAGTTGATGCTCTCTAAGCTTTTCCGAACAAGACGAAGATGTTCAAAGATGTTCTTCTTCATTCTTGGAATATACAAGGATATCATCTAGATAAACCACGACAAATTTGTCGAGGTATTCCATAAAGATATAGTTCATCAGACGAGAGAAGGTGGCTGGAGCATTGGTTAATCCAAAAGACATGACGGTGTACTCGTATGAACCATAGCGAGTCACAAATGCGGTCTTCGGGATATCTTCTTCACGAACACGGATCTGGTGGTAACCCAACCTCAAGTCGAGTTTAGAGAATACTGACGAACCAGCCAGTTGATCATATAGATCATTGATCCGAGGAAGAGGATATTTGTTCTGAATGGTAGCTTGGTTAATAGGACGGTAGTCTTGGACCAATCGGTTTGTCCCATCTTTCTTCTTGACAAAGAGAGAAGGTGCTCCCCAAGGAGAGCAACTTGGGCGAATGAAACCACTTCAAAGTGATTTATCGATTTCCTCCTTAAGCTCAAGGAGCTCATGCGGCGGCATCTTGTAAGGTCGTTTGGCTATAGGAGTGGTGCCTGGTTTCAAGTCGATGACGAATTCGACAGCTCTAGCAAGGGGAATCCCTGGAAGTTCTTCAGGAAAGACGTCGAGGAAGTCACGAACGACGGGAATGTTTTCAATGCCCTCGAGTGGTGCGGCGTTCAATGCATTCAACGCATAGATCCTTGCCTCGGCATTCTGAACCAGACAAGCATTGTAGCTAATTATTTCATCAGAAGGGTGTAGCAGATGGACGGTCTTGGTGGCGCAAACGATAGAAGCAGTATGCGCCTTTAACCAATTCATTCCCAGAATGAGATCAATGCTACAAGACTTCAGTACGATGGGAGAGGCAAGGAATTCTAGTCCTTCGATCTCAACGGGGACGTCATGACTAACCATAGAGGTTTGACATTGGCCCGCAGGGGTGTGTACCACTAGTGGAGTGTTCATCTCCTCAGATTTAATGCCATGCATGAATGCAAATTCTGCGATATGAATGAATGCGATGCTCTGTATCAAATAAAACGGAAGCCGGTACTGAATTTACGAGGAGTGTACCCATCACAAGAGTGAGCTGGTCTTGAGCTTCGCTCAGATCAACATGGTTGGCATGAACACGACCATATGACTTGGCATTGTTGTTACGGGGCTGGATGTTTCCACGATTCTTTGGAAGGGCTAGTTGATTACGATTCGTTGCATTCCCTAGCACGGTGCCTGGTTGACCACACTTGTAGCACAGACCATTATTGGGAGGGGAACAGAGCTCGGGTGGTGGAGCCGAAGCCTTGGCTGCCTAGATGGTGGAGGAGGCGGGCGAGGTGCAAGATAGGTTTGCCTTTGGGGCGGAGTGCATTTGGACGGTACATGCTGTTGGGATCCAAATCTTACGCTCCTGAGGGCGGGCTCAAGATGAGCCCGTGTCACGGTTGCGCCTCTGAGAGCTCGTGTTCCCGCACCAGTCTCGACATTGATGGCCTTGTTCACCAAGGTGGCGAAATCGGCAAAGTCATGCACTAGAAGTGCGAGCTTGATGTCGCCTTGAAGGCCGTCACGGAACTTCTCCGTCTGCGTGCATCGCTTGCAATGTCTTCTTGAAATATAGCGGGACAAGTCCGAAACTCCCGCCGATAAGCTTCCACGGTTTTGTTGCCTCGGGTGAGGTTATGGAACTCACGCTTCTTCCCGCCCATGATCCCCGAGGAATGAAGCGGCACGAAGGCGCTTGAAAGTCGGCGGTGATGATTGTCCCAACGGGCGGAGTACGCTGTGGCTGTCCCACCATTGAGTGCGGGTCCCTTCGAAAGAAGGAAGCAAAGGTGACATAGCGGGCGGGGGCTACTTCAGCAGACTCCATCTCATAGGTGATGTCACGGAGCTACCATCAAGATCCAAATGGCTGAGTTGAGCTGCGGTACACAGCTGGGTTGAGGCGCATGAAATCTGTAGAGTCACTTGGGCTGGCTGCTCGCTCATATTGGGGCGAGAGAACGAGCCATCACATTCTCCATGAATGGCGATTCATCTCAAGTGTTGGATCATACCAGCCATGTACTCGTGTGGGGTGGGAAGTCGCCACCACGACCACGACCAATTGGTCTAACCATCCCGCTAAATATAACAGGGTAGTTCAAGATTGAGAAATTTGCATAAACAAGAATCATCCATGATGAAACATGCATAATGAAAAGGGGCACGACAGATACTACATAGTAGTCGGCATATCTTACAAAAGGGGTCGGACATAGAGTTCAGTACACAGAGTTCAGTACATAGACTAAGTCATCATAGGCGGCACGCAGGCTCGCGGCGAATGCAACTAATACTAATAAGTAAGACTACATCAGTCCCAGGAGGTACTGTGGAGGTAGTCGTAGCCCGACAACTGGTAGTGAGGCAACGGATAGTCCACGTCAGCGGTCTGGGGGCCGCGGATACTCTGGTGTGGAACCCGACGCTCAGGTGGCAGAAGAGGACCAAGTGCGGGAGAGTAGCCTCCCACCTCTGGCCAACCGACACCGTCGGGCATCACGGTCCTGGCTGGGTAGATCGCAGAACGCGGTAGCTGTCTAGATAGAACAAAGGGGTGCAACAGCGTCGAGCCTCAGAAGGTGCCGACGAGTGGTGTACAACTCGTGGCGAAGAGCTCGGTTAGCTCGGTCCAACCCATCGCGATGCGAACCAGTCTCGATGGTGGAAGGGCTCTCGAGTGACGGTGGAGTAGGCAGCGATGTAGTATCCTCCGCACCAACATCGATGCGATAGCAATGTGCCCGAAAGGGAAGTGTCCAACGCTGATACTTCCACGAAGACGTGTTAGAGCAAAGATAGGCAAGATCGTGAATCGCCATCTCGATGGTCACCCAACACCATGAGCGGTGTGCAGACGGTAGTGGAGTTATACTCCCGAGAGTAGAGGTGGACGATGGCACGGTATCGCTCTGGTTAAAGTCCCGGTACTCCTCATAGACGGTGTACTCGGGTGCCAACGATAACCCGGATAGGTCATCATCTCAGCTAGCACAAAGGTGATCTCGAGGCACCAATGGCCGTCGTGTGGCGCACGACCGCCTCGTGGGTTCCATCTGAAAATAAAGATGTTTCAATGGAGTCAAATGACAATGTGGTACTATTCAAAATACTATCTTACGTAATAACTATGGCTTATCCAACTTTGGGGTGAACGTGGTAACGGAACCTAATGTTAGAGTTAGTAAATTCGCTTAACCCGAGTAGAAGAGAGTTCGAGTCCCGAGTAAAGGTCGAGGAGTAAAAGATCCTAGTACCACCCAATGGCGACGTGGGCCCGTAAGGCTCACAGCCATGTTAGTAAAAGTTTTGTAGTGACTAGACTCGACTTCGGCCAAGGAGTGTGGAAGGGGATTCTACAGCAATGGCTCGATACCAACTTGGACGCCCCCGATTTAATCGTACACTAATCATGCACGCAAACGTGTACGATCAAGATCAGGGACTCACAGGAAGATATCACAACACAACTCTAAAAGCAAAATAAGTCATACAAGCATCATAATACAAGCCAGGGGCCTCGAGGGCTCGAATACAAGTGCTCGATCATAGACGAAGTCACGGAAGCAACAATATCTGAGTACGACATAAGTTAAACAAGTTGCCATAAGATGGCTAACACAAACCGATACAAATCGAAAGAGGCGAGGCCTCCCGCTCGATCCTCCTAAACTACTCCCGGTCGCCGCCGCCAGCCTGCATGTAGTAGTAGGCACCTCCAGTAGTAATCGCCGCCGACGGTGGCGTCGCTCTGGTTTCCAACATCCGGTTGCGACAACCGTAAAGAAAGGAAAGGGGAAAAGGGGGAGAAAGCAACCGTGAGTACTCATCCAAAGTACTACGCAAGCAAGGAGCTACACTACATATGCATGGGTATATGTGTAAAGGGCCATATCAAGGACCGAATGCAGAATGCCGTAACAAGAGGGGATAGCTAATCCTATCAAGACTACGCTCGCAGCCTCCGCCTTGCAAAGATGTAGAAGAGAGTAGATCAAGTCCTCCGTAGCATCTCCAAGTAGCATCTCCAAGTAGCATCTCCAAGAGCATCGCATAGCATAATCCTACCCGCGATCCTCTCCTTGTCGCCTCGTTAGAGAGCGATCACCGGTTGTATCCGCACTTGGAAGGGTGTGTTTTATTAAGTATCCGGTTCTAGTTGTCATAAGGTCAAGGTACAACTCCGGTCGCCCTTTACCGAGGGACACGGCTATTCAATAGATTAACTTCCTGCAGGGTGCACCACATAACCCAACACGCTTGATCCCATTTGGCGGACACACTTTCTGGGTCATGCCCGCCTCGGAAGATCAACACGCCGCAGCCCCACCTAGGCACAACAGAGCGGTCAAGACGCCGGTCTAAACCTAAGCGCCAGGGTGCAGGCCCATCGCCTTAGCACACTCAAGACGCTGATAACGCGCCGGAAGCGTAACTAGCCCCTTAATACAAGTGCAAGCTTACGTTCCAATCCGGCCGCCGCCGCTTCGATTCTTGACATCAAGAAGGCTTGGTGATACCACGACGTCGGGATACCCATAACTACTCCCACGTAGATGGTTAGTGCGATAGACCAAATGGCCGACTCGGATCAAATACCAAGATCTCGTTAAGCGTGTTATTATGAAGCAACCATGACGCCGATCGGGCAGGCCCACCTCTCGCCTAGGTGGTCTCAACCTGCCTGTCGCTCCGCCACAAAGATCCACACAGAGGGCCGTCGGGACAAAGGTCCTTTCAAATTTCAAACTGTGAATCACTCATGGTACTCTTCGAGCGGACCCGACTTTAGTCACCATCCGTAGTATGTATGTATGTATAGTATATACCCGTGATCACCTCCCGAGTGATCACGGCCCAATAGTGTAGCAAGGCAGACTGACAAGAATGTAGGGCCAATGATGATAAACTAGCATCCTATACTAAGCATTTAGGATTGCAGGTAAGGTATCAACACATGTAGCAACAATGTCAGGCTATGCATCAGAATAGGATTATCGAAAAGCAGTAACATGCTACACTACTCTAATGCAAGCAGTATAGAGGAGAATAGGCGATATCCGGTGATCAAGGGGGCTTGCCCGTTGCTCGGCAAGAGAGAGGGGTCGTCAACTCCGTAGTCGTCTTTGGCAGCAGCGTGGCGTCGGTCTCGTAGTCTATCGGAGAGAAGAGGGGAAGAAACAATGAATACCATGCAAACAGATGCATATCGATGCATGACAAGACAAGTAACGATGCTAGGTGTGCCTAATCGCGTAGTAGGTGATACCGACGCGAAGGGGAAAACATCCGGAAAGTATTCGGTGTTCCGCATTTTCAGCAGAGGAGCCGAGGGGAAAGTTGCGTGTTCGGTATGCTAGGGGTGTGTGGCGGACGAACGGGCTGCGTAACCGGATTCGTCTCGTCGTTCTGAGCAATTTTCATGTAGAAAGTATTTTCATCCGAGTTACGGATTAAAAGATATGATTTTCTAAAGATTTAAATCATTTTCTGATTTTAATTATTTATTTAATTTCAACATTATCCAAAACAGTGTGGGATGACGTAGGCATGACATCAGAGTGATGTCAGCAGGTCAACTGGTCGGTTGACCAGTCAAACCAGACAGGTGGGTCCAGTGGGACCCACATGTCATTGACAGGGTAATAACAAGGGGGTTTTAGACTAATAATTGGGTTAATCAGTGGGTGGGACCTAGTAGTCAGTGACTGTTTAGTTAATTAAATTAATTAATGAAATAATTAGCATTTTATCTTTTTACAAAATGTTTTAACTCACGCGGGCCCGCATGTCAGTGGCAATAGCTGCCACGTCAGCAGTTGACTGGGTCAACCCAGTCAACTAGGACCCGCAGGGCCCACTGGCAGTGGCCCCGGGTGGCCCCAGGCCAACCACGTAGGCGGCGGCCGGCGTTTGACCGCCGGCGACGTCGTAACGCGGCGGGGCACCCGGCCTCGTCGATTTTCGCACACGGCGCCGCTTAGCGCGCCGCTGGCCTAATCGAACGGCCACTCGATGCCGCGTCGAACGGGGTGGTGGTATGGCGGACTTGGCGGAATCGGCACCGTGACGGCGAGGCGGCGGCATCGTTCGGGCATCATCGGGATCGCTAGAAGCACCAAACCGCGCGAACAACTTGCGTTCAACGCGGTGGCATTCGCGTCATTTGGCGGTGGCGCTGAACCAAATGGTTGCCGAAACACGGCCGCGACGAGCTCTGGCGGCAAGCCTTCGGTGCTACGGCGGCGGCTAGCTAGGGCGCGAGCTAGGGGAGGTAGAGGGCGAGGGGGAAGGCAGCTCACCTAGCGGCACGCACGATGGCCGTGAATGGATTAGTAGCTGCAGGGCGCCACGGAGATGAAGAAGATCGGCGCGGCTTAGTCGGGCAGAGGAGGAAGACGGCGGCGACGGGGCGTTAAGGGCGTCCGGCAGCTGCCCCGACGGGAGCCGTAGTCGATGGAGGCGGAGCGAGCGGACACGTCGGAGCGGCTTGGAGGTCGCGATGGCCGCGAGTACTACGGCGGCGAGGCCATGGTGGCGCTCGGTTGCCGTGGGGAACGAGGGGGCGAGGTGCGATGGATCTGGAGGGGGCGCAAGGACCGAGGGGGAGGGGGCGAGGGGAGGAGGGACCGAGGGGCGGCGTCGGCGTCCTTATCCACCCGCTGTCGCCGGGCGAGAGGGTCTGGCGGACGCGCCTGTTCCGACCCGGCCTGGGAACAGGGAGGGAAGGACGCAGGGGAGGCTGGGCAGTGGGCAGGCCAAGCCGGGCTGCGGGCCGAGGGGTTGGGCGGTGGCCGTCTTGGGTGGGTTAGGCTGCTCGGTCCAGGGCTTCCCCTTTTTTTGTTTTTTGTAATTTCTTTCTTTTATTTATTTTCCTTTCTGCTTTATTTAGTTTTAGGGCATTTAGGGATTTTATAAAAGGGTGTTTGCTTCACCATAATTACCAGTGCAATATTTGGCAACCCCCGAACATTTTCGCTTTGACTTTTGAAAACTTAGGGTGTTTGTCACTAATTCATATCTTGAATATACAATGATTTTGAACTACCACTTGATTAGCAACAGTAACACAGATGACATGGCATCATTAGAAGAGTTTTACTGTAGCCTAATTATCCGGGCGTTACACGTGTCGTCATGTAGGAGACCTAGCACCAAAGGAGAAAACACACAAGGAGTAGAGGGTAAGTTGTTAGAAATCATAGTGGCCTCACGTGCCGTGTCAACTACCTCACTCTCTAAGTGTTGTGGCTCACTCACTCCCTCAAGGATGCTCTCACTCATATGTTTGTTGGAGTCACTCAAATGGCGCTCAACCTCACATAGGATGTGTGGCATGCTCTCTTGTGTGGGGCTAGTGGTGGTCACACTCATCCTCTCATAGGAAATGATCTCAATGTCACGTATGGTGGAGTCACTCATGTCACTCATGGGGTGGTGGCTCTCCTCACATGGCACTTGGGGCATCTCGACATATGTGGGTGTCGGAGGATGTTGGTGCTAATGTCTCCATGCTCAACTACGATCGTCGCCTTGGTTGAAGGGATAGTCCCATGCTCAACCTTCTTGTCACCGTCTTGTGGTTGGAGGTCCATATGATGTGGCACCTCATAGCTCGTCTCGATGACCGAAGGGATTTTCCCATGCTCACCATCTTCCTTGGGGGCTTCCAAGATGGAAGTGTCACCCTCTCTCGAGGTAGTCGCCTTGGACTTGATGAAGTCGATGTAGGCGCATTTCGTGGGAGGTAGGCGAAGATGCCGTACGTCCAAAGGCGAAGATGCCTTGAGAACACTTGGCGAAGATGCCGAAGTGGTTGATGTAGCCATAGCACCGTCTTGGTGGTGGTCGTCTCGCGGTCTTCTTTTGTTCTCTAGAAGCTTGGGCTTGGCGTGAAGTAGGTCTTGTTGGAACTTGTGCATTTGCGCTTGTGGAGCATCTTCATGATGATGATGTCGTTGTCGTGCTTGAGCTCGTAGTAGATGTCGTTCGTCGTCGTCGTGCACATGTTGCTTGGAGGTGACTTGCCCTTCATGGCGGTGATGATCATGAACGTGATGGTGATCGCCATGTAGATGTGGACGAGGACGATTTGCACTTGCATCTTTTTCGCGCTCCGAAGACTTGTGACTTGACCGTCGTCGTCTTGAGGATGATGAAGTGGAAGAAGACTTGATCAAGGCCCTAATCTCCTCCATCCTTGCATCTTGCTCCTCTTTATGTGCGGCAAGCTTCTTGTCGATGTAGTCCCTTTTCCTTGCTTCGGAGTGACGAATGTCGATGGAGATGTTCTCGATGCGCTCTCGCAATCTTGATTGTGCGCCTTGCATTTGTCGTTGTAGATCGAAGATAGACGCTTTGGAGATGTAGTTGTTCACGCCGTCGTTGTTGTCGTAGACCGGAGAGGGAATGCCTTGCCTATCCATCACAAGACTCGAGCAAATATGAGTGGGAGAAAGAGAAGAATGTATACCAATGTACCTTTGACCAAAGTTGAAGATGAATCAAGTTCACTCAAATGTGGACAATGAAATAGCACTATTGGTACCAATCCTTGTCGGTTCTCACACCTACACAAGTAAAGCTTATAGTGGAGCTCGGTGAGGATAGTGACACAAAAAATTAATGCAAAATGTTAGCAAGAGTCAATAATGTTGAAAAAGATTCACAAATTCGCAAGTGAAACAAATGGACCAATAGCAAAGAATGGCACACGGAAACACACACACGGATAGATAAATGGGGTCGTGCAACCAAGGAATGAGCTCAAAATGTGGAATCCACCAAAACGCTCGTGTTGCACAACTCAAGAGAGACGCTAGCACGATTGCTCAATTGGCGGATACGACACTTGTGCACAACCTATAAGATGCAAAATGGGTATTCTTTCTATCCCAAGTATGCTATGTATGTATGGTTCCCGGTGTTTCTCTCAAGCATGATATCATATGATGTAGATTTTGGTATGGCTCTTATTTGCAATGGGTATGATGCTATGGCACTTGCTCACGAGCTCTTTGCTCTCTTTTTGCTTAAAAGCTTTTTTTTCAATGGCCACTTATGCACAATGCACAAACCAAGATAGCTATTGTGTATATGTGGGAACGATATTGTGACACAATATATGATATGATACCAATATGATATGGTATGTATGCAATGGAATGGTGGATCACTAATGTGCACAAGTAATGTTGCCGGCAATACTCAAATGGCTAGTCTCGATAGGCAAGTAACGCAAAATGGGCTAGGGGTTAACAATGCAATTGCAAGGGAATATACTATAGTGTCGTCGAGGTTACCGTCCTTTGCGATGATGAGTGGCGGTGTTCTTGGTGTAGATACCGAAGATGATGAAGACTCGTCCCTAAGTAGCCGAAACACCTTAGGAAACGGAAAAACCGCAAACTCAAAATCTCAAATGACAAATGTCAAATGGTGGTAGCGGAAAGCGGTGGTGGTGTTGCACTAGGCAATGCGGAAGTGGAATGATGGGCTATACACGAGTCGGAGTTGAAGTTGCCGTCCCTAAGTAGCCGAAACACCTTAGGAGACACAAGCCACAACTCAAACAAGCTCAAACAAAATTGGGTTATGTTTGGTTGGTGGAAGTGTATGATGGGCAAGGTTATGCCGAAGTGGTGGTAGTGGTTGATGAAGAAGCAATTGTCCCTAAGTAGCCGAAACACCTTAGGAGACTCTAATCACAACTCAAACAACCATATATGCAATGTGGAACAAAATGGGTTAGGTTGCGGAAGTCGGTGGTGGCTATGCGGATGATATGGTGGAAGGCCTAGGCAAACTTGCCAAATTTCAGAAAATATGATGGAGTCAAATGATGTTGGTGGTATTTTTGTGGGATAGGGGATGTCAATAGCTTCAAAACGAGCTAAAGAACGTCAAAATCGGAGTTCGGATGAATTAGTTATGGACAAAACAAAAATCAGCCGAAGTCAGTTTCAGGGTTAACCGGATGATCCGGGAGGAAATCCGGATGATCCGGGCTAGATCCGGATGATCCGGGTGTACATCCGGATGATCCGGGTTCGTCAGCTCCGGTTCTGTTTTTCGGGTGCGTGGGGTATCCGGACGTCCGGGGGGGCGTCCAGCTGATCCGGGGGATGTCCGGATGATCCGGGAGAAGGTCCGGATGATCCGCAAGTCAATCCGCCGGATTTGCTCGTGGAGACGAATTTTTGGGCGGAATTTGGGGATTTTGGGGTCAAAATTGACGAGATTTCGTGGATGGAAGGTGGGGAAACTTGGGGGAAAGCTAGATCCACTTGAAACCAAGCCAATCCATTGATCAAAATCAACAAAACATCATCAAACCAACAAATCACAAAAAAAATTGGTGGCTATTTTTGGTGGGGATTTTCGGATTTAGGACGAAAACAACAAAATCAAGCTAGAAAACACGGGGTAGGGGCTCCAAAAACGTGATCAACGTGGCTCATGATACCATACGATGTAGGGTGGAACCCTAATTCGTCGATCTTTCACGTTTGGAGGGGATCCTACGGGGGAAACACGAAGAACACGCGGAAGCACGAGGGAAACACGGGAAAACGAGAGGAAATCACTCAACCAACAAGGAATCGATCACACAAGTGCTAGATCAACATACACACATGAGATCCACAAGATACATAGTCAAATAGGGTAAGGATACAAAGGAACCGTTCATCTCCAAGAGGAGGCCTTGATGTTCTTCCCTAGATAGGGGCCTTGAATCCACGAGGGGGATCTTCCCTAGATAGGGGTCTTGAATCCGCTGAGGGATCTTCTCCTAGACGGAGGTCCTGATCTCCGAGGAGAAGTAACCGAGTGGATGAGCAAGGGCTCTCACACAAATATGAGCTAATCCAATGCTAACCCTCAAAGTGGGGAGGAGGAGGTCTATTTATAGTGCTAAGCCACGAAGGGGTAAGTGAGGGGCGAAGGGGTACACGGGCCTCGGCCCAAGTCGTGCACACAGGCGGGGTCCGGATGATCCGGATGGTGGCCCGGATGATCCGGGTGTCGGGGGTCCGGATGATCCGGGCGACCGTCCAGATGATCCGGCTTCGTCGAGGGGGCTTCTGTTGTCTTCGGTGCATTTACCCGGACGATCCGGGGGAGGGTCCGGATGATCCGGCTGGGCCCGGATGATCCGGACGGCGGCCCGGACGTCCGGCCTGTCTTCAACAGCCGCTCCATCTTCTTCTTCTCCTTTCTTCCGTCTTCTCTTCCATGCTTGGCCTTGGTCCTTGGATTCTCCTTGGCCATCCTGGTTGTACCTGAGTGTATACAAGGTCCACGCATGAGGTAGTAGCCATGTCTCATATGCGGAAAGTGACGGTTCGAAGAGGAGTGAATTCACCTTGTGTCCGATGGCGCATAGTCGAGGTCTCATCTTATGTATCCTTGGGGCTTGGAGAGTAGTCGGAGTGTACATGGGGATGAACGTGGGATGCTCCGCATCATCCTTGCTCTTGTGCTTCAAATGATAGTCTCCCCAACACTCAACTCTCTCTCATAGGATTTGGATCTGGTGGGAAGAAGATTTGAGTGGAAAGCAACTTGGGGAAGGCTAGAGATCAAGATTCATATGGTAGGAATGGAATATCTTGGCCTCAACACATGAGTAGGTAGTTCTCTCTCAGAAAATGTATGCTGGAAGTGTAGGTTCAGTCTGATGGCTCTCTCCACGAATGAAGAGGAGGTGGAGGGG
This sequence comes from Aegilops speltoides, assembly GCA_021437245.1. Taxonomy (NCBI): domain Eukaryota; kingdom Viridiplantae; phylum Streptophyta; class Magnoliopsida; order Poales; family Poaceae; genus Aegilops; species Aegilops speltoides. The sequence goes on from CM038141.1 coordinate 202,144,276, forward strand.
TATATATAGCATCCACACAAAATCTAACCGTTACACACAATCTACCAAACTCGGTGGGACCGAATCGTTAAACTCGGTCAGACCGATTTGGCAAATAATGTGACCGTTAGGATTTTTGGTGGGACCGAAATGCAACTCGGTGAGACCGATATGGTTAGGGTTAGGGCATAACGTAATCTCGGTAAGACCGATTACACAAACTCGGTGGTAATGAGCTTTCCAGAGAGTTGGTCAGGCAAACTCGATGGGACCGATTACTCAAACTCGGAGGGACCGATTTTGGTAATAAGTTAACTAGAGAGTTTGCATTGTAATCTCGGTAGTACCGATTGCTCAAACTCGGTGAGACCGATTTTGGTAATGGACATACACAGAGATTACAATCCCATCTCGGTGAGACCGAGATCCCTATCGGCAGAACCGATTTGCTTAGGGTTTGTGGCAGTGGCTATGACCTTGAAATGGGTGGCCGGTTAGGAAGAATCAGTGGGGCCGAGTTTGACTTTAGGTTTAGGTCATTTGTGGAAGTGGGAAAGTAGCTGAGGGTTTTGGAGCACATCACTAAGCACATGAAACAAGAGGCTCATTAAGCAACACCTCATCCCTCCTTGATAGTATTGGCTTTTCCTAAAGACTCAATGTGATCTTGGATCACTAAAATATAAAATGAAGAGTCTTGAGCTTGAAGCTTGAGCCAATCATTTGTCCTTAGCATCTTGAAGGAGTTCCCACATCCTTTAGTCCATGCCACTCCATTGTTAAACTTATCTGAAACATACTAGATAAAAGTGTTAGTCCAACAAGAGATATGTTGACATTAATTATCAGAACCACCTAGGGAGCACTTGTGCTTTCAACTATGTAGACATGACCGAGACACGTCTCCGGTCAATAACCAATAGCGGAACCTGGATGCTCATATTGGATCCTACATATTCTACGAAGATCTTTATCGGTCAAACCGCATAACAACATACGTTGTTCCCTTTGTCATCGGTATGTTACTTGCCCGAGATTTGATCGTCGGTATCTCAATACCTAGTTCAATCTCGTTACCGACAAGTCTCTTTACTCGTTCCATAGTGCATCATCCTGCAACTAACTCATTAGTCACATTGCTTGCAAGGCTTATAGTGATGTGCATTACCGAGAGGCCCAGAGATACCTTTCCGACAATCAGAGTGACAAATCCTAATCTCGATCTATGCCAACCCAACAAACACCATCGGAGACACTTGTAGAGCACCTTTATAATCACCCAGTTACGTTGTGACGTTTGGTAGCACACAAAGTGTTCCTCCGATATTCGGGAGTTGCATAATCTCATAGTCATAGGAACATGTATAAGTCATGAAGAAAGCAATAGCAACATACTAAACGATCAAGTGCTTAAGCTAACGGTATGGGTCAAGTCAATCACATCATTCTCTAATGATGTGATCTCGTTCATCAAATGACAACTCATGTCTATGGCTAGGAAACTTAACCATCTTTAATTAACGAGCTAGTCAAGTAGAGGCATACTAGTGACACTCTGTTTGTCTATGTATTCACGCATGTACTAAGTTTCCGGTTAATACAATTATAACATGAATAATAAACATTTATCATGATATAAGGAAATATAAATAACAACTTTATTATTGCCTCTAGGGCATATTTCCTTCAGTAACATCGAGTCCAACTTAACAAATTTGCTTATGTGGCAGTGAGTTAATGAGGAGAGAGGTAGTTATAGTAACTTAGCTAGTTACTGTAACATCACATGTTCCAATGCAATATTAGTCTATAACCTAATAAATGAAGCTTTGCATGTTACCATACTTATGTTACTGCCCACTATGAAGATAGTAACATGATATAGGGATTTGTGTATGTTACTAGTTTATGTTACTCACCACTGTGGCTAGTCTTACTTCCCATTATAGAGGTAGTAACATAGACTAGTAACATAAGCATGTTACTAGTCTAAGTTACTCCCACTGTCGCTAGTCTTAGTAAAGCCGTTAATTAAATTAAAATTTTGAAGCGAACCAACTTGTGGTTGGATGATTAGAGGGACTGTGGTATCCCAACCCATAAGGGTTCAAATCCCGGTGCTCACATTTATTTCTGGATTTATTTCAGGATTTCCGGTGATGCGCATTCAGTGGGAGGAGACGTTCCCGTCGACAACGAGGTGCCTACGATGACCTCGTATTTTTTTCGCAAATACGCAATGATTACGTATCATTCCATTGATAGATAGAAGAGAACATGAGTGTTACAAGGTGGGGGGGTAACCGCTCACTACGTATGCTAAGAGGCGTAGAGAGAGGCTACATGAGCAGAACACGGGATGCTCAGCCCATAGGAGCTCAAGGTGACATGTTCAAGATGATATGCCGGCTCAATCTTTAGGAGGTGCTCATAGGGCTAAAGTGTGTGTGTGTGTGCGTTCATAGGGATGAGGGGTATGCGTGAGCACTTGCGTATGTACTGTGTTATTTTTCTTTAAAGTTTTGAAGGCACGAGTCGACAGCCGTCAGATCTCCGCCAGTGAGCCGTTCGATCTAACTCCTCGCACGCGCGCGTCGCCTTCCCGACACATTAATTCCTGAAACAACAAATCAGTTGCAGAAACAATGGTCGCGTTGCAGAAACAATTCCTGAAACAACGATCGCATTGCAGAAACAATTCCTGAAACAACAATCGCATTGCAGAAACAATTCCTGAAACAACGTCTGCATTGCAAAAACAGCTACCATGTTGCAAAAATTGGAGATTGCAGAAACAATTCCTGAAACAACGGCCGGGTTGCAGAAACAATTCCTGCAACAAGACCCCTGTTGCAAAATTTGCAACAACATCGCCAGCGACGGTGGAGGAGAGGGCGGAGAGGAGGCGGAGGAGAAGCTGCGGGTGGAGCGACAGGGGGCTGGGGCCAGCGACGAAGAGGGTGTTGAAGGTGGACAGGAAGAGGTGGGGCGGGCGGCGGAGGCGGAGGACGGAGAGGAGCAGGAGGAGGAGGAGCCGCGGGGAGGGCGGGGACGGGAGGCGGCGGAGCAGGGCGAGCGCGTGGGGAGAAATCACCGGAGGGAGATCTGTACCTGCTTGGGTTGTCGGCGACCGCCGCCGCTCCCGAAGACGAAGTCATCGTCACGGCGGTAGGTTAGCCCCGGCCACGCAGCCGCCCTCCCAGATCCAGACCTCGTCGCCTCTCCCAATCCAGCAAGCACATGCCGCGGCTTCATCTGCAGGGGCGTTTTCCTGAAACAACGGCTCTGTTTCAGGAAAACATGCCGTGGGAGCGGGGACGCTCTCGTCCGTCCGATGAAAGAGACGATCCAACGGACGTGGAGCCGGCGGACGCGGCGCGCGTGATCGGTCGGTTGCACGATAGCTTTTCCCTTATTTTATTGAATATCGGCCCGAGTCTCGACTGCGCATTTCCCGGTATCCTCGATTCTCGCACCCCCGCGGCTTCGCCCACAAAGCCCCGCTAAGGCTGGTTGGAATGGGGAGTATCATATACTAGTATCATGCATATGATACTAGTGTATGATACTACCTCCCTAATGCATAGTATCATATATTAGTATCATGTAATACTCTATTTATTGCGATGCATGACACAAAGTAGCATATCATTTAATATAATACGGTATCATGATATGATACTACACCCTCTCTTTCTTCATTTAATGCTACGACACCTCATCAAAATTGCCTAGTTGGCATGCATAATAATAGCTATGATACTACCATTACAACCAGCCTAAACCCCCCATCCCACACGCGCGCCGCTCGGCTCTCCCGCGAAAACCCCTAGCTTTTCCCGCCGCCCGCGTCTGCCCACATTTCGCCGAGCACCTCGCCCGCACCACCATCCGTCTCTCCCCCGGTGGCATCGGGGGCGGCATGGACAGCGAAGACTGCTTGCCGGAGGGGGGAAAGCTCCCGGAGCTCAAGTTAGGTTCGTGCGCTCTCGTTCTTTGTTTGTCTCGTTGTGCATTAGGTTTTGACTTTTTTTTTTCTGATCTATTCCGTTTCCGTGATTCGATAGATGCGAGGCAAGCCCAGGGTTTCATCTCCTTCTTCAAGAAGTTGCCGAAGGTAAGACTCTTCCAGCCCGACCCCTGGATTTCTAGTGAATATGTTGGGTGACATTTTTCTGCATTAGGTAACTTCATTTTTTTTTGAGTTGGAGGTAACATTATCTTCTTGATACTGCAGGATCCTCGGGCCATTCGTTTCTTTGATCGCCGGGTAAGTACTTTCGCATTAATGTTTGTTACAGTTTTCTTGTATGTGTAGATGTGCTCCAGTATTTATTTCTTGATGATCAGTTTCACAAACATGATAGGAAAAATAGTTAAAATTTCATGTTACTCTCTTTACATCATATGAGAATATCTACTCTGGATGGTCGCCATATACGGCTGTTAGTGTTATTCTAATTTGTTGGATATTTTAGGTATCATGTGAGTGAGATAATGTACGTATCTATCATGCAATTTTAGACTTTCCTTAACCAAAGTTTGTGAACCATAATAGTTCTTAAAAAGAAAAAGTTTCAGGCCCATGCTCTGTTGCTGCGTTATGAGAAACTTCCATTCACTAGGATAGTGTGCCTCTAACTGATTTTGCAAACTTAGTCTCTGTTTGGCATCTCAGCACAATATGCACACTTTGCAGGGCTTGATATCTCATGAATAATGATTCTAGTAGGATATCATTTTGAATTTGTTGGAATGCAATCTAAATGGTTGAATATACAGAAATGTTTCATCATATGAGTACTAGTAGAATGCAGTAATGCTAGAGAGAGTTATAAGAATGTCTCCCACTTCTACCATTTTGTGCATTTAGGCAGTTCATGCAAACATATGCATCTTTCTTCATAAGTAATTTAATCAAGACATTTGTTATAAATTTTATTGTCACACTTCTTATGAGTTCCTACATCAAAAGAAGGCTGTCTTTATCGTGTAGAAGTTACAACTCTTGAGATGCACCTGCCCACACAGAGCTATCTTAGCTGATTGCTCTTCAGATTACTTGAACTAATTATTTGTATACATCAAATTCCTGGGAATATTGTAAACTAAAGCTTAAACGTTCTGCCAGGATTATTACACTGCTCATGGTGAGAATGCAACCTTTATTGCAAAGGCATACTATCACACAATGACTGCCTTAAGGCAACTGGGTGGTAGCTCTGATGGAATCTCAAGTGTCAGTGTTAGCAGGGCTATGTTTGAGACCATTGCACGCAACCTTTTGTTAGATAGGACGGACCATACACTGGAGCTCTATGAGGGAAGTGGGTCAAGTTGGAGGTTAACAAAATCTGGAACACCTGGAAACATTGGCAGTTTTGAAGATATTCTGTTTGCTAACAATGACATGCAATATTCTCCGGTTACTGTTGCATTGTTTCCTGTCTTCCGTGAAGGTCAGCTATATGTAGCGCTTAGTTTTGTGGATATGACGAACCGGAAGCTGGGGTTGGCTGAGTTCCCTGAAGATAGTCGATTCACAAATGTGGAATCAGCCCTTGTTGCATTAGGTTGCAAGGAGTGTCTTCTTCCAGCAGATTTTGAGAAATCAATAGATTTGCAGCCTCTTCAGGATGCTATTAGCAATTGCAGTATTCTACTGACTGAAAGAAAGAAGGCTGAATTTAAATCTAGAGATCTTGTGCAGGATCTTGGTAGAATAATCAGGGGTTCTGTCGAGCCAGTTCGTGATCTCCTATCTCAGTTTGACTATGCTTTGGGTGCCCTTGGAGTTTTAGTATCATATGCTGAGTTGCTAGCAGATGACACTAATTATGGAAATTACACGATTGAGAAATTCAATTTGGACCGCTACATGCGACTTGATTCTGCTGCGGTGCGAGCATTGAATATTGTTGAAGGAAAAGCTGATGTAAACAAGAATTTTAGTTTGTTTGGTTTGATGAACAGAACTTGCACTGCTGGGATGGGAAAGCGACTTCTTAACAAATGGCTGAAACAACCTTTGATAGATGTAAACGAAATCAATAACAGATTAGATATGGTTCAGGCTTTCGCAGAAGATCCAGAGCTTTGTCAGGGTCTTAGGCAACAACTTAAAAGGATATCTGATATTGATCGCCTAACACATGCTCTCCGTAAGAAATCAGCTAACCTGCAGCCTGTTGTTAAGCTCTACCAGGTTTTTGCTTCTACCTGCTGTTTCTTTCTTGCAAATATGGTTGTTTGGCTAAAATGTGTATGCAGATAAACTTCTGACACTGTTATATTGGCTTCTTAACTGTTAGTAACTTAGTATATGGTTCAGATAACATATTTTGAGTGAATGAATTGGGCCTTTTTTGTGCTTGTGTTGCTTCATCTTTGCACAGAATGTCGTAGCACATATCAAATTGAAAGCTATTTATATACTTACTAAACATGAGGGGTATGCCTGTATGTGATGATTCTAGTAAAATACAACCCCCTTAACACATATCAAATTGAAAGCTATTTATATACTTACATAGACATGTGTCTTTTGCCATTATTTTCCGTTTTGAATCTTCTTGCTCAAGTAAAATTTCACCTTTTTTTAATCAATGTTTTTGCAGTCCTGCTCTAGAATCCCGTACATCAAGGGTGTTCTTCAACAATACAATGGCCAATTTTCTACATCTGTAATGACAAGGTTCCTTAGCTCTTTAGAAGAGTGGCTGACAGAGAATCGATATGGCAGGTTTGCTAATCTTGTTGAGACAGCCATTGACCTCGGTCAAGTAGACAATGGCGAGTACAGGATATCTCCCCTATATTCTTCTGATTTGGCTGTGCTGAAGGATGAGCTTTCTGAAGTCGAAAATCACATAAACAATTTGCACATGCATACAGCCACTGATCTGGATCTTTCTGTTGATAAGCAATTGAAGCTAGAAAAAGGCCCATTTGGACATGTGTTCAGAATCTCGAAGAAAGATGAACAGAAAGTCAGGAAAAAGCTCACGACCAATTACATTATCATAGAAACTCGTAAAGATGGTGTGAAGTTTACAAGCGCCAAGCTTAAAAAGCTAGGTGACCAATACCAGTCACTGCTTGGTGATTACACAAGTTGCCAGAAAAAGATTGTCGATAATGTAGTGCAAGTTTCATGCACCTTCTCAGAGGTACATTTAGATAAAATGATTTGTAGTTACCTTTTTTTTGTCATTTGTGACTAACAGATCTTAAATTCTTGATGTAGGTATTTGAGAATTTTGCTGCAATTATATCCGAGTTGGATGTTTTACAGAGTTTTGCTGATTTGGCAATAAGTTGCCCAGTTCCTTATGTAAGACCAGACATCACAACATCGGTAAGAAATGTTAGCTAATACCCTCCAAAAGAAGCAATTCCACTTTTAGTTTTGTGGCTGAAGTTCTAATCCTGCGAATTTAATACAGGAGGAAGGAGATATTATTCTACAAGGTAGTCGGCATCCTTGTGTGGAGGCCCAAGATGGTGTTAACTTCATACCAAATGATTGCACTTTGGTAAGTATATCATGATCTTGTTTACACGGAAGCACTTAGTCACCAAGGTTCGTGCTGCTTTTCCCTGAAAAAAAAGGTTTGTGACGCTTCAAATTCTTCTAAATAGGCGAGGGGAAAAAGTTGGTTTCAAATCATCACTGGGCCAAACATGGGTGGAAAATCCACTTTTATACGTCAGGTCAGATCTGCACGTTTATAATATCATCAATGGCAGTTTGGCATTTGTTTGACTTGTTTCATGAAATTAAGTTTTTTCTATTATTTACTGAAAATATGTGTATGGTACTTTGGATTGATCAATAAGTTTATTGGCATGGACAGTATGGTGTGCTATGCATACTACTCCCTCCTTTCCAAAATAGACGACTCAACTTTGTACTAACTCTGTACTAAAGTTAGTACAAAGTTGAGTCATCTATTTTGGAACGGAGGGAGTAGTAATTAGGAGCGGCTGCATTGCATGCTGATATAAGCACATAATACTTGAAACGGTAATGTATGCAACTATGAAATGCAGCTTCAAAAAATTATTTGATCAGTGTTTACAAATTACAAAATTAGTGAAGCTTAATAGCTGGCCAACGAAGGTTTTGCTGGGGTTGTTTGCAAATCAACTGTAGTCAACATATTGAGAGGGCTGTCCTTAAGCTTCTAATCAGTGTTGGGCGGTCGTGCCATCAAGGTCTTTATATGTGGTCCCCACAAGACAGCTTGTGGAAGTGTCGTGTCGCAGAGGGGTGTTATTTTATGGTGTGGGTTGCTGCCTGCCTATTTCACGTCAGAGGAGACGGAAAGATAGGAGCACTTTCCTGTTAATTACCAGTTACATGCGCTTTAAGCCAGTTTTTTTTTTAACGCACTTTAAGCCAGTTTAGTAGGATAAAGTAAGATCACCTTAGATAAAAACTGGTGGGATTTGTGTTGTTAGACCCTCTCTCTCTATACCTCATGGAGATGCATTAAGCAAGAAAATAGAAGAGTTAACCCCTCTACCTTGCCTCCTTACCGGTAGGGTCTCACTCTGTCCCTACATCTCCTAGATCCATATCAGGTGCAGTTTTAGCAGCCTAAGGATCCATCTATAACAAATGTCGATTTGTATTTTCATCGAGTCAAGGCAAACAAAAATACCAAATCGACTCAGGTGGCTGCTGTACCTACAAATCATAGTAAAACCAAAGAAATTTGGAACTGTGGACCTTCTTTCTTGTTTTTCCCCTCAATTCTCTTCTATTTATTTTATGCATAACCAGTGGCGGAGCCAGAAAATATGTATGAGGGGGGGGGGGGCAAGTGCTGCTAAAACAGGTTAGGGAGGGCCAAGCTGTTGGAAAATGGATTTTTAGTAGCAAATAATGACCAATTCTGCCACTGTTCATATCAAGTTAGCAAGAAATGGCTGATGTTAGGGGGGCAGGCCCCCCCCCCCTGTCTCCGCCACTGTGCAAAGCCTTTTGCTATGAATGTGATGCCTGTAGTTTTTCATTTCATGAACTTATCTGAAGCCCTTTTTGTTTTGGAACCAGGTTGGCGTAAATGTCTTGATGGCACAAGTTGGTTCCTTTGTTCCTTGTGATCAGGCAAGCATTAGTGTGAGAGATTGTATTTTTGCTCGTGTTGGTGCTGGTGATTGCCAAGTAAGTTGGTTCAGTCGTTAAGCTATTTTGTTCTTGAGTTTATTGAAAATGCTTTTGGTTGTAAGTTTGTTGTAAGCTTCTGCTAGAATCACATGAACTACAACATATAATTTGCTCTTCTAAATGGTGGTACAAGCACACGTACTGGAATTAATAACATGAAGTTGTCGAGTCACCTTTGCAATGCCGATTAAGGCTTCTTGGAAGAAGATAGAAACCATTTTAATTCCTTGTTTAGCGGAAATCGTTAATTCTTAGAAGCTTGAGATCCATGCTTTTAACTCTCCTCACATAAAAAAACTGGTTCCAATTCCTCATATAGAAAGATCACATCCAAAGAATTTGATACACGCTAATAACATTCACTGTTCTACTTGTTTTTCTCAAACACGCCCCCAAATGCGTGTCATTTTGTATTAAAAGAACACCAAGATGGTGTAAGAGTTTACAAAGGTAAACCTGGCAAAAGGAAAGAACAAAAATAGGCTAGCAAAAACCTAAAACACCAAGAAACGAAATCGAACAAATAGCCAAAACCTTCACAGCTACCATCCTACTGCTGCGGGTCAGGAGGCCAAACATGCACCAGCGGGCTCAAAGCCCTGGACGTTCTACCTTTCGCATACCATTGAGCACATGAAAAAACCCACAACCTTGGTTTACGTGGTTGAACTAGACATCCATACCTAATCAGTAATCAAAACTGGCTGACTGCTGTGTGCGTACTTCCATCAAACACTCTCATTGAACGTTCGAGGATCCCAGGTTGCCACCCGCCACATCCTAGGTTTTGACACCACTTTCCGACCGACGCCTAGGTTTGGCTGAATGGGCAAAAAAAAAGAGCACATCTGTGGGCAAAAAAAAGATTGTACCGAGGCTAGGTTTGAACAGCAGGAGAATATGATTGAGCTGTGACTCCTTGGAAATACAAGCGATGTGCTACTAGAGGCCCCACAACAGCATGACCATCCACTCATACCGAGTAGGCTGGTTGCCCGGCGTGACGAGGGTGCCAACGCCCTACAACAACCCATCTGACCCGGCCCCGCACGGCCTGAGGCCCGCCAGCATGTGGCATCGCCCGTCACAATCTATGATCGACTTGGACACCGACTAGATGCGTGGGATACCATTCGAGCCCTCCGACACATGCTAGCGCTTGTGAATCGCACACGAACAGGCTCTATATCCTCAACCTTGATCAATCTCAATCGGAGTGTTGGCTCGCCAAGAGTGATGATGATTCGTGGTTATGGCATGCTAGATTTGGACATGTTAACTTCGACGCCTTAAAGAAGATGTCGAAGATGGAGATGGTATCCGGATGCCATTTACCGACCATGTTGATGGGTGCTTGGTTAGAAAACAGCACCGCAGGCCGTTCCCTGCTTAGTCTACCTATCGTGCAAGTGATGCACTTGAGCTGCTCCATGGTGATCTATGTGGCCCTACCACCCCAACAACTCACACAGGAAAGAAGTACTTCCTTGTGGTAGATGACTACTCGAGATACATGTGGGTCGTTCTCCTATGATCTAAAGATGAGGCATTTGAAGTGTTCGAGAAGCTGAAGGCTGCAACGGAGATGGAACACAAGTTGAAGGTTCACGCTCTACGGACAGATTGCAGCAGGGAGTTTACGTCAAATGAGTTCAACGACTACTGCGAGAAGATTGGCATAAAAAGGTTCCTCATGGCACCTTATACGCCGCAACAGAATGGGGTTGTTGAAAGGCATCGAATCGTTGTTGACATGGCGATGAGTTTACTCAAGAGCAAGAACTTGCCGGGTACTTTTTGGGGAGGCGCTGTCTCGACGGCGGTCTATCTTCTCAACCGGGCTCCAATGAAGGCGGTGATCGTCAAGACTCCGTATGAAGCAATTTACGGACGGAAGCCGAATGTGTCTCATCTACGGACATTCGGCTGCATGGCGCATGTGAAGACGGCGGAGCCGCATCTCTCAAAGCTTGCCGATCGTAGCACCAAGATGGTGTTTATCGGTACGAGAGGAGTTCTGGCACCAAGGTATACCGCTTCTATGAACCATGAACCAAGCGTCTACTGATTTCACTCGACGTTGTGTTTGAAAAAAACCAAGCGTGGAATTGGAGCGCAGCAGCCGACGATGCTCCAAACGATAACATATTCACAGTTGAATTTCCAACTGATGATGATGCGATGCAGGGGAGGACGTCCAGGTGGTTGGCAAGACGCCCAACCAAGGTGACCACGATAGAAGTGATCACCATGGTGCTGACACCGATGACGACGCGCATGAGTTGCAAGGTGATAGCGACAATGACGCGCACGACACGGGCGGAGATCTCGACGACGACATCGACAACAAGGTACATAGTGATCCTGACAATCAAGATGATGGTCATGATCACGACGACTATGCCGATGACCCGACATCTACCACACCTGGGACTCAGCCATCTTCCTCAAGTGCATCGACGCCGACACAATTTGTGTCGCCTCCTTCGCAAGCCACAACGGGCTCGTCGCTACAAGACCCTCAAGAAAGTCTACAAGTATGCAAAGCCAGTTACGCTCGAGTACTCTGGATTGTGTTTACTCGGAGTTGAGGAGCTGACAAACTTTGTAGAGGCGAGCAAAAGTCCTAGTTGGACGCATGCCATGGATGAGGAGATCAAGGCGATCGAGAGCAATGACACGTGGACTTTGGTAACTAGACCTTTGAACCAAAAGGCCATAGATTCGGAGTGGGTTTACAAGTTAAAAAAGGACATGAAGGGTGCCATTGTGAAGTACAAGGCAAGACTTGTTGCAAAGGTTTACGTACAACGTCAAGGAGTTGACTATGAGGGGTGTTTGCATCGGTTGCTCGAATCGAGACGGTGAGAGTGCTCCTAGCTTTGGCAGCACAAGAGGATTGGAAGGTTCATCATATGGATGTTAAATCCGCTTTCCTCAATGGCGATCTTACAGAAGAAGTATACGTGGAACACCCCCTTGGCTACGAGAAGAAATGCGAAGAAGGGAAAGTTTACAAGCTTAAGAAGGCACTTTATGGGCTGAAGCAAGCACCAAGAGCTTGGAACTCAAAGTTAGACCGAAGTTTAGTCCCGCTTGGGTTCGAAAGATGTCCCCTCGATGATTCCAAAGGCTCAAACTTGCTAGTTGGAGTTTATGTCGATGATTCGATCATCACCGGAGATAGTGCGCAAGAAATTGAAGGTTTCAAGGCGCAGATGAAATTTAGCATGAGCGATCTGGGATTACTCAGCTATTACTTGGGCATCGAAGTGAAGCAAAGCTCCAGAGAAATTTCCCTATGTCAATCAGCTTATGCGGTCAAGTTATTGGACAAGTGCGGCATGACAGATTGCAACGAGATTGTGATGTTCATGGACTGTTTTGATTGTGATGTTCATGGACTGTTTTGATTGTGATGTTCAACTCTGACCTGTTCAAAGGTAAAGAGGTTGTATAAAGTTGGTGCTTGTGTCCATGGACTGTTTTGATTGTCATGTTCAACTCTGACCTGTTGCAGCTGCTTTCCTCCCATTGAGACTAACATATTATTGTACATAGGCTTAGGAGGAAATGGTTTAGTAATGTTTCTTGGCATGGATCTCGAATATACCAAAAAAGGCTTTCGCCCCGCTTTATATATAAAGCAAAGATCAACCACATCCCAAGTACAGACGCACCCTATGACAACACACGCACACACCCAAGGCGGGATACATAGGCGCTGAGCGCAACAACACCACCCCTAACATTACAAGAGCAATCGGGGTCCTCCATCGTGAACACGCCACCGCGAAGAGATGAAGCCGCATATGACGAACCGTGAGCTCCAAGGAGGCGCCTCCAAGAAGGTTACGACGCCAACGCGCTGCCACCGCCCGACCCGGGGGTCAAAGTTTCCCTTGGAGCAACACGATGACCGATGAGAACTACGACGACGCCTTCAAGAAGGTAACGCGCTACGCCGCCGTCGGTCCGTCCGAACATAGAACAGGTTTTCACCCCAGCCAACACTCACCGCCACCGAACGCCACACCCCAACCACCATGCCGCCCACACGGCCATGGTCACCGGGCAGCACCAAGCCACGTGCTCTGCCATGAGCACCGCGCTACCACCACCAGGGCCGCCGCCCTGGCATCCAAGACCTTGACACCACCTCACCCGAGACTCGTCGCTACCCCAACCAAAGAGACGAGTGGAAAGGCCTCGCCTTTCACATCCCTGGGCGGCCACCAGCGCCGAGACCCAAAAGGCTGGCCAAAATTGGCCTCCATCGACCCGTCCTGCTGCATCGGGTGTGAGGCGAGCTCGGTCCAGATGCCGGGTGGGAGACGAGCTCGGTCTTGCTGCCGGGCGCGCGACAAGCTTGGTCCTGCTGCCAGGCGCGAGACGAGCTTTGTCCCGCAGCCACGGGCGCGAGCCGAGCAATGGGCCGCAGCTGGGAGCGGTCCAGCCCTTCGACGAGGGAAGAGCCCGGACGACGAGAAGAGGAATTGAAGGCCAATACAGGCCGCTCACCGACGGCCGACGCCGGATATAAATTGAGGGCAGAGAGGGGTGGAGCCCGTGCCGTGCTTCTGTCAAACTTTATTCTAGTTGTGGGTATGTTTTAGGTCGAATCTTGCTGTTACCTTTGAACAGGCTTCGGTCCATGTTATTTTGTTTAATCTTGAAGTTTGAAAATATTGTCTGCTTCATTCAGGACGTCCTCACATAAAAAACAAAAAACAAAAGACTCAGGATCTTCTTAGTTTCCAACTCCATAAGGGAGAGGGGAGGGCCAGGATGGCGAGACACTTTACGGCCACATAAATGACAGTAACCTAGTAGTGCAGGGGAAAGGGGAAATTCATATGTGAAGCTGTCAATGACTAATATTTTATATGTTACTCCCTACGTCCCATAATATAAGAATGTTTTTCAAGCTGTTTTAGCTTGAAAAAACGTTCTTATATTATTCTTATATTATGGGACGGAGGGAGTACCTGTTTAAATTTAACCAATAACTGGTGCTCGGGATATTTTAGGTCAAAACTTGCTGTTACTTTTGAACAGGCTTTCATCTATGTAGATCTGCAAAACCTTCCAAGTTCTAAATATTTTGCTTTACATTTTTGTTGGCAGCTCCGTGGTGTTTCAACCTTTATGCAAGAGATGCTTGAAACAGCATCCATTTTGAAAGGTGCATCTGAGAAATCTCTCATAATTATCGATGAGTTGGGACGAGGAACTTCCACATATGATGGATTTGGTTTGTCTTGCAACCCTTTCTTGATTTGTCTTCCCACTTCTTTTTATCATGTTTGGACCTAAGACAGATTAGACGAGCATATCCAGTTTGTTAATCTCTGTTTCCTAATACAGTTTTGCAATATTAACTTCAAAATCATATTTAATGCAACTTGCTTTGAACTAAATATTTTATATTACATATATATTTCCTACCACAGTTCTGCAAATGTTAACTTCTAAAATGATATTTACTGCAACTTGATTTGAACTAAGCATTCTACATGAGGATTGTTCATTCCTGGCATTTCACTTACACTCTGTAATTGGTTAGATGCGTTGGTCCAAAATTCCATGCCTTAATTCTAGCATATAGTACTACTACTGCAGTATGCCAAAATTATAGGCAACTTGAAGATATAACTTTATTTAATGTAACTTGAAGATCTAACTCATATTTTGGATTGTTACATTCAGGTCTTGCATGGGCTATCTGTGAGCATCTTGTGGAAGTGACTAGGGCGCCTACATTGTTTGCAACTCATTTTCATGAATTAACTGCATTAGCAAATAAAAATGGTGATCAGCACCAACATGTTCCAGATTTGGGAATTGCAAATTATCATGTGGGTGCACATATGGACCCATCAAGTCGGAAGTTGACTATGCTTTATAAGGTACCCTGTGATGTAAAATTCCGAAACACATTCTGAAATCCTTTTAATGGCTTATTGTGTTGTCTATAATTCTCTGTCTTATTATAGTTTTTTCTAGAATCGCTTGATAGCTGCTAATGAGTTTCAGTATTTTAGATGCTTGATGCCATTAATTGCTTGAACTTCTCTGTCAGATAATTGCCTGTGCGTTGCAATGGAGGCACAGATATTCTGTACGCATTGATTTACCAGTCATTTTATTGTTAATGTGATTACGCACCAAAAATGGCAATTGAATCAGTACTTATTGACTTGCCAAAGAAAACATGATTTTATTTGTAAGCCAATAAGATGTGGGCCAGTTGAGGCGAGCCTCAGGGAAAACCGGTGCGAAAAATTGATAAAACCGGAAACGGAGGTGGGGGTTAGGATGGAGGGCGAAAGAAAAGGATGGACGACAAAACCTTACATATTTTTTTAAGTAGGAGTTTTTTTTTGTCTCAGATAACTGAGCAGGAAAAGGGAGAAAAGTTACATTACCATTCTGGCATCTCTAATAGGCAACTTGATAATTTCCCGTCTTTCCTCCTCTCTAGGTCTTCATCATGATAATGTCCCTATTTTCTAGCGGCAGTTGTGTCCAAAAGGTGGATAACGAGTCTCATATATTTGAAATTGAACAAGCTTCTTGGCCTCTGTATGAAAAAGAAGAGAGTAGCTAAAGACCTGCCAACATTATCAGGAGTTACATCCATGCTCGTGTCTTTTTATTTGTAGTCGCAAGTTGTAAATTTCTTCAAATAATACAAATGGATCCTTGTTGTTAGATGAACCCTATTAAATTCTGTACTCCGATCCAAATTAATTGTCGCAGCTCTAGTCCAACTTTGTACTAAAGTTGTACTAGAGCTGCGACAGTTAATTTGGATCGGAGGGAGTAATGTTGTTAGAATGGACATGGTTGTATTACCTATATATTAGAGTGAAAAGAAGAGGAATTCAACATTTGCATGCAGTGTGGTAAATGCATTTTCTTGTACTAGAGCTGGGACAGTTAATTTGGATCGGAGGGAGTGATGTTGTTAGAATGGACATGGTTGTATTACCTATATATTAGAGTGAAATGAAGAGGAATTCAACATTTGCATGCAGTGTGGTAAATGCATTTTCCATTTTGCAGGTTGAACCTGGTTTCTGCGACCAAAGTTTTGGTATCCATGTTGCGGAATTTGCTAATTTTCCAGAAGCTGTCATTGCTCTTGCAAAAAGCAAAGCTGAAGAGTTAGAAGACTTTACCAGTGCACCTAACTTGAGTGGTGAACCCAGTGACGAGGTATCTCCAACTAAAAGTCAAGATAAATGTTGTCTTTTTAATATCAACAACTAAAATGCACATTCTCTTTTGCTCCCTTCCCATTCCTTTCATGATTGTTCTTATTAGGTTAAGGCAAAAAAAGGGGCGCATTTCTTGTGATTAGGAATTCCTTGAAAGCAGTGGATTGAGAAGTGTTGTAATGGCATATCTGAAACTAGTACCCTCTTCCTGATTGCAGGTTGGATCGAAACGCAAGAGGGTGTTTAGCCCAGATGATGTGACGAGGGGAGCTGCTCGGGCTCGCCTTTTGTTGGAGGATTTTGCTGCATTGCCTCTAGATGAGGTGGATGGGAGCAAGGCTACGGAGATGGTGGCCAAACTGAAATCAGACTTCGAGAAAGACGCAACCAGTAATCCCTGGCTGCAGCAGTTCCTGAGTGGAATGGATCTCTGACCCTTTTGTTACTGCGCGTCAACTTGGGAGGATCCTTTCCTTTTGTTAGTGCAAGTAAACAGAAACGATGCTGTACATATCCTCTACTAAATGCTGATCGCCTGCTACTACTGTATTCCATTTTACTCGTCATTGGGGCACTCGTCTAGCATGGATTGGGCGGCTTATTACAACGCGCTAGACTTGTGGACTCGTCTAGCGTGAGCGGCCTACAACTTACTGGTCGCCTTGTGGGCAAGGAACCCATGGCTGACGAGCTCTGGTCCGGCCCATCGTCCTGACAGATGGACCGCTTTGCCATCACCGCGTCGTTAGCCACTCCGCCGTTTACTTCTACGATGACAATAAACAGGGGACCCTGAGCCCTGCGTGTCAGGCGTCGACAAGTTCAGTTAACTGTAGAAGTTTAGAAAAACGCTTCGCAGCAACCAACGATCAGGATCGCTCCTTACCAGCGCTTCGTTGCGAACCGTTGATCTCTTACTTACAGTTATGAGTTTGTTATTGTTACTTTTCCCGGTCTTGCCGGGTAAAAGGTTCCTTATAAATACAGCTGGGGTGTGGCTGTCATCGCTATCTAGTTCATACTTTTCAATACAAAAGGGGATCTGAGAGAGAGTTTATACAAAATCGAGCCATATACTCTTGATATTTTCGCATAGATCATAGCTAGGTCCCGACAAAGTGGTATCATGAGCAGTCGATCCTTGGCAGAGAGGTGAATTGGGAATTTTTTTTCTCCGATCGGGATTTCCCCACCCTTTTCTCCCACCCTTCTTCGCAATCGGCGGCGGTGCCTGCGGGCACGTGGCGGCGGGGTTGAGGTGGTTGGTGGCGATGAAATTCGAGCACATGTTTGTCGAGCAGAGTCGGTTGGTCGAGTAAACTGCTCGATTGGTAAAATTCCGAGCTCTAGCACAGATTCGTGTGCTACGGCGGCGGCAGGATCAGAGGCAAGGGCAGGGTTGCTGGGGAGATCCAGTGGTAAAATTCCTCACTCGAATCTCTGATCAAGGTGATGGGGCGGACTAAAACTATCGATGAAGCGGATTTGCAAGAGGTGCCGGGCCTTCGGGACAATTTAGGAGGTTTACCGCAGGAGAGCGCACAACTGCGTTTGGAAATGACCAAGTTGCAGGAGGAAATGCAGTCTATGAGTGGCAAATAGGGGGAAATCTCAAAGCATGTGGGTAACGTGGAGCAGGTGGTATTGGATCTCAGCAAGCAGCTGTCTGCGATGAGTGCAGTCTTGCAGACATTGGTGAAAACCACAGCTCCCCACACGCAACAGGAGCGACCATCTAGCTCTAGTCAGATCCCAAAAACTCTAACATTGCAGCAGGAAGAGATGCAGAGTCAAGTGGACAGAACAGAGCAACTCAGGAAACAATTGGAACTCGAGAAGGAGAAATCAAAACAAATTGAAGAGCAATTGCAGAACTTACCTCCTATTAGGACAAACCGAGTTCAGGCACCCCCAGGATATGCACACCCTATCAGAACTGACACAATACCAAATGTGGGAACTCCCATGACTGCTAGAGATCAGATGCATACACCTGCTTTCAACCAGTATTATCAGAACAACAGGGATAGGCAACTATGGCAAGGCTATTGCAGAACTTACGAGCAGGACATGCAGGCACAGTTCATGAAGTCATTAACAAAAGGTCCCAAATTGGATTTTCCAAAGTTTTCAGGTGAAGATCCTGTAGGCTGGCTGAGACAGTGCAACAAGTATTTTCAAATGTCAGGAGCTCCAGAGGAGTACAAGATATTCCTGGCTCAAATGTATGTAATAGGAGATGCAAATGTGTGGTTGAGAAGGTCTGGGTTACTTAAAAAGCAGTTGACATGGAAGCAGTTTGGAGCTGAGGTGGTCAAACGATTTTCTGACAATGGTTCATATGATCTAACTGAGAAATTCATTTCAGTTAAGCAAGCTGCAGAGTACAGTGTCTGAATACACTAAAATGTTTGAAGATTTAATGGCTGATGTCCAGGAGGAAAATCCTGAGTTGGGAGAACTCTGGTTTGTGAGATGCTATGTAAATGGCTTAAGGGATGGGATCAAGTATCAGTTAAGGCCACTTCGTCCTCAAACACTCATAGATGCTTACTGCTTAGCTAAGGACATAGAGCCTTGTCACCCTCATGTGACCACAACACCTAAGAAAACAGGGGCACCCTTTACCAATATCTACCAGAAGAGCAATTGGTCTGTTCCAGTGAAGCCGAGCACACCTGTCCTGCCACCACAACCGCCAGTAAGACAAGCAGAGATACTTGTTAACAATTCCCAGAAAATAAGAAAAGTGGAAGAGTGCTAGAGATGTGGGGACAAATGGATGCATGGCCACAAATGTAAATTAATCCCTAATGTGCACTTGTTGCAACAAGAGGATGACGACCAACAGCAAGAAGAATTGGAAGATGCAATACAACAAGAACAAATGGAAGCAGTAGAACAAGAAGAACAAGTGATGTTTGTTTCAGCTCATGCTATGGGGCAAAGATTGGCAGTTCCCACCCCAACAATTGTGATACATATCAATGGGAAGAGAGCAGTTGCTCTACTAGCTTCTGGCAGTACAACTTCTTTCATTAATGCACAGTTTGCAGCTAAGCTCAATTGCAACATGATTCCAGTTAAACCTAAAGCTATTGAAGTAGCCGGAGGAGGGAAATTACTGTCTACTGCTGTCATACCAAACTGTGAGTTTCAGATAGCAAAAATCAAGTTGTCTCACAATTTCAGAACATTAGACCTGCCCAGCCATGATGTTATACTAGGATATGACCGGTTTACTGTAGTGAGCCCAGTTTCATTTGATATTCCCAAACAGAACTTCAGTTTTACACAACAAGGCTAGAAAACTGTGACTACTGCCATTTACACAAATCCTGAAACAACCAAAGAAGTGTCAGTGGAGAGAGTGCAGAAGCAAATGGAAAAAGGAGCAGAGGTTTTCCTATTGCAAGTGCACAAGGTTTTAATGGAAGCACCTGAAGGAACTAAAACACCTCCTCAGATACAAAAGTTAGTGATGGAATATGCTGACTTATTTGAGGAACCTACTACACTTCCTCATCACAGAGCCTTAGACCACAAAATTCCATTGGTACCTGGTGCTAACCCTCCCCATATGAGGCCTTACAGAGTACCCCAACACCAAAAGAAGGAAATGGAGGAGCAGATCAAGAAATTGCTGGCAGCACACCTGATTAGACATAGTCAAAGTCCATATGCTGCTCTAGTACTGTTGGTCAAAAACAAGACATCTCCATGAGATTGTGTACTGACTTTAGGAAGTTGAATTCCTTGACAATCAAAAACAAGTTTCCAATTCCAGTCATTGAGGACTTGTTGGATGAGCTACATGGAGCTAAATATTTCTCTAAATTGGACCCGAGATCTAGTTATCATCAAATTAGGATGCATCCAGAAGACATACACAAAACAACTTTCAAAACTTTTTTAGGCCACTTTGAATATCTGGTGATGCCTTTTGGGCTATCTAATGCACCTGACACTTTCCAGGAACTGATGAACACTATCTTTGGGCCTTATCTG
Source organism: Aegilops speltoides (assembly GCA_021437245.1). Taxonomy (NCBI): domain Eukaryota; kingdom Viridiplantae; phylum Streptophyta; class Magnoliopsida; order Poales; family Poaceae; genus Aegilops; species Aegilops speltoides. Next base: position 202,164,661 of record CM038141.1, read on the forward strand.
AGGAAATTTGTGTTAGTTTTCTTTGATGACATTCTCATTTACAGCAGAAACCTCAAGGAACACTTAGAGCACATTAAGATAGTAATGGATGTGTTGAGACAAAACAAGCTCTTTGCAAAGCTCTTCAAGTGTGTTTTTGCAATGCAGCAAGTGGAATATCTAGGGCATGCCATTTCTAAAAAGGAGTTGCAACTAACCCTCAAAAAATTGCTGTTATTGCTGATTGGCCCACTCCTGACACAGTTACTAAAGTGAGAAGTTTCCTGGGCCTGGCTGGGTATTATAGGAGGTTCATCAAAGGGTATGGTCTCATTTGCAGGCCACTGCATGATTTACTGAAAAATGCCAATTCCAATGGACACAAGTGCATGATCAAGCTTTTGCTCAACTGAAGCAAGCACTTACTACAGCACCAGTACTTGCACTACCAAATTTCAGTAAACCATTGACGAGATGATCGAGCATGGGATTTTCTCTTCGGTCATGGAGGAGAGTGATGATGTGCCATCTTCGGCCTTCATCCACGGCGACGACGACGAGATGGTTGAGTATTTCACCTCGACCACGGCGATGTATGATGACTTGAGTGACTTGTACCACCATATGGAGAGTGAGAGTGACTTCACCACTAGCCCCATATATGATGAGTTGCCACAATTCCCATGTGAGGAGAGCCACAACCCCCACCACTTAAGTGAGATGAGTGACTCCACCATATGTGACTTTGAGTGCACCTATTTTGAGGGAGTGAGTGAACCACCACATAGAGAGAGCATGATAGTTGATCGGTCTCGTGAGGCCATTTGCATTTCTAACAACTTGACCTCTACCTCTATTGTGTCTTCTCATTTGGTGCTAGGTCCCATATATGATGACGCGCTGATCCTCGATGACTTCGTCCTCCCTTTGGACAAGACGATGGCCATGGTGGAATATGATGCACCCCCCACATGGTTCCATCAAGATGAAGATGACCACCATTTGGTCTTTCCCACCTCACCTACACCACTTGAGTGGAATGACAAAGGTAACAAAGGTGACAGTGATGCTCTAGTCCCACTAGTGGACATTCGTGACATTGATTGCTTGCATGATGTTGATCCACCTAGTACCATGCTTCATGCTAGTATGATTTCCCCATGCGATGATTTGCCCATTTATGATGAGTATGATGATTCTCTTGTGGAGTCTATTAGTTGTGATGCCAGGTTACATATGATTTCTTGTGACAATTCTTTATGTCACATCATGTTTGATAATCCGCTTGACTTGTCATATGCTATGCATGAGATCCATCATATTTCTTATTTGAAATCTCTTCATAGTGACTATGCATATGCCATTAAAATAAACCCAATTTGCACGTATGGCATAAATGACAAGCCCATGGTTATTGGCATTTGTTTCTCTTGTGATGATATTGATATGCTCCCTTTGCATCATTTATCTCATATGCCATGCCATGACCACCTAGCGTCGGATATGCATTGTTTTGGATGTTGTCCATTTTCTCCATATGATGTTTCCGATATTGCTCATGAGGAGACCCCCATAGTTTCTTCATACATTTGAGGAGATTTTGATCCATCCCATCCATTGCATGATCCCAATACTTGTGTGCACCATATGTTCCCCATGAATAAACATGCTTTTGATGTGCCATATACTTGTTTGCTCAATTTGTGTCCCCATCGTGTCATACATAATAAATATTCTTTCATGATGGATGACATGTTCTTATACCATGCATCAAATTTCTTTGAGCGATGCTTATCTTGTGCTAACTCACACGTGCACATACACATCATGATGGATGATGTGTACATTTACCACACGCACAATTTCTTTGGATTGTGTCTCTTTTGTGTAGGTACCCATGAATACTTGTCAACCTCGCAATCCCAAGAGTTGACGAAACGAGCTCTTGAGAGCAATGATGATTTGGGATCCCATGGATTGCCTTTCCCACCGCTCTCTTCACGCGCAGTCTTCGCGCATATCTCCTACATGGCTCTCACATGGTTATGGGTTATTGTCCATTACATATTATATGCCCATCTTGCCATGTTCACTTTGCATGATATTATCATTCTTATGCCTTTGCCATGCATTTGTGACCCATGCTTTGCATTACACATGTTTCTTGACTCTCATACTTGTATGTGTATTTGCAAGCTTGGTGGAGACATTGCTTGTTATTGCCATGTTTCATTTGTGACCCATACCTATGATGATACTATGATCTTGCTATGTGCTCGTGCTTGCGACATGTCATATGCATTGTCCATGCCTCTCATTTGCTCACATGACATGATTGCCATGATTTCCTCTAGTATGTTGCATCTTCGCACTACTAGCTTGCACGCCTTGATTGCTATGATTGCTTGCTATGTTGCATCACCCATGTTCCACTACTTGCTTTCTTGGGTTGATGACATATATGCTCATGCCTCTCACATGATATATCTTGATCATTGCCTCTTGTATCATACTTGCTCATCTCATGCGGTTGATGACAACCATCTATATGCTTTGCACATGATTCATATTGCTTCGTGTCATATATCTCCATGTGTTGCCTCTCTCATGCTAGATGATTTGCCATGTATTGAGTGCAACATTGCTTATAGTCTTGCTCTTAAGATTGCCCCCATAGCATTCTTACATATGTTTGGAGATTTTGACATATTCCTTGTGAAGCATGCTTGTCTTACCTCTTTGCACCATATAACTAGTGCCGTGAATATCGCCATTGTTGCATCATATTATTCATGCACTTGTGCTTATAATGGTTATGTGCAAGAGAAGAGAACCATCATGATGGATGATGTGTTTATCTACCACGCGCATACGCTCTTTGTTTTGTTGTGTGCATGTGTAGGATACTTGGACTTCGTGTCGACTTCCACTTCACGTGAGTTGACCATTCGAGCTCTTGAGAGCAAGCCTCATACATTCGACCATGCCTCGCTTCTACACCACATTTCCTACCACTTCGACATTGTGAAGAACGCACAAGGACATGCTTTCGAGGTGATATCATTCTATCTCGAGAACACCCAAACCATGAGCATGCATATTGTGGATCATACTTCATGTGTTGCTTGCTCCCCGACACTTTGCACACATGCTAGCGATCTTGCTTCGACTTCTCATTACCACATTGCCATGCCCCATGACATATATGCCTTGTGTGTTGCATCTAGTTCTTCACATATGCCATGTCTCTTTGCTTATCACATGCTTGACTTGATTGCCTCACACATGTTGAACAATTGCTCTTTCCATTGTGTTCAGTGCCACGATATCTTCACTACACCCTATGCACGTTATGCTTGGATTGTCTTGCACTTGTCCCATGTGTTTCGACATTTCACTATATTTGGTGTTGTGAATGACTCATATGACTACCATAGACCGTTCATTGAGCACTTTATGCATGCTTTCTATGACCTTGAGGAAGATGCTTGTTCACTTATCACATATATTTGCATCTTGACCTCCCATTTGCATCTTGTTCCCATGATGTACTTGATTGTGCTCAATTCATATGCTCAAATGCCATGCCACACTTCTTTGTCAAACCATATGCTATGCTTGATGACAACACTTGTTGGGTGAATCGCCACTTGAATGCTTGGTTTTGCACTTACGACAACCACATTTGTTTTTCCAAGTGCTTGTTATCTTTGCTCCTTTTGAAGGAATTACAAGACGGTGCGACATTGGAGAGTGCCCATTTGGAACTACAAGATGATGAATGCTTGGTGATCGTCCACTTCTACACAACGCCATCATCTCTTTCCCATGGTGATTTGGATTTTGATCCGAGGTCGGATCTTTCCCAAGGGGGAGGGGATGATGCGGAGCATCCTATGGACATCACCATGTCAAGAGTTCGTTTGGCAAGTGACACGTGCCACATCTACTTCACATACATAAAGGTGAATCATCTCCTTTACACATGTTCACTTGACCCCTTTGAGGATGGTATACTACTTGACATTCCTTCCGTGTGCATTCAAAGGTATTGTCGGAGCTTCAAACATAGCGAGGACGAGTTCATGCGGAAGAGAACATCTACACCATCCAAGAGGGAAGCCCGAAGCGGAGAAGGAAGCGCCAAGAAGAAGGCAGAACTCCCAGCGACCCCATGCGCGACGGGCCCTCGACCCGTGCCCACGGGCCTCCCAGGCTGGCGATCCTGAAGACCCCGTGCGCACGGGCGTGTACCGTGCCCATGGGACCCCCGTGTCCACGGGCTTCTCGGACCCCGTGCGCACGGGCCCTTGCGTCCGATCCCTGGATACCCCGTGCGCACGAGCTCCACTTACCCCGTGCACACGGGGCCCCCTGTGCGTGGCTGTTGGGCTTGCCCTTATATCCCCCTTCATCCCTTGGACTTATATATACTCCCCTTCCTCCTCCATTTAGACTTAGCTAAGATTAGATCAAAACACTAGAGCTTAGCTCATGTACCTCCCCTTGTGGGATTCCACTCCATTGGAGTTCAAGACCTCCATTGGAGAAGATCCCTAGTGGATGAAGACCCCCTTGAGGGAAGGATCTATCTAGATCATCAAGCCCTCATCTCCTTCATAGGATTTGGGATGAACTCTACCATGTATCTTATTTCCCTTTGTTGTTCATGTACCTTGTGGATCTTATGTGTTTGATTGTCTAGTGGATGTGTTCTTGAGTGTTCCTCTTGTTTTCCCTCTTTTGTTCATCTTGTTCTTGGGGGATTCCCCTCCAATTCGTGAAAGATCTCCCCATAGGGTTCCACCCTATATCAGGGGGCTAGCAAATAGATTGAGAAGCAGTCAACCAGAAAGAAAAATGGCCATAACTATGCATTGAGAATAACTAGCACTGAATAATGCATCCTGATTTTCTCTGAAACTGAAGAAGAACATGCAGAGCATCTCCACTTGGTGCTTGAGAAGCTCAGAGAGCACCAGTTTTATGCAAAGTTCTCCAAATGTGAATTCTGGCTCAAGGAGGTACTCTACCTCAAGCACATCATCTCTGCCAAGGGCATCTCAGTAAATCTGAAAAGGGTGAAGCGATTGTCAAATGGAAGCCTCCTCAGAATGTTAAGAAACTTCGAAGCTTTCTTGGGCTTGCAAGCTATTGTAGAAGATTCATGGAGAACTTCTCCAATTGCCAAGCCTCCATCTAACCTCCTCCGAAGAATGTCAAATATTCTTGGACTCCTGAGTGTGATGTTGCATTCAAGACATTGAAAGATAAGCTCGTCTCAACACCATTTCTTACTCCTCCTGATGAATCCAAGCCCTAGCTTCCAAGTATTCTATGATGCCTCATTGCAAGGTCTTGGTGGTGTTCTTATGCAAGAAAAGAAAGTTGTGGCTTACACTTCTCGACAGTTGAAGCCAAATGAGAAGAACTTCCCCACTCACGATCTTGAGTTGGCGGCAGTTGTCCACGCTTTGACCACTGGAGACATCTATTGTTGGGCAGACAAGTTGAAGTCTATACCAATGCCAAGAGCTTGAAATATATCTTCACTCAGCCCAATCTCAATCTCAGGCAAACTTGTTGGGTCAAGATGATTCAGGAGTACAACCCAAGCATTGAGTACACTCCAGGCAAATCCAACTTCATTGAAGATGCTTTGAGAAAAAAGGTATATTGCAACAACTTAATTCTCATGCCATTCCAGCACGATCTTTGTGAAGCATTCCTGAAGCTCAACCTTCAAGTTGTTCCTCAAGGCTTTCTTGCCAACCTTCAAGTCACTCCAACTTTGGAGGATCAGATTCGTGAAGCGCAACTCCTTGATACTATGTTAAAGAAGGTGAAAGGTGGTGTTGCCAAGGGCCTTTCCAAATACAACTACTATCTCATTGAGGACAGAGACACTTTGTTCTTTGAGGACCGGATTGTGGTTCCAAAAGGTGATCTCAGGAAGGTCATAATGAATGAAGCTCATAATTCCCTCCTCTTGATACATCCAGGAAGTTCCAAGATGTACCACGACCTAAAGCAGACGTATTGGTGGACTCACATGAAGCGGGAGATTGCCCAATTCATGAACAAGCGTGTTGTCTATCTTAGAGTGAAAGCAGAACATCAACGACCAGTAGGACTCCTCCAGCCCCTACCTATTCCCGAGTGGAAGTTCGATCATATCGAAATGGACTTTGTCACCGAGAGCAAGTACAATAAGGTGATGTAGGCGGGCTGTAAGACATTAAATATTATATTCTTGCTTACTTGGAAGAGAGAGAAGAGGAGAGAGAAGAGAAGCGGGCTACTAGTTAACAGCCGGCTGAAGCATGTGGTCCTAGGTACTTTGTGAGAGAGTGGGATGGGCCATGTATCAACAAAGTAGTACATACTTATATCTAGCTATTGTACTTGTTGGCTATAAGCTTGACTATATGTGACATGGCAACATCATATAGCCAGCAGCTGGCTATATTATTAACCATGCTCTGATGGGGAATGAAGCATGAAAATCAAAAATTTTCCTACGAACACCCAAGATCTAATCTATGAGATGTATAGCAACGAGAGGGAGTGTGTCTACATACCCTTGTAGACCAAAAGCGTTAGCATCATAACGCGGTTGATGTAGTCCTACTCTTCATGATCCAATCGGGATCCAATCCTATCTAGTGCCTAACGGAAGACACCTCCGAGATTAGCACACATTCAACTAGATGACGTCCTCTCCTTCTTGATCCAACAAGCGAGAGAGAGGAGGTAGATGAGATCAGAACCAGCACGGCGGTATAGTGGTGGCGGCGGCAAAAATTCTGGCAGGGCTTTGCCAAGCGTGTACCGGAGTAACGTGGAAGGATGCTGCTAGCGCAACACTATGATCAGAGACCCTTTGACAAAACTATGTGCCATGCATTAATCGCAAACAGTGATGTAAAATAACCGTCAAAAAAGATGCAAAATGTTTGCGATGAAGGATACATCAAACACGGTTCAGATTTTAGTTCAGTGTGCGATGCGAGGCATACGGTTCAGTTTAATTAACCGTTTGCGATGAGGCAGAACAAAAGAAACGGGTAGGCAGATGAAGGCGCATGAGGCCCTCGCTTCTACCAGGGTTTCCTAGTATGGTCCATGTGCATTGTAATTCACTACAAAAAAAGACACATCCGTGACATTTTGGGCCGAACAAATTTTTTCCTGTCATACTTATGACACTTCTATGACGATAATTATGACAAAACCCGGTATCATCATAGATGTGGTGGGATCCTACAAATCATGACAGAAAATGGGCTTTTCGTCCTGGGTGGGCTGGAGACGCACCTGCATGACATTCTTTGGGCCGTCAATGACGGAAAAAACCCTGGTAGAAGCGAGGGCGAGGAAAATTTCGGGGAACTCCCAGTTACGGCGGGTTGTCGGGGCCGAGCGATGCACGGAGGTTTCCGCATTTCTCTCGTGTATGCGCATATGCGCGAGGCGTTGTCTAACTGAAGCCGAGCGATCGCACTTTACTGAACTCGAGTGATTCCTTCGCTGCTGATTGAACCCGAGCGATTCCTTCGCTGCTGTTGCTAACTGAACCCGAGCGATCGATCACTGCTGCTTCCTGAAGCCGATCGAGCCCCTGTGCGAGACGTAGCCAGCCGGTGTCCGGTTGTCTCTCGATGAACAGTGACCATTGCTACCGTGTGCGCGGTATGTACAACTAGTCGAGACGTGGTGAGTCGAGCCGGTTGGTTGGCTGTGGATGAACAGTTCCCGATGGGGTTGGATGAACAGGACCCTGTGGTAGTAGGCCGTTGCCACTGGATAAACAGGGCCCCGAGGAGGCCGCCGCACCCCAGCCGGTTGGGGGTGGATGAACAGGACCCCGAGGAGGCTCTATGAACAGCAACCGGTGGAGGCTGGATGAATAGTAGTCGTGGATGAACAGTAGCCTGTGGAGGCTGGAGGAGGTCGAAGGTGGATGAACAATAACCCATGGAGGATGGAGCGAGGCAGTATATGGTGGATGAACAAGACCCCGTTTCGACCGTAGGCGCTCCAACACAAGTCCGTTTCCTTCGTTTTGCCGTACGCCACACCCCTCCCAATCAACAGGACCCCGTTTCGACCATAGGCACTCGAACAGAAGTCCGTTTCCCCCGTTTTGCGGTACGTCAGACCCTTCCCGATGAACAGGACCCCGTATCGACCTTACGCGGTCGAACAGAAGGCCCGTTTCCTCCGTTCTATGGTATGCCAGACCTCGCTTCAGCTGTTCCGTCCAAGCCGGTTGGCTCCCGATGTACACGATGTATTCCGACCCAGTCGGTTGCCTCCTGAAGAACATGACGTTGTTTCCTCCGTTCCAACCCAGCCGGTTGGCTGCCGGTGAACAAGACAACGTTGCTGTATGCCTTCGAGATCACGTCCGTATGTACGTACGTAGCCATATTTACTTTCTTGCAGCGTGGTTGTACGTATGTGTACACGTTATAGACGGGACTACGTGACATGCTACGTCTGCCGCTCTACTACGACACGTGCTGCTCCTGACTCGGCCATAGTTCATCGCTGCCGAGAGACCGATCGACCAGTATGTACGTACACATTCACGACCAGATAGACAACGCTACACACGCTTCGACCGGGTGGGTCCTAGTTGTTTCTTGCGTGCGAAGATATAGCTGGTGGGTCCCAGCTATCTGGGGAATCTTTTTTTCGTAGTATGGACGCACTTCCTTGCGTGCGGAGATGTAGCTGGTGGGTCCCAGCTGTCGGGGGGAAACATTTTTTTTGTGAAATACGGTAGCCCGTCCGGTGGGTCCCTTCTGTCAGGTGGAGGAATCATTATTTTTGCGCATAATAAGGAGACACTTCCTTGCTGTGGCCGTGGACCCAGCTGTCAGCCTCTCCACATACAATACTCTTTCGATGGAAGTCGTTCCTTGACCACATTGACCACGCCGCACCGAGAGCACCAAGGCGGTGGATGATGGCGAGGCCTATGAAGGGGACGACGTGAAGCCGAGGAAGACGTGGCAGTGGATGCCCGCGCATAGAGGAGTACGAGGGTTGATTGGTTCGGCTGTGGTGTGAGGTTGCTGTCACCGCAGAATAACAGGGGTTGTGGGTGACTAGAGGGATGGTCTGGCCAGCGGTTGGAGTAGGAGGGGGCGGTGAGGCATGCACGGCAACACAGCCGACCACGGGAGGCAGGAGCAGGCGGCACGACCTGCGATGGTTTGGGTGGTTGGAGTAAGAAGACCAGAGGTTGAAGAAGCACGACAGCTGTTGGATCACCATCGTATGGTCACTGCAGCTAGAATTGTTTATATTGACTAAGTTGACAAATATGATGGGTCCCACCTAACAGTGGGGGTCTTCATTTTTTGTGCGTAATAAGGAGGCACTTGCCTGCGAAGAGATATAGCTGGTGGGTCTGAGCTGTCAGCGGCGGGAATGTTTTTTTGCGAAATACAGAGGCCCTTCCGGTGGGTCCCTGCTGTCACATGGAGGAATCCTTATTTTGGGCGTAATAAGGAGGCACTTCCTTGCTCCGGCCATGGACCCAGCTGTCAGCCTCTCCACATACAGTCCTCTTCCGATGGAAGTCGTTCCTTGACCATGTTGAGCACGCTGCGTCGAGAGCACCAAGGCGGGGATGATGGCGAGGCCTAGGAAGGGAATGACCAGGAGCCGGGGAAGACTCGGCTGTTGTTTCCCAGGCGGAGGGGACTACGAGTGTTTACTGCTTTGGCTGCAGTGTGAGACTGCTGTCGCCGGAGAATAACAGGGGTTGTGGGTGAGTAGAGGGAAGGTCTGGAGAGTTGTAGTATGGTCGGTCCGTGAGGCCTGCGCGGCAGCACAGCCGACCACGGAGGCTGGAGCAGGCGGTACGACGGGCCTGGTTTGGGCGACTAGAGCAAGAAGACTAGAGGTTGAAGACGCAACACGGCCGTTGATTTAACATCCAACGGTCAGTGCAGCTAGAATTGTTTTGACTAAGTTGACAAAGCCGTATGCATCAACTTAGTTGGCCCACAAGTCAGCCTCCAAATCTGGTGAGTCCCAGCTAGCAGGGGGGAATCATTTTTTTGCTCGTAATAAGTGGCACTTCCTTGCGTGCGAAGATGTTTTCTGGGTTTTTTAATTTCTTCTTTTCGAGTTAGAATAAAAAGAAAACAATTTAGCATCTTTGGTACATTTTTTTGCTAAATGGATCATAATAAAGCTGGTGGGTCCCAGCTGTCAGGGAGAGGTAACTTTTTCCGCATGTAATAAAGGAAACACTTCCCATCGTGGGAAGATGTAGCTGGTGGCTCAAACCTGTCAGGGGGAGAAATCATTTGTTTTCGCATAATAAGAAGAGACTTGCTCGCGTGCGGCCGTGGGCCACACGGGTCCCTATTGTCAGCCACTCCACATTCATGCCTCTTCCAATGGCTGTCGTTTGTTGACAAAGTTGACCACGCCACGCCGAGAGAACCAACACGGTGGACAATGGCGAGGCCTAGGAAGGGAACGACCGGAAGCCGGCGAAGACACATAAGTGGATGCCCACATGGAAGGGAGTATGATGGTTCACTGGTTCGGCTACGGTGTGAGGCTGTCGTTGCCGGAGAATAACAGCTAGATGTTGCTGAGTAGAGGATGGCCTGGACGGCGAAGGGACTAGGGTGGGCCGATGAGGCCTGCGTGGCAGCACAACCAGCCACGGGAGGCGGTACCGCCGGCGGTGGTTTGGGCGCCTGAAGCATGAATATCCTAGATTGAAGAAGCACCCCAGCTGTTAAATGGATATCCAACGGCCACTGCTAATATAATCATGTGTTGACTATAAGTTAACAAAGCCTTGCGTACGGGTCAACTTAGTAGGCCCACAAGTGACAATCACATGTGTGGCAGAGAACATATAGCCCATTTGTGATTTGTTATAATGTACATCCCATTTTTTAATTCTAATTGAATTACTCACCCCATTTACTGTTTGTTAAAATTAGAACCCATTTTGTAGCTAGGACTTTGTTAATAATTTCAGCCAACCGCTCAAAAAAATTCAACAAAATTTCTAAAATTTTGATGGGATCCGAAATATTTTTAACCCAAAATTTAGAGTCAGATTAAATATAATTTCAAAAAAAATTTGTATTAGGTAAAAATCCAACAAAAATTTGCGGCGCAACAAGTAATGAAATTTATTTTTTACCTTTTTGAGAAGAATAAAAAATGTACCTGTTCGGTGCATTTTATATTTACATCCAATTTTTTTAATTACAGCCCATTTATTATTTCTAAAGCCCATTTTCTTGGCAAGTCTAATGCGTCCCGTAGAATAACAAGTTGACCTGGGTTGGGTATGCCGCAAAAAAAGAATAGCTGGGCTAGCCATTTTCACATTTAAATATTAATATCTGGGCTGGATATTTGGTCGAGCTAAAATAATAGCCTGGGCCAGACGGACCGTAGCCCGCCTAGTTGATACCCTGCTCCTCTGAACAATAAGAAAAACATCGCTCAAGAAAAACTCTGCTCACACCTCAAAACACAAATACTGCTAGATCTACTGGGTCCCAGCTGTCGGCCGCTCCTTGTGCAATTCTCTCGTTTATTGACTATAATAGGTTGACGATGGTGTGGGACCATGATGTCAGGAAACCAGAAGGAAGGAAAAATATAGTTGTATATAATAAGGAGGAACTTGCGTACGTACGACTATGGCCCTGGTGGGTCCCTACTGTCATCCTCTCCAAGTAAAGTCATCTCCAGATTCCTCATGTTCCTTGACCATGTTGACAATGCTTGGTGCCACAGTGAGCGCAACAACTCGAAGGATGATGGAGAGGGCCTCATGGGCCCTACGGATGATCTGATACAACGCTCGCTGCTCATTCAGGAAGACAGGATCATTGGACGCCTATGAGCACCTTCGAGAGACTGAGCCAGCATCGAACGGTAAGGCCGCGCTAGGGAGCTCTGGATTGTTCACCTGTATTAAGATACAAGTGTAATTTACTCATCACCGGAAACAACGCGTAAAATACAGGCGTAACGAAACCGACGGCCCAAGGTCTGTAACGAAAACCGGTGAGTTACGCGTGTAATTTGAGAGATCAGTGTATATTTTACTAGTCGAAATTGACCAACCAAGTGCTTCGCCCAAGACCATCTGCTTTTATTTACAAGCGTCAGTTTTACAAGAGGTTTTGGTTGGAAAATGACGATCCAATCACGGCCTAAGATGATGAGTTGGTCAGAAGATCATATGGTTTCACCTCTAACCTACCCAAGTTGTCGTATAGGCTATGAATGAAACATAAGACGATGAACTTCTTAAGCACAAAAACAGTAGAAGAGGATGATCTTAACATGCAAATCACCGACATTAGATCAACATGCAAAACAATATGAAGCATTATTCCCAGGAGGCACGGTGAACAGCTCATGATGCCGCATGCCACAACATTCCGAAACATTCCAAGCTCAACTTTGCAATCGAACTCGCAAGGCCTGACATTACATAGACAACATTCAGAACAAACTCTTAAAATACCTTACATCGGTCAACATTCATGTGACTATGCATCTTAGCAGAGTAAATATTTACTTCTAAACCGAACACATGAATAGGAAAAAATGATCGACGCTGCTCACAGCAAAGGGCATCCCACTCAAAAATATCAAATGCATGTCTTCTGGCTAACGTCAATGAGCAAAATTTAACAAGGTTTTCCAATTCCAATATATTAAACTAATGAATTCTAGGTAACATCAATGATTAAACTTTGACAAGCTTTTCCCATTCAAAATATCTAATGCCTATGACTGTGGAATAGGCAGGGTCTTCATCAGTTTGTCATCTGATAGTCCGGTGGCTCAAGGTGACGACGAATGATTAGAGAACTATTCGAGGTATTATGCATCATGAAGTATTGTCGAGGACACGAACCATCTGAACATTTTGTTCAGTTCCACTAAAATCAAGCTGAGCATCCCTGTGGATTTCATATTTATACGCTGCAAGAAAACAAAGACACATTAGCACACACATGAATATTGGCCCCAGTGTCAACCCACCAATCGGTGGACTGACAAACTGAAAGTACGGTAAACAGATTACCGTACCCAGATGCTCCATCATTGTTGCTTAGAGTGACATTGACAGACTTGGAGTCCTGTCCTGGCTTCTTGTACTTGTTTGGGCACTTGTTTGCCCAGTGTTCCTCTAAACCACAAGTAAAGCATCAATCTCTTTTTTGTCTTTCTTCTTACCCTTCTTAAAGGTAGTATTCTGCTGGTCAGAGTGCTTTCCCTTGAACTTGGGGGAATTCTTCTGCCTTGAAGACGTTGGTAGCTCCATTCAGACGGGCATGGTTTGTCATCAGTTTGCACATTGTAATGGTACATGGGAGCCGGATTAAACAGCGTATCTTTTTGTGCAGTACCACTGAAATCAAACAATGTCTTGAGTAGCATGGTGGATTTCGTATTTATATGTTACAAAGTGTTAAACACATTGGCAGCTCCATTCAAGTAGATAGTCCGGTGGTTCAAGGTGATGACGAATTATTGGAGAACCATTTGATGTATTGTGCATGATGTAGTATTATGGAGGACACAAACCATCTGAACATTTTGTGCAGTTCCACTACAATCAAGCTGAGCATCCCTGTCTGCATAAATACAGAAAAAGCATGATGAATATAATAGTAGTACTAGTTGATTACACATACGCTTACAACTATAATCATCTTCATTATCTTAATAGGAAAAGATAGCAATACAATAACTTGAATTAAACATTTATTCAAAACAATACAGCAATATAATTAGCACAACATAACAAAGCATGATCATGTGGATGAAGGCCGATACTTGAAGGAAATATGCCCTAAAGGCAATAATAAAGTTATTATTTATTTCCTTATTTCATGATAAATGTTTATTATTCATGCTAGAATTGTATTAACCGAAAACATAATACATGTGTGAATACATAGACAAACATAGTGTCGCTAGTATGCCTCTACTTGACTAGCTCGTTGAATCAAAGATGGTTAAGTTTCCTAGCCATAGACATGAGTTGTCATTTGATTAACGGGATCACATCATTAGGAGAATGACGTGATTGACTCGACCCATTCCGTTAGCTTAGCACTTGATCGTTTAGTATGTTACTATTGCTTTCTTCATGACTTATACATGTTCCTATGACTATGAGATTATGCAACTCCCATTTACCGGAGGAACACTTTGTGTGCTACCAAACATCACAACGTAACTTGGTGATTATAAAGGTGCTCTACATGTGTCTCCGAAGGTACTTGTTGAGTTGGCGTATTTCGAGATTAGGATTTGTCACTCCGATTGTCGGAGAGGTATCTTTGGGCCCTCTCGGTAATGCACATCACTATAAGCCTTGCAGGCAATGTGACTAATGAGTTAGTTACAGGATGACGCATTACATAACGAGTAAAGAGACTTGCCGGTAACGAGATTGAACTAGGTATTGAGATACCGACGATCGAATCTCGGGCAAGTAACATAAAATGACAAAGGGAACAACATATGTTGTTATGCGGTTTGACCGATAAAGATCTTCGTAGAATATGTGGAGCCAATATGAGCATCCAGGTTCCGCTATTAGTTATTGACCGGAGATGTGTCTCGGTCATGTCTACATAGTTCTCGAACCCGTAGAGTCCGCACGCTTAACTTAAAGTGACGATTTATATTATGAGTTATGTGTTTTGATGTACCCAAGGTAGTTCCGAGTCCCGGATGATATCGGGGACATGATGAGGAGTCTCGAAATGGTCGAGACATAAAGATCGATATATTGGACCACTATATTCGGACATCAGAAAGGTTCCGAGTGATTCGGGTATTTTTCGGAGTACCGAAGAGTTACGGGAATTCGCCGGGGAGTATATGGGCCTTATTGGGCTTTAGGGGAAAGAGAGAGGGGAGGCTGCGCGCCCCCCCAAGGCCTAGTCTGAATTGGACTAGGGGGAGGGGCTGCGCCCCCTCCTTCCTTCTCTCCTATCTTTCCTTTCCTTGACTCCTACTCCTACTACATGGAAGGGGGGGGGGAATCCTACTCCCGGTGGGAGTAGGACTCCCCAGGGCGCGCCATAGAGAGGGCCGGCCCCTCCCCTCCTCTCCTCCTTTATATACTGAGGCAAGGGGCACCCCGTGAGAACAACAATTTATCATTGATCTCTTAGCCGTGTGCGGTGCCCCCTCCACCATATTCCACCTCGGTAATATCATAGCGGTGCTTAGGCAAAGCCCTGCGTCGGTAGCATCATCAACACCGTCATCACGCCATCATGCTGACGGAACTCTCCCATAAAGCTCTGCTGGATCGAAGTTCATGGGACGTCATCGAGCTGAACGTGTGCTGAACTCGGAGGTGCCATACGTTCGGTACTTGATCGGTCGGATCGTGAAGACGTATGACTACATCAACCGTGTTGTGCTAACGCTTCCGCTTTCGGTCTACGAGGGTACGTAGACAACACTCTCCCCTCTCGTTGCTATGCATCACCATGGTCTTGCGTGTGCGTAGGAAATTTTTGAAATTACTACGTTCCCCAACAGTGGCATCCGAGCCAGGTTTATGCATAGATGTTATATGCACGAGTAGAACACAAGTGAGTTGTGGGCGATACAAGTCATACTGCTTACCAGCATGTCATAATTTGGTTCGGCTTGTTGGATGAAGCGGCCCGGACCGACATTACGCGTACGCTTATGTGAGACAGGTTCTACCGGCATGCTTTGCACACATGTGGCTGGCGGGTATCTGTTTCTCCAACTTTAGTTGAACCGAGTGTGGCTATGCCCAGTCCTTGTGAAGGTTAAGACAGCACTAACTTGACAAAATATCGTTGTGGTTTTGATGCGTAGGTAAGAACGGTTCTTGCTCAACCCCTAGCAGCCACGTAAAACTTGCAACAACAAGGTAGAGGACGTCTAACTTGTTTTTGCAGGGCATGTTGTGATGTGATATGGTCAAGACATGATGCTAAATTTTATTGTATGAGATGATCATGTTTTGTAATAGAGTTATCGGCAACTGGCAGGAGCCATATGGTTGTCGCTTTATTGTATGCAATGCAATCGCCCTGTAATTGCTTTACTTTTATCACTAAGCGGTAGTGATAGTCGTCGAAGCAATAGTTGGCGAGACGACAACGATGCTATGATGGAGATCAAGGTGTCGCGCCGGTGACGATGGTGATCATGACGGTGCTTCGGAGATGGAGATCACAAGCACAATATGATGATGGCCATATCATATCACTTATATTGATTGCATGTGATGTTTATCCTTTATGCATCTTATTTTGCTTTGATTGACGATAGCATTATAAGATGATCTCTCACTAAATTTCAAGGTATAAGTGTTCTCCCTGAGTATGCACCGTTGCGAAAGTTCTTCGTGCCGAGACACCACGTGATGATCGGGTGTGATAAGCTCTACGTTCAAATACAATGGGTGTAAGACAGTTTTACACACGCAGAATACTCAGGTTAAACTTGACAAGCCTAGCATATGCAGATATGGCCTCGGAACACTGAGACCGAAAGGTCGAGCGTGAATCATATAGTAGATATGATCAACATAGTGATGTTCACCATTGAAAACTACTCCATCTCACGTGATGATCGGACATGGTTTAGTTGATTTGGATCACGTGATCACTTAGATGATTAGAGGGATGTCTATCTAAGTGGGAGTTCTTAAGTAATATGATTAATTGAACTTTAATTTATCATGAACTTAGTCCTGGTAGCATTAGCATATCTATGTTGTAGGTCAATAGCTCGCAATGTTGCTCCCCGTTTATTTTTGATATGTTCTTAGAGAAACTAAGTTGAAAAATAACAGTAGCAATGATGCAGACTGGGTCCGTGATCTGAGGTTTATCCTCATTGCTGCATAGAAAAATTATGTCCTTGATGCACCACTAGGTGACTGACCTGTTACAGGAGCAGATGCAGACATTATGAATGTTTGGCTAAGCTCAGTATGATGACTACTTGATAGTTTAGTGCACCATGCTTAATGGCTTAGAATCGGGACTTCAAAGACGTTTTGAATGTCATGGACCATATGAGATGTTCCAGGAGTTGAAGTTAATATTTCAAGCAAATACCCGAGTTGAGAGATATGAAGTCTCCAACAAGTTCTATAGCTAAAAGATGGAGGAGAATTGCTCAACTAGTGAGCATGTGCTCATATTGTCTGGGTACTACAATCGCTTGAATCATGTGGGAGTTAATCTTCCAGATAAGATAGTGATTGACAGAGTTCTCTAGTCACCATCACCAAGTTACTGGAACTTCATGATGAACTATAGTATGCAAGGGATGACGAAACATTTCCCGAGCTTTTCATGATGATGAAATCGATGAAGGTAGAAATCAAGAAAGAGTATCAAGTGTTGATGATTAACTAGACCACTAGTTTCAAGAAAAAGGCAAAGGGAAAGAAAGGGAACTTCAAGCAGAATGGCAAGCAAGTTGTCACTCCCTTGAAAGATCCCAAAGCTAGAACAAAGCCTGAAACTAAGTGCTTCTACTGCAAAGGAAATGGTCACTAGAAGCGGAAATACCCTGAATATTTGGTAGATAAGAAGGATGGCGAAGTGAACAAGGGTATATTTGATATACAGGTTATTGATGTGTACCTTACTAGTGTTTATAGTAACCCCTGGGTATTTGATACTTGTTCGGTTGCTAAGATTAGTAACTCGAAACAGGAGTTACAGAATAAACAGAGGCTGGTTGAGGGTGAAGTGACGATGTGTGTTGGAAGTAGTTCCAAGATTGATATGATCATCATCGCACACTCCCTATACTTTCGAGATTAGTGTTGAACCTAAATAAATGTTATTTGGCAAGGGAGTACAATTTTGATCTAGGAGTAGATCACTGGACAACGGTCAAAGATTATCCTTAGTAAGGACTAAGGAAATATTTCTCGATTATGGAGGTGATAAAAGAGCCCGTCGTAAAGAGTTACATCAGTGCAAGCTTTTTCGCCGATCCAGATGACTCTAAGTCTCAATGTGGATACATATTGAAAGTGGGAGCAATTAGCTAGAGTAGCTCCGTGCAAAGCATTGTAGACATAGAATATTTGCAAAATACATACGGCTCTGAATGTGACAGACCTGTTGACTAAAACTCTCTCACGTGCAAAACATGATCACACCTTAGTACTCTTTGGGTGTTAATAACATAGAGATGTGAACTATATTATTGACTCTAGTAAACCCTTTGGGTGTTGATCACATGACGATGTGAACTATGGGTATTAATCACATACAGATGTGAATATTGGTGTTAAATCACATGGCTATGTGAACTAGATTATTGACTCTAGTGCAAGTGGGAGACTGAAGGAAATATGCCCTAGAGGCAATAATAAATTTATTATTTATTTCCTTATTTCACGATAAATGTTTATTATTCATGCTAGAATTGTATTAACCGGAAACATAATACATGTGTAAATACATAGACAAACATAGTGTCACTAGTATGCCTCTACTTGACTAGCTCGTTGAATCAAAGATGGTTAAGTTTCCTAGCCATAGACATGAGTTGTCATTTGATTAACGGGATCAGATCATTAGGAGAGTGATGTGATTGACTTACCCATTCCGTTAGCTTAGCACTTGGTCGTTTAGTATGTTGCTATTGCTTTCTTCATGACTTATACATGTTCCTATGACTATGAGATTATGCAACTCCCATTTACCGGAGGAACACTTTGTGTGCTACCAAATGTCACAACGAATCGGGTGATTATAAAGGTGCTCTGGGGTGTCTCCGAAGGTACTTGTTGAGTTGGCGTATTTCGAGATTAGGATTTGTCACTCCGATTGTCGGAGAGGTATCTCTGGGCCCTCTCAGTAATGCACATCACTATAAGCCTTGCAGGCAATGTGACTAATGAGTTAGTTACGAGATGACGCATTACATAACGAGTAAAGAGACTTACCGATAACGAGATTGAACTAGGTATTGAGATACCGACGATCGAATCTCGGGCAAGTAACATACCATGACAAAGGGAACAACGTATGTTGTTATGCGGTTTGACCGATAAAGATCTTCGTAGAATATGTGGGAGCCAATATGAGCATCCAGGTTCCGCTATTGGTTATTGACCAGAGATGTGTGTCGGTCATGTCTACATAGTTCTCGAACCCATAGGGTCCGCACGCTTAACGTTTGGTGACAATTTATATTATGAGTTATGTGTTTTGATGTACCAAAGGTAGTTCGGAGTCCCGGATGAGATCAGGGACATGACAAGGAGTCTCGAAATGGTCGAGACGTAAAGATCGATATATTGGACGACTATATTCGGACATCGTAAAGGTTCCGAGTGATTCGGGTATTTTTCGGAGTACCGGAGAGTTACGGGAATTCGCCGGGGAGTATATGGGCCTTATTGGGCTATAGGGGAAAGAGAGAGGGGAGGCTGCGCGCCCCCCAAGGCCTAGTCCGAATTGGACTAGGGGGAGGGGCTGCACCCCCTCCTTCCTTCTCTCCTCTCTTCCCTTTCCTTGACTCCTACTCCTACTACATGGAAGGGGGAATCCTACTCCCGGTGGGAGTAGGACTCCCCAGGGCGTGCCATAGAGAGGGTCGGCCCCTTCCCTCCTCTCCTCCTTTATATACTGAGGCAAGGGGCACCCCATGATAACAACAATTGATCATTGATGTCTTAGCCGTGTGCGGTGCCCCCCTCCACCACATTCCACCTTGGTAATATCATAGCGGTGCTTAGGTGAAGCCCTGCATCGGTAGCATCATCAACACCGTCATCACGCCGTCATGCTGACAGAACTCTTCCGCAAAGCTCTGCTGGATCGGAGTTCATGGGACGTCATCGAGCTGAACGTATGTTGAACTCGGAGGTGCCGTATGTTTGGTACTTGATTAGTCGGATCGTGAAGACGTACGACTACATCAACCGCGTTGTGCTAACGCTTCCACTTTCGGTCTACAAGGGTACGTGGATAACACTCTCCCCTCTCGTTGCTATGCATCACCATGATCTTGCGTGTGCATAGGAAATTTTTGAAATTACTACGTTCCCTAACAATACTGACCTCGTTTGTTACAGTTGCCTCGACGACTGACTTGATCATATCTTTCCTTGTGGAGTGAATTTTGCACCCCACATGGTGTTGACTTGAGTTTTCCTTGGTCTGCAGATTAGTCATGTCACTAGCGTCTACAATACTCTAAAAATTCTCGATTATTCCTTCTGTTATGTAGCACAAACTGTGACTGCTTCTTTCTGCAAAGTAAGACCAACTGGACCCAGTAATGCAATAGTTTGCCTTAAACACATCGGCTCCTTTTGTGCAGTTCAACTAAAATCAAAGTCGAAATAAAACCAAGTAGAAGTTTTGATATCCCTGTATGCAACAATAGGTATAAGGGAAACAATTACTGAGAAATAATGGTTGATGACTTATACTCCCAGAAGAAAAACATCTACTGATCTACCTTATCTTAATGGGGAACAAAGCAGGAGAGTAGCAATTCTGAATCACTGTGATTCATTCATATTAACTGAGACATTATCTTAACAATGCCTTGTTTCAACATGTATAAAGAACGACAAAGAAGAAAAGTACCATTCCTAAAACAATGCGACTAATTCATATTAACAGAGACATTATCTTAACAATACCTTGGTTAAACATGTAGAAAGGATAGTACCATTTGTAAAACACTGTAACTGATATATAATAACAGAGACATTATCTCAACAATACTTTTTTAAACATGTACTCCGGCCTATCCCTAACAGAAATGGTACTCCCGGCGATTCCTAACAAGTGTTGCAGTTTTGAACTAAGATCCAGTAGTTAATTCTGAGAGTGGCATTGCTTAATTTTACCAGCGGCATTGGATTAACAAAAAGCATAAACAGTTCCAGGGGAGAGTGGGCGCAACAACACCATGTGCTTCCATTTACTTATAAAGGGGGTGATGCAGAGTTTTCCTGTAACAAAGAAACAAGCATCATATCTGGGTTGGAACAATATTTGTTCACTTAAGTGGTAAAAGACAGCAGTTCAATAGCTTCAATTCAACATTTATCCCAAACAGTACCAATACAAGTAGCACAACATCTCAAAGCACACCGCACCATCATGTGGATGAAAGTCGGTACTGACCTTTCTTGACCAGGATTTGAAACAACACGCAAGGACAACTTGAAACAAATATCAACACATATCCGATCTCCTTTTGTGCAGTTCCACCAAAATTAAGCAAAGTCGCCGGTGTGCCATTCAAGTTGAACTGCACAAAACACTCTTAAAACAAAAGTGTTAAGCATAGCGAAGCACAATGTCACAATAGCAACAAGTTGAATAGATATCCATGTTTTAACAGAGGCAAAAAAGCAAACAATTACTGGCCAATAAAGGAGGATGAAACATGCGGCCACAAAAAGAAGCATCTACCTTATGTTGATGGAAAACAAAGTATAGGACAACAACATTTCTAAAACGGTTGCATTGATTCATATTAACAGAGAAATTCTCTTAAAATAACATTCGTTAAAAATTTATTTTACTTTTAACAGTGGAATTGCTTCAATTTTCCAGCGGCATTCCTAGATTTACAACAGCAAAATAGTTGGATGGAACATGGGACATGGGACATGCCAGCACCATGTGCCTCCACACGTATAAATGGTGATGCAGAGTATGTTGCCAAGCAGCATATCTACGTTGGTCCCATATTTGTTCTCTTTGAACCTTTTTCCTATGTGAGGGCAACAAATCTAGTCCTGGACAAACTACCCGACCCCCCCCAGTTTCTTTCCTTTTTCAACAAAGAGATCGGTTCCTTACAGATGTGTGTACTGGGTTACCCCCTTTTCCCTTTTCGACCAACAGAGCGGCTGGATAGCCAGTCTACACTACTTTCCCTCCCTCCTTTCCTCATTGAACCACGTCCTAGATTCGTGCTCCACCCCGCCCCACCATTCTTTCCTCTTTGAACCAAGACCTAGATTTGACTATAGAATCTAAAAAGATCCGCACGCAGCTAGAGCAATGATGGTTTCAAAGAGAGTTATACCTTAGGGTCGTCAAGATGTTGCTAGGCATGCGGCGGGAGGCTGGATCTGCTCACACTACGTACGCAACAAGGAAGAAGGGGTCGGTGGCCCTCCCGCATAGGCACTGGGTGAAAGAGAACAGCGCAACCGGTAGTGGATTGCCTCCCTCGCCGAAGGCGACAGAGTGAACGCCGCACCTAGTCCCCTTCCCGGTGCGATGGGATCCGTACGGCTCCTTCATCAGCTGTGGGGGGGGGGAGATAGGGGCCAACGCAGTCCTGTTTAGATCTGGTGAATAGGGTGAGAGACTGTGAATATAGCAAACCCTACCAAAGGAACACTGAGCTTCCAGCATGTATATATATAGATGTAGTGCAGCAAGAGTGTGGAGAGTGCAAACCCTAGTGAACAAGCGTTGAGGCTCCAACTTATATAGTACTCGTGTATACTACTCATATATAGTGGAGTGCTTTTTTTTCTCTCCATAACAATTGTTTTAAATTGTGTAAGTACGAAACGAAACTCTTTATTTAACATACCAGTGAAGAAAACTACATACGATGAACTAACAATCCACGCGTCCTGGTCGCATTTCCTATCCTTCACGTGCGGTACACTACCCTCCGTTAAGTGAACAACCACACATGCGCCAAATTATCAGAAAGGTGTGAGAGTGTGTACAAATAAAGAATTTTAATTTCAATTATCGGAAAGGTTTGAGAGTATGTGCAGTTTGCCCTCTCTCAACAATTATGGTTTGTTGCGTTCGGCCTAAACTTAGTCAAACTTTACGAAGTTTGACTTTAGTCAAATCTAATATGCAGAGTAAATAGAAACGGAGGGCTACTACGTCCATCCAGGTTTTTAGTCCACACCATATTTTTAATCAAAGTCTGATCACATATTTAGTTAATAGCTGGACAAATAAAATTACAGGGGTGCTGAAGACAAAGTTGTGAGAAGGCTTAGAAATCAATACAAAACTTATGCTCTTAGTACCAACGTCGATGCTTCTTCGAGGAAACATTTGGTTCATAGCCAATCATGTGATAAGATTGCACCAACGTGAAAGAGGACCGCGTCTCCAACGCAACGAAGGTGAACTAATGAAGGATATCATCTTTGTGGGTAACAAGCAAAGAGCACTGATGGAAGAAAACTTGTTTTTTGTCGACAATCCCTCAGCTTCACCAGCCGATGCAACCATGAGATGCAACCATGAGCATCGATAGGTCATCATGGTGATGCATCATCCATTTAGCATCAAGTTTGGGCACCAATGAAGTTCGACAAATCCTCATTATGGTCCGTTTCTTCTCAGTAATCAAGCTCGAGGAAGGAAGAACCACGCGGCAGGGGACAATGAGGCGGAACAACAATGGCCAGACAATTTTGTGCAGTTCCACTAAAATTGAGGAAGACATGCCCGGGTATGGAGATGCGCATCGCTGTTTGCAAAAATATAAAAAAGGGATATAGTGTTGTTACTTTGTTTTGGTAGTGGTACAAAATTAACAGCGACATCTAATTTGTCAATAAGAATTAATGAAAAGTACACCAACAAACATAAGCATCATGATTATCTTGATGGGAACTAAACCAGGATACCCGAGAAAAAAAAGCAGGACAGAAGCATTTATCAATGCCTCTGGATTGACATCAACAAATTACTTAAAAGGGACGTCACTTTACCATGGGCATTGCTTCATTTAACCAGTGATAGTATTAGATTAGTAGCAGCAATAGGAGGATATGGACAATGACCGCACAACCACCATGTACTTTTTGTGGAAAAACATGTATACTCCACCGAGGCATAAACCAGGAGAACTTTTCGAGTGGCCTTTCCTTTATCATAGTAAAAAAATAGGTGATGTTGGACCAGTCGACAAACCCTGGATACTGTACATGGGGAGGTGGGGAGTAATGGCATAGAAGAAAACCCGCATGAAGCGACTTGGGGAGCTGGACTAGTACAATGAAGCATGAAATCCAAAAGAAGTTATACCTCAAGTGGGTAAGATGTTGCTTAGGCAGGCACGCAGGATATGCCCACACGACGTCCGCACCAGCACCGACTCAGAGAGGATGGTGCGCATCGGCTTCCTCCATCGCCGACGGTGACAATGTCAATGCTGCACGTCCTCACCTCCCGCAGCGGACGGGATTCAGCCGGATCTGTGACCACCGGTGAGGAGAGAGATAGAGTGGACACTGTCATCTTGTTTAGATATGGAGAGGGTGAGAGAGCGAGACGCGAGAAACCCTATCCAACAAGAGGCTATATATACAATGGAGTACAAAAATCTCTCCATAGCACTGGTTTTAAATAGAACACATGCGTTCCCGGAAAAACGAAATGAAAACTGGCGGATAAAACTTTTTTAACGTACCAAGAAAGAAAACTCGATCAAAAACACGCCCTCGCTTCTAGGCCACAGTTTGTATCGCTCACGTGTGGTCCCCAACCCTCCATTATTAAGTGAACAAATTAAAGGGTAAAATTATTACGTACGTAAGCTGCCTCTTCATGTACAAATGCACTCCATCGTGTACTCGCGGGTATCTCGGAGGCAGAGTGAGTGTGTGTACATTTCTTCTTGTACGTCGTACTCCATTTGTCTCACTTCATATTGTTTCCCACTCCTATGATATTCCTATCCTAGGAACAAAATGAGGTGATACTAAGTTTGTGTGTGTGTAGGGAGAATGAGACATTGATGATATGTACGGGTAGTCGCGAGAGTTGTCGCGCACACACACATAGACATAGACATGCATATCCGTGTTTACGTAAAATTCCATCTCCATCTCCATCTCCAATCCTATTTGTCCAACTAGCACATTATTTATGTTATTAATTATATACACATCAATATTTACGTACAACATCTCTTGTTTGCGAGCGTCCGGACGGCTGCCACGCCCACTCCTGACCAACTCAAACCCTCTTCATCACCCACGCGTGCTTCCTGCCCAAAATGGTCTGTGCCACATTCATGCCCGGCCAGAGCGGACACGATCTCTCACTGGCACCGGCATTGAAGAGGCGCGCTGGCCGAGAGAGTGCAGCCCGTGCCGCTTCCCGTGCACGCGACTGCTCCGCGTTCAAAGGTCACCGCAGCCGGCCACAACATGCATGTAAAAAGTTCTTGGGAGTCTGTGCTACAGCTAGCTGTCCTCCCCTCCTTGTCAATCTCTTCTAGTAGTGCTAGTACTACATGGCGCGATCGATCGACAAGCAGGCGGGAAGTTATCGTATAGTCAGTTTGCGGTGAGTGGTATGCCGAGCGACCGTGTGGGGTGGAGCCTTGGAGGAGGGTGAGACACGAACACGACAGACGTGATCTAAACGTTGGTTTTGCTCGATGGCGATCCAACAAAACGAAACGTTGGTTTCTCTCCATTTCCATTTTTTCTCCGGAAAAACGGAAACTTCCCGCTCCATTTTCATTCCTACTCCAAGGTTGCCCCATTACGAAATTCCATCAAATACAAAGGAAAACTAATACGCATGCTGATGCATCTCAATGATTCACATATCATAGCCAATATTTACTTCACAAGTAAAGACAAAAGTTGTGAGAGTGTGTAAAAAAAACTACTGATGGAGTCACTACGACGTAAACCCTAAACCCTAAACATGATTTATTTCCTAGCTAGGTAGAACCTGTCAAAGGAAAGACGGCTGGCACCCTCGGATCATACGATGCTTTTGTGCAGTTGATGAGGACATCAATACCATTGTTACACCCACAGCCCCTGCTGCTATACATACTGGACCAATTACTAGAGCTCACAAGACGCCAACTAAATTACCTGTACTTTCGTTTCTTGGTAATGATTCTAATGTTCATGAGAATATGACGCTGCCTAAATTGGATACATTTGTTTTGCTTACAAATGTAGGGCCTAGCTTGGAGAAGGATGAACATTGGAGCAAGAACCAGATGGAGATGATGGCATGCTAAGGGGACAAGAATGGAGTTACAAGTGATGATTTCAGACTTTGAAGCCACCATAATGAGTGCATGAAGCCTTGGACGAAATATACAAGATGCCACTTCATAATATTCGTCCATAGGCTATTCTAGGTGCTGCGTCACCTTATTATTGGGCCAGGCCCATGTAATTTCGAAATACATTAGTATAGGCTATTTTAGAGTCCGTATGTGTGGGAAACAAGAGATAGGGTTAGTTTGGACCCTCCACCAAGGGCCACGAAATTCACCCCTCTTCCTCCATATATACAGCCCTTAGGGCACCGTTTAGACTTGGGTTTTGTTTAGATCAAAAGTTCGCCATAGCTGCAACTTCGCGTGCCGTTTGTGTTCAACGACTGCACAAAGGCGCCACGTAACCCCACCTTGATCAATAAAGCTTTCATCTTATATTCGCAATATCCAGATTGCAATCTCGCTTGCTTGTTCTTCGTTTGCTCGCAGAAAATGACCCTCGTGGTCGTTGATCGTGCTCGGCGTGGTCAATAACCTCTCGGAGTTGGTTTAGCGATTGCTAAGGCGCGACGCCCTCGCACGCGTCAGAGTCGGATCGTCAAAGTCGACTTCCACCAAAGCGAAATCCACCATCTCATCGAAGACGGGACACCTTTGCCTATATCAAGTGGTATCGATTTCCGTGTTGCTCGGTGAGATTTTACGCTTTTTCGTAGTTTAGATCGAGTCTGTTCTTCATACCTACAGTCCACGAAAAAGCCAAAAAAATTAGGGTTAGGTCATCCTATCCGAACCAATCTGAGCCTTTGCATAATCTTTTACGTATTTGCGTTGTTGAATTTGCGGTTGCATCGTCGTGTCTAGTTGCTGGTCTTAGAGTCTAGTCTTTTAGAGTTTTGAGTTCGGTCATAAGTTGTCACGCCGCCGCCGCTTTCATCATCATCGCCTCGCCATCTACCACCACCGCTTAATCCGCCACCGCTCAATCCGTATCCATATACCACCACCACCGACATATACCACCACCATATATCCACCACCAATCCGAAGTTCCTTGCATATTAGATTTGTTTTCGGGATCCATCTAATTTCCGATTCGTGTTTCCTTGTCCGAGTAGGTTTCGATTCCAGCAATCTTTTGCCGTCGTAGAAGAGGTTGGTTTCAAAAAAAAAAAAAATTTCCAAAACGCACGGATAAAAAAAATTTTCCGCTATCCTATTTTAGGTGTTTCTAAGCGTATTGAGCGATCGCCGTTATAGAAAGTTTTTTGACCTGCTTCGATTTTGGGTCCGGCAAATAAAAAAAAAATTTTGGTCGAAAAATTTTGTGCCCATCCCGTCGATTTGACCAGGAAGAGTTTTGAGACACTCGCCATTATAGTGATTTTTCGCAAAAAAAAAAAAAAAGCAGCAAAAAAAAAAAAAAAAAAAAAAAAAAAAAAAAAGAGCGAAAAAAAAATTCAGAGTGTGCTTTTCCTTTGATTACGCAGCGCCGTGATTTTGTTAGTGTTCTAGGCTCGCGTCTCTAGCACGGTCTAGCCTAGGACCAAAGACAAGATCGCGCTTGAGCGCTTATTCAACTTTGCATCTCCGATTTGATTATTGTCAACCCTTTTGCTACCATATTATAAGCCTTCCCAGCTCCACATACCTCTACGTCGTGCGCTTGACTCTCCCCGCAATCGCTCTATCCAAGCTTTTGAGAGTTTTGATTACAACGGTTGCCGATCACCGTTCACTTTGGGTAAGAACCGTAAGAATTTGAGATTTGCTTGACGGATTTGTGACACCCACCACCACCTCTTGTTAGTAGTCCAGAGGATCATATTCTTGTGTGTTTCTATTGTTGCTAACCATGGCAGGATCACAATCCGACGAGACCGACCGGGAGAACATGACGAACAAACAGCTACATGATAAATTTCAGCAAATGATGAGTGGACAGTGCAAGATGTGGTAAACAGATTTGACGAGGCCATGGAGAAGATAGATGGCATTGAGAAGACGTTTGAAACAAAGCTTGATAGCAAGTTTGATGAATTGCTCGCTTTTCCACAACCACCGCCGGCTGCACCTATCGCACCTCTGAACGACAACAACTACGCCCCTTCCGAATCAAGTATGGACGAGCTCAGCGTGTTCCTATTGAGACAGACAAAATTCAGTGCCGCTGCCATCTGTTGGTGCTTCTTTGGCTCCTACTACTGCTGCTGGTACCGACGAGGATGATTATATGGGAGATTATGAGGATGAGGTTGATCAACATCGAACTACGTGCAACCACCAAAGCACCACAACCACCGTGTCGCCCACATGCAAATAATGGCAATGCTAGGGCTCCCCTCAGTACGAGATCATGACCATCTCCCTAAACTGAAATTGAATATTCCACCATTTGAGGGTAGATATGTTCCTGATATATATCTTACTTGGGAGTTAGAAACCGAACAACGATTTACTTGTTTACAATATCCCGAGGAGAGACGTGTTCCTGCTGCTTGTTTGTGCTTTCACTAGCTTTGCATGTGTTTGGTGGTCTCAACATTGTAGATTATATCCTGTTCCAGCTACTTGGGCTGCTTTGAAAACTGCTATGCGTACTCGTTGGGTTCCACCATATTATCAACGTGAATTACTTCAAAAATTGCAGCGTTTAAGACAAGGAAAAATTTCGTAGAAGAATATTATCGAATTACAAACCGGCTTGATTAGATGTGGTATTGTTGAGGAGAATGAAGCTATGCTTGCACGTTTTACGGGTGGATTAAATAGAGAGATTCGCACCATTCTAGACTATAAGGATTATAATAATATCACTCGCTTATTCCATCTTGCTTGTAAAGCTGAACGTGAAGTGCAGGATCGACATGCATTGGCGCCGCACTAACTTTTCTCGCAGTCGACCTTCATCATGGACACCACGCATCATCTACTTCCACCGCACCATCACCTCCTTTAGGTGCCACCTCCAACCGTGATACAAGAAAGCACAACCACCACTATCCGCCAAGAGCACACCGCTGGGCTCTGCACAGAGCTCTTCTTCCATGGCGTCAACAGGCACACAAGTGATATTATTTGTCGTCGTTGTAAGGGAAGAGGACATTTTGCGAAAGAATGCAAATCTCAGCGTGTGATGATTGCTACGAGGATGGTGGGTATGAGTCCGCTAGTGACTACGATGAGGAGACTTTGGCTCTTATTACACATGAGGAACACGGTGGAGATGATTCTGATCATGAGACACAATACATGGCTGTCAAGATGCCGACAGTATGAATGTTTAGTTGCTCAACGTGTTTTGAGTGTGCAGTTACACAAGTGAGCAAAATCAGAGGCATAATTTGTTCCATACAAAGGAGTTGTGAAGGAACGTTCTATTCAGCGCCATCATAGATGGAGGGAGCTGCAACAACTTGGCTAGCATGGAGATGGTGGAGAAGCTATCTCTCACCACAAGACCACATCCACATCCTTACTACATCCAATGGTTCAACAACAGCGGCAAGGTGAAGGTAACACGTCTTGCTCGTGTGCATTTTAGTATCTCTACATATGCTGATTATGTTGATTGTGATGTGGTACCTATGCAAGCATGTTCCTTGTTACTTGGTAGACCATGGCAATTTGATAAAAATTCTGTACACCATGGTAGAAACAATCAAGATACTCTTGTTCATAAGGATAAAAATATTACTTTGCTTCCTATGACTCTGAGTCCATTTTGAAAGATGATATTAATAGAGCTAATAAAGCAAAACAGGAGAAAAATAAGAGTGAAAATCAGATTGTGGCAAAAGAATTTGAGCAACACATGAAGACTAATAATAAACCATCTACTGTTGTTTCGAAATTAAATTGAAAAGTGCATGTTTACTTGCCACCAAATCTGATATTGATGAGCTAGATTTTGGCAAATCTATTTGCTATGCTTTTGTGTGCAAAGAGGCATTATTTTCATTCGAGGACGTGCCTTTCTCTTTGCCCCTCGCTGTCACTAACATTTTGCAGAGTTCACGACGCCTTTCCACAAGACGTGCCACCGGATTACCACCTATTCGAGGGATTGAGCATCAAATTGACTTAATTCGGTGCATCATTACCCAACCGTGCACCATACCGCACCAATCCAGAGGAGACGAAGGAGATTATGCGTCAAGTACAGGAGCTGCTCGACAAAGGTTATATACGCGAATCCCTTAGTCCTTGTGCTGTTCCTATTATTCTAGTGCCGAAAAAGGATGGTACGTCACGTATGTGTGTTGATTGTAGAGGCATCAATAATATTACTATTCGTTATCGCCACCCTATTCCTAGGCTAGATGATATGCTTGATGAATTGAGTGGCTCTACAATATTCTCCAAAGTTGATTTGCGTAGTGGATACCATCAAATTCGTATGAAATTGGGAGATGAATGGAAAACAGCATTTAAAACTAAGTTTGGATTATATGAGTGGTTAGTCATGCCTTTTGGGTTAACTAATGCACCTAGTACTTTCATGAGATTAATGAACGAAGTTTTACGTGCTTTCATTGGACGATTTGTGGTAGTTTATTTTGATGATATACTGATTTATAGCAAATCTTTGGAAGAACATTTGGAACATTTACGTGCTGTTTTTAATGCTCTCGTGATGCACGCTTTTTGGTAACCTTGGGAAGTGCACCTTTTGCACCGACCGAGTATCTTTTCTTGGCTATGTTGTTACTCCACAGGAATTGAAGTTGATAAAGCCAAGATTGAAGCTATTGAGAGTTGGCCGCAGCCCAAAACGGTCACACAAGTGAGGAGTTTCCTTGGCCTCGCTGGTTTCTATAGGCGTTTTGTGAGAGATTTCAGCACCATTGCTGCACCTCTCAATGAGCTTACAAAGAAGGATGTGCCTTTTGTTTGGGGTACCGCACAGAAGAAGCCTTCACGGTGTTGAAAGATAAGTTGACACATGCTCCTTTACTCCAACTTCCCGATTTTACTAAGACTTTTGAGCTTGAATGTGATGCTAGTGGAATTGGATTAGGAGGTGTGTTATTACAAGATGGCAAACCTGTTGCGTACTTTTCGAAAAATTGAGGGCCTAGTCTGAATTATTCTACTTATGATAAAGAATTATATGCTCTTGTTCGGACTTTAGAAACATGGCAACATTATTTATGGCCCAAAGAATTTGTTATACATTCGATCATGAATCTTTGAAACATATTAAAAGTCAAGCTAAACTGAATCGTAGACATGCTAAATGGGTTGAATTCATTGAGACTTTCCTTATGTCATTAAACACAAGAAGGGTAAAGAAAATGTTATTGTTGATGCATTGTCTCGCCGCTATACTATGCTTTCACAACTTGATTTCAAAATATTTGGTTTGGAGACCATCAAAGATCAATATGTGCATGATGCTGATTTTAAAGATGTATTGCAGAATTGTAAAGAAGGAAGAACATGGAACAAGTTTGTCGTTAATGATGGGTTTGTGTTCGTGCTAACAAGCTATGCATTCCAGCTAGCTCCGTTCGTCTTTTGTTGTTGCAGGAGGCGATGGAGGAGGACTAATGGGACACTTTGGCGTGAAGAAGACGGAGGACGACTTGCTACACATTTCTTTTGGCCAAAGATGAGACGGGATGTTGAGCGTTTTATTGCTCATTGCACTACATGTCAAAAAGCTAAGTCACGACTCAATCCTCATGGTTTATATATGCCTTTGCCTGCACCTAGTGTTCCTTGGGAGGATATATCGATGGACTTTGTTTTAGGTTTACCTAGAACAAAGAAGGGAGGATAGCATATTTGTTGTCGTGGATAGATTCTCGAAAATGGCACACTTTATACCATGTCATAAAAGCGATGATCTTTGTCAATGTTGCTGATTTGTTCTTTCGTGAAATTATTCGCTTGCATGGTGTGCCAAATACTATTGTTTCAGATCGTGATACTAAATTTCTTAGCCACTTTTGGAGATGTTTATGGGCTAAGTTGGGGACTAAACTGCTTTTAGTACTACTTGTCACCCCCAAACCGATGGACAAACCAAGTAGTCAATAGAACATTGTCTACTATGCTTAGGGCTGTTCTAAAGAAAAATAAGAAAATGTGGGAGGAATGCTTGCCTCATATTGAATTTGCTTATAATCGCTCGTTGCATTCTACTACTAAGATGTGCCCTTTTGAAGTTGTGTATGGTTTCCTACCTCGTGCACCTATTGATTTGTTGCCTCTTCCATCTTCGGAGAAGGTTAATTTTGATGCTAAAGAACGTCTGAATTGATTTTAAAATGCATGAGTTAACTAAGGAAAACATTGAGCGATGAATGCTAAATATAAACTTGCCGGAGATAAGGGTAGAAAACATGTTGTGTTTGCACCGGAGATCTTGTTTGGTTACATTTATGTGAGGATAGATTTCTGATTTGCAAAATCAAAGCTAATGCCACGTCTTCTGGTCCCTTTAAGGTGTTGGAGAAAGTAAATGATAATGCATATAAACTTGAGCTGCCTGCAGATTTTGGGGTTAGTCCCACTTTTAACATTGCAGATTTGAAGCCATATTTGGGTGAGGAAGATGAACTTCCGTCGAGGACGACTTCATTTCAAGAAGGGAGGATGATGAGGACATCAATACCATTGTTACACCCACAGCCCCCGCTGCTATACATCTTGGACCAATTACTAGAGCTCACAAGACGCCAACTAAATTACCGTGTACTTTCGTTTCTTGGTAATGATTCTAATGTTCATGAGAATATGACGCTGCCTAAATTGGATACATTTGTTTTGCTTACAAATGTAGGGCCTAGCTTGGAGAAGGATGAACATTGGAGCAAGAACCAGCATGGAGATGATGGCATGCTAAGGGGACAAGAATGGAGTTACAAGTGATGATTTCAGACTTTGAAGCCACCATAATGAGTGCATGAAGCCTTGGACGAAATATACAAGATGCCACTTCATAATATTCGTCCATAGGCTATTCTAGGTGTCACGTCACCTTATTATTGGGCCAGCCCATGTAATTTCGAAATACATTAGTATAGGCTATTTTTAGAGTCCGTATGTGTGGGGAAACAAGAGATAGGGTTAGTTTCGACCCCTCCACCAAGGGCCACGAAATTCACCCCTCTTCCTCCATATATACAGCCCTTAGGGCACCGCTTAGACTTGGGTTTTGTTTAGATCAAAAGTTCGCCATAGCTGCAACTTCGCGTTTCGCTTGTGTTCAACGACTGCACAAAGGCGCCACAGTAACCCCACCTTGATCAATAAAGCTTTCATCTTATATTCGCAATATCCAGATTGCAATCTCGGTTTCTTGCTTGTTCTTCGTTTGCTCGCAGGAAATGACCCTCGTGGTCGTTGATCGTGCTCGGCGTGGTCAATAACCTCTCGGAGTTGGTTTAGCGATTGCTAAGGCGCGACGCCCTCGCACGTTCGTAGTCGGATCGTCAAAGTCGACTTCCACCAAAGCGAAATCCACCATCTCATCGAAAGACGGGACACCTTTGCCTATATCAGCAGTTCCACGAAAATCTAGCTGAGCATCCCTGTTGGCAAAGATATTGAAGAAGTGTGATTAGAATAATAGTACTGGCACTAGATCATGAGACATAAACTCATCACAAATAGAAGTCGATAGATGTAGAGAAAGATCCACATGGAGATGGAGCTACGTGGGGAGCTACGGCAGTGGAGCAAGCCGGCTCCAAAAGGAAGTTGTACCTGGACGTCGGGGTGTAGCTAGAAGGGCGGTTGGGAGGCGGCATCAGCCCATACGGCAGGGACCCCCAATTGGGACACACCGACAGTGGGTTTTCTCCCTCGCCGCTGTCGACCGCGTCTACGCGGAACATCGTCCCCTTCCCCAGAGGCGGGATCAGGCCAGATCTGTGACTGGCGGTGTGGCCATCGTCGTTCTATGCTTGTGAAGAGACCACCCCAAGCAAGCAGGCTTGTAGCTTAGGCTCCTGCTAGTGTATATATAGTGGAGCGGTTTTCTTTTTCTCTCCATATCAACAATTTTATATTGCGTACGTGTCATTGAAGAGTGAAATGATGGTTGCTTCTTCCGACTAACTTACTGTGTGATCTGACTGCTCCTGAGTGGCCCCTACATACTCCCCCTACGTGTATGACCATTCCTGAGTCTCACTTGTACTTATGTCTATTTTCTTGCATGACACATAGACAGGATGCACATAGAGGAATTTTTACTGCATGTTGTTACGTAGTACTACTAGTACCTACTCCCTCCTTCTGATTCACTACTAGTACTCCCTCCGTCCTGGCTTATTGGTCCCCTTTGTACACAATTCATGGGCTCGTTTTCCTCAAGAAATTGTCTTTATCAACGTTTTAATATCAGGAATGCATGCGTGAACAACGAATGATTAAACCTTGCATGCAACGTTTTGACAAAGCATTGACTTATGAACATGTAAATGTGAGGGACTACAACCTCGTGCATGCATGCAACAGTCACACGTACACATAGACGCAAAACACACGCGCGACACCCTAATGCATGCATCTCCGAGCACATGACAGAACACACACGTTCACGGTCAAGTGCTCAACCTACACGTGCATGCACACACATACTCAGCTAGGGTGAGCTAGTGACCGTATAAACATTGGAAAATGTATATATTGGGCGCAATGAGCGTATATGAAGTCCACTGTCCATATTTATACAAATATATAGTTAGAGACTGTGTATTTATCTCATTTCAAATTAAGCCATATTAACCGGAAAGGAGGCAGTATGGACTAGCATTACTTTGTTGTGTCCCGTCAACTTGTCGAAGGAGGAGAAGCTTGCAGGACGGGAGGAGCTTGCACGCGGTGGCTCGTAGGACAAGGAGAACCTTTTGACTAAGGCATGCTCTCCCTCGCTCAGGCAGTTGACGTGCAACAAATAATTTGGTGTCAGATTACCAGAAGCATACACTATACTAGTGCCATTATTGTTGGACTTCCCGAAGAGGCGAACAACCAAGCGCAAAGTTTACTACTAGTACTACTACTATACAGGTATGTACTACTAGGAACCGGATGGTGGAGCGTGTGCACTCTTATTTTATTTTAATCTGTGATAAAGCAATCTTCGACTACCCAAAGTGGGAGTAACATAGGTAGTAACATCACACATATCTAGATAAAGTAGATGATGTGGCAAACAATAAATGAAGAAAGAGAGGAAAGTAGTAACATAGCTAGTTACTAGTAGTATGAGTAACATCACACATATCAAGGCAAGATGTGTCTATATCCCTAATAAATTAAGTGTTGCATGTTACCACACATATGTTACTCCCCACTATAGAGATAGTAACATAGACTAGTAACATGGGCATGTTACTAGTCTATGTTACTACCCATTGTGGCTAGTCTTCAACACATTTGGTACTCTTCGAGGGTTCTCGCATGTGATAATGAAAGTTGATTGCATGGAACACTCGCCACAATTCTCGCTTAATTCTGGTTCCTATACCCTGTTAGAAATAGGAGCGCTCGGTAATATTTTCTCTTTTTTTGTTATTCAGCATGTAAACAGGTCAGAAAACCTTGCGGCGCATCTTTGTGTGAACCGTGCTTGCTGCACTTTGAATGTGACCGAGAGCTGGCTTGATGAAACACCTCGCTTCCTTCTTTTTTGTGGGGTACCTCGCTTCCTAGTGACCAGTCTCTTGGCTGATCATCCTAAGAATGCTTATATATGAATAAAGCTATCCCATTTACCCACAAAAAATATTAAGCCATATTAACCGGAAAGGAGGGAGTATGGACTAGCACTACTTCTTGGTGTGTCCCGTCAACTTGCAAAACGAGGAGAAACCTGCAGGACAAGGTGAAGCTTGCTTACGCCCTCTCCGTCTACCTCAAGCCTGGTGGCTCGCAGGACAACGAGAAGCTTTTGACTAATGCAACCTACACTCGCCCAGGTGGTGGACGTGCAACAGTTCATCCGGTGTCAGATTGACAGAGGCATAGACTATACTAACATCATTGTTCGACTTCACGAAGAGGCGAAGAGCCAGGCGCAAGGTTTAGTAGTATGAGTAGTACTACTACTAGTATACAGGTACTAGGAACCGCATGGTGGAGCATCTGTACGGCTATTTTGTTTTAATCTCTGATAACGTACACATTTTTTATTCGGGAGAAGTGCAGAAAATGGCAGCCCAATATTACTATTAAAAACATCGAACATGTAATGATGATATTGATCAACCATGCTCGAATATACCTCCACCTTCGTGCGAGCCCGTATGTGTGTTCTCGCTCCTCGTCTCTCTCAAGGAACGGCGAGTTGGCCATTTAGCCATCAATTGAGATCGGTTTGCTCACACTCCGGTCCCACATGTCAGTGATATGCCAAGAAGAAGTGCATGGACCGACTGGCCATACGCGTACTTGGTTTTGCACCTTCATACTACTCCTCCCTCCGTCACAGTTTACAGGGCGCGCTTCATTCTCATGCATTTCTCTCCATGCATTTCCATCACCAGAGATTTTAGACGTGTTTGGTTTAATGCTCAATTAATTAGGGCATGGTAACCGCAATCAAGTCCATAATTTTCTCTCGATGTAGGTGTGTACGCGGAGTGGAGTAAGTGCATGCATGTGTGTACCCGGGGTGGAAGCAGTATTTCCTCTAGTAATAGACATGCTATTTTTCAGGCTGATTGCTAGTCGCCTTGGTCCCAGAGATTATTTAAGCAAACAGTGACGAAGGGAGTAGTATGAGCGGATTCAAAGAAGAGCGTGTTGATGGTTGCTTCTTCTGAGCAACTTACAGTGGGAAAGGTGGGGCTTATGATTTGACTGCTCCTTACTCACTATTAGGTGCGGCGCAACGGCTGGGCTGTGTCTCCCATGCAGTTGTGCGCTACTCCCTCCGTTCTTAAATATTTGTCTTTCTAGAGATTTCAACGAGTGACTACATACGAAGCAAAATGAATGAATCTACACTCTAAAATATGTCCATTTGAAATTTCTAAAAAGATAAGTATTTAGGAATGGAGGGAGTATAATTTTGTGCATGGCACATGGACCCGAATGCTGAAGAGGCTTATGGCAATGCTATCAAGCTTCCAGCAACATAATTGACGTACTATACAAATAATTTTCTAGCGACATGAAATTGTACAATGCTTTGAGCTTTCAGCTTTTGTTTCGTGTGTATTGCCATCCATGCTCTTTAAAATAAAAAACTAACTTCCTTGCTAATGCATCTCAATGATTAGCAGATCAGAGCTAATATTTACATCACAACTGAAGACAAAGTTGTGAGAAGGTGTTAAATGAAAATTAATCCATGCTTACATTGGTAGCAACTTTCCCCCAGCTCTGTCTAAATCAACAAGGCATGTTGGCAAAAAAAGTAGCTGACAGGAGCATGCAACATTCCGATCATTTTGTGCAGTTCCACTAAAATAGAGCTGAGCGTCCCTGTTCCAAAGATATTAAGTGTGATTACAATAATAGAGGACTATTGAGGAAACAATAAACACATAAATAAAAGCCGGTCACCTTTGCAGTCTCTCTTTAGACTAACTAGTTGGGGGAGATTAGGCTCGGAGTTGGATGAGGAGGATAGAGCAAAACCAATCTCCGTTTGTGCAGTCGCACTAAAATCTAGAGACATTGCCCGTGTGACATTTTAGTAGAACTGCACAAAACACTCTTAAGAAAAAAGTGATTTATGCAGTTCACCAAAAGGTCGCAATAGCAACAAGGTGAAATGGATAGCCCTGTTTGCAAAAAAGAGGTAGAAAGGAAACAATTACTGGCCAATAACAGTTGATGACACATACGACGACAAAAAAGAAGCATATTCCTTGTCCTAAGAGAAGATAATAGCACGGTTGCATTTATCTAAAACTGTGTGAGGACGAGATTGCAATATGGAAAGTATGTCGGACGAGCTACGTTTTGGGCAAAGAACTAGGGAAGATCCACATGCAAGATTTTCCACATGCAGCAATGTGGGAAGATGGGCAGTGGAGCAAGGCTGGAGGGGATACCTAGGGGTCGTTGGGATGTAACTAGGAGAGCGGCGGCGGGTGGGATCTGCCCATACTGCGGCAGTGAGCAAGTGGCGTAGGCCCTACCCCACCGGAGCTTGGTTAGAGAGAACGGAGGGTACCGCAAATCGGGACGTGCTGCCTCGGCGCCGTCGAATGGAAGAACGATGCTTATCCTTCCTTTCCGCCGGTGAGCGGGATGCGGCCGAGTCAATGACCAACGGTGATGGAGAGAGAGAGAGAGAGAGAGAGAGAGAGAGAGAGAGAGAGAGAGAGAGAGAGAGAGAGAGAGAGAGAGAGAGAGAGAGAGAGAGAGATGGAGAGATGCGTGCGACAGAATTGAAGATTGTCAGAGAGAGAGAGAGAGTGGCCACTTCCGCCTTGTGTGAGATACTCTAAAGAGAGACAAATCCCGGCAGGCAGGCTCCATTGTATATAGCGGAGCGGACTACCTTTTTCTCCATAAAAATCATTTTATATTCTGTGTACGTGGCATTGAGCGATATAACTTTATTTAAAAATAACGTGCCGATGCATCAAGTCGAACTTTGTTTCGTGTACGCGTGGTACACGACCTCCGTAGGTAAACAACCGCTACACGCGGTCAAATTAGCACGTGGGCTGCCATTTCATACAGAAATGAGCTCCACCGTGTACCCGCGCGGGTGTGGCTGTGCACGAAGCGTGAGTACGTGCACCTATTCATTTCGTGTACGTACACCACGTATGTGGGTTTGTGTGAGAGAGATACAAATGTAGAGAGATATAGTGTGTGGGTTCGTGACTGCGTTTTTTTGGGGGGGGGGGGTGAGACATAGACAGGGAATATGTGTCGATGATATTTCAATCAAAAAAATGTAACATATGCAATGTGTGTGAAACAGAGGCCTGGATATATCATATATATATATACACATATATACACACACACACACGCGCACACACACACACACACACACACACATATATATATACTAGTACAAATGCCCGTGCGTTCCACCGGGCGAGAAAAGGGACACGACCTGCTTCATGTGCCAAAAAACGTGTATTCCTCACAACATTATTGAGCAAATAATAAAGTGTGTGGTTAGCCTAAAAAACCTGCTTCATGTGCCTTTGATCTTTTTCTTATATCCAATTTTAATAACTGTCCATGATAAGGTTAAACCTGGAAATTTTCTTATTATTAATAAAAGTTGACGTTTACATAAAAATTGGAACGCTTTTTATGAACAGTTAATGTTTTTAGTAAATTGAAACATTTCTCTAAAAAGGATTTTTAACATATGTTATTTCAAAGAATGTTTTGTCTTTTTGAAAATTATATTTTATTTGTAATTGTTTTCTGCACTATTTGGGCTTGGACCAAAAATAAGGACTTGCCTACACAAACACGCACACTCTCAGAAAAAGAAGACACTCATTGCGAGATGAACTGCACACGTGTCTCTCCTCCCGTTCCCCATCTCATTATCCCTAGTAAACGAATAATTGCCCCTCTTCATTTAATTATCCATGCGTTGCAACATGAACCGTAACATAATTTGCATGTTTGAAAAGTCACCCGGGATTCAGATATCTTGGCTAAAGCAAATGCATAAATAAATTCCAGGTGTTGTTGCTCCATCTAGTCCCCTTGTGCTGCCTTGTTGAAGAATGAAGAATGAACTGCGATATAATTTGCATGTTTGAAAAACTTGACTGAGATTCAATCATCTAGTCTATAGCAAATATGTAACTCAATACCTCACTATGATATGGATAAACCTTATGGCCCTCTTAAACACAAACAATGATAATTCTTGTGGGATCTTCTCTCACATAGAGTGTGAGAATTGCAAGAGCAGGACAAATAATCGTACACAAAAGATAAACTGAGCACTGAGACATCGAAGTAAATCAGAGCTAGTCATGATCCACCCACCCAGTTGCTCTGTTGGCTTCATGTCTTTGCTCACCTCTCAACAAAGCGACCATTATAACATTGCACTGCCCCAAGTAGTGTTCCACTATGTCGTCTCATGGTTTCATTCGAGTTTTTTCCGCTATTATTTACCAATGAACATAGAAAGGGGTCACCAAAGGTATCTTCAGATATAACTTATCCAGGGCCATCAGTTATGGTATAAGCATCCAATGGTATATTCAGATATAACTTATATACAACAAATAGAGCCAACCAAAAGGTGTCTTCAGATATAAAGCCAAGTAAAAAATTGTCACCCTGGAAAAATATTGCATGCTTGAGAGATCTGTATGCACGTTTCCATCTCTATTTACAATTTGCGACCGTGTGAGCATGGTCCATGTTACAGTAAAAGAAAGCGAAGAAGAACTGTACCAAAACAGATGACCTTTGTACAGGAAGAAAAACTAACCATGAATAGATTAGCTTTAAGTCACATGATGGGGAAAAGGTAGATTTACCATTGGGAAAAAATAGTTATTATTAGCACTAAGACTCACATCAGGCATAAAAGATAAGCAATGCCAACAGAAGTACCACAATTTGAGTCGAAACCTGACATGGGTAGTAGACGATTACTTTTGCTTGAAAAAAAATACACCAAAGCTTCCATTGGTCACTAAAACTTCTGGTAGAATATATGGTCCAGCAGAAAGCTACACTACCGGCAAGTATAAAAGCTCATCCTTGTTATCTGTTTTGCATCTTCTCTGTAAAATTAAGGACATTACTGGCATAATTGGTCCATCAATCACTCGTTGATATGTGAAAATAATTGATCGACTAAAATGGGAGCACACACTATATTCAATAGCATGTCGAACAATACCAAATGTACCAACACTCAATGAGAAAAAATTAGGGGCGAAACTTATCGATGAGCACAATGCACCTTTTCAAAGGAGAAGTGATGTTTACCAGTTTTGAGCTGCAATACAAAATAACTACCATGCCTCTCTCTCAATGCGAAAGAGGATGTTAATTTACAACAGTCATCCCATCTACTGATCATAAAGCTGTGGATTGTGCTGGAACAGAATCAAGAAAATATCAGATGCCCTTAGCACAG
Source organism: Aegilops speltoides (assembly GCA_021437245.1). Lineage (NCBI taxonomy): Eukaryota > Viridiplantae > Streptophyta > Magnoliopsida > Poales > Poaceae > Aegilops > Aegilops speltoides. The sequence goes on from CM038141.1 coordinate 202,205,744, forward strand.
TAAGCATGACTCACGAGTCAAGAACCCATAAGCCCACGACTTTCATTACAACATGGTAACCCATTCGTGTTGCCAGTTACTGCCCTTGCTGCCCATGACCTCTAGAGCCCTCCTTTTGGCTAAGCCTAGCCGCCGGTTCGACCTTGCCGGAGTGTCTCTGTCGTTCGCCGACTAAGCCCACCAACGAATTTGCCCAGCGAGCTCTTCCTCAAACCTCCACGGGTAGTTAACTCTCAGAGAGAAGGGGGCAGGAGAAAGAATGGCATAAATTCTTATCAATCATCATCATCTTACAAATAACAACTCAGGAATGACATATAATTATAAGCAGGTAGAACATTGCTCTTCTACAATAAAAGATTACGAAAAGTTTATTGATCCAACTATTAAATAGTAGATAATGGTACAGTTGTGGGTAATGGAACAGACACATTCTATTTATTACCCTGATTTGTTAACTTAAAGGCAATTGATAAAGGAAATTTAAGATAAACATGGCCACTCTGTGTAAGCAAAATAACACAAGCAGAGGCAAGAAATAGGATACAGAGATTACAACATGTCAGTACACAATCTGACTTCACCTATCAAGACTAATAGTTGTTCTCTTTTAGTGGTAATCTTCTATTTGGGAGAGTTGTAGATTTGTTCGTAACAAAGAAAAAAAATGATTGTTCTAAATCACTAATTTTATGCACCAAGTATCATTCAAATAGGGATATGCAACACTAAGGTTGAAGAATAATGAACTTGACCGAAGGTTGGATGATCCGTAGTTTGGTTGAGGATGATACCAAGGAGTTGATTATCCCACTCTCTCTGTTTTAGTCGTCAAGGGTGCCCAACAATGTATTTTTTTGGATGGCTACTGCATAACGGAAGACTGAACACATGTCAAAATTTACACAAGACCATACTTGATTCAGACATCTGCCCCATGTGTCTCTAAGCCACAGAAACTTGCTCTCATCTATTCATTCAGTTTCCTACATCAAAAGTTGTTTGGTGTGCTACTGGAATACTCCAAACTAGCAGGACATCAAACTTGGAAGCGTTTCATCACTTTGCTCATCCTTTGGAATATTTGGGATCCTTGAAACTCTCAAGTTTTCAGACAATAAATGAAGCACGGCAATATGGCACGACAAGTTGTTTTGAGACAATACATGAAGCAGCCCAACCACTCCCTCTTCAAGTATCTCATAGAGCTTGGGCGCGACGATGACGCATGGCAATATGGCATGACCAGGAGGAAGGGGATCCAGTGGGGGACACGGTGGAGCGCTATGTATGGCGGCGATCTGGGGCAGTGGCGAGCAACGCCTAACGCTGGCGGCGACACAAACAAACGCTTGTCGGCCGGAGAACCATCGAGCTTGGAGCACAGACGTACGGCGACATCGATCGGGGAGACTCGCGGCGGCCGTTGGGACCATGCTGGCTGCGGCGGCGGCGGCGCATCTCATAACTCTAGAGAGGGACGGGGGATCAAGAGCGAGCGAGACGGGATTTTGGAATTAGGCATCGACGAGATTAATATATGGCTTCTAAATATCATGACAGAGACGGGGATAGAGATAATTGAGAGAGAGAGAGAGGCGTTCCCAGCAGCTAGCTCAACTGATATCGAACCTTGTCGTTGCTTGTCAATGCCTCAAACACCTGCAACATGTAGCAGAAAAAACAAAGAAGGAAGCATAGCAGTAGCTCCTCCGATATAAGCATTGGCTGCCGTCACCAAAGGGGAGGGTGACAAAGCACAGATAAATTAACACATAAAAGCTACCAAAAAATTGAACTCAAAAAGTAGCAAGTTGATGACCACGGGAGCCACAAACAGTACCCATTTTTTCCATCCTTCAGTAGCAACTCCCTAAATTCAAGATTGAACAATTCAACTAACAAATGTATTTCAGTCAGGCATCAATTCAACTAACAAATTCATGGTTAACCTTGCTGTTCAATTCAAGGAACAATCAACACTTTAACAGTATCAACAAAAGTGACCTCAAACAGCAGCCAATTGAGCCCAAACGCCTCAATGGCCACGAACAAGAGCAGAGAGAGGAGGGGGCGAACTCACTTGAAAGACAGAAAGGAGGATGGTCCATGGTGGTGGGTCCCGAGCTGCAACAAGGCAAGGTCGACCCCTCCTTCCTCAAGCATCCAATCCTTACCCTGCACATCTACCATGGAGGATCAAACCAGATATTAGAGAGAGAAAAGGGGGAGATAGGGGAGGGGATGAACTCACCCCATGGCCACCTGGTTGAGGAGCAACATCTTGGAGACGGAGCTGCGTGTGGGGGCGCGGTGGGCGTCGGAGAAGAGCTGCCGGAGCCACGCCAGTGTGGAGGCGCCCGAAACCCTCGCCATGGTGAGGCCTTAAGGTCACCACTGGTGGCCGTGAGTGGCGAATCCCGCTGGGGAAAAGACCTAGCGGAGCGGGCGAGCTCGGGCCAGTGCTACTCGAGCACGCGCCCACGACGTCCGCCTTCTCCTCCGCCGCGGTTGTAGGTCCGATGAAAAGGGCGCCACCCCTCAACTGCTCATGCTCCGCCGTCGCTGTCGTCGCTGGAAAGGCCAGTTTGGATAAGATGAATGAGAGGGACGCGGACTGAATATCTTACAAATGTAGGGGTCTTTTTGTAAAAACGAAGTGTTTTTTCAGAATTCACTTAAAAAAGGACCGCGGGTTGAATATCTAAAAACACACGGGCGTTTTTGCAAAAACCCTGACGACGTACGACCAAAAGCACTAATCGCTTTATTAGTACGGAAAGATAATATATATATATATATATATATATAGGGTGGGTCTATTATGATAACACCTTTAAGAGTCTTATTCTGCACACCACTTCCTTATTCTGCTAACACCCCACCTAACCGACACCGATCTGACGCGCATCTGAACCGCACAGAAAAAAAAGAACCCACCCCACCGGTCCACCTCCCCTACTCCTCCCCCGATCCCCTCCACCTTCCTCCCCCCACGCCCCAGCCCCGATCCACCAACCCACCACCGCGCCCCCGCCCCGATCCAACTCACGGCCCGCGCCGCCCCACCTCCTCCTCCTCCATGCCGGCGCCGCCCCGCCCCCTCCTCCTCACGGCCCGCGCCACGCCGCCCCCTCCTCCTCCAGGACGGCGCCACCCCACCTCCTCCTCCTCCTCCAGGCCGGCGCCGCCTCGCCTCCATCTCCTGCCCGGCTCCAGCCCGTCGTGGCCCCGCTTCCTCCTCCTCCCGCTCGGCGCCGCCCCACCTCCTCCTCCTTCCCTCCACCGGCTTCTCCTGCGCCGCCGCCCCACGTGCTCCCCCATGCCGTCGCCCCACCTGCTCACCCGTGCTGTCGCCCCATCCGACCTTGCGCCGCCGGGGACCCGCACAACCACGCACCGACGCCGCCCCTGTACAACGCCGCCACACGCCGGATCCGGATGGATCCATCGATCCCCGTCTTCAACGCCCATATGTAGGGCCGGCCGGTGGCCGGATCTGGCGAGCCCCGCCTCCACCACCCTTGGCCGGATCTGGCAAAACGGCCACCGACCGACCACATCCGCATCAAGGAGAACGGCGCGGGGTCGCCTCCCTCTCTTTGGCAGTCATCCTCTACTAGGTGCTGCCGGTGCCCCGCCCACCATTCACCATGACTCCCCACCTCCCTCCCGCTGCACCATCCACAACTAGGGCGCCACCACGCGCCTCCTTCATCCAGCGGCGCTGGATCCACCCGCCCGACGACTGGTGCATGGTGCAGTGCGCTTCGCCGTGCGGTGCGGTTCATACCAGTTCCCCCTCCCCTTTTTTTTCTTGATTTTGCATGTGCAGCTCAGCCAGATTCCCGCTAGCAGTGTGCCTTGCGCCCCGATGTGGTTCATCCAGCTGTAGCTCGTGCCGTGACTAGGAGCAGATGGCGGTTGGAGTAGCCCACTGCAGCATGGCGTTTCAACCATGGTGCCCTTCCTCCTCCTATCCCTCTTCCTTTCTCTGTGTGGTTTACCTTAGGCCCGTCGCCGACTAGTGCTGCTCCTTGGGGCCGCTCACTATGGTTCACTGAAAAAATTCTCTTGCAGTACTTGTAGAATGATGTAGAGAGGAAATGGAAGTAGAAAATGGATGTGGATGTTGATGTGGATGAATGCTTGTGTATAATATGTAGCGTGCAAACAAAAAATGCAATTAAAGTCACCTCGTCCCTGCAGTGTATATTTCATTATTAACTCAAAAATATATATGTAGTGCACTACGGGAAAACCAAAACTCTATAGAGAAAAAAAATGCAGTGCACTCCGGTCTTTAAAAAAGTCCACTCCGAAGGACTTTGAAAGTACACTTCATTTTAAAAAAATGTGTTTGCAAAAGTTTATAGTGGTTCGTTCAAGAAGTTTAAATAGAGTAGTGGGGTTCACTTTTGAGAGTGCTTGTGGCTCATTTAAAAGAGCGTTGCGGGTCACTCGCTACCGTTGTGAAGTGCAGACAATGCAGAAAAAATGTCACGCAAACGACAGAAAACTAATGCGGTCCACTTCTCGATACTGTTGCGGTTCACTTATGTTCGACGTGAAGCGCGTTTCACTCGCTTGTCTTGAAAAATTTACGTCTAACAAAAAGAAACCATGAAGTACACTTGCCCATTTGATGCAGTGCGGTTTTCATTCAGAAGCAGTGCGGTCGGCCGTATGATGTTGTTTATCCCGTAAGTGCAAAAAAATTGTTACGAAAGCGAAAAAAAAGTAATGCGGTTCACTTCTTGATAGTGTTGTGGTTCATTTACACCTGATATGAAGTGCACTCTACTTTCTCGTTCTTGAAAAAAATTATGTTTGAATAAAAGAAACCATGCAGTTCTCCTACCCGTGTGATGCAGTGCGGTTTTTCGTCCGTTGCAGTGCGGTTTTCATTCGGATGAAGTACCCACGTCCATTTGGGTGTCGCGAAAAACAGTGTCCGCTTTTCGGTAAAATCAAAACTGCTCTTAAACCGTAATGAATTAGAGAGAGTGTTCTACATGAAAAATTGCGTCTCGCCGATATCTTTCCAACGGCGTATGATTTGAATTATTCCGACCAGCCGTTCGTAAAAATTTCGCAAAAAAACAGCCAATGCCTCTCGAAGTCAGCCACACGATTTTCAAAATTAACTAAAAATTGTAAGGAATCTCAAAACCATTTCAACATATGAAAGTTGCGCCTTGTCCGTAGCTTTCCAACGGCGTATCATATGTCTCGTTTCCACAAACGGTTAGGAAACTGGAGCAAAAACTGTACCAAAAATTCCAATTTTTTTGAAAAACAGAGTTCCGCGATTTTGTAAATTTGAAACTGCTCTTAAACCGTAATGAATTAGAGAAAGATTTATATATGAAAAAGATGCGCCTTGATGATATATATCCAACGGCGTATCATTTGCTTCGTTCCGACAAGCGGTTTAGAAAAAAACGCGAAAAAACGCTCGCTGCCACTCGTCATCCGCGGCACTATTTTCAAAACTGCTCTTAAACCGTGTGGAATCTCGAAAAGTGTTCAACATGTCGAAGTTGCGCCTAATCCATAGCTTTTCAATGATATATTACACGCCTCATTCCGATAAACGGTTAAAAAATTAGAGCGAAAACAGTACCGAAAAAATAACGCGTGCAGTTTTTTCCGACAAGAAGTTCACTAGTCTCTATTGCAGTGCTCGTCGTCAAAATGATGCAGTGCGTTTCTGTTGAGCGTGGAGTGCCAAAGTGGTGTGCAGAATAGTTATTCTGCTAATATTAGCAGAATAGACCGTCTGTATATATATATATATATATATATATATATATATATATATATATATATGTGTGTGTGTGTGTGTGTGTGTGTGTGTGTGTGTGTGTGTGTCTATATAAATAGTGGAGGTATCATGATGTAGGGTGGAACCCTAATTCGTCGATCTTTCACGTTTGGAGGGGATCCTACGGAGGAAACACGAAGAACACGGGACGGGGCCCGGATGGTCCGGCTCCGGGGGAGAGCTTCTGTTGCCTTCGGTCGCTTTAGCCGGATCATCCGGGCTCTGTCCGGATCGTCCGGGCCTCCGTCCGGATCGTCCGGCCTCTCTGGTCCTGGTTGCTTTCTCCTCTCCGTCTTCATGCGTGTCTTCCGCTTCCGGTTCTCCTTGCTCCCTAGCCTCTTCATGGTTGACTCCTTGGTACCTGAGTATGCATAGCATTTCCTTTTGAGGCAGTAACCATGTCTCATGTGAATCGAAAGGGAATTGTGAGAGGAGTGATGTCACCTCGGTTTCGAGAGCTCTTGCACGTGCTCAAGTCATAGGTCCTTGTGGGGTTGAATGTGTTGATGTAGATTCCATGGGGATGATGGAAGGATGCTCCGCATCATATCTCCTCCCTTCGAAAGGATCCGACCTCGGATCTAGATCTTCATCACCATGGAAAGGCGAGAGGTCTTTGACGTTGAAGGTGTCGCTCTCGTTGTACTTGTCGCTTGGTAGGTCGAGCTTGTAGGCGTTGTTGTTGTAGCGTGCTAACACCTTGAAGGGTCCATCGGCTCAGGGTAGTAGTTTGGACTTTCGTTCGTTGGCGAAGCGTTCCTTGCGAAGGTGTAGCCACACGAGATCGCCTATGTTGAAGATCATGGGTTGCTTGTTGATGTTGAGCTTGGTCGCTAGTCGTTGTACTTGTTGCTCGATGGTGTTTCTTGTATCTTCATGCATCTTCTTGATGTAGCTTGCACGTGCACTTGCGTCGAGGTTGGTGCGCTCTTGTAGAGGTAGAGGTAGAATGTCCAATGGGGACAATGGGTTGAAGCCGTAGACGACCTCGAAGGGGGACTTGCCGATCGTCGAATGTCTTGCGCGGTTGTAGGCGTACTCGGCGATGGGTAGACACGCCTCCCACTCCTTGATGTTCTTTTTGATCAACACGCCAAGTAGAGTGGAGAGCGTCTGTTCGTCACCTCCGTTTGGCCGTCGGTTTGAGGATGGTATGCGGAGGAGAACAAGAGCTTGATTCGAGCTTGGCGCAAAGAGTTTTCAAAAGTAACTCAAGAACTTGACGTCATGGGTCGGAGACGATTGACTTTGGTACTCCATGGAGGCGCAAGATTTCCCTACAAAAGAGATTTGCAATATGTGAAGCATCGTCTACCTTGTTGCAAGGAATGAAATGTGCCATTTTAGAAAATCGGTCCACAACAACAAATCTGAGTCCTTTCCATTTTGAGTTCTAGGCAAACCAAGTACAAAGTCCATGCTAATGTCTTCCCAAGGTTGATAAGGAATAGGAAGAGGCATGTAAAGACCATGAGATTGAGCTTTTGACTTAGCTTTGCGGCATGTTGAGCATCTTGTGGTGAAGCGTGAGACGTCTCGAAACATCTTTGGCCAAAAGTAGTTCTTGGAGAGCGTGGCGAATGTCTTGTCACGTCCAAAGTGTCCCATGAGTCGACCGCCATGAGCCTCTTGCAAAAGGAGCAAACGAAGAGAAGACTCGGGTATGCATAGTTTGTTAGCTCTCATAAGATAACCATCCTTGAGGTAATATTGTTCCCAGGATGTATGAGTCAAACATTTAGCATAATGAGTTGCAAAAGATGGATCACTATCATACAAATCTTTGATGTGCTCAAAACCAATAACATTCAACTCAAGTTGGGTGACAAGCGTGCATATGCGTGAAAGTGCATCGGCAACTACATTTTCCTTGCCCTTAATGTACTTGATCACATATGGGAAAGATTCAATAAATTCACTCCATTTGGCATGACGCTTGTTCAATTTAGTTTGACCTTTTAAGTACTTAAGCGTTTCATGATCGGTATGTATGACAATTTCATGAGGTCGAAGATAATGTTCCCAAACATGTAGCACACGCACTAAAGCATACAATTCCTTGTCATACACGGGATAGTTAAGTTGAGCACCGGAGAGTTTTTCACTAAAATAAGCAATGACTCGTTTTTCTTGCATTAAAACTCCACCAATTCCGGTACCACTTGCATCACAATGAACCTCAAAAGTTTTGTCAAAATTGGGCAAATCAAGAATCGGAGCATGAGTAAGCAAAGACTTGAGCTCATCGAAAGCGTCGGATTGCAAAGGTCCCCAAACAAAAGGAGTATTCTTCTTACTCAAAGCATGCAAAGGAGCTGCAATACTGCTAAAGTTTTTCACAAAGCGGCGATAAAAACCTGCAAGACCAAGGAAACTTCGCACTTGTTGCAAATTGGTGGGTTGGGGCCAAGTTTTAATTGCTTTGATCTTAGTTTCATCAACATGGACACCCTTGGAAGAAACAACGAAACCCAAGAAAACCACTTTGTCAACTCCAAAAGTGCATTTTTTCAAGTTGGCATAAAGACTTTCTTTTCGAAGTGTTTGCAAAACAAGCTTAACATGATCAAGATGCTCTTTCATGGTTTTGCTAAACACAAGAATATCATCGAAGTAAACCACAACATAGATTCCAATGTATGGACGAAGTACATGATGCATGAGACGCACAAAAGTTCCGGGAGCTTCCGACAAACCCATAGGCATAACCAACCATTCATATAAGCCAAATTTTGTTTTGAAAGCAGTTTTCCATTCATCACCCTCATGAGTGCGGATTTGATAATAGCCACTTTTAAGATCAATTTTTGAGAAAAAGTTGGCTCCACTAAGTTCATCAAGCATATCATCTAAGCGAGGAATGGGATGCCTATAGCTCACGGTGATAGCATTTATAGGTCTACAATCAGAACACAAGCGGAAACTTCCATCGGGCTTAGGCACAAGAATAACGGGAACGACACAAGGGCTTAAGCTTTCACGTACATGACCATTGTCGATTAGTTGTTGTACTTGCCGTTGAATCTCCTTGGTTTCTTCGGGATTGACACGGTATGGAGCTTTGTTTGGAAGTGGTGCTCCGGGGATGAGGTCGATTCGATGCTCAATGCCTCGTAGAGGAGGTAGACCCGGAGGTAGCTCATCGGGGAAAACATCTTGAAATTCCTGCAAAAGAGGTTGAAACACCAAAGGTAGCTCATGAGTGGTGTTAGTTTTTGGTTCTCCATCCTTGCACACAAGGACAAAGTGCATCACACTCGATGGGTTCTCACACACTTCTCTCATCTCATGTTTGGTGGCTAATAGTATGAGGTTTTTCTCTAGGCTAAGAGGCGCTCAAATTTGGCTTGTGGCTCTCACTCACTTTTTGGTGGCTCACTTTCTCACTCTTCTCTCTTTGGTTGGTGGCTTGTTTGTCGGCTATCACTTGACTAGGAGACATGGGTCGTAGGACATATTCTTTGCCTTTCATCTTGAAGCTATAGTGGTTTGTACGCCCATTGTGGTAGACACCACGGTCGAATTGCCATGGCCGACCGAGGAGGAGGTGGCAAACGGTCATTGGGGCGACATCACACTCCAAAGTGTCCTCATATGCACCGATTTTGAAAGATACTTTGACTGTATGCTCAACTCGTATAGTGCCGGAGTCACTTAGCCATTGAACCTTGTAGGGTTGCGGATGCTTCTTCTTGACCAATTGGAGCTTGGAGCATAGTTCTTCGCTTGCCAAATTGTAGCAACTACCTCCATCGATGATGACCTTGACGGATCGTCCATTGATGCCGGCCTTTGTGTGGAAGATGTGGCATCTTTGATCTTCTTCTTGTTGATGTTGAAGTGTCAAGACCTTGGAGATAACAGGAGCGGGGCTTGTATCTTCATCACAAAAGACTTGATCATCTTCATCCTCGTTGATGCGCCGGTGCATGGCCACTTGCTCAATAGCGTCCATTTCATCTTCACTCATTGAGTCGTAGGTGCCATCGTCGTTGAGTATCATGGTGCGCTTGTTGGTGCATTCATATGACTTGTGGCCTCGGCCGCCGCATGTGAAACACTTGAAGGAGCTTGTCTGACGGTCTCATCGGTTGGAGTAGATGATGAAGCACGCGGCTTGAAGTTGCTTGTAGTAGGAGGAGGACGACTTGAACTTGTAGAAACTTTCTTGTAACTTGACTGGTCGTCGTTGCTTGGAGAAGGCTTGGTTGATGTCGAAGTTGGAGTAGTTGTTGAAGCTTGGTTGTTGGAGAAGCCGTATGTCTTGGATGAGTACTTGGCGTACTTGAAGTCATCTTGTACTTGACGTTCCGCCTTTGTATCTTGATGCACGAGCTCAATGAGGTTGGAGTAGGGTTGGAAGTCGGCAATCTTCTTGATGGGGTGGTTGAGTCCATTCAAGAATCATGCCATTGTTTGCTCATCATCCTTCGTGACATTGGCTCGAATCATGGCAATCTCCATTTCTTTGTAGTATTCTTCAACACTCTTTGTTCCTTGCTTGAGGAGTTGTAGCTTCTTGAAGAGATCACGGTTGTAGTAGGTGGGCACAAAGCGTGCTCTCATGACATCCTTCATTTGAGCCCAAGTGGTGATTGGAGGTTCACCTCTTGCTTGTCGGCGCTCAAGGACTTGTTCCCACCATATGAGCACATAGTCTTGGAACTCAAGTGATGCCATAGCGATCTTCTTCTCTTCCTCATAATTGTGCAAACGAAAGATTTTGTCGACCTTCAATGGCCATGAGAGGTACTCTTCGGGATCATTGGTTCCATTGAACTTGGGCATTGTGAACTTGAGCTTGCCATAGTGTTGTTCTTCATTGTGTTGAGGTCGATGTTGATGATGACGTTCTTGACGTGGAGGGTAATCATCCTCATGTTGCTCTTGGCGAGGAGGAAGTCCATGATCAACTTGCTCTTGTTGACCTTGAGGTTGGGGATGAGCTTGAGGAGCTTGTGGAGGAGCTTGTGGGGCTTGACGTTGCGCACGCGAATGGTAGTTCCTCTCTTGTATTTCTTCTCGAAGGGCTTCCTCTTGATTGCGCCTTTCGCGATTGCGGTTGGTGATAGCTCGACTTGATGCTTGAAGGGCATGTTCCGCCTCAAGAGCTTGTGCTTCTCGTTGTTGTTGTTGAAGACGTTGGGCCTCGGCGTCTTGTTGCTCTTGATGTAGGCGCGCTCGTTCTTGTTCTTGTTGGCGACGAAGACGTTGTCGTTCTTGAGCTTGAGCAAACGCCACTTGGTTTGATTGAAGACGAGGAACTTGTTCATGAACTTGCTCTTGGGGATTCTTGTCATGTAGCGGGTTGCGAGATGCATGACGGTCTTGACGCGCGGCTCGTCGAAGAGTGTTCGATGACGGTGTACTTGTGTCGGAGAAGGAGTCGTCGGAGTGGCGACTTGAGTGGCTCCGTCTTGAGTGTGAGGAGGTAGAAGTACGCCGGTTCACCAACAAGGCGCGGATCTCGTCCATTCTTGCATCGTTCTCTTTCTTGTGCGCGTCGAGTTTGTTGTCGAAGTAGTCTCTTGTACGTTGCTCGGAGAGTCGCAAGTCGGTGGAGAGGTTGTCGATGCGTTCGCTCATTGCTTGTTGCTCTTGATGGAGAGCTCGTTGTGCGCCAAAGAGGTGGCTCTTGGTGACGTATGATGACATGTCGTCGTCTTGCTCGATGAAGAGTGGATTTGTAGAAGAACTTGGCCTATCCATCATTTCAAGCAAAGTGTGAGTGGTAGAAGGAGAAGAACGAATACCAATGTACCTTTGACCAAAGTTGAAGATGAATCAAGTTCACTCAAATGTGGACAATGAAATAGCACTATTAGTACCGATCCTTGTCGATTCTCACACCTACACAAGTAAAAGCTTTTGGTGGAGCTTGGTTAGGATGGAGGCACAAAATTGATTGCAATTGTTAGCTTGACTAAAAAATGTTGAAGAAGATTCGCAAATTTGCATATGCAACAAGTAGACCAAGCAAGTATTGATACACGGAAACACACACGCAAATAGATAAATGGGATTGTGCAAACCAAAAGTGAGCCAAAATGTGGAATCCACGAAAATGCTCTTGTTGCACAATACTAGAGAGACGCTAGCACGATTGCACAATAGGCGGATACGGAGCTTGTGCACAACCTACTAGGCAAAAATGCAACGATCTCTATCCCAAGTATTCTATATGTATGGTGTATCGGTGCAATGATCCAAGGTGATCTTATATGACAATCTTAATGTTGTATGATGCTATGCTTGTTGCTTATAAGCTCTTTGCTTATCTTTCCTCTTTGCTTAAAAGCTTGAGTGGCTCTTTCTCTTTTGAGCTCTTCTCTTATGCAAACTTGACGAACCAAGATAGCAATTGTGTATGCGATGACAATTTTGTGACACACAAGTTTATTCCGAGATATGCACCACGATGGGATGTATGATATGTTGTATGCAACTAATGTGCACAAGTCATGTCGCCGGCAATACTCAATGGCTAGCCTCGATGGGTAAGCAACGCAAAAGATGGTCTATGATGGTTATCAATGCAATTGCAAGGTATGACAAAGACGTCGTCGATGTTACCGTCCGTAGCGAAGATGAGTAGTCGACCAAAATGAGCGTTTGTTATTGATGTCGCACCGCGCCTAGATAGCCGAAACACAAAAGGACACGGAAATCTCACTCAAATTGTCGAACTCAAATTCGAATGGTAGTACGGAGGTTGTGTCGTGTGGTTTGGCGAGTGGAAGTGGTGGTAGATGGGGTGGGGAGGTTGTATGTAGGTGTGGATGGTGGTGGTGGTGGATGGTGGACTGCAGAACTGCAGTTTCGGCAGAGGAAGCCGGATGTTCCGGGCCAGGAGCCGGATGATCCGGGCGCGTCCGGATGATCCGGGACTTGGTCCGGATGATCCGGGCAGGTCAACCACGCACGGGAACTGCTCGGGAAGAACGCGAAAACGGGGCAAAATTTGACGCTTCCGGGGATTTTGGATGGATTTCGAGGGGGAGAAGGTGGGGAAAAGCAAGATCCACGAGTTACACACCGAATCCATGGATCAAAAACAACAAAACATCATCAAAACCAACAAATCACAAAAAAATTTGGGGGGTATTTTTGTGGGGATTTTCGGATTTTAGGACGAAAACAACAAAATCAAGTTAGAAAACACGGGGTAGGGGCTCCAAAAACGTGATCAACGTGGCTCATGATACCATATAATGTAGGGTGGAACCCTAATTCGTCGATCTTTCACGTTTGGAGGGGATCCTACAGAGGAAACACGAAGAACACGCGGAAGCACGAGGGGAAACACGGGGAAAACGAGAGAGAATCACTCAACCAACAAGGAATGGATCGCACAAGTGCTAGATCAACATACACACATGAGATCCACAAGATACATAGTCAACTAGGGTAAGGATACAAAGGAACCGTTCATCTCCAAGAGGAGGCCTTGATGTTCTTCCCTAGATAGGGGTCTTGAATCCGCTGAGGGATCTTCTCCTAGACGGAGGTCCTGATCTCCGAGGAGAAGTAACCGAGTGGATGAGCAAAGGCTCTCACACAAATATGAGCTAATCCAATGCTAAGTCTCAAAGTGAGGAGAGGGGGTCCTATATATAGAGTTTGGGGCGAAGGGGTACATGGGCTCAGCCCAACACGCGCACACAGGCGCTGGCCGGATGATCCGGACGGGGGTCCGGATGATCCGGGCTGGTCCGGATGATCCGGGTGGGGGCCCGGATGAGCCGGAGGGTCGGCTGGTGGTCGCGCAGGGCCGGATGTCCGGCTGGTGGTCCGGACGTCCGGGCAGGGTCCGGATGATCCGGGACGGGGCCCGGATGGTCCGGCTCCGGGGGAGAGCTTCTGTTGCCTTCGGTCGATTTAGCCGGATCGTCCGGACCGAGGTCCGGATCATCCGGGCTCTGTCCGGATCGTCCGGGCCTCTGTCTGGATCGTCCGACCTCTCTGGTCCTGGTTGCTTTCTCCTCTCCGTCTTCATGCGTGTCTTCCGCTTCCGGTTCTCCTTGCTCCCTAGCCTCTTCATGGTTGACTCCTTGGTACCTGAGTATGCATAGCATTTCCTTTTGAGGCAGTAACCATGTCTCATGTGAATCGAAAGGGAATTGTGAGAGGAGTGATGTCACCTCGGTTTCGAGAGCTCTTGCACGTGCTCGAGTCATAGGTCCTTGTGGGGTTGAATGTGTTGATGTAGAGTCCATGGGGATGATGGAAGGATGCTCCGCATCATATCATTGGCGTGAGGTATCCATAGGATTGAAGAGAGGGATGATGTGTGTGTGTGTGCGCGCGCGAATGATAAAGGGTGCCATCGAATTTGTGTGTGCCCACGTCAAAGATGTAGGGTGGCTGGCCTACTAGAACGTGATAGGGGATAGGTGCAGTTTGTCTATTTGGCATGGATACCTACCTACAACACTCGATATCGATGTGTGTGTGTGGGGGCGTGAGAGATAGACATGGAATATGTATCGATGATATTTTGGTCAAAAAATGTTAACATATGCAATGTGTGTGAAACAGAGGCCTGGATATAACATATATATACAGGGGGTTATCCACGAGAAGAGAGTGGAGGTATCATCACTGTGAGGTATCCATAGAATCGAAGAGAGGGATGATGTGTGTGTGTGTGCGCGCGCGATCGATAAAGAGTGCCATTGATTTTGTGTGTGCCCCCATCAAAGATATGGGGTGGCTGGCCTACTAGAACGTGAGAGGGGACATGCGCAGTTTGTCTCTAAGGCTTGGATACCTACCTACAACGCTCGAATATCGGTGTGTGTGTTTGTGGGGGGGGGGGGGTTGGAGAGGGGGGGGAGGGGCAGAGACCTAACTATAGAGGTACGATGGCTGGTATATGTGTGGAGGAGGAGATAGACCTACCTTATATATTGAGGGAGATCGATTGGCATCCATGCATATGTGTAGGAGAGGAATAAGGTTGAGAGAGAGAGACAGAGCTAGATTGTCGGAGGGGTTGGTGGTGGAGTTGCTTCTCACATAGCCTTGCTAGACAAACGGAGGGCACACCTGCAATATTAATAAGAGAGGGGAATGCCTGCCTGTATGTGCACGTGCGTGTGAGAGACGGGTCAGGAGGCATGCACGAATGATGAGGGGGACGATATGTTTGTGGTAAGAAGACATAACTACATAGGAAGATCAATTGTCCTTTGTCGGAGAAAGGAGAGACATAACTTGTGAGGTACATCGATCGATCGTGGGGAAAATAGTTAAAGTCGACCTAGGTATATGTAGGGAGAACGATCGGTATACATGCATGTATGTGTTAGAAGCAAATAAGTCTCGAAGAGAAGGACAGAGAGAGGGATGCAGCTAGGAGGTGGTGCGAGAGGCATACTATATCGAGGGGGAGGAGTGTGCGAGTACAATATTGATGAAAAGAGGGCTGGGAGTGAGACACGGACGGTGAGAAGTGAAGAGGGAAAGCTTGTGTTTGTGGTAGGTACACCTGGCTAGAGAGGCATATCGATCGGTGTGTGCCGGGACGAAGGAGCTGGGGGCCTACAAACACCGTGGGTGAACGGCCTAAAGTGAAAGGACGAATTTGCACCATGGAGCTACAGAATGCTGAGGGAGGGTGAGAGGGAGGCGGGCGTGTGCATGCATGAGAGAGAGTTAGCACTAACTACAAAGATAAGAGGATTGTGTGGGTGTAAAAGACGAAGAGAAATCATAATTCATTGTAAAAAGTGAATTCAGATATTTGAAGAATTTATCATAGTGTTTTAAACCGATGCATGCGTGAATATATATAACCATGATACGCATGATGTGGTTATGAACATGTTATACTACATCATGGGATTAGAATAACTATTTGGATCACGTCTTGCCTATATAGGGTAACGGAGGTCCTCCCGAACTGCCGAGGAAAAAAAAAATGAAAATCCTGTCCTCTCTCCCGCAACCTCCCTCCCTCCCCACGTTCCCCTCAACCTCCCCCCAATCTAGCCGCCCAACCCTGCGCCGCCTCCTACCTCGCCCACCCAGCGGGCCGCCGCCGCAACCCCATCCCGCATCGCCTCCTACCTCGCGCACCGCGGTCTGCCGTTGCCGCCCCACCCCGCGCTGCCTCCTACCTTGCCTACCCCGCTCGCTACCGCCATTGCCCCACCCTGCGCTGCCGCTGCCCCACCCTCCGCCGCCGCCGCCTCCACCCACAAGCCTTGCCGCGCCGCCTGCTCCGCCACCACGGGATCTGTCGGCACCAGGCACTCTCGACAATGAACGCTGCCGTGGCAGCCAAATCAGCTGCCATGGCTGCCACCTCGGATCGAGTGACGTCGCAGGGAGAAGACCGCGTCCCAAGTCGCCCACGTAGGATCGCACAGCCGAACCGACGCTACGTGGGCCCCGAGTGGATCACCTCTACTTAAGCAAGCGCAATCCATTTCTTCTGCATCCGGGCTTGGATCAAGGACAAGGCAAGGCACGGCACGACATCTACTTTCCCCTTCTTTCCTCCTTCCCAAGTTGTATCTGAATCTGAACAAGGAGTTGTATCTGATAGAGATAGTAATACAGTGGGTGAGATTAGCTGCTCACATCGTGGTATCAGAGACCACCTACCACCCTTCCCCCGCCGCCACCGCCGCCGTCACCTACCACCCTTCCCCCGCCACCGCCGCCACAACCACCGCTTCGTTCCCCACTCTGGAAACGCGGCGCCAAAGGGCGTTTATCAACGCCATGGATCCCGAGCTCCGCACCCTCCTGGAGCGGATGGAACACAATGCCACCACGCGCTCCGAGCATCTCCTCAAGGCGCTGGACGCACAGACAGAGCGCATCGATGCGCTTGCCGCGTGGCGGCCGGAACTCGAGGCCCGTTTCGCCAAGCTGGAGGTCTACGTCGCCGCTCTGCAGTCCGCATCTACTGCAGCGGTGGCAGCCTCTGGTGGGACGCCCGTGCAGCCACCTCCCTCCTTGGCGCCGAGCACCTCCCACGGGCCGTTCGGCCACGGCGTGTAGCACTTCCCCGGAGGATCCCCGTCGGTGGCTCTCGAGTCGCCGCCGGCTCCTCCGGTCACGGGTATGGTCACCGTCCAGCCTCCTCTTTCGGCACCTGTTCTGTCGGCCATGGGCCATTCACCCCCTGCGATAGCGTTCCCAAATTTCTCTGGAGACAACCCACAGTTGTGGCGCACGCTGGCAGAACAATATTTTCAGATGTTTGCAGTACACGATTCGCACTGGGTTCCGATAGCCATCCTTAATTTCCCTGGTGCCGCAGCAATTTGGTTGCAATCGGTCCAGCGTAAACTTACAGGCATGGGCTGGGAGTCCTTTACTGAAATGCTCTGCACTCATTTTGGTCGGGACAAGCATCAGCTATTGATCCGTCAATTCTATGTGATCAAGCAGACCTCATCTGTAGCTGATTACATTGAGTGTTTTGAAACATTGATGCATCATTTGATTTCATATTCAGAACTGACTCATCCTTTGTTCTTCCTGACACGTTTCGTCGAGGGGCTCCGATCGGACTTGCGAGCGGTGGTTCTCATTCAGAGGCCGCAGGACCTGGACACTGCGTGTTCGCTCGCCTTACTTCAAGAGGAAGTGGCAGATGGCGAGGCAATGTTCCAGAACTCCAAGGGCAGGTCCAATTCAAGTACACCTTCGCCTCGCTCATACGCAGCAAGCACCATTCCCGCGCCATCGTCCTTCAGTCGGCCACCTTCTACTATGCAGACTGCTGACGATCGTCGTGGCACGAAAGCCGCACGCGCAACTCCTGACAGCAGCAAGATCAACACCTTGCGCGCTTTCAGACGAGCCAGAGGCCTCTGTTTCAAATGTGGAGAGCGTTGGGGCAAGGATCACGCCTGCCCCACGACTGTCCAAATGCATGTCGTCGAAGAACTTTTGGATATGTTCCCTTCCGAGGACAACCGTGAACCGGAGCAAGCAGATCAAGTTCAGTTCGACGAAGACAATCTGTGTACTTTGTCCCGTCAGGCCATTGATGGCTCTGACGACCCCGGAGTCTTGCAGCTTCAGGCATGGCTGCAGAATCAGGAGGTCTTGTTGTTGGTGGATTCAGGGAGTTCAGCTTCCTTTGTGGACACCCGTCTCGCCGCAAAGATGCAAGGGCAAACAAACCTTGCCAAGCCCTGCAAAGTAAAGGTAGCAGATGGTAACACGCTTATATGCCAAAAGTTCATTCCTAACTGTTCGTGGGTCACACAAGGACATGAATTTTGCACTGATTTTAAGATCATTCAGTTGGGAGCTTATGATGCAATACTTGGCATGGATTGGTTAAGGCAGCACAGTCCAATGTGTATTGACTGGGAGGCGCAACATCTGTCAGTCACCACTACTACTGGCCAGGTGGAACTTAAAGCAATTTCTGTATCTCAGCAACAGTGTTCTGCTATATCCACGGAAGAATTGTTGAAGTCATGTAAACAAGGATCAGTGGCTTATGTGGTTCAGTTGTCTACACTATCCGAAGAAGGGCTGCCTGACACTCCAATACCACAAGACATCTTGAGAGTTTTGGAACAATACACTGAAGTTTTTGAGGCTCCTACTTCCCTGCCACCGCGACGAGCATGTGACCATCGCATACCTCTCATCGAGGGGGCTCAACCAGTCAACTTGCGACCCTACAGATACAAACCAGAACTCAAGGATGAGATTGAGCGCCAGGTTAAAGAACTGCTCGATGCTGGATTAATTCAGAAGAGCACTAGCCCGTTTTCTTCCCCAGCTTTACTCGTCAAGAAAAAGGACGGGACATGGCGATTATGCATCGATTATCGCCGTCTGAATTCCATGACAGTGGTCAGCAAGTATCCGGTGCCGGTGATTGATGAACTACTGGATGAATTAGCAGGCGCTCAATGGTTCTCCAAGCTTGATTTGCGCGCGGGCTATCACCAGATTCGCCTAGCAGAGGGGGAGGAGTACAAGACCGCGTTTCAAACGCATATAGGACATTGGGAGTTCAGAGTACTGTCTTTTGGCCTTGCAGGTGGTCCACCCACATTTGTGGGCGCCGTGAGTACCACTCTGAAACCGGTAATCCGAGTCTGTGTGGTGGTTTTCTTCGACGACATTCTCGTTTTCAGCAAGACATTGTCCGACCATGTTGGCCATCTGCGTCAAGTTTTGCAGCTTCTGAAGAAGGATCATTGGCGTGTTAAATAGTCCAAATGCTCTTTTGGTCAGCGACAGATCGCTTATTTGGGTCACGTCATCTCGGGAGAGGGGGTTGCAACAGATCCCAGCAAAGTCAGGACCATCGAGCAGTGGCCTGTTCCTCAATCTGCTAAAGAGGTGCGCAGCTTCCTGGGTTTGGCTGGCTATTACCGGAAATTCGTCAAGCACTTTGGCATCATCGCTCGTCCGTTGTTCAATTTGCTCAAGAAGAATCATCCATTTGTGTGGACGAAAGAGACAGACACGGCTTTTAAGCTCCTGCAGAAAAGCCTGGTTACAACTCCTGTCCTACAGTTACCAGATTTCAACAAAACCTTCACCATTGACACAGATGCCTATGACTATGGGGTAGGAGCAGTACTTCATCAAGGGGGCCATCCGATCGCGTATATGAGCAAACCACTAGGTGCTAAAAACCGTGGCCTATCAACTTATGAGAAGGAGTGCTTAGCAATTTTGATGGCTGTTGAACAGTGGAGACCGTATCTGCAGACAGGTGAATTTCTCATTCGCACAGATCACAGGAGTTTGTCACATTTAGATGATCAGCGTCTCTCCACTCCCTGGCAGCAAAAAGCATTCACTAAACTACTTGGACTGAGGTACAAAATCAGCTACCGCCAAGGGACTGCTAATGGAGCTGCAGATGCTCTGTCACGGCGGTTGCACAATGCCGCAAGCCTATCAGCGATCTCTGTATGCAAGCCCGCTTGGGTGGATGACATTGCTGCCAGTTACGCTAGCAATGGGCAAGTGCAAAAGATCTTGGCTCAACTGGCTGCTGGACCGGACACTAAACAACGATTCTCAGTTTCCAACGGCCTTCTTTATTTCAGAAACAGACTTTGGTTGGGAGGAGCCCCTGAATTACAGCAGCGCATGTTGACAGCGTTTCATGACAGCTCAGTTGGGGGGCACTCCGGGTTTCCGGTCACCTACAGACGCCTGCGCCGTCTCTTTGCGTGGCCAAAGATGAAAGATAAGGTCCGTCGATATGTTCAAGCTTGTACTATATGTCAACAGGCTAAGCCGGAAAGGGTGAAATATCCAGGGTTGCTTGAGCCGATCCCATTACCAGAAGGAGCATGGCAAGTGGTCACGATGGATTTCATTGACGGTCTGCCACAATCCAATAAGTTCAATTGCATCCTCGTGGTGGTTGACAAATTCACTAGATATGCCCATTTCCTACCTCTGACTCACCCCTTTACAGCCGCAAAGGTTGCTCATTCCTACCTGGAAAATGTCTATAAACTGCACGGCCTACCAGCAGCTATCATCTCTGATCGGGACCCAGTCTTCACCAGCAAGTTTTGGCGCGAGTTGTTCCATGTTATAGGTACTGAACTCAATATGAGCACGCCGTATCACCCCCAGACGGATGGTCAGACTGAACGCGTCAACCAGTGCTTGGAGGTTTATCTACGATGTTTCATACATGCCTGTCCAGGCAAGTGGAGTCAGTACCTCGCCTTAGTGGAATTCTGGTACAATTCAAGCTATCACTCGGCGCTGAAGACATCACCATTTGTTGCACTGTATGGTCACGAGCCGAGGCATTAGGGCATCGAGGCAGCATCCACTTGCAAAATACCAGCTCTCAAAGATTGGCTCGAGGAGCGCAAGCTCATGCAACAACTGCTCAAACAACATCTCAGCAGAGCTCGCAACACTATGAAGATTCAAGCAGACAAGAAGCGGACGGAACGGACTTTTCAAGTGGGAGACTCTGTCTTTGTCAAGTTACAACCATACGTTCAAACTTCAGTTGAGAGGCGCGCCAATCACAAGTTAGCTTTCAAATTCTTTGGCCCTTTCACAATCATTCAGGCGATCAACCCAGTGGCCTATAAGGTCCAATTACCGGAAGGATCCAAGGTACATGATGTTTTCCATGTCTCCCAACTCCGTCCAGCACTCAGCCAGGGCATAGTGGCGTCGGCGCATCTTCCTGAACCTTCAGAGCATGTTCTGCGACCGGTTGAGATCCTCAACTCTCGCTGGAAGCTCACACCCACAGGCCGCCGCGAACAGATTTTGGTTCGCTGGTATGATCCAGCGGTTCTTGATGCCACCTGGGAAGACGCAGCCCAACTGAAGGAGCGTTTTGTCAATCTGCCGGCTTGGGGGCAAGCCGTCTCTCAAGGGGGAGAGGATGTCAGCGACCCAGGCACTACTGACAGCAGAAACGCTGCCGTGGCAGCCAAATCAGCTGCCATGGCTGCCACCTTGGATCGAGTGACGTCGCAGGGAGAAGACCGCGTCCCAAGTCGCCCACGTAGGATCGCACAGCCGAACCGACGCTACGTGGGCCCCGAGTGGATCACCTCTACTTAAGCAAGCGCAATCCATTTCTTCTGCATCCGGGCTTGGATCAAGGACAAGGCAAGGCACGACACGGCATCTACTTTCCCCTTCTTTCCTCCTTCCCAAGTTGTATCTGAAACTGAACAAGGAGTTGTATCTGATAGAGATAGTAATACAGTGGGTGAGATTAGCTGCTCACAGGATCCCGGCCGGTCGGCTTCCCCCGAGCACCCCCATGTGTGCTTCCACCGCCGGTGCCTCGCACACAACTGGCGCCGCCGCCCTCGTGCCACCCACAACCACCGGTGCATCCCTGGATTCGCCACCACCACAGCACATATGGCCCATCCTTCCGCCGGCGTTAGCGGCCCTCACAGCTCCTTCGGCCACCTCCTAGCCATGCGCCGCTCCTCCCTCTCTATTCTCCGGTGAAGACACGACTCCAGTGCATCTACAAGGATTGTTGAACTTCCAGCGACGACCGTCTTGACCTTCCCATCAACTGTAGTTCAGGTCCCATCCACTGTAGGTCTGGTTGAGCATCTCGGGTGGACAATGAGCTTCACACTACGGCCGCCGGTTTCCCACAACAGCAAGTGACCCCCTCGACACTCCTCAACCAGCGGCTGTAACTTTCCTCCAACACCTCCTCCTCCACACGCCAGCCTTCCCCTACCTCTGTCGCTGCCACCACCCAAGGCCGCGCACCAGCCCACGCTACGCCGTCCCGAACACCCATGGGCTGACCAATGCTACCCCCATCCGGGTCCTCCATCCTCCATCCACGACAACAAGTTTTTTCAGAAAAGTAGAAGATCAGATTTATCAAGCAACATGTTCAGAGTTCTCACTTCTTTGAACAAATTCAGATATCTGCAGCTACATATGCATGACACCGCCGTGACCTGCCTCCACAAGGCTCTGCCGGGAGCAACTTCCCTGAACTTCCCGACATGGCTGCATCACTTCTGAGACCCCCGCTTGACTTTCCCCAACCTCATCCATTCTGCCTCCGTTGTACCCTATTTTTTTGCGAGGGACGCTCTCCCCTATTAGTTGAACTTCTCACGAGGGCTGGATTGACCTTTCCTGGGACGGTTAGAGCATACGACAACCACAAAAATTGTCATCGACTGAGAGATGGAGCACCTAATTTTCCAGTTCCTGGTACACATGTGCTTTCTCTGATGTATTCTTCATGAGAAGAGGAGGAATAAAAAAGTGAAATAAGTCTTGTGTCAGATGAACAACGTTTGCCAATACAATTTTGTTGTTGCTTGGTTTCTTACATCAAATGGGATTTTGTCAAAACTTTGAACCGAGGATTGTTTTGTCTCTTGCCTAGGTCTCTGTTTCTATCTTTCTCTTCAAATATTTGCACCAAAAAACTGCTACATGTTTCTGTGTCTAAGTAGTGTTTGTGTTAATGCCTGAGAAGGGGGCAATGGTGTAGGATGAAGAAAATGTTAAAGCATGGTGCACACTTCACATGTTTATGCCTAACTAGAAACCTCATAATACAAACTGTTGGTTGGTGGTTTCATACTTTCATGTGCACATACAAATGTTACAGTCGGGATGACATTACAAACTTCTAAAGCATGGAAATGTTCACTTTGATGACATACAAAGCATGGTGCAGAATGTTACTGCCAATACGTGATATGCTTTAGAAGTCTGTAATGTCATCCCGATAATGTTCACTCTGATGACATACAAAGCATGAAAATGTTCACTCTGTATACCCTTACCATATACAGTATCACCAATGAATAATCTTTTCACTCTGATGAATGATACTGTGTTTGATGATTTTAAGTAGGATCTTACTGACCAGTTAGGTTGGCTGGAATTTTGTTTTTCTGGAGGATGTCTTACTGACCCTGTTCTGTGTAAGTGCTATTTTATTTTACAGTCTCTGTGAGTAACTACGTTTTGCAAATATCTAAAGTAGATTGAAGTGCAGGTTCTTGGTGTGCAACTCTGTCAAACCCAACCAGGACAGTGGATGCAGAATTCACGCGGCCACGAGGGGAGACCGTGAGGTAGTAGCCTTGTGGTAGAAACAACATGATTTGACTCATGCCCTTGTCTTGTAGAGTGGCTGGGGACAAAGGTAAATTAGTACTGCTACTGCTCTAGTGCTAATCAAGCATTGGAAGGCATATGGCTACCACCTCCTAAGCCTGAATGGAAAATGTCTCAGTGTAAGCGTGTCCAGTACCAAGAAGTTCTACCATGGGTCTACGTCAAGTTCATATTTTGTGTTCAGTAAAATATCTTAGTGCGAGTTTGTGCAATACCTGGAAGTTCTACTACAGGTCTACGCCAAGTTCAATGACATTGCCGCCGGCAAAATGTTCAGATAATGTGGGTGACTACGTCGTGTGTTCAAAGCAGTTTGTTTCAGCAAGGTTAAAGTTTATCATGTGTTCTTGGGTCGAAGTTCACATAAAAGAAATGGCAGAAGGTCAATTGTGAATGTGATCCCACCTTGTAACATATGGTCATACGCATGCGGTGATTCAGAAATGCTACCGAGGACAGAGAGTGGAGACGCCAAGGAGCCACTGCGTGAGCTAGTTACATCACGATTTGGACCATGTTCCCAACCTACATGTGTTACATTGCTTAGCTGTCGGCATCCACATGTTTACGTGGTTGACATCAACAAAAACTTCAGTTTTTTGTGGACGTTCTATATTAACATGTTTTATTTGGACGTTCTGGATTAACTACCGATGTTACGTCATTGCTGCTCAATTTCTAGTCTGTGTACACATGGCAAGCACACTGGTAGCACCAAACACATTTCTCCCTTCACACGTGTGGGATTTTCCCTAATAACTAGCATGTTTGGTGAAATGTGTGAAGTCCTGCTACTACCAACAGGGAAGGAAAAACGCTACTGAACATCATTTTGAGATAAATGGAACCAATTTAGTCCATAGTGTGTCACCACCCATTTGTTTTATAAGATCATCGTGTGTGCGTGTGTGTGGTGCTTGTGTGTGTGTGTGTGTGTTCAGTGTGCTCATGCTATGGGTATGTCTTTTCCTTTATTTTTTGAATAAATCGGAAGTTCATACATACAAAAAATCAAAGTCCAAATATATTCGGTATATGTTCTGAAAAAGCTCGTCAGTTATTTCATTGTTTCTAAAAAACATGAAGTTTGAATTTTGAAAAATAGAGAAGTTAAAAAATTAGAAAAATACTTTCGACGTTTCTATAATTAAAGAACTCCAAACGTTCATATTTATTACAAAACTAGGATATTTCTATTACTAAAATAAATAAAATTAGAAGTCCAAATTACAAAAATAGAGAAGTTCAATATTTATAAAAACTCAGATTTTCCTTGTTAGTAATGAATAAAAATGAAGAAGTTCAAGTTAGAAAAGGTGACTAGTTCGATGTATACGGAAACTTAAATTATTACCGTTTCTAGGAAAAATATAACTACGAAGTTCAATTTACAAAAAAATGTTTGATGCTTATTTAAAACATATTTCCTTTCTAAGAATATGACTAAGAAGTTGAAATTAAGATAACTGAGAAGTTCAAAGTATATAAAAAACTCAGATTTGTTGCAAGAAGTTCATGTGCACCTTCGTGCACGGTTCAGAATTTATATTGCGGGACATCCGACCTTAAATTACATGTTTTAAAATGGCAAAAAATGACGTCTGACATTTAATTGCGTGTAATTTGACATATACACAAAAATGTGACAGAAGATAATATTGAAAACAACGAGAAGTAAGTACTGCAAGAAATGCATTTCAGGTGAGAATGAAAGTATAGAAATATAAAAGCTTGAAATGTTTGTTGAAAGAATTTCAAGTGCTATGTGCGGGGATGTTCAGAAATTCTTGCGAGAGAGGATCACTTTGTATTTCCATGTTCAAAACACAAAAAAGAAATTATTTTTTTGCGTTTTAAAATAATTCTCTCAATCCACAAAGAAGTTTAGTTATTATTTAGGAGCAATTTGATTTCAAAAAGAAAAACAAAAATTCAAATTATAAAAATGGAATAAGTTCACGTACTACATGGTGTGCATTTTGTATTAAAAAGGAATAAAAAAGCAAAGGCTAATAGTTTTGTTGTTATATGTTCAAGTCCTCGGTCGGAGAAAGTTAAAAATTTATTATGAGAGAGCTTTGTACAAATGGAATATCATTTGTGTAACACTAATGAGTGGATGAGAAAATTAGAAACGAAAATACGTCACAGAAGTTCAACGTGAAAAAAGTAGGAAGTTCAACTACTACACTGAATGAATTTCACATGAAAAACATTTAAAACCGTTGCGAGTATGAAAAAATTAATAACACGGAAAATTGCGTGTTTACAGCAGCTTTCCATCTAGATATTACTTGCTCAATTCCGGTGAGTGGATGGAGAGCTACAAGAAAAAAAGCATGTGGAAAACAGAGTGAAGTTCAGGTAGACATGCCGCAAAGTTCAAGTTCTTCACGCGGTGCATTTTTGGAGATTCTGTTTTGCGACAAAGGCAGAATGCATGATCTCAATGTTTTCAAAATTACTTGAAAACGACTACGAATCTGAGAAAACTATCAACATGAAAATGTTTTGCATTTTCCATAGCTTTTCAACGGTATATTATTTGCCCAATTCCGATAAAGTTTGTAGAAATTACGGCCAAAAACCATTTTTAGCCATTTTCCAAATTGACTTAAAACCATACTATAACCCATTTACAGTTTGTTGAAATTACAACCCATTTTCTAGCCAGGACAACGATTAATAATTTCAACCAACCGCTCAAAACAGAATTCAACCAAAAATCCCACATTTTGATGGGATCCAAAATATTTTATCCTGAAATTTCAAGTCAGATTAAATATATTTTCAAAATGAATTTGTATTAGGTAAAAATAAAATATAACAAAATATTGCACGCACAATAAGTAATGAAATTAAAATTTTGAAATTCAAATAATAATATTTTTAAAACTAATTACCTGTTTGGTGCGTTTTTGTATATTTACAGCCTAGTTTTTATAATTACATCCCATTTATTATTTCTAACCTTTTCCACCATCCTAGAAACCGTTGTTTGGATATGTTACCGCTTTGGTTAGCCCTCTTATAGCAATGCTAGTTGTAGGTGGAGTTGTAGGTTGTTCCTTGTTGGAACATGGATACCCTGGGCAGTGGTGCAAATCGGCTATAAAGGAAGTTGTACCTGAGGGATGTTGGGACGTACCTCAACCTAGAGGAGGTGGCGGGAGGCGGCAACTGCCCATGTCGTGGCAGTGAGCAAGGGATGAAGGCAACCACATTGGATTTGTGAGAGAGGACGGCGGGGACCCCTGATCAGGACATGCCGACAGTGGGTTTTCTCCTACGACGATGGTGACCGCACACAAAGCATCCACTCCTTCCCCCAGTGGACGAGATCTGCCCGGATGTTAAAGATGTGGCC
This sequence comes from Aegilops speltoides, assembly GCA_021437245.1. Lineage (NCBI taxonomy): Eukaryota > Viridiplantae > Streptophyta > Magnoliopsida > Poales > Poaceae > Aegilops > Aegilops speltoides. The sequence continues at coordinate 202,232,545 of CM038141.1, forward strand.
ACAATCGTTTTGTGCGAGAGAGTTGAAGAGAGCAATCCCAACAAGCAACCGTGTAGGCTCGTCCTGGCTATGTATATAGTGGAGCGGTTTCTTTTTCTCTCCGGCACCATTCATGCGTGGTTCCCGACCCTCCATTATTTATAAGTGAGTAACTACTACTAGACGCTTCAACATGGGCTGCATCATCGTACAGAAATGAGCTCCACCCTGTCACGTGTGTGGTTGGGAAGACGCAAAGAGTGCTACGGAGTACTAGTACTACGTGCGTGGGTGCGTGCACCTCTTCTCTTCGAGCATGGTTACTAAAATTATAGCCCATTACTCTACCATGCAGTTATTATATGGGCAAAGAGTATAGGCAGTAATAATGACTAATAAGCCGTCAAATCACGAGGCCCACCGTTCTCTATGTTTGACCGAGAAGCAGCCATCATTTCACTCCTCGTTGAATATCCATCCACTGCTACATCCGCAAATAAACAAAAATCCGCTTCTACCTCTGCAGCATGGTTAATAATATAGCATGTCAATCACAACGTAGAAATATCATTCACTGATACAATAGGGCTGGCTCTAAGGCTGGTGATTTTTTTACTTTGTCTCTTTCTCTTTTTATCTCATTTACTCATTTTACATAGGAGCACGTGTAGAGGATGACTATTCCTTTCGATGGGACTTCTTCATGGGGTTTAAGACTAAGCAGGTCCGAATTATTCCCGCTGCCCACCACTCTGAATCGTGCCATCTATGATAGTACTCCCATTCCAACAATCAGGTCCACTAGGTCTAGCACGTCCTGTAAGAAGATACTGTCATGCAAAACATACATCTTGTTGCCTTCTTCCTCATATAGTACGTACCACCGGTATGTACTACTAGTACTACTACTATTCGTTCTCCTATAAACCTTGCGCTTGGCAACTAAAATATATTAACCTTGTGCTTGGCTCTTCGCCTCTTGGGGAAGTCGAGCAATAATGGTACTACATTATATTGTTCTGGCTATCAGAGACCGAATGAGTTGCTGCACGTCCACCACGTAGGTGAGGGTCAAGGGGCGAGGGAGAGTGCATACTAGTACGTTCGTTTCAATATAGACTACATACGGAGCAAAATGAGTGAATCTACACTCCGAAATATGTCTATATACATCAGTGTTTGGAGTAGTATGTACTAGTAGTTCATATTGAAATCTACTACTCCCTCCGTCCCATAATACTAGTGTCAAAAATGTTCTTATATTATGGGATAGAGGGAGTAAAACTAGATACATCCGTATCTAGACAAATTTAAGACAAGAATTTTGGGATGGAGCTAGTATATTTCAAACAAGATGATAATCTCTCTAACCAAGGTAGGGACAAGGAGTAACGGAGGGAGTAGTAAAATATTCTCCTCGTCCTATGAGGCACCGCGCATGTGGGCGAGGGAGCGGGCGTAGGCGTAGTAAAGCAAGCTTCTCCTCGTCCTGCGACTCTATGACCCACAGCACCCGTGGGCGGGGGAGACGGCGTACTAGGCAAGCTTCTCCTCGCTCTGTGAGTTGATGGGACACATCAAAAGTAATATGTACAGAGCATCTCCACTGTATAGAGCCTTGCCTCTAAGGTAGTCCCCACATGGTTTGCCTCTTTTTTAACATAACACGTCAAGTGGCAATTTGTTTGTTCACCCATGGTACACGATCCTCCATCAAGTGGACAACCAGTTCACGTGTCAAATTACCACGTGGGCTGCCTTTTCGTACATAAATGAGCTCCACCGTGTACCCGCACAGGTGTGGTTGGGAAAGAGATGGGAGTAGGTGCGCATGTAGTGCGTGCACCTCTTATCTTCGTGCACGTCCCCACCTACGTGGGTGTGTGTGAGAGAGATACAAACCTAGACAGATGGCGTGCGTTCTTGAGTGTTTTTTTTGGGGGGTGATTTCATGAATGTATTTGTGGGAATATGTGGCGATGATATCTCAAACAAAAATTTGACACATGCAATGTATGTGAAATAGAGGCCTATCTATATCATATATAGAGGGGGCGATCCACGAGAAGAGAGGGAGGGGTCATAGATATCGATAGAGTCGAAGAGAGGATCAAGTGGGTGGGTGCGAGATCGATGAAGAGAGTCATCGAAATTGTGTGTGTGCAAGTCAAAGATATAGGGCGACTGACTTACCAGAACATCAGATTGCATAGGGCAAGTTTGTGTGTGGCAGGGAGACATGACTAGAGTGCTCGATGTATCGATGTGTGTGTGTGTGGGGGGGGGGGGGGAAGGGGGAGGCAGAGACCTAACTAGCGAGGTAGATCGACTCATATATGTGTTGAGATGGAGAGACCCAGGTATGTCACGAGGGAGATCGGTCGACATCCATACATAAGTGAAGGATGGGAAATAGGTTGGACAGAGAGAGAGAGAGAGAGAGAGAGAGAGAGGAAGAGGGGTAGAGTGCTGGATGGGTGGTGGAGTTACTTCTAAAAGATGCTGGGAGAAGCCTAATAGACAAACTGAGGGTAGAACTGCAATATTATCAATAAGAGTGAGGATGTGTATCTGTGTGTGTGTGGATGGTAGATGTGTCGGGAGGCATGCATGGATGATGAAGGGGGACCATGTGTTTGGTAAGCAGACCTAACTAGATCGGTAGATCAATTATTGTGTGTCGGATGAAGGGAGGTATGTAACGAATGGGGTAGATCGATCGGCGCTTGGGGAAAACGAGTTATAACGACGTAGCTAGCTATATGTATAGCGGGAGATCGGTCGGTGTACATCCATTTGTTAGAGGCAAATAAGGCCCAACAAGACGGATAGACAAAGATAATGGAGCTAGGAGGTGGTGCGAGAGGCCTACTAGCTAGATGGGGGGAGGAGTGTGCGATTGTGAGATCGATGGAAAGAGGGGCGAGAGTTTACACGTGTCTGGGACCGTATGAGAGACACGAGGCATGGACACGTAAAGGAGGAGATGGAAGGTGCGTGTGTATGTGGTAGGCAGACATTGCTGGAGAGGTTTATTGATCGGTGTGTGTCGGAAAGGAGTTGTGGAGACCGTGGGAGAACGAACTAAATAAAAAAAAAAAATATGCGCGATGGATAGAATGCTGAGGGAGGGGGAGGGCGAGAAGGGCGTGTGCATGCACGAGAAAAAGTTAGTTCTAGCTACAATGGTTAGAGGATTGTGTGGGTGTAAGAAACTAACAAAGATCATAATTCAATATGAAAGTGGATTCATATATTTGAATAGGAGATCATAGTGTTATAAACATATGAGGCATGAATATAGCGGTGATACGCATGGTGTGGTTTTGGACATGTTATACCATAATGTGATAATACATGGCGTCGGCAACTCATAGCTAAATATCGAACAATCTAAACCATACTATAAATTTAACAATCCCACATTTTATTTGAATTTGTGATAATGTGTGGCGTTTGCAGCTCACAATTAAATATTGAACAATCTAAACCATACTATATATCGAACAATCTCACATTTTATTTGAATTTGTGATAATGTGTGGTGTTTGCACCTCACAAGTAAATATTGAACAATCTAAACCATACTATATATTGAACAATCTCACATTTTATTTGAATTTGTGATAATGTGTGGCGTTTGCACCTCACATCTAAATACTTGTAGGCGTAGGGGGCGGGGCACCATACATTATGTGATAAACACATTATGCATACGAGACATGGTTTAGATTATGAAGATCTAGCTAGAGCTTGAAATGTATTGTGATTTGAAATCAACATAAAGTGGATTCAAAAAATCGAGTTCGAGTTCATATAGTACACATAGTTCATATCTAACTCGACAATAATCATGTGGTATGCTGTGAAGATAATATACAAACGATGGTTTAACTTGACAATAATGATGATTGTAGGTCTTATTAAAATAGAGAAACGAATTCAAATGGTTTAACCTGACATCAATCATGATTGTAGATCTTATTCAAATAGAGAAACGAATTCAAATTTAGTTCATATTGAAGCGGTAGTATATACGTTTGGAATGCACTAAAACTTTCATTTGAGTAGCAGGTTGCATGCATTATACATGTAGTGTGAATTGATTTGTTCAGTACACGGGACTAGACTCCCTTATGTGGTGCGAATTGATTTCTTTTTGTTTTTTCATCGAGGGAAGTGCGAATTGATTTGGTACGGTACATGTTAGGCTTGTCTAGAAATTTCAACCTGCGTCTTGTTACCCCGAAATATTTAAGATATAACTTTGTCTCGTTGTGCTTCGAAAACTCCCTCCATCTCAACCTGCACCTTGCTATCCCAAAATTACAATGCGCGCAAAACTCCCACCTCCTGCGAAATCCCAACACGTGAAATGCCCGTGATACCCCTGAACCGAAAGAACCGCCTAGCTCAAATTGGTGGGGGTACTTTCGTAACTTACCCCATATTTAGGACAAGCACGTCCCTAAGCCATGGTTACCCCTCCCATCCCATCCGCCGACCCATTCATACACGGAGGCCGCGAAAACCCATGAAGCCCAACACCCTCCTCCGTCCGCCACCCAGTCGAGCCTCTTCCCCGACGACGCCGTCCACAACAACATCTTGATGTCCCTCATCCACCCCACCGGATGAGGATCCGTCGTCGATCTCGTCATCCCACCGGTTTAGCCACCCCGTCCTCCACCTCCAAGGAGCTGCCCCGATGTTCCCCTCGTCTTGCATGCCACCTCCATTCCCACACTGCCGTCTTCACCTCCACCATCGGAAGAGCAACATCATCACCGTTTCCTCGGATGAAGCTGAGGCCTAATCGGCGCCACCAAAGAGGTTCTACACTAATCACCACATTTTCTTCTTGATTCGATCTCACGGTGCTAGCGGCGCCCGAGCCCCTACAGCTGCTACCCAAGATGTTGCTACATGACCAACAACCCCGGCTCTTGCACGCACTGCTTCTCCTGGCGTTGTTCTTTGCTACACTTTTCGCTACTAGTGCATTCAATTTCGACAAGAAAATTTAGTTTTGACAAAGAAAGTTCAGTTTCAACAGCTTAAATTCAGTTTAACGCTTAAATTTAGTTTTGGCGATTAAGTTCGAGATGAGCGGTGATGTATTTTAAATCTAGCACTTTGTGGTTATGTATTTTACGTCATCTATTGGAGATGCTATTAGAATTCCACTCAGGTTAACATTGTCTCTCTTGTCCTGCTTCAGCCTCGCAGTCGTACAACTCACCGGAGCTGCTCCAACGATGAAACCCTCCATCACAGCGGAGCAGTACCTCGGGGTCCATCTCCAGACGCCTAAGATCTTTTCCCCCTCCTCCAACAGCCAAATCACCGGAGCATCCTCACGGACCAACCCAATCACGCTAAGATCGACATGGCTTCGCCAAAGAGGTTGTACACTTGCTGCATCGCTTTTTTACTCTACATGTTATATACATTGTCCATTGAGCACAAGCACTAACGTGAAATACGATTAGCTTCTCCTACTATATGAAAAGCAGTGAGGTACTAGGCAACTTAGCTATCCGTGATGGACTCTCTTGAACGCCATCATTATTTACCTCTGCGCGTTTGAGCTGTGCATTTGTAGATGGGTCTGGGAGTTGAGCTAGTAGGACAGTGGCCTGGGTCCAAAGTAGTAGAAGTAGCACAAAAACATTTTTTGAGTGTAGGCTTTTCCTTGCTCAAGCCTACCTACTAGAATCGCCATTGCTTGAAAGGAAAAGTGAAGGAGAAACATAGGAATTGGAAAGTTTCATATGGTACTACTATTCATGCATTTGGTTCAAAGAAATGGAGCAAAGGAAAACTACAGGATTTGTTCCTTTAGTGTCTCCTTGAAAGAAAAACCAGAGGAATTTTAATATCCACTTGTCCTTCAAATTCCTATTCATGAAGCACAAGACTAAGAGATAGTAGCATAATAGCATTATAACAATACATTTTCTTGTGGTTTGACTTAATCTCACCATGCTTCTTTGCATCCTGTGATCTTCCAATTCATGTGAACCAAACACCCAGATTGGCAGAAATTCTGTATTTTTAAATTCTCTGTTTTGCACGTGCATTCCTATCCTATTCCTATGTATTTCCAATCCCTGCATTGTTAGAATCCTCAAATTTAAACAAGCCCTTACCCAAATACTTCTGTTACAGATATGTGTCAAAGAAAACCTTGTGTGGTTTGTCCCGCTCCTGCTGCGCTGTGTTCCACCCTAGCTCAGCTGCTCCAACGACGGAAGGGTTCACCATAGCAGAGTTCCGCCCTCCAGACTGTCTTTAGCTGCCTCAGATCTTCCTCCATGCCACCGACAGCCATGACAACTGCATTACCATCATTAATCGAAGCAGATGACCTCGAGGACTACACGGGTCCGCAAGAGAGATCTCACTCTTTCGTGTCTGCTTACGTTATGCATCGCTTAATATTACATGTTACTTTATTGTCCTGTTCACCGATTAGACTATGAGTCAGCTCCAAACTAATGCTCAAGCTTGAGTTTTAAAATGGTTGTGGGGTACATATCGGGCTGCAATCAATAGTATCTATCTACTATCCTGGTTAATCTTTGGTGTCTATTATGAGTTTCATGTTGGGTGGAAAACAAACAGTAAAGAAGCCATTATCTGTATGTTATCATTGGTTTTGGGTCTATCCCCAGGTTGCTACCATCACTCTAGATTTCTGCATGCACTCCTTACATAATCTCACTATGTTTTATTCCTATGCATGTCAGTTATTGTACACAATGGAACAGAACATGTAGATCAAAAGAGATGAGCCTTGCGTGGCAATAAAATTTCATGCAGATGTCGCTCCATGGTGGGCGCAAAGGCAGCCCTCCTCCATCCATTTTGGATTGTAATCAAGAGGAAAACAACTATTCTGAGGGGGATTCAAAAGGATAAGACCACTCCTATTTACCCCCTAAGGTCTTTGCTCTAACTTGGCATGATTATGTTGGTAATATCATGAACATGGTGCCTTGCATTGCTTACTTTATACATCAAATATGCCATCTGCTTAGTTTAGACATCCTTTGTGTGAATGCCATCTGTTTAGTTTCTTTATCGTATATGTGAATTATGCAACGCCATCTTGTTTAGCGAGGCATCATATATGTGAATTTTGCAATGCCATCCTGCTTTGCCAGTAATCCATATGTGAATTATATCATGCCATCCTTTTTTAACTACGTATTACATTTGTCAACAATGTTAGCACATTCAACTACTCTTCGTGTGCATTAGCCATTTGACATGGTGATGGAAAATTCTTGAGTGAAAACAAGGTCTTCAGAGCAGACTATGCTATCTGACAAAGCGCATATCTCGCTGGTTACAGATAGCTCCTCAGAGGAGGATTCAGAGACAGATGACCAGTCCTACCCCCGAGGTGTATGCTCTAACTTGGCAGAGTTATGTTGCTCATATCGTGCGTATGGTGTCTTGCATTGCTATGTCATTTGCTTAGTTTAGACATGCTTTGTGTGAATGCCACCTATTTAGTGTCTAATTACCATATATGTGAATTATGCAATGCCATCTTGTTGCAAGACATTATATATGTGAATTATGCAATGCTATCTTGTTACAAGGCATTATATATGTGAATTATGCAATGCCATGCTGTTTAGCCATTCATCATATATGTGAATTATATCATGCTATACTTTTTTTGTATTACGTGTTCCATTTGTTGACTACATTTGTATATTCACTACTCTTCCTGTGCATCAGCAATTTGAAGCGGTGATGGAAGTATTTAGAGTGAAAATAAGGTATTCAGAGAAGACAATGATACCTGTTGAAGGTAACATCTTGCTGGTTACAGATAGCTCCTCGGAGGAGGATTCATAGACAAATGACCAGTCCTATTTTCCCCCTGAGGTCTATGCTCAAACTTGGCAGGGTAATATTACTCATGTCATGCATGTTGTCTTGCATTTCTTAGTTTTTACATCATATATGCGATTGCCATCTTCTTACTTACTTATTATATAAATCATATATTTGAATTATATCATGCCATCATGTTTACATAGAGAGCATCTATCTGAATTTTGGCATGCGAACCCATTTGATAAAGACATCATATAGGCGGCATGTATGTGAATTATGCATGGCATGCCAACCTATTTAATAAATACATTCTATAGTTATATCATGTCATCCTGTGTACATAGTCATCATATTTTGAACTATGTCTTTCCATCCCTTTTAGTTAGCCATCATATATGTGAAATTGTGTCATGCTATCCTGTTTAGTTAGCCATCATAAATGTGAAATTGTCTCATGCTATCCTGCTTGGTTAGACAACATAAATGTGAATTATTTCATGCCCTCTTTTATTCCCCACTATCCATTGCACCTGTCTATCATACAATGTCTGTACATTCAATTACTTTTCTTGTTTATCAGCCATTTGAATTGGAGAGGGTGATGTCAGCATCTAAGGGAGTAACAACACGATCTTCAGAAAATATAGTGCTACTAGTTTATGCAGATAGAACCATGTTTGTAGTTTCCCAAGAACTAGCCCCACCACACATAACCCAGACTCTCGCAGATTGTTCCCCTACCCAGTTGGACAGAGAACCAGCTACACCTCTTCTAACCCCAACACCAGCAAATAGTAACCCAGTTCCACTTGACACAACATTGTCTCCACCACAGAGCACCCTAACACAAGCAGTTAGTAAGGGAACTGCAGTGCCCAAAGCACGAGGACCACCACTCCGAATCCCAACTCTACGCTTTAAGCAGAAGAATAATTGTTCTCGGTTAGGTTCTATATCGATGGTTCATACTCCTTTGCTCTTGCATCACTGTATTTACTCATACCAACTATTTTCAAATTTGAAGGATGGAATTAAAACTCCAATGGCGCAATAGGTATGTTTTAAACCTGTTTCTTTAACTGGTTTGCTGTTGTAACTTGCTCTATGTTGATTTCAGTTTCAATTGAATAAACAGTTATGTTCTCATGTCATGCACATTACAAGTTTTGTTATTGCTATGTAGTTTCCCACACTTATATTCTGTCTATTCTGCTTTGTCTTAAACATATATTATTTGAATTGTGTCTCTATCTTGATTTGGCAACAAAAACTAGAATGATATAGACCATAAAGTGACCATGGTACATAGATATATGTTTGTTTCATGTTGTTATCCTGTCCACTTTACTACTGAACTGATTGACCAAAATGAGTTTCATATACAACATGGTAAACCTGTGATGTGTCTGCTTGTTTCTTTTTAGAATGCGGACGAAATATTGGAGAAGAGTACCCCGCTATGCAATGGTAAAGGAAGTAATGCAAATAAGGTTCAAGTTAGTGAGACATCCCTGTTGGTCTCCAAGAAAGCTGATAAAAACTATCTTGACGACAGTGAGACAACCCAAAAGTCCTGTCTTGATGTAGTATTCGAGGTACTGGCCACTACCGCTGGCACAAGCTCTTCAAACTCGCAGCCTGAATCACTTCAGCTTCTTCAGTCTCAGCTACAAGCTGAAAAGCATCAGTCAGCTATGCTGCGGCAAGAAGCCAAAGGACTAAGGAAGTCCCTGCAGAATTCAGATGCATACTTTCTGGTGCAACAGCAAGCACTGGAGGATTTAAGCACCAAGCAAGAGAAACTTAATAAGCTTGCTAAGAATCTTTCCAGCATTATGGGTACCCAACATATTGTTTATTGATCTCTTCTGAAGTGGTTTCAGTTCTGGACTTGTTTTGCTGCGGAGTGTATTTGCACTAGTCGCCAACTTTGACAACCAGTGTATGTGATATGTTGCTTTGTTCCCTATATTTGCACTGGTGGCGGACTTTGATGTGATAGGCAACCAGTGTATGTAATATGTGATAGGCCACCAGTGTATGTAATATGTGTAATAGCCGTGATAGCATAGCATAAGTTGCTTGCTTATTTATTTCCTTGTTGTCTTCTTTATTTGTTTGCTTGTAGTCAGTGCAGTTCTTTTTCTCGTGGTTTGCTAGTGGCCGCAATAACCTATTTTTTTAAACTGGGCCACAATAACCATGGGCTACATATTTACTGTAGTGACCATGGGCCTCCTACGGGCTATAAAAACAATGGCCTTCTATGGGCCGTAGAAATAATAGGCCCTCTATGGGCCATAGAAACAATGGGCCCTCTATGGGCCGTAGCATCAATGGGCCTTCTATGAGCCGTATGATCGATTGGCCAAACATGGGCCAATAATAGACTACATCATGGGCCATAAATGGACTAGAGTTGGAATCGTCCATTCGTGGGCCGACCATAATGGGCCATCATTAATTGGCCGTATTTCATGACGCTATGAAAACGGCCCAATGGATTAACGGCCACAAACGGGCTGACTGTAACCATGGGCTGAATTTGTCCCACAAAGCAGAAAAGGCCAGTAGCGGCCGGTAAGTAACCGAATGCTAGAAATGAGCCCAAGAATAAATGGGCCCTGTGAAGGCCGAAAGATAACACGGGCTCAAATGCCCAACAGAGTAATGGGCCATTAATGGGTATAAAGCGATACACTGTTCATTACGGGCAGTTTCACCATGGGCTGTTAATGGGCCAAGACTTATAAAGGGCGTCATATGGGATGAAGGACGTCATGTGCCATACATGGGCCGAAAGTTACAACGGGCTGGAATCATATTGGACGGCCCAGATGATGCTACTGGGCCTAATCCAGATAGGCCGTAATGGGCCATGACTTCGGCGAACAGGCCGTTAATAGGCTTTCCATGGGCCGGCCCACTACCTTTTGACCAAGTCAAACGGGCCAGCCTTTTCACCGAAATGGGCCTCTATTGTGCCATGCCATGTGTCGACGTATCATAGGCGCCTTCTGCCCAATGAGTGGATGACATCTGTCCCAACGGTGAGAAGACACATGGTTCCTCTCGCCAATGAGAAATTTACACATGGAAAATCCCCATTGGTCGTGGCTATTAGCGGGTTATCGGATCCAAAACCGGCCCCGATAGCTTAACGGCGACCCGTTATGGTGGATGCCACATGTTGGTAACCCTTGACGAAAGCACTTCCATGACGCGTGATTTATCATCATGGAAGTGGACACTTCCATGATGATAATTTTGGTAATGTCATGGAACACTTCTATGCAAGCACAGGTATGACTATCTTGACTCTGTCATAAAGTTGTCATGGGTGTACATGCATGACAGAAAACGTGACCTACTATGACAAAGACGTATCATCATGGAAGTGTATTTTTTTGTAGTGACGCCTTAAGTAAGATGACATGATGTAGGGGGGTAAACTCAAGCAATATCATGAAAATCCCATCTTTTTACCCTTTATGGCAACAATACAATACGTGCCTCGCTACCCCTACTTTGTCACTAAGTGAGGATATCGCAAGATTGAACCCAAAACTAAGCACCTCTCCCATTGCAAGAATAACCAATCTAGTTGGCCAAACCAAACCGATAGTTTGAAGAGAAATACAAAGATATCAAATCATGCATATAAGAATTCAAAGAAGACTCAAATAATATAAGAATTCAAAGATAATCTGATCATAAATCCACAATTCATCCGATCTCGACAAACACACCGCAAAAGAATATTACATCAGTTACATCTCCAAGAACATCAAGGAGAACATTGTATTGAAGATCGAAGAGAGAGAAAACCATCTAGCTACTAGCTATGGACCTATAGGTTTGTGGTAAACTACTCACGCTTCATCGAAAGGGCAACAGAGTTGATGTAGAAGCCCTCCATGATCGAATTCCCCTCCGGTAGGATGCCGGAAATGGCCTCAAGATGGCATCTCATGGGTACAGAAGGTTGCGGTGGCGGAAAAGTATTTTGGTGGACGCTTCTAGTCATTTGGGAGTATTTGTGAATTTGTAGGCCAAGGATTAGGGTTGGAGGAGCTCCGAGGGGCCCACAAGCCCTTAGGGTGCGCCCCCCTAGGGCGTGCCCCTGAGGTTTGTGGCCTCCTCGGGACTCCGCAAACTTCATCTCCAATTCCTACCTATGTCTTCTGGTCCAAGAAAATCATCATGAAAGTTTTATTCCGTTTGGACTCCGTTTGGTATTCCTTTTCTATAAAACACAAAAGCAAGGAAAAAACATAAACTGGTACTTGGCTCTAGGTTAATAAGTTGGTCCCAAAAATAATATAAAATAGCATATTAATGCATATAAAATATCCAAAATAGATAATATAATAGCATGGAACAATAAAAAATTATAGATACGTTGGAGACATATCAAGCATCCCCAAGCTTAATTCCTGCTCGTCCTTGAGTAGGTAAATGGTAAAACAGAGTTTTTGATGTGGAATGCTACCTAACATATTTATCCATGTAATTTTCTTTATTGTGGCATGAATATTCATATGCAAACAAAAGTCTCATATTGACATAAAAACAATAATACTTCAAGCATACTAATAAAGCAATCATGTCTTCTCAAAATAACATTGCCAAAGAAAGTAATCCCTACAAAATTGTAGAGTCTGGCTATGCTCCATCTTCATCACACAAAGTATAAAATCATGCACAACCCCAATGACAAGCCAAGCAATTGTTTCATACTTTTGATGTTCTGAAATTTTTCAAACTTTCATGCAAATACATGAGCATGAGCCATGGATATATCACTATAGGTGGAATAGAATAGGGTGGCTGTGGAGAAGACAAAAAGAAGGAGAAAGTCTCACATCAACTAGGCGCATTAATGGGCTATGGAGATGCCCATCAATAGATATCAATGTGAGTGTGTAGGGATTGTCATGCAATGGATGGACTAGAGCTATATGTGTATGAAAGCTCAAAAAAGAAACTAAGTGGGTGTGCATCCAACTCGCTTGCTCACGAAGACCTAGGGCAGTTTGAGGAAGCCCATTGTTGGAATATGCAAGCCAAGTTCTGTAATGAAAAATTCCCACTAGTATATGAAAATGACAACATAGGAGACTCTCTATAATGAAGATCATGGTGCTACTTTGAAGCACAAGTGTGGTAAAAGGATAGTAGCATTACCCCTTCTTTCTTTTCTCTCATTTTTTATTTGGGCTTCTTTTGGCCTCTTTTATATTATCAAAGTCCGGAGACTCATCCCAACTTGTGAGGAAATCATAGCTTCCATCATCCTTTCCTCACATGTGACAATGCTCTAATAATGATGATCATCACACTTTTATTTACTTACAACTCAAGAATTACAAGTCGATTCTAGAACAAAATATGACTCTATGTGAATGCCTCCGATGGTGTAACGGGATGTGCAATGATCAAGAGTGACATGTATAAAGAATATGAATGGTGGCCTTGCCACAAATACTATGTCAACTACATGATCATGCAAAGCAATATTACAATGATGGAGTGTGTCATAATAAACGGAATGGTGGAAGTTGCATGGCAATATATCTCGGAATGGCTATGGAAATGCCATAATAGGTGGTATGGTGGCTGTTTTGAGGAAGATATATGGTGGGTTTAATGAACCGCAAAAGTTGCGTGGTACTAGAGAGGCTAGCAATGGTGGAAGGGTGAGAGTGTGTATAATCCATGGACTCAACATTAGTCATAAAGAACTCACGTACTTATTTCAAAAGTCTATTAGCTATCGAAAAAAGTACTACACACATGCTCCTATGGGGATAGATTGGTAGGAAAAGACCATCGCTCGTCCCCGACCGCCACTCATAAGGAAGACAATAAATAAATAAATCATGCTCCCACTTCATCACATAAGGGTTCACCATACGTGCGTGCTACGGGTATCACAACCTTTAACACAAGTATTTCTACCAATCCACAATTACTCACTAGCATGACTCTAATATCAACATTTTTATATCTCAAAACAAATGCAAGGAATCAAACTTCTCATAGTACTTAATGCTCTTTATATGAAAGTTTTTATGATATCCCTCTTGGAAGCCCATCATATTAGGACTAAATTCATAACCTAAGCAAATTGCCATGCTGTTTAGAGACTCTAAAGATAATATAAGTGAAGCATGAGAGTTCAACAATTTCTATAAAATAAAGCCACCTCCGTGCTCTAAAAAGATATAAGTGAAGCACTAGAGCAAATTGCCTAGCTCAAAAATATAAGTGAATCACATATGGTATTCTAATAAATTCACGATTCGTGCATGTCCCTCTCAAAAGGTCTGTACAGCAAGGATGATTGTGGCAAACTAAAAAGAAAAGACTCATATCTTACAAGATGCTCTGTCCGTGTAACAAACCCTAGGTCTTTTGCCCAGACTGTGGCACCAGGCCATGCCAGGGTACAGGAGACAAAGACTTTCGAAGGACAAACATGCAGATCAAGAGAACCAAGGTCAAGCCATAGAAGCAAGATACCACCAGGAGAAAAACCTCCCTTGCTGGGCAGACGAGCTCGGCGAGGGCGCGGTCGCCCCTCGAAGAGAACGTCCTAGACGTCTCTGCAGGGCCTGCCGGGACTCACAAAGGCAAAACCACCTCACCCAACCACTCCGCCATGACCCACGCCGTCGACTCACATAGGCTTCACCACATGGCAGCCTCTTTCTACAGGAAATACCTACAAACGACACCTGTCCTATGATGTGTCAAGCAAGCAGGCATGAAGCTGGCAAAATAGCACGTCAAGGCTTCCCGGGCAAACAATGATGTGACGTTGAGCGGCGCATTTAATGCACCGTGACATCCTGCAGAGTTAGGTATGATAGCACTATTTTCTATCTTATAAGTGCATAATGAATGATTTGCCATTGTGGTGACCCCTTAACCTATAAAAGGAGGCCAGTGGCAATCGTAAAGGAGGTTAGAAGGTTGGAGACCCACACATTCATACACGCGTAGCCACTGTCACCCATAGGCAACCCTGCCGGGCAAGTGTAGTGCACTCCACCACCATTCTTCCACCATCAATCCACCAAGGCAGGAGTAGGGTTTTACGCCTCATGGCGGCCCGAACCTGGGTAAAATTGCCCGTGTGATCTCTGCCGTGCTGCCCCATGCTCTTCGGCTCTTTGTGCAACGTGACACCCCCCTGCTGAACTAGCAAGGGACCCTTTGTCCCATAGGTGGCCGTGGTTTCCATCGACATCTTTGGTGCGCCAGGTAGGGGGATCACTTGCACGAACCTGAAAGCGTGTGCAGCGCGTCATCTTCATCGCCATCTTCGTCTTCGACTGCGCCATCAACCATGGCGCCCAAGAAGAAATCCAGCGCTTCAGCTCACCGTCCACCTCAAAGGCTCCTCCGCCCGCAGCCACCAATGCTTCGGGAGGTGCGAAGGCATGCGAGGATGTGGACGCTGCTGGGGATGTGGTCGGAGCAGGCAACATCGTCACCACTTCCCCTGCAGCCGAAGCAGGAGCGAGAGACACCGGAGGAGAGCAACATCAGCAATACCCCGATGGACATGCTCAATGAGGTACGAGTGAAGGGTTTCTCCATCCACACCCCTTCCTCTCGCCGATGGGCGCAACCGCAGTGATGGCGCTCAGTCTGGGGCGAATCACCGCCCTTCGGCTGCCCCCATCACGGGAGCGACCGCAGCGCATGCGCCTCCCCCAGGGTGAGTCGACCAAGTCGTTGCGCCCGACAGAGTCACTGGCCCTCAAGCGCCTTCGCCATGCCACCATGCCATCCTGGTGGCCGCCCCGTAACAACGGGGATGTGGTACTATCGCTGCTGGCACCGTCAGGAGCCGAGCGAAGGTACGATATGCGTCATCATCACCCATGCCGAGTACGGCTATGGAGGTCATGGCGCAGGCACAGCTGTTAGTAAGGTTCCCGCTAGTGGCCGAGTAGATGGATGAGTGGTGTGCCACCAACCAGAGTCTTCTCGGTTTTGTCGAGGCTGGGGGCTCGCAGCAAGCTGGCCCGCCACGGCCTCACCAAGCAACGATGACGGATCATGCTGCTGGTCGTACAGAAGGGGCCACCCCCACAATATAGTCCCCGCCACGGCGGCCAACGTGAGCGCAGCAGAACCAAGAACCGTACGACGTCTCGATGGCCTCTTTTGACCCTCGAGCGCATCTAGACCGATGGCGAGCCCCGGAGGACAGGTGAAGGGAGACGCGTGTTGTCATTGAGTGACACCGCGACAACCACCGCCGGACCAATGGGTGTGATGGTCCTGACGTCGATGAGCCTGCGCTTGAGATTGGCGGATGCCTACCTTTCGAGGTTGGGTGCCCTGCCTTTACTCGTGAGCTGCGGCAAGTCCGTTGGTTGCCGTCCGCACGTTCAAGCCAGATATACCTGAGAAGTATGATGGGAGGCTAAACTCGGCAGAGTTTGTGAGCATCTACACCATCGCTTGTTGGCGTTCAAGATATGGGGTACCCAGACTTGCTTGCCCGCGCCCACTGCGCGGCTCCATCAGCGGCCTGGTACGACCCAACTTTAGCATCAACAGCTTAAGACCCTCGTGATGGGCCAAGCCTCGCGAGGTGGACAATGCCAAGACCCCCGAGGGATCGGCCTCCTCAGGCTGGCTTCCGAGGTGCAGAGAGTTCTATGCAAGGTGCACCTCACGAGGCTCAGCTGACGTGAGCCATGACGACCAAGGCCAGGTGGGCGCCAGTGGGCGCAGGGCGCCAGTTTATACTTTGGTGCAAAGGAGGCAAGCGGAAGGTGTGGAGACCCGAGGAATCAGCCAAAAGTTTCCATTCTGGTGCAACAAGACCAAGACCGCCAGGACGACAGGACGGAGGTCATAACCGAGCCCACCGTAGCGTCACGACCAGAGGCTTTTCCCAGACAAAAACCACTGTAGTCAGGATATGATTTACTACTTGTCCCCCTTCAAATCTGGCCATTGTGGGATCCCTTCCCGCCAACATTTGGGAAGAGGACCAAAGCCACTATAAATAGGACTTAGCCACCACCAAGGAGGGGGAGATTAGATCCCTTCTCATCCAGCCACCTCACTAGCTCTCTTGAGCTCAAGATCACCTCACCTCCTGAGGCCAGTTCATCCGCTGTAGTAGTTCATCCCCAGCCTTTCGAGGCAATCCACCAAAACGCTGGAGTAGGGTATTACTCCGCAAGGTGGCCTGAACCAGGATAAACTGTTGTGTCTCTTTGCCCCTTTGAGCTTGACGTGCTTGGCTTAGGAGGATCGCAAGTACGCAGGCTGGGTAGGTTAAGATCTCCACTCGCACCCCAGAGTTCGAACCTATCAAGGGTTTGAGGAACCCAAAATCCGACATTTGGCGCATCAGTTAGGGGTGCGTTGGATCCTCACTTCCGTCGATCAATCCACCGCTGTTCCGACACTTCCATGGCTAATGCACGTCGGGCGCGCGCTGAGCGCTGGGCCGTGCTTGCTGCTCGCGTCGCTCAGTGATACGTCTCCAACGTATCTACTTTTCCAAACACTTTTGCCCTTATTTTGGACTCTAACTTGCATAATTTGAATGAAACTAACCCGGACAGACGCTGTTTTCAGCAGAACTGCCATGATGTTGTTTTATGTGTAGAAAAGAGAAGTTCTCGGAATGTCCTAAAAATCCACGGAGGCACTTTTCAGAAAATATAAAAAATACTGGCGAAAGAATCAAGACCAGGGGGCCCACACCCTGTCCATGATGGTGGGGGGCGCGCCCCCTATCTCGTGGACCCCTGGACCTCCACCGACCTCAACTCCAACTCCATATATTCACGTTTGGGGGGAAAAAAATCAGGGATAAATTTTCATCGCGTTTTACGACACGTAGCCGCTGCCAAGCCCTAATCTCTCTCGGGAGGGCTGATCTGGAGTCCGTTCGGGGCTCCGGAGAGGGGGATTCGTCGCCGTTCTCATCATCAACCATCCTCCATCACCAATTTCATGATGCTCATCGCCGTGCGTGAGTAATTTCATCGTAGGCTTGCTGGACGGTGATGGGTTGGATGAGATTTACCATGTAATCAAGTTAGTTTTGTTAGGGTTTGATCCCTAGTATCCACTATGTTCTGAGATTGATGTTGCTATGACTTTGCTATGCTTAATGCTTGTCACTAGGGCCCGAGTGTCATGATTTCAGATCTAAACCTATTATTGTTTCATGAATATATGTGTGTTCTTGATCCTATATTGCAAGTCTATAGTCACCTATTATGTGTTATGATCCGACAACCCTGAAGTGACAACAATCGGGATACTTCTTGGTGATGACCGTAGTTTGAGGAGTTCATGTATTCACTATGTGTCAATGCTTTGTTCCGGTTCTCTATTAAAAGGAGGCCTTAATATCCCTTAGTTTCCATTAGGACCCCGCTGCCACGGGAGGGTAGGACAAAAGATGTCATGCAAGTTCTTTTCCATCAGCACGTATGACTATTTACGGAATACATGCCTCCATCACATTGATGAACTGGAGCTAGTTCTGTGTCACCCTATGTTATAGCTATTACATGAGGAGTCGCATCCGGCATAATTATCCATCACTGATCCATTGCCTATGAGCTTTTCACATATTGTTCTTCGCTTATTTACTTTTCCGTTGCTATTGTTACAACTACTACAAAGCCCAAAAACATTACTTTTGCTACTGTTACCTTTATTATCATACCACTTCTGCTACTAAATACTTTGCTGCAGATACTAAGTTATCCAGGTGTGGTTGAATTGACAACTCAACTGCTAATACTCAAGAATATTCTTTGGCTCCCCTTGTGTCGAATCAATAAATTTGGGTTGAATACTGTAATCTCGAAAGCTGTTGCGATCCCCTACACTTGTGGGTTAGCAAGACTAATTTCTGGCGCCGTTGCCGGGGAGCATAACTCTATTCTCTGAGTCACTTGGGATTTATATCTGTTAATCACTATGAAGAACTTGAAAGACGACAGAACTACAATTTTCCCCTCAACTACGAGGGGAGGTAAGGAACTGCCATCTAGCTCTGCACTAGATTCTCCTTCTGTTTTGAGTAAACTTGCGACACCTAAACCTGCTACTGCTATGAACTCTGATATGTTGCATGTTTTTGATGATGCCACTTCTGTTATGCATGATACTTATGATAAACTACTTCTGTGCGTGATACCACTTTGCCATTAGGTGAATTTCTTGATGAACAACTTGCTAGAGTTAGGGGGAATGAAATTATTGAAGATGCTATTATTGATGATAGTGATGATGAAAATTCTCCCAATGATTATGAATTGCCTGTTGTTCCTGAGGGTTATGTTATGAATGAAGAAGCTGCTAGAGCTATCTTTGCTTGCAATGATAGATATGATCTTAAAAAATTATTAGCTAAATGGAAGGAGCAGTCTCTTAATGCTACAATGAAACATGACCCTGCTTTTGCCTATCTGTGTTACTGATAAGGATTATGAGTTCTCTGTTGATCCTGAAATTATCACTTTAGTTGAATCTGATCCTTTTTATGGCCTTGAATCTGAAACTGTTGTGGCACATCTTACCAAGTTGAATGATATAGCCACCCTGTTTACTCATGATGAGAAGTCTCACTATTTTTATATCCTTAAGATATTTCCGTTCTCATTAAAGGGTGATGCTAAGACTTGGTATAATTCTCTTGCTCCTGGTTGTGTGCGTAGTCCCTAGGATATGATTTATTACTTCTCTGCTAAATATTTCCTTGCTCATAAGAAACAAGCTGCCTTGCGGGAAACATATAACTTTGTGCAAATTAAAGAAGAGAGTCTCCCACAAGCTTGGGGGAGGCTTCTCCGATTACTTAATGCTTTGCCTGACCATCCTCTCAAGAAAAATGAAATACTTGATATCTTTTATAATGGACTAACCGATGCTTCCAAGGACTACTTGGATAGTTGTGCTGGTTGTGTTTTCAAGGAAAGAACAGTCGACGAAGTTGAATTACTATTGAATAATATGTTGACTAATGAAAATAATTGGACTTCCTGAGCCAATTCCCGAGGCAATACTTGAACCAATTGAGCCAACTCCTGAGCCTATTCCTAAACCCACTCCGAAGAAGAGAGGTGTTTTATTTCTCAATCCTGAAGATATGCAAGAGGCGAAGAAATCAATGAAAGAAAAAGGTATTAAAGCTGAAGATGTTAAGAATTTACCTCCTATTGAAGGAATACATGGTCTTTATATACTTCTGTTGAAGAACCACATTGTCTTGATAACCCGACACAGGTAGTAAAGGTAAATTCTCTCTATAGATATGATAATTGAAATCCCCTCTACTAAATTTCATAGCCCTTGCTTAGATGAATTTGATGACATTATGGCTAGGCAAGAAAGTTTTAATGCTTATTTCAACATATAATGAGGCTAGCCAACTCGTCTCCATGGTTGTCCCTCATTTTGCTTCCATCTGGGTCGTTGGATGTTGGTAAAACAGTTGATCTTTTGCTGGTGCTCGTTGGATCGTCGCTGAAAATCTATCATTGCCCTTTTGACCGCACGGTGAGTTTTGGATGGGGGATGACCTATGGGCTCGGGCAAAACCTCATTGGCTGTGTCGCCATTTTTTGGGTGCGCTAGCAGCCTCTCCTGCCGCGCCGCGTGCACTCGTCGCGGGCACTGCCTTTGTTTCTGGTTTCCGCTCGCCCCTCTAGTTCACCAGTTGGTGCGGCTGCCAGTGGGCCTGCCTGCTCTTTGGACCAACACGTCCATCTAATGGCTGTGGCTTTTTTGCGTGAGCGTTGCCTCCCACATCACGTCGTGTCGTGGGTCAAATGCGTCTCGGGGACCGCTCCTCGCGCGCTGCCCGCGTCGTGCGGTATCGGGAGCAGTTGCGCAGGGATAGGCCGATGCGTATGTACACCGCTTATGCACCCACGTCTGTCCTATAGCGATGACAAGTGGGCCAGCACTGCTCCTTGCCCCGTTCGTCGGTGGGACCGGTTGCGTGTCTCATCGCGGTCGAGATTCGCCAATACCATTCGCCCGCGCGCCGCGCTCATCCCGCTGAACGTGCAAAAGGGTCAAAGCCCTAGCCGCCAACCTTCCTCGTCAAACCCGCGGCCCCTCCGCCTCGTCTCCTCCCCGTCCCTCCTCTCCAACGCCGCCGCCCTCGATGCGCCATGAGGGCACCGTCGACACATCAGGGATACACCGTGATGGAGCTCAGCCCAAGCCCAGCAGAAGCCACTCCTAACCATGTTTGCTCGATTGACAAGAGCAGGGCGACAGATTGGATCGAGGGCGCCCGCATGGCCTCGCCACTGCTGTCACCTGGATTCGCTAGCCGCCTCCTTGAGTCACACCCGTCGCC
Source organism: Aegilops speltoides (assembly GCA_021437245.1). Taxonomy (NCBI): domain Eukaryota; kingdom Viridiplantae; phylum Streptophyta; class Magnoliopsida; order Poales; family Poaceae; genus Aegilops; species Aegilops speltoides. The sequence continues at coordinate 202,253,750 of CM038141.1, forward strand.
GCCGCGAGTAAGCTCCACCGTTGCTGCCAGGAATCTCGTCCCCGGCAAGGTAATTTCCTCTGATCCTGCTCTCCCTAACTCCCTTGTCCTACTGCCCTACTTGCGGTGTGTGTGCTGTGTGCTGTGTGCGTTTAGCCATGATCTCCGCGAGAAAGCTCAAGTCCCTCGACTTTTACAGGTACCATCCGCCTCCCTTCCGATCTTCAGATCTCCATATGTGGTGAATGCGGTGTTTTGGTTTTTCGTCGAATTACTATCTCAGATTCGGGATTAGCTATGAATTGATGTTTTTACTTCGAGCGTGGATATTCGGCAGTAGTGATTTAGGTCTTTTTGTAGAACAGAATGATTAACTTGGTCTATTTATGGAAAACTGGTAGATGATATATGTATGAACGATCGTAACACTGAAAATGCAAAATTTACAATATGGTGTAATGATGGTTGGTGGGGTGTGACTTTTTTGCAGGCATTGTCCAGTGCAGTTTTTGGATTTCTACTGAGTAGTACCATGTTCTGGGATTTGTTTTTGTGTTGCTATTTGCAGGAAAATTCCTAGGGATTTTATTGACGGAGGCATCACTATCTGGTGCTGGATTATCCATTTTGTAGCACTAGCAATGCTAGCTCGCTCATGCCAAGCATCGTTTCACATTCAGGCAAGGCTCCTTGCTTGCAACCACTGCTGCACTCACTATACATGGGGTTTGATCAAAATGTATCAGAAAGATGGTCTCCTTGAGAAACATTTGGTAGATAAATTTTTTGACCTGGGTAGATAACTTTTATTATTCAAGATGCAACATTTTGTTTTTATGTATTTTGTCGTCGATATTCCTCTAAATGTTTTGTGTACTTTAAGCAAAATGTTGGGTTTGTGTTTATTTTTACATAGTTAGGCAATCTGCATACATTTTCCATACATCAACATATCTGTTGAAAAACAGAGAATTGCTTCTAGGCATCCACATATACTCACTAAAGAAATAGAGAATATCAATTTCTCCTCAACTGTCTGTATGCATCCACATGCACTCATTAGAAAAATAGAGAGAACAAATTACCCCTCTACCGTCTACGGAACCTAAGAAACAGATAACACAAATTCTGTAATAAAAATTATCTATACAATTGACCATGCAATACCATATCCAATGAGAATAGCTACCGAACTTGCAAAGAGAACCAATAATGTTGGATCGCCAATTGATAGCAAGCTTAAACAAGAAAGGCACTTGAACATTTATAACATAGTGTTCATTATAAACAAAAAAGGTCGGGTGATAATAGTTCAAAGCTTAATGTAACAATTTTCATGCTTTAAGTTCATTATTAGCATATCATAACCGCAAGGGTGATATTCTTTCTTCAATTTCAGAATGATGGTAGTTGACTATTTGAAACCTTGTTGAGCAATTAACAAGAAATGGATCTTATTTACTTTGCCACTATTATGGCTTTAGCTATACTTGGCATATCAAGAGCTGGTGTTAGGTTCTACCGGATTGATTTTTAGCTCCTTTTTCTTAGGTTCTACTGACTCGTGTTCTTATTTTATCCTCATTTTTTCCTTTCCAATTTTGTAGGGGGGTTTACTCTCCCCCGAGGTAAGCGTCGATGCAATGGATATTGATTTTGGCTTCGGTGCAAATTTGAGTATAGACGGTGAGACTTATTCCATTTGTTTATCCTTTTGGCCTCTTAATCAAGAACAACGCTCAAAGCTTACATGGTTGTCAATCTTGGGTGCCTTGTGCGGACTTTCCAGTTTCGACATCATTTTAAAATTGTTTGGTGTCCATGAATTTCCCGATGAGCTTGGCGTGCACCAGCTGCCTCATGTAGGATTTTGGCGCTCGTGATCTTCCTTGCTTAGGTGACCTGCCACAATCCTTATTCCCCTCCCCTCTGATCTCTCTCTCTGATCTCTCTCTCTCTCTCTCTCTCTCTCTCTCTCAGGTTTGACGTGTGTTCTGATTTAAGCTTAACATGATTTTTTGATAAAAATTCCATGGAGGACAATGGTTTTCTGTAAAACAGGCCTTTCAAAGGAAAATAACTATACTTGAGTTCATTGTATTTTGTGTGATTTGCACCATGATTGGATTTTTGGACAAATGGGCATTGTTGCTTCACTGCTATATGTGGTTGATGCTTGGTTCAGAAACTCGGTTCGAGTTAAATTGCTTTAGGCCATCCTTCGTATTTTTTCAGGATGTGTATGGAAGCACAAAAGTAGTATCAAGTATCAACAATACAAAGGGTCATTTCACATTTTTATCATAACTGTGTATATATGCATTTAAGAGCTTAGCAAGAGAATAGCCTCTCTATTCCAGGAGAAGAACTAATGCTCTGTTTTTTGCATATGCATGCAAAAGCAACTCTTTTGTATTCTCGTTCAAGAAAATATTTACTATGTGAAGTGAGGAGTAGAATTGAAAAAAAATGCAACTTTCGATATGTAATATGTAATGCATATAATTTTTTATGTTGTCTGCATCGCTAGAAAGCTCCTGTTTAGATACAGTCATCTGCACTAAGCTTCATGATTCATAGAAAGAAAAGGACTCCATAAAGGTTCAGATTCTTGTTATGTTGTGATTTTGCGAGATTTCTGTAGTTATAAAGCTCTTGTTTAGATACTGTCATAGAAAGCAAGGACTCCATAAAGGTTCAAATTATTTTTATGTTGTGATTTTGCGAGATTTCTGTAGTTATTTATTTTAATACCTACTCCCTCCGTTCCAAAATAGATGACCCAACTTTGGGTCATCTATTTTGGAACGGAGGATGAATTTAAGAATTGGGATCATCTTGAAAATTATGCTTCCACCTACTGATTTATGTTGCCTTAGCACTCCTGCTATTTCCTGAAAACATGTTGTGCACAGGCTGGCTGTGACCGATTGGTATAGGGCCCTATGCTATGAATGTGAATATCGAACAAATTAAATATCGCTCTAGGTGATTCTAACGGTAACAAATCATTATCCTTTACCGCGATATGATAGTGATGGTGTCAGATTATGAAAGATGGTGCAAATCTTATCGTTTCTCTCACGTAATATCTTCTTATTGTTCAATACTATGATCCACAACGTGATACTGAAAACCTTGATTAATGTTGTGTTACAGTTTGGTGCAGTTCTATTTTTCCTTGAGATTGTGTTTATAACATATATTATATTTTCAGCTATTAGAATAAAGTGTCTATATCTTGGTTCAAGTTGCCCGCAAAACCATTTTTTATAAGTTTGTGTGCTATTAGAATATAGTGTGTGTACCTTGGTTTGAGTTATCTTCAAAACTGTTTTTAGAAGCTTGCACATTTCTATTTAGGAATGAGATTTCTCTACTGAATATGTGATCCTCACTTCTGAGTGGTAAATTCTTTGATCTTTTTGTCATCTACTTCTACTTGCTGACATCTACATATTTAAGGAGCGGGAGGTGAAAGTGCAAATCAAAATTTCTATTTTGGAATGTGATGTTCTCTACTAATGTGATTATCAATTTTGTGTGGTAATTAATTTCTAAGCCTATAAATTCTTTGATGCAGCAAACTACTATGGTTGCTGATCCATCACAATATTGACCATGAACTTTGTGCGTCTCTGAGGTTAGTATTCCAGAATTCGAGTGGCACGGACCGCGGCAGAGAGTAAAAGGTCTCTTGCTAATGCTCTCTACGACACTAACTCATGGATCAATGTTTATCTCTGCCTTTGTCTCTGTTTTGTGTCAGGTTCTTTTGCATGAGGAAACGGAAGGATATCTTCGTCCTCAGCACATCGGTGTCTAAGGCTGCTTCTGTGTCACTGCGCCGGTAGAGTGCAAGAACAAACATTAATGTATCAGTGTAGATAATTGTATCTTTCTTTTTTCATTGATTTAAGATACTCACATATATATGGTTACCAATGCTCTACCATACCTAATTGTTGGTTCTAATTGGCTTATCTATCAGAGAGTCAAGCCACAACTTTGACAAATCTGCTATAATGTTTAGTAAGAATACCAAGAATGATGTTCGAAAAGCTATGCTGCACCATCTGGGACCGGGTTGTGATACTTGGAATGGGATACCTGGGCCTCTCGGTGTATGTGGGACAGTGAAAGATCTTTGCGTATCTGAAGGATAGAATTTGGCAACGTATACAAGGCAGGGAAGGAGGTTTTGATAAATGCATGTGCCCAGTCCATACCCACTTTTTCCATGTCAGTTTTTGACCATACAAGGGGCTATATGAAAATGTGTGTTTTTTATATGTAAGGATTTAGCGTTCATGTTTGCCCAGACATAAGATTATTAAAAAGATACACATATTTTTATTAGCATGATTTTGAATGTTAATTTGTGCTATCAAATTAGAATGTGTTTGTTTTAAATAGAGCCCTATGCTACAAACTTTAAATGTGTATGTACATCATATTGTAGAGAAAGACCCCCGTTTTTTTAATTAACAACTAAACCATGAATTTCTTTTCATCGCTAACATGGAATCAACGGGTCTCTGCGCCATTTGGCGCAACGGGTCCACTAGTGTTGGTAGAGACTTAAAGAATAATGCTTTCGAGATAGGACGCGTGAGCGATAATATGGCTAGAGTTAAAGGTGAACTTAAACTCATTAGCAAATATATTTCTATGGTTGCTACCCAAGCTGAGCAAGTACTTAAAGCTCAAAATGATTTGCTTGATGAATTAAATAATAAAAATGACTTTGCTATTAGAGTGGCTACTAGAACTGGTAGAATGACTCAGGAACCTTTGTATCCTGAACGACACCCTAAGAGAATTGAGCAAGATTCTCAGAGAAACAATTTAGAGGCACCTAGTTCTTCTAAAAAGAAGAAAAAGAAAAATGATAGGACTTTGCATGCTTCTAGGGAACCTGTTGTAGACACACCTGAGAATCCAAATGATATTTCTATTTCTGATGCTGAAACACAATCAGGTGATGAACATGAACCTAGTGATAATGTTAATGATAATGTTCATGTTGATGCTCAACCTAGCAAAAACAATGATGTAGAGATTGAACCTGTTGTTGATCTTGATAACCCACAATCAAAGAATCAACGTTATGATAAGAGAGATTTTGTTGCTAGGAGCACGGTAAAGAAAGAGAACCATGGGTTCAGAAACCCATGCCCTTTCCTCCTAAACCATCCAAGTCAAAGGATGATGAGGATTTTGAGCGCTTTGCTGAAATGATTGGACCTATTTTCTTACGTATGCGTTTAACTGATATGCTTAAAGTAAATCCTTATGCTAAGTATATGAAGGATAGCATTACAAATAAAAGAAAGATACCGGAAGCTAAAATTTCCACCATGCTTGCTAATTACACTTTTAAGGGTGGAATAGCAAAGAAACTTGGAGATCCCGGGGAACCAACTATACCATGCTCCATTAAAAGAAATTATGTTAGAACTGCTTTTTGTGATCTTGGAGCCGGTGTTAGTGTTATGCCTCTCTCTCTTTATATTGTAGACTTGAATTGAATAAGTTGACACCTACTGAAATATCTTTGCAAATGGCTGATAAATCAACTGCTATACCTGTCGGTATTTGTGAGGATGTGCCTGTTATGGTTGCAAATGTCACTATCTTAACGGACTTTGTTATTCTTGATATTCCCGAGGACGATAGTATGTCGATTATCCTTGGTAGACCTTTTCTTAATACTGCAGGGGCTGTTATTGATTGCAACAAAGGCAATGTCACTTTTCATGTTAATGGTAATGAGCATATGGTACACTTCCCGAGGAAACAATCTCAAGTTCATAGCATCAATTCTATTGGAAAAGTTCCAACTATCATTATTGGAGGTTTTGAATATCCTCTTCCTACTGTCAAGAAAAAATATGATATTCTTATTATTGGGGATTTTCATATCTCCGTTGAGGTAACTTAGTGTTATTCGAAATTTTTCCGGTTCCGTGTTATTCGGAATGAGTTTGATAACAAGACTTGATCAACCTTGTTAGTGGATTCATTTTGATGATCACGAGATGGATGAAACTAGAAGGCACAACCTTCTGTACCCTCTTTTTAATTTTTGTTATTTAGAATAAATAAAGCAAAAATAGTATTTTCTGTCTGTTTTTGAATTATCCGTGCAATAAAAAAATTTCCCGAAAATAAAAGTGCTCCAAATGCCCTGCAAATTTAGTATGATTTTTTATGGAATATTTGAGGATTTTAGGCACTCGAAATCATCTGCAGAGGGGCAAGCACCAGCCACGAGAGGGTGGAGGGTGCGCCCACACCACTGGTGGCCCCCTCCACTTATGCCAGCCCACACACTTCATCTTCTACCCAAAAAATCCCCATCCAGCTGGAGTTCTAGCTCATTTTGGATGGCCCTCCATCCACTTATGCCATTCACCAATTAGCTTTTGTTCTACACACTTCATCTTCTACCCAAAAATGAGGTCCCCATCCAGCTCAAGCACTTGAGTTCTAGCTCATTTTATTTTGAAGTTACTAAAATTTCAGATTTTTCGATCTCCTTGCTCAAAGCTCCATTCACAAAACTGCTTTGGGAGATTGTTGCTTGGTATGTGACTCCTCCATTGGTCCAATTAGCTTTTGTTCTAGTGCTTTATTCATTGAAATTTTTGCTGCATAGGTGACCATGTTCTTGAGCTTGCATGTTAAATTTATGAGGTCCCAAGCTAGAGCTCACAAGACGCCAACTAAATTACTGTGTACTTTCGCTTTCTTGGTAATGATTCTAATGTTCATGAGAATATGATGCTGCCTAAATTGGATACATTTGTTTTGCTTACAAATGAAGGGCCTAGCTTGGAGAAGGATGAACATTGGAGCAAGAACACACATGGAGTTGATGGCATGCGCAAGGGATCAAGAACGGAGTTACAAGTGATGATTTCAGACTTTGAAGCCACCATAAGGAGTGCATGAAGCCTTGGACGAAATATACAAGATGCCACTTCATAATATTCGTCCATAGGCTATTCTAGGTGCTCGTCACCTTATTATTGGGCCAGGCCCATGTAATTTCGAAATACATTAGTATAGGCTATTTTAGAGTCCGTGTGTGGGAAACAAGAGATAGGGTTAGTTTGGACCCCTCCACCAAGGGCCACGAAATTCACCCCTCTTCCTCCATATATACAGCCCTTAGGGCACCGCTTAGACTTGGGTTTTGTTTAGATTAAAAGTTCGCCATAGCTGCAACTTCACAGATTTCGCTTTGTGTTCAACGACTGCATAAAGGCGCCACAGTAACCCCACCTTGATCAATAAAGCTTTCATCTTATATTCGCAATATCCAGATTGCAATCTCAGTTTCTTGCTTGTTCTTCGCTTGCTCGCAGGAAATGACCTTCGTGGTCGTTGATCGTGCTCCAAATAAGTGGTCAATAACCTCTCGGAGTTGGTTTAGCGATTGCTAAAGCGCGACGCCCTCGCACGTCAGTGGTCGGATCGTCAAAGTCGACTTCCACCAAAGCGAAATCCACCATCTCATCGAAAGACGGGACACCTTTGCCTCTATCAAGTGGTATCAGATTTCCGTGTTGCTCGGTGAGATTTTACAGCTTTTCGTAGTTTAGATCGAGTCTGTTCTTCATACCTACAGTCCACGAAAAAGCCAAAAAAATTAGGGTTAGGTCATCATATCCGAACCAATCGAGCCTTTGCATAATCTTTTCTCAGATTTGCGTTGTTGAATTTGCGGTTGCATCGTCGTGTCTAGTTGCTGGTCTTAGAGTCTAGTCTTTTAGAGTTTCGAGTTCGGTCATAAGTTGTCACGCCGCCGCCGCACCATCATCATCGCCCTCGCCATCTACCACCACCGCTTATCCGCCACCGCTTGAATCCGTATCCATATACCACCACCACGACATATACCACCACCATATATCCACCACCAATCCGAAGTTCCTTGCATATTAGATTTGTTTTCGGATCCATCTAATTTCCGATTCGTGTTTCCTTATCCGAGTAGGTTTGATTCCAGCAATCTTTTGCGTGCGTAGAAGAGGTTGGTTTCCAAAAAAAAAAAATAATTTTGGTCGAAAAATTTCGTGCCCATCCCGTCGGTTTGACACGGGAAGAGTTTTGAGACACTCGCCATTATAGTGATTTTTCGCAAAAAAAAAAAAAAAGCAAAAAAAAAAAAAAAAAAAAAAAGTCCGGAAACCACCTCCGCTTAGGCCCAAAATTTTCCAAAACGCACGGATAAAAAATTTTCTCGCTATCCTATTTTTAGGTGTTTCTAAGCGTATTGAGCGATCGCCGTTATAGAAAGTTTTTTGACCCGTTTCAGCTTTTGGGTCCGGCAAAAAAAAAAAAAAAAAAAAGCGCAAAAAAAATTCAGAGTGTGCTTTTCCTTTGATTACGTGCAGCGCCGTGATTTTGTTAGTGTTCTAGGCTCGCGTCTCTAGCACGGTCTAGCCTAGGACCAAAGACAAGACTGTCGTTGAGCGCTTATTCAACTTTGCATCTCTCGATTTGATTATTCTTGACCCTTTTTGCTACCATATTATAAGCCTTCCCAGCTCCACATACATCTACGTCGTGCGTTTGACTCTCCCCGCAATCGCTCTATCCAAGCTTTTGAGAGTTTTGATTACAACGGTTGCCGATCACCGCTTCTTCTTTGGGTAAGAACTGGTAAGAATTTGAGATTTGCTTGACGGATTTGTGACACCCACCACCACCTCTTGTTAGTAGTCCAGAGGATCATATTCTTGTGTGTTTCTATTGTCGCTAACCATGGCAGGATCACAATCCGACGAGACCGATTGGGAGAACATGACGAACAAACAGCTACATGATAAATTTCAGCAAATGATGAGTGGACAGTGCAAGATGTGGTAAACAGATTTGACGAGGCCATGGAGAAGATAGATGGCATTGAGAAGACGTTTGAAACAAAGCTTGATAGCAAGTTTGATGAATTGCTCGCTGCGTTTTCCACAACCACCGCCGCTGCACCTATCGCACCTCTGCAAGAACGACAACAACTACGCCCCTTCCGAATCAAGATGGACGAGCTCAGCGTGTTCCTATTGAGGCAGACAAAATTCTGGTGCCAGCTGCTCTCATTGTTGGTGCTTCTTTGGCTCTCGCCATCGCTGCTGCTGGTACCGACGAGGATGATTATATGGGAGATTATGAGGATGAGGTTGATCAACATCGAACTACGTGCAACCACCAGCACCACAACCACCGTGTCGTCCACATGCAAATAATGGCAATGCTAGGGCTCCCCCTCAGGTACGAGATCATGACCATCTCCCTAAACTGAAATTGAATATTCCACCATTTGAGGGTAGATATGTTCCTGATATATATCTTACTTGGGAGTTAGAAACCGAACAACGATTTACATGTTTACAATATCCCGAGGAGAGACGTGTTCTGCTGCTGTTTGTGCTTTCACTAGCTTTGCATGTGTTTGGTGGTCTCAACATTGTAGATTATATCCTGTTCCACTACTTGGGCTGCTTTGAAAACTGCTATGCGTACTCATTGGGTTCCACCATATTATCAACGTGAATTACTTCAAAAATTGCAGCGTTTAAGACAAGGAAAAATTTCGTAGAAGAATATTATCGGGAATTACAAACCGGCTTGATTAGATGTGGTATTGTTGAGGAGAATGAAGCTATGCTTGCACGCTTTTACGGTGGATTAAATAGAGAGATTCAGACCATTCTAGACTATAAGGATTATAATAATATCACTCGCTTATTCCATCTTGCTTGTAAAGCTGAACGTGAAGTGCAGGATCGACAGCATTGGCGCCGCACTAACTTTTCTCGCAGGTCGACCTTCATCATGGACACCACGTGCATCATCTACTTCCACCGCACCATCACCTCCTTTAGGTGCCACCTCCAACCGTGATACAAGAAAGGTGCACAACCACCACTATCCGCCAAGAGCACACTGCTTGGCTCTGCACAGAGCTCTTCTTCCATGGCGTCAACAGGGCACACAAGTGATATTATTTGTCGTCGTTGTAAGGGAAGAGGACATTTTATGAAAGAATGCAAATCTCAGCGTGTGATGATTGCTCTTGAGGATGGTGGGTATGAGTCCGCTAGTGACTACGATGAGGAGACTTTGGCTCTTATTACACATGAGGAACACGGTGGAGATGATTCTGATCATGAGACACAATACATGGCTGCTGAAGATCTTGACAGTATGAATGTTTAGTTGCTCAACGTGTTTTGAGTGTGCAGTTACACAAGTCGAGCAAAATCAGAGGCATAATTTGTTCCATACAAAGGAGTTGTGAAAGAACGTTCTATTCGCGTCATCATAGATGGAGGAGCTGCAACAACTTGGCTAGCATGGAGATGGTGGAGAAGCTATCTCTCACCACAAGACCACATCCACATCCTTACTACATCCAATGGTTCAACAACAGCGGCAAGGTGAAGGTAACACGTCTTGTTCGTGTGCATTTTAGTATCTCTACATATGCTGATTATGTTGATTGTGATGTGGTACCTATGCAAGCATGTTCCTTGTTACTTGGAAGACCATGGCAATTTGATAAAAATTCAGTACACCATGGTAGAAACAATCAAGATACTCTTGTTCATAAGGATAAAAATATTACTTTGCTTCCTATGACTCTGAGTCCATTTTGAAAGATGATATTAATAGAGCTAATAAAGCAAAACAGGAGAAAAATAAGAGTGAAAATCAGATTGTGGCAAAAGAATTTGAGCAACACATGAAGACTAATAATAAACCATCTACCGTTGCTTCGAAATTAAATTGAAAAGTGCATGTTTACTTGCCACCAAATCTGATATTGATGAGCTAGATTTTGGCAAATCTATTTGCTATGCTTTTGTGTGCAAAGAGGCATTATTTTCATTCGAGGACGTGCCTTCCTCTTTGCCCCTCGCTGTCACTAACATTTTGCAGAGTTCGCGACGTCTTTCCACAAGACGTGCCACCGGATTACCACCTATTCGAGGGATTGAGCATCAAATTGACTTAATTCCGGTGCATCATTACCCAACCGTGCACCATACCGTACCAATCCAGAGGAGACGAAGGAGATTATCGTCAAGTCACAGGAGCTGCTCGACAAAGGTTATATACGCGAATCCCTTAGTCCTTGTGCTGTTCCTATTATTCTAGTGCGAAAAAGGATGGTACGTCACGTATGTGTGTTGATTGTAGAGGCATCAATAATATTACTATTCGTTATCGCCACCCTATTCCTAGGCTAGATGATATGCTTGATGAATTGAGTGGCTCTACAATATTCTCCAAAGTTGATTTATGTAGTGGATACCATCAAATTCGTATGAAATTGGGAGGTGAATGGAAAACAGCATTTAAAACTAAGTTTGGATTATATGAGTGGTTAGTCATGCCTTTTGGGTTAACTAATGCACCTAGTACTTTCATGAGATTAATGAACGAAGTTTTACGTGCTTTCATTGGACGATTTGTGGTAGTTTATTTTGATGATATACTGATTTATAGCAAATCTTTGGAAGAACATTTGGAACATTTACGTGCTGTTTTTAATGCTCTACGTGATGCACGTTTGTTTGGTAACCTTGGGAAGTGCACCTTTTGCACCGACCGAGTATCTTTTCTTGGCTATGTTGTTACTCCACAGGGAATTGAAGTTGATAAAGCCAAGATTGAAGCTATTGAGAGTTGGCTGCAGCCCAAAACGGTCACACAAGTGAGGAGTTTCCTTGGCCTCGCTGGTTTCTATAGGCGTTTTGTGAGAGATTTCAGCACCATTGCTGCACCTCTCAACGAGCTTACAAAGAAGGATGTGCCTTTTGTTTGGGGTACCATGACAGAAGAAGCCTTCACGGTATTGAAAGCTAAGTTGACACATGCTCCTTTACTCCAACTTCCCGATTTTAATAAGACTTTTGAGCTTGAATGTGATGCTAGTGGAATTGGATTAGGAGGTGTGTTATTACAAGATGGCAAACCTGTTGCATACTTTTCGAAAAATTGAGTGGGCCTAGTCTGAATTACTCTACTTATGATAAAGAATTATATGCTCTTGTTCGGACTTTAGAAACATGGCAACATTATTTATGGCCCAAAGAATTTGTTATACATTCGATCATGAATCTTTGAAACATATTAAAAGTCAAGCTAAACTGAATCGTAGACATGCTAAATGGGTTGAATTCATTGAGACTTTCCTTATGTCATTAAACACAAGAAGGGTAAAGAAAATGTTATTGCTGATGCATTGTCTCGTCGCTATACTATGCTTTCACAACTTGACTTCAAAATATTTGGTTTGGAGACCATCAAAGATCAATATGTGCATGATGCTGATTTTAAAGATGTATTGCAGAATTGTAAAGAAGGAAGAACATGGAACAAGTTTGTCGTTAATGATGGATTTGTGTTCGTGCTAACAAGCTATGCATTCCAGCTAGCTCCGTTAAGTCTTTTGTTGTTGCAGGAGGCGCATGGAGGAGGACTAATGGGACACTTTGGCGTGAAGAAGACGGAGGACGTACTTGCTACACATTTCTTTTGGCCAAAGATGAGACGGATGTTGAGCGTTTTATTGCTCATTGCACTACATGTCAAAAAGCTAAGTCACGACTCAATCCTCATGGTTTATATATGCCTTTGCTGTACCTAGTGTTCCTTGGGAGGATATATCTATGGACTTTGTTTTAGGTTTACCTAGAACAAAGAAGGGAGGATAGCATATTTGTTGTCGTGGATAGATTCTCGAAAATGGCACACTTTATACCATGTCATAAAAGCGATGATGCTTGTCAATGTTGCTGATTTGTTCTTTCGTGAAATTATTCGCTTGCATGGTGTGCCAAATACTATTGTTTCAGATCGTGATACTAAATTTCTTAGCCACTTTTGGAGATGTTTATGGGCTAAGTTGGGGACTAAACTGCTTTTTAGTACTACTTGTCACCCCAAACCGATGGACAAACTGAAGTAGTCAATAGAACATTGTCTACTATGCTTAGGGCTGTTCTAAAGAATAATAAGAAAATGTGGGAGGAATGCTTGCCTCATATTGAATTTGCTTATAATCGCTCATTGCATTCTACTACTAAGATGTGCCCTTTTGAAGTTGTGTATGGTTTCCTACCTCGTGCACCTATTGATTTGTTGCCTCTTCCATCTTGGAGAAGGTTAATTTTGATGCTAAAGAACGTGCTGAATTGATTTTAAAATGCATGAGTTAACTAAGGAAAACATTGAGCGCATGAATGCTAAATATAAACTTGCTGGAGATAAGGGTAGAAAACATGTTGTGTTTGCACCGAGATCTTGTTTGGTTACATTTGCGTAATGATAGATTTCTGATTTGCGCAAATCAAAGCTAATGCCACGTCTGCTGGTCCCTTTAAGGTGTTGGAGAAAGTAAATGATAATGCATATAAACTTGAGCTGCTGCAGATTTTGGGGTTAGTCCCACTTTTAACATTGCAGATTTGAAGCCATATTTGGGTGAGGAAGATGTACTTCGTCGAGGACGACTTCATTTCAAGAAGGGAGGATGATGAGGACATCAATACCATTGTTACACCCACAGCCCCTGCTGCTATACATATTGGACCAATTACTAGAGCTCACAAGACGCCAACTAAATTACTGGTACTTTCGTTTCTTGGTAATGATTCTAATGTTCATGAGAATATGATGTCTGCTTAAATTGGATACATTTGTTTTGCTTACAAATGAAGGGCCTAGCTTGGAGAAGGATGAACATTGGAGCAAGAACACACATGGAGTTGATGGCATGCATAGGGATCAAGAACGGAGTTACAAGTGATGATTTCAGGACTTTGAAGCCACCATAAGGAGTGCATGAAGCCTTGGACGAAATATACAAGATGCCACTTCATAATATTCGTCCATAGGCTATTCTAGGTGCTGCGTCACCTTATTATTGGGCCAGGCCCATGTAATTTCGAAATACATTAGTATAGGCTATTTTAGAGTCCGTATGTGTGGGAAACAAGAGATAGGGTTAGTTTGGACCCCTCCACCAAGGGCCACGAAATTCACCCCTCTTCCTCCATATATACAGCCCTTAGGGCACCGTTTAGACTTGGGTTTTGTTTAGATTAAAAGTTCGCCATAGCTGCAACTTCGCAGCATTTCGTTTGTGTTCAACGACTGCACAAAGGCGTCCACGAACCCCACCTTGATCAATAAAGCTTTCATCTTATATTCGCAATATCCAGATTGCAATCTCAGTTTCTTGCTTGTTCTTCGTTTGCTCGCAGGAAACAGACCTTCGTGGTCAGGTTGATCGTGCTCCGGCGTGGTCAATAACCTCTCGGAGTTGGTTTAGCGATTGCTAAGGCGCGACGTCCTCGCACGTTCGTAGTCGGATCGTCAAAGTCGACTTCCACCAAAGCGAAATCCACCATCTCATCGAAAGACGGGACACCTTTGCCTCTATCAAATAGTAGAAAGGGAAATTATTTGGAGGAATTTATGCAACCCGTGTGGCTAATTATCTTGGTATAGCCCCACGAGAGGGAGATATGTTGATACCTCCTATTTATTTGGATTATGAAGCTATGGTCAATCATTAATTTCTTAGGAGGAATGAACAATTCCTCCAATATCGACTAATCTATGACAGACGCAACGTCGTCCATGTTACTCTTCCTGCCCCCTACCTTTTTGATTACCAGGCAAAAGGAAGATATGTTGTCACCAGGGAGGAAGCAGCTGAACACGAGGGGGAGCCGAGGCAGCTCGCCAACACGCCGCAGGTCAGGAGATGGTTGCCGCTGCATCTCAGTACGACCCCAATTTCACTTATGGATATCAGCCAGGCGGTCCTTGGTACTAGACCAACTTAGGCCAAAAGCCTAAGCTTGGGGAAGTACGTATTTCTCACCGACTTTACATTCATGTTCACACACTAGTCGTCGGTGCTCATACTCTTTCATTGTATTATCCATGCTAGTTTAAATTTCTTTTTTCTAGTTTTCTTTTTGTGTGTTTGATAAACCTTAAGAGAACCAAAAAAAATTAGTTAGTTTAATTTCCGTGCTTGTAGTAGAATTAAAATGAAAACCCCAAAAGATTTCTAGTTCTTCTTACTTGTTGGGAGCTTTCCCATGTAAATAGTTTTATTTTCTTTTCTTTCCTTTGGGGTCGAGAAGACCATATTGAAAATGCTTAGTGGCTCTCATATGCATGATTGTTTATTTAACCCAGAGCCCCCATTACTTGTCTTCTCTTTTGAGTTGAATGCTTGCAGATTCCAGCTTAGTCCAATGCACGTGCACTCTTATTATTGTACACATCGTTCGGTCGTGCAAGTGAAAGGCAATAATGACGATATATGATGGACTTACTGGGATGAGAAAAGCTGGTATGAACTCAACTTCTCTTGTTTTTGTAAATATGATGAGTTCATCGTTTCTGATTCAGCTTATTATGAAGTAAACATATTTGCAATGACATTTAGAGATTATAGTTACTTGTGCCATGCTTGATTAGCTATGAGTTATAATGGTTTACCTTGCGTGCCAACATGCTATTAGAATGATTATGATGTGGTATGATGGGATGGTATCCTCCTTTGAAAGAATTGAGTGACTCGACTTGGCACATGTTCACGCATGTAGTTGAAACGAATCAACATAGCCTTCATGATATTTATGTTCATGGTAGATTATATCCTACTCATGCTTGTACTCGGTGTGAATTAATTTTAATGCATGGTTATGACTGTTGTCGCTCTCTCAGTTGGTCGCTTCCCAGTCTTTTGCCAGCCTTCACCTGTACTAAGCGGGAATACTGCTTGTGCATCGAAACTCCTTAAACCCCAAAGTTGTTCCATATGAGTCCCCTATACCTTCCTATATGCGGTATTTACCTGCCGTTCCAAGTAAATTTGTATGTGCCAAACTCCAAACCTTCAAATGAAATTCTGTTTTGTATGCTCGAGCAGCTCATGTTACAACTAGGGCTGCCTAAATCTTCCATGCTAGGTGGGTTATTCTCAAGAGGAGTGGACTCCGCTGCTCATTCACGAGAAAGGGCCGGTAACCGGGATGCCCAGTTGGATCATCCAAAAAGATCAAAGGAAATCAAAATAATTAAACAAAACTCCCCCAGGGTTGTTGTTAGTTGGAGGCACTCGTTGTTTCGAGAAAGCCATGGATTGATGCTTGTTGGTGGTTGGGAGAGTATAAACCTTTACCATTCTGTTTGGGAACTGCCTATAATGCATGTAGTATGGAAGGTACAATCATCTCATAGTTGTTGCGTTGACAGCGAAAGTATGCCGCTCAAAATGTCATTCAATCTCTATTTTAAAATCGAGCTCTGGCACCTCTACAAATCCCTGCTTCCCTCTGCGAAGGGCCTATGATGCGGAGCATCCCACGTTCATCCCCATGTACACTCTGACTACTCTCCAAGCCCCAAGGATACATAAGATGAGACCTCGACTATGCGCCGTTGGACACAAGGTGAATTCACTCCTCTTCGTACCGTCACTTTCTGCATATGAGACACGGCTATTCATGCATGGACCTTGCATACACTCAGGTACAACCAAGATGACCATGGAGAATCCAAGGACCAAGGCCAAGCATGGAAGAGGAGAAGGAAGAAGAAGAATGGAGCAAGACTGGAGTTGCCCGGATCATCCGGACACCCAGCCGGATCATCCGGGTCCAGCCGGATCATCCGGACCCTCCCCCGGATCATCCGGGCAACGGCGCCGAAGACTACAGAAGCCCTCGACGAAGCCGGATCATCCGGACGGTCGCCCGGATCATCCGGACCCCCGACACCCGGATCATCCGGGCCGCCATCCGGATCATCCGGACCCCGCCTGTGTGCGCGACTTGGGCCGAGGCCCGTGTACCCCTTCGCCCCTCACTTACCCCTTCGTGGCTTAGCACTATAAATAGACCTCCTCCTCCCCACTTTGAGGGTTAGCGTTGGTTTAGCTCAAGTTAGAGATAGAGCTACGCTCATCTATCGGATCTCCTCCTCGTGAGAGACCGCGGCCTCTTCGGAGAAGATCCTCTCGGATACAAGACCCCTTTATGGGAAGATCCCCTCGTGGATTCAAGGCCTCCTCTTGGAGATGAACGGTTCCTTTGTATCCTTACCCTAGTTGACTATGTATCTTGTGGATCTCATGTGTGTATGTTGATCTAGCACTTGTGTGATCGATTCCTTGTTGGTTGCGTGATTCTCTCTCGTTTTCCCCGTGTTTTCCCTCGTGCTTCCGCTGTTCTTCGTGTTCCTCCGTGAGGATCCCTCCAAACGTGAAAGATCGATTTAATTAGGGTTCCACCCTACATCATATGGTATCATGAGCCACGTTGATCACGTTTTTGGAGCCCCTACCCCTCTTTTTCTAGCTTGATTTTGTTGATTTCGTCCTAAATCCGAAAATCCACACCAAAAATAGCCCCAATTTTTTTTGTGATTTGTTGGTTTTGATGATGTTTTGTTGATTTTGATCCATGGATTTGCTTGGTTTCAAGTGGATCTAGCATTTCCCCAAGTTTCCCCACCTTCCATCCACGAAATCCCTCAAATTTTGCCCCAAAAATCATCCATTTCCGCCCAAAAATTCGTCCCCGAGAGCAAATCCCGAGCGGATTGACTTGCCCGGATCATCCGGACGTTCTCCCGGATCATCCGGACATAGCCCGGATGAGCTGGACCTCCTCCCGGATGTCCGGTTACACTGAAAACTCACACGGCTGAAATCTTGTTTTGTCCATAACTAATTCATCCGAACTCCGATTTTGACGTTCTTTAGCTCGTTTTGAAGCTATTGACATCCCCCATCCAACAAAAATACCACCAACACCATTTGACACCATCAAATTTTCTGAAATTTGGCAAGTTTGCCTAGGCCCTCCACCATATCATCCGCATTACCACCACCGACTTCCGCAACCTAACCCATTTTGTTCCCCATAGCATTTGAGGTTGTTTGAGTAGTGACTTGAGTCTCCTAAGGTGTTTCGGCTACTTAGGGACGGTTGCTTCTTCATCAACCACCACCACCACCACTTCCACATAACTTTCCCACCATACACTTCCGACAACCCCAACTTGACCCAATTGTTGTTTGAGCTTTTTTGAGTTGTGGCTTGTGTCTCCTAAGGTGTTTCGGCTACTTAGGGACGACAACTTCAACTCCGACTCGTGTATAGCCCATCATTCCGTCCACATTGCCTAGTGCAACACCACCACCGCTTTCCGCTACCACCATTTTGACATTTGCCTTTGGATTTTGAGTTTGCGGTTTTTCCGTTTCCTAAGGTGTTTCGGCTACTTAGGGACGAGTTTCCATCATCTTGGTATCTACACCAAGAACACCGCCACTCATCATCGCAAAGGACGGTAACCTCGACGACACCTTTGTATATCCCTTGCAATTGCATTGTTAACCCCTAGCCCATTTTGCGTCACTTACCTATCGAGACTAGCCATTTGAGTATTGCCGGCAACGTTACTTGTGCACATTAGTGATCCACCATCCATTGCATACATACCATATCATCTTGGTATCATACCATCCATTGTGCCTCAAGTTTGTTCCCGCATATACACAATAGCTATCTTGGTTTGTGCATTGTACAAAAGTGGCCATAGAAAAAAAAGCTTTTAAGCAAAAAGAGAGCAAAGAGCTCGTGAGCAAGTGCCATAGCATCATACCCCATTGCACATAAGATTGTCAAATCTACATCATATGATATCATGCTTGAGAGAAACACCGGGAACCATACATACATAGCATACTTGGGATAGAAAGAATACCCATCTTGCATCTTATAGGTTGTGCACAAGTGTCGTATCCGCCTATTGAGCAATCGTGCTAGCGTCTCTCTTGAGTTGTGCAACACGAGCGTTTTGGTGGATTCCACATTTTGAGCTCATTCCTTGGTTGCATGACCCCATTTATCTATCCGTGTGCGTGTTTCCGTGTACCTTTCATTACTATTGGTCTACTTGTTTCGCTTGCAAATTTGTGAATCTTTTTCAACATTATTGACTCTTGCTAACATTTTGCATTAAATTTTTGTGCCACTATCCTCACCGAGCTCCACTATAAGCTTTACTTGTGTAGGTGTGAGAACCGACAAGGATTGGTACCAATAGTGCTATTTCATTGTCCACATTTGAGTGAACTTGATTCATCTTCAACTTTGGTCAAAGGTACATTGGTATACGTTCTTCTCATTCTGCCACTCATATTTGCTCAAGTCTTGTGATGGATAGGCAAGGCATTCCCTCTCCGGTCTACGACAACAACGACGGCGTGAACAACTACATCTCCAAAGCGTCTATCTTCGATCTACAACAACAAATACAAGGCGCACAATCAAGATTGCGAGAGCGCATCGAGAACATCTCCATCGACATTCGTCACTCCGAAGCAAGGAAAAGGGACTACATCGACAACAAGCTTGCCGCACAAAAGGAGGAGCAAGATGCGAGGATGGAAGAGATTCGGGCCTTGATCAAGTCTTCTTCCACTTCATCATGCTCAAGACGACGATGGTCAAGCCACAAGTCTTTGGAGCGCAAACAAGATGCAAGCGCAAGTCGTCCAAGTCAACATCTACATGGCGACCACCATCAAATTCGTGATCAACATCGCCATGAAGGGCAAGTCACCTCCAGGCATCATGTGCACGACGACGACGAACGACATCTACTACGAGCTCAAGCACGACAACGACATCATCATCATGAATATGCTCCACAAGCGCAAATGCACAAGTCCCAACAAGACCTACTTCACGCCAAGTCCAAGCTTCAAGAGCACAAAAGAAGACCGCGAGACGACCACCACCAAGACGGCGCTACGGCTACATCAACCACTACGGCATCTTCGCCAAGTGTTCTCAAGGCATCTTCGCCTTTGGACGTACGGCATCTTCGCCTACTTCCCACAAGTACGCCTACATCGACTTCATCAAGTCCAAGGCGACTACCTACGAGAGAGGGTGACACTTCCATCTTCGGAAGCCCCCTAAGGAAGATGGCCGAGCATGGGAAACTCCCTTCGGTCATGGAGACGAGCTATGAGGTGCCACATCATATGGGCCTGCCACACCAAGACGGTGACAAGAAGGTCGAGCAAGGGCCATCCCCTTCGACCACGGCGATAGGAGTTGAGCATGGAGACATTTGCACCTACATCCCTCAGACACCCACATATGTCGAGATGCCCCAAGTGCCATGTGAGGAGAGCCACCACCACATGAGAGACATGAGTGACTCCACCATATGTGACATTGAGAGCATTTCCTTTGAGAGGATGAGTGTGACCACCACTAGCCCCACACATGAGAGCATGCCACACATCCTATATGAGGTTGAGCGCCACTTGAGTGACCCCACCAACCATATGAGTGAGAGCATCTTTGAGGGAGTGAGTGAGCCACTACACTTAGTGAGTGAGGTAGTTGACACGGCATGTGAGGCCACCATGATTTCTAACGACTTAACCTCTACTCCTAGTGTGTTTTCTTCTATGGTGCTAGGTCTCCTACATGGTGACACGCCTACCATTGATGAGTCCATACCTCCTATGGATACGACGATGGCCATGATGGACGATGATGCACCCCCCACATGGTTCCATCAAGATGAAGATGACAACGAGACGATCTTCAACACCTCACCTACAACACATGAGCGACGCTCCAAAGGTAACATAGGTGATGGTGCTTCTCTTGTCCCACTAGTGGACTCTCTTGATAATGATTGCTCCCATGATGTTGACCCTCCTATTGCCATGCTTCATGCTAGTGAAACTTCTTCATGCCTTGACTTACCCATTTATGATTAATATGATGATGAGCATGTTGAGTTGCCTAGTTGTGATGCTATGCTTCATAGGATATCATGTGAAAATTCTATTGGTCACTTCATGTTTGACAATCCATTGAACTTGTCATATGGTATGAGTGAGATCTCCCATATTGCCTCATTTCAATCTCAACATAGTAACTATGCATGCCCCATTAAAATCAATCCCATTTGCACTTATGGCATAGATGACGAGATGATGGTCATTGGCTTTTGTTTTTCATGTGATGATATTGCCATGCTTCCTTTACATGATTTGCGCAATTCATCCAATATGTCATGCCATGATCACAATGTTCCAAATATGCATTGTTTTGGATGTTGTCAATATTCTCCACATGTTACTACTCTTGCTCATGAGGAGACCCCCATAGTTTCCTCATACATATTAGGAGATCTTGATGCATTCCATACTTTGCATGATTCCCATAATTGCTTGCACCATATGCATAACATGAATAACAATGCTCTAGATATTTCTCATGATGCATTACACAATTTGAGTCTCCATTATGCGATACATCATAACAAACCTCTCATGATGGATGACATGTTTCTATATCACGCATCTCATTTATTTGAGCGTTGGATATTTGGTGCTAACAAACACACGCACGTGCGCATCATGATGGATGATGTGTACATCTACCACGCACACACAATTTTCCCTTTGCCTTTGTTTTGTGTAGGTACTCATGTATACTCGTCGACCTCTCAATCCCAATAGTTGACGAAACGAGCTCTTGAGAGCAATGATGACTTGGGATCCCGTGGACTATCCTTACCACCATTCCCTTCGCGCAAGGACTACGCGCAACTCCTCTACTTGGCTCTCACACGGCTATGGGCCATCTACCACTTCTCACATTATACTCATATTACCGTGTTCACTTTGCATACTATGCTTGCTTCTATGCCTTTGCCATGCAATTGTGACCCTTGCTTGCATTTACCCATGATTCACAATTATGCTACTCCTATGTGTATTTGCATGCTTGGTGGAGATCCTTGTTGCTATTGCCATGTTTATCATGTGCCTCATGCTATTGACGCTATTTTTCTCACATCTTGCTTTCATGCTTGTGATATGTCATGTGAATTATTCATGCCCACTATTTGCACACATGACATGCTTGCCATGATTCCTTCTAGTATGTTGCATCTTCGCACTACTAGCTTGCTTGACTTGATCACTATGATTGCTTGCTATGTCGCATCACCCATGTTCCACTATTACTTGCTTTCTTGGGTTGATGACATATATGTTGATGCCTCTCACTTGATTTGTCATGATCATTGCCTCTTGTCTCCATTAGTTGCATCTCTCATATCACCTTGTGTTGAGTGCCAATTTGCTATGCTTATTGATCATGGAGACTTGGACACTATACTTGTGACGCATGCTTGTTTGATTGAGCCTCTTGTATTTGGATGTTGTTACATCATATGCCTCCATACTTTGAAATGCTCCCTTGTACTTTCTTATGATGAGCATGATGCATACACTTGTTCGGTATCTTACCACACGAATGACAGGTTTTGCACTTCCGCTAACCTCATTTGTTTTTCCGAGTGTTTGTCATGTTCTTTCATTGTGGAGGGTTCACAAGGCGGTGCCGTTATGCGACAACTTGGTCATGCGAAGGAATACACGATGTGCAACACCAACATCTTCAACATTCATAAGGTGAACTCCTTCTCTTTGAGCCATCCTCAAATACGCATATTGGATGGGTCACTCTTTCATTGTTGTTTCCTTCTTGTTGTGTACATGTTAGATCTATTGGATGGAGGAGCGACATTGGAGATTGGCTATTTGGACCTTCACATTGAGGAGAGCTCGCACTTCTTGGATGAACCTTCGAACCTCCACTCTTGCCTGGAGTTGCCCGGATCATCCGGGTCCAGCCGGATCATCCGGACCCTCCCCCGGATCATCCGGGCAACGGCGCCGAAGACTACAGAAGCCCCTCGATGAAGCCGGATCATCCGGATAGTCGCCCGGATCATCCGGACCCCCGACACCCGGATCATCCGGGCCGCCATCCGGATCATCCGGACCCCGCCTGTGTGCGCGACTTGGGCCGAGGCCCGTGTACCCCTTCGCCCCTCACTTACCCCTTCGTGGCTTAGCACTATAAATAGACCTCCTCCTCCCCACTTTGAGGGTTAGTGTTGGTTTAGCTCAAGTTAGAGATAGAGCTACACTCATCTATCGGATCTCCTCCTCGTGAGAGACCGCGGCCTCTTCGGAGAAGATCCTCTTGGATACAAGACCCCTTTATGGGAAGATCCCCTCGTGGATTCAAGGCCTCCTCTTGGAGATGAACGGTTCCTTTGTATCCTTACCCTAGTTGACTATGTATCTTGTGGATCTCATGTGTGTATGTTGATCTAGCACTTGTGTGATCGATTCCTTGTTGGTTGAGTGATTCTCTCTCGTTTTCCCCGTGTTTTCCCTCGTGCTTCCGCGTGTTCTTCGTGTTCCCTCCGTAGGATCCCCCCCAAACGTGAAAGATCACCGAATTAGGGTTCCACCCTACATCAGCCTATCTATTTACTTTTATGTTGAGTCATCACCCTTCTTATTAAAAGCACCCGCTGGAGAGCACACTGTCATTTGCATTCATTACTATTGGTTTATATTGGGTTTGACTTGACTGGATCTCTTTTACCATGAATTACAATGTTTAGTCAGTCCTTGATCTTTAAAGGTGCTCTGCATTTATGTTTTGCGGTCTCAGAAAGGGCTAGCGAAATACCATTTTGTTATATCATGTTATGATTGTTTTGAGAAAGTGTTGTCATCTGAGTTTTATTATTATGGCTCGCTAGCTGATTATGCTATTGATATGAGTAATTGTGAGACCTAAGTGTTATTATGAGTATGGTTAGTTCATAATATTTGCTGAAACCTGAATGATGGCTTTGCATGTTTACAACAACAAGAGCAAACAGAGTTTGTAAAAGTTTTTCTTTATCACTTTCAGTTTATCAACTGAATTGCTTGAGGACAAGCAAAGGTTTAAGCTTGGGGGAGTTGATACGTCTCCAACGTATCTACTTTTCCAAACACTTTTGCCCTTGTTTTGGACTCTAACTTGCATGATTTGAATGAAACTAACCCGGACTGATGCTGTTTTTAGCAGAACTGCCATGATGTTGTTTTATGTGTAGAAAAGAAAAGTTCTCGGAATGTCCTGAAAATCCACAGAGGCACTTTTCAGAAAATATAAAAAATACTGGCAAAAGAATCAAGACCAGGGGGCCCACACCCTGTCCACGAGGGTGGGGGGCGCGCCCCCCTATCTCGTTGGCCCCTTGGACCTCCACCGACCTCAACTCCAACTCCATATATTCACGTTCGGGGAGAAAAAAAACCAGGGAGAAAGTTTCATCGTGTTTATGACACGGAGCCGCCGCCAAGCCCTAATCTCTCTTGGGAGGGCTGATCTGGAGTCCGTTCGGGGCTCCGGAGAGGGGGATTCATCGCCGTCGTCATCATCAACCATCCTCCATCACCAATTTCATGATGCTCACCGCCGTGTGTGAGTAATTCCATCATAGGCTTGCTAGACGGTGATTGGTTGGATGAGATTTACCATGTAATCAAGTTAGTTTTGTTAGGGTTTGATCCCTAGTATCCACTATGTTCTGAGATTGATGTTGCTATGACTTTGCTATGCTTAATGCTTATCACTAGGGCCCGAGTGCCATGATTTCAGATCTGAACCTATTATGTTTTCATGAATATATGTGTGTTGTTGATCCTATCTTGGAAGTCTATAGTCACTTATTATGTGTTATGATCCGACGACCCCAAAGTGACAATAATCGGGATACTTCTCGGTGATGACTGTAGTTTGAGGAGTTCATGTATTCACTATGTGTTAATGCTTTGTTCCGGTTCTCTATTAAAAGGAGGCCTTAATATCCCTTAGTTTCCATTAGGACCCCGCTGCCACGGGAGGGTAGGACAAAAGATGTCATGCAAGTTCTTTTCCATAAGCATGTATGACTATTTACGGAATACATGCCTACATTACATTGATGAACTGGAGCTAGTTCTGTGTCACCCTATGTTATAGCTATTACATGAGGAATCACATCCGTCATAATTATCCATCACTGATCCATTGCCTACGAGCTTTTCACATATTGTTCTTCGCTTATTTACTTTTCCATTGCTATTGTTACAACTACTACAAAACCCAAAAACATTACTTTTGCTACTGTTACCTTTATTATCATACCACTTTTGGTACTAAATACTTTGCTAGAGATACTAAGTTATCCAGGTGTGGTTGAATTGACAACTCAACTGCTTATACTCAAGAATATTCTTTGGCTCCCCTTGTGTCGAATCAATAAATTTGGGTTGAATACTTTACCCTCGAAAGCTGTTGCCATCCCCTACACTTGTGAGTTATCACTCAGACAGCTCTGGCGGGCAATGGCTGTCCCCGTCGTCCTCCATCACCGGCAGCCAACACTGCCATGGCCCCTGCTAGCCACGAGCAGCAAGCTTCATCGCTGCACCCCTCGGTGCACCGTGACAGGCGCACCGCCACTCTGTCGCAGACCCCGGCTGCTTCGTCCTCCCATGCACGTTGCGGTCCGGCGAACGCGCAAGCTGCTCTGCTCATGGCGTGGGAGCTCCTCCGCTACCGCCCAATCGACGACCTCTACGAGGAGTGGCTCGAGTGCATCGCCGAGCTCGATAGCGCCACCAGAGACTCTACTGCACCGGCCCGCTCGCTACCCCAACAACCGCCTGCGTGGGCGACATGGCTCATGGGGCAACCCCGCCACCTCCAGCCCAGGGCGCCATCGTCGAACCAAGGCGGGTGGCACCGCGGTGCGACCCGTCGCGCCAGGCGCCTGCGCATGAAGAGGTGAGCTGCCAAGTGGTGCAGCGGCCCCAAGAAGATGCCCGTGTGCTTCCAGCACCCCCACGCCAGGACCGTGTGCCACCTGTGATGATGGTGGCGCCCAGGCACAAAGACCAGGCTCCACCTGCTCGACGGGGTCCTGTGACCACCGTAGGGTGCCGCGCATTCACCCCGGAGCTTCGCAACATCGTCTGGCCGGGCAAGTTCAAGCCTGACCTGCCCCCACGCTACGATGGCACTACAGACCCTGCTGGGTTCCTTCAGCTCTATGAGCTGAGCATCAAGGCGGCCAGTGGCGACGAGAAGATCATGGCGAACTGGTTTCCCATGGCCCTCAAGGATGGCACGCGCTCCTCGCTCCTGAACCTCCCCATGGGATCCGTCTCTTCCTGGGATGAGATACGCGACCGCTTCATCGCCAACTTCCAGGGCACATGCGACCGCCCGCCAGCCGCAGGTGACCTACGACACATCTAGCATCAGCTAGGAGAGACCCTGCAGAAGTACATCAAGCGCTTCAACAACGTCCGCCTCAAGATAGCCAAGGTGTCGGACGAGGCCATCATCTTGACGTTCACTGATGGCGTCCGCGACGTCAAGGTGAAGGAGGAGCTCGCAAGTCACGAGGACCTCTGCACAACCTTGGAGATGTTCAACACGGCAAACAAGTGCGCGAGATCTGAGGAGGGGCGCCTCTCCCTCCTCGAGCTCCCTAATGCTGACCCAAAAGACAAGAAAGCCAAGGCCAAGGATGTGAAGCGCAAGGGACCAGCTGTGCTTGCAGTCGAGCCAGAGATGAAGCGCAACTGTGACCACCCTGAGTCATCCAAGAGCAACCAACCATTATGTGTCTTCCACAATGTTCATAGCCATAACACGAACGACTGCTAGGAGCTAAGGGCCCTCTGCGATGGGTGCCTCGGTCGACGCCCCAAGCACAACGATTGAGGCTATGGTCCTAGAGGTGGCCAAGGTGGAGGACACTCGGACGGCCGCGACCATCGCCAGGAGTGGTGTGACCTGCCTTGGAAGGATCGCTGGCTGGGCCAGCCTCGCAAGGGCACCTGGAGGGACCAGCCTCGCGAGGACCGGCCTCAGGGCAACGCTACTCTTCCTCCACTTCCTCCACCACCGAGGAGGAACGAAGATCATCACCATGACGAGGGGGCTGGGGGCTTCCATGATCCTCGATCCATCGCTTGCATCCTGGGCGGCTCTCAGGCCCCAGCCTCTCACTGCATCTGTCGGTGTACTAAAGTAGGGCTACCTTAGTACCCCGAACTTGTGCACGGGCAGTCACAGCGTCCCGCGGCAAGGCTTGCCGGACGCCCGCCAAGACCCTTCGTCATTCCCATTTTCTGCCATTCAAGAACAAAGTGTTAACTGTCAAGACAAGGCCCCGGCAAAAGGAGCTCGCCGGGAAGGCCAACCAAGGCACTTCGAAGACTTCGCCGGCGCCGTGCGTCCGGCAAGACCCGACGAGCGGCAAGCTTGCGGGTGCGACAAAACGAGACGCGGCAAGGCACTTGCAGCGGTTACTCACTGCGCCCACACTCCAGCGCGATCGACGACGGCGTGTCGCCGCAGGATCGCTCTGGTGCACGTGGCGGGTGGTCTGGCAAACATAGCGGTGCGAGGTGGCAAGTGAGGGTGACTAGGAGGCCATCGTGGCGATCGGTGGCGCCTCTAACGGTCGCTTCTGCCTTGTTGAGCGACCGGACGGGCATTAAATGCCCTTGTCCCCTGCCGTCAGAGTTAGGTAGGGGACACTGTTGATAGTGGTTGTACCAACCCGTGTTTTTACCTTTCTACCCCTCTCTCTGCGTTGCCACCTGTCGGTGACCCCCTTAGACTATAAAAGGGAGGCCCATGCGCACGTAGAGGGGGTTCGGTTCGACTCATTCGAGACCACCGCATACCCACGCTTTCGAGCAGGAACAAAATACAAACACAAAGCAGCAGTAGAAGTTTTATCTCTCCGGAGAGCTCCGAAGCTGGGTAAAATCCCCCGCGTGCTCTCGCCTCGATCTGCTCTTCGTGCGCCCTTTGCTCCCTGCCGGACCGAGAAGGGGCCTCCCTGCCCCATAGGTGCTCGTGCCCCCTAGCATCCACGACATCTTTGGCGCGCCAGGTAGGGGAGCGTCGAGGTCGTGTGAATCTGATCCGGCGTCTGCGCGCGCTACATCAACATCTTCATCGACATGCCACCGAAGAAGAAGACTTCGGAGGTGGCCGCTCCGTCTGCGACTATCCTACCGCCACCGGAGCAAACGGGCGGTGGGGTGGACGCCGGCGGAGGAGCGGGCGCCGGCGGGGGGACTCACGTCGTCACAAGGTCCAAGGACAAGGCCCCGCAAGGTTCAGCGTCTGCACATCCACCGCACCCCTCCCAGGAGGTGCAGGATCGACAACGCCACGGTGCCCCTAGCACCGTACTCGCGTTGGAACAAGGCCAAGCTGGTGGGTCGCGGGGCGCCAAGGCCAACATACACGCCAACACGCCGCACGAAAGCGCGGTCGCGGTCGCTGGACGAGACGTTGCTCCTTCTAACACTTGTTAGGAGTTTGAGCATGTCCGCACTCGCGCGGTCACCACCGCCACCTAAGACTCAGAGGAAGCGCCGCCCGAGCCCACCTGCTTTAGATTACCCTCCAGCGCCGGACAAGATCGACGACTGGAGGGCCGCCATTTATAGCCTCATTGGCTTCGCCAACAGTGACAAGCCCCGGCAACCGAGCACATCGAAGCCCCGGCAAGACGCCCAGGCGCAAGCCGACGCTGACAAGACCGCTGGGGGTGCCACCACCGTGCACTCCCCACCCCGAAGGCCAAGATTGCCGACTCGCCGGGCCAACCTCGACACCGACTCCACCGCGTCGTCGGACCCGCGAGCTCGCCGCGATCAACGCCACGTTCTCCAAGAACGACGATACGAAGACGCTCGCACTCGCATCGGGCGTCGAAGAGAGGCGCGGCGTCAATCGACCAAAGGCTTGGCCGGGCCCATCGTCGATATGCATGCGCCAGGAACCAGCGACTTGTCGACACGGTAGGTTGCCCTGCTCACTCGTGAGCTGCGGCAAGTCCACCGCCCAAAGACCAAGAACTTCAAGCCGGACGTGTTCGAGAAGCACGACGGCAGGATACATCCGTCGGAGTTCCTCGCCGCCTACACCATCGCGGTATAGGCTGCCGGGACGCGACGAGAAGATCTCGCCAACTACTTCCGTGCTCAAGCCCAACGCCGATCTTGGCTCATGCACTTGCCGGACAACTCCATCTCTTCATGGGCGACTGTGCTATCAGTTTGTTGGCGCCTTCACAGTGCCACAAGCCCCATGGCCAGAAAGCGACCTCCATTTGCTCGCCTGTATGAGGAGAGTCCTGCGCAAGTACATATAGAGATTCAGCCTTAGTGCGCAAGAACATCCTGACGCCCACCTGCCACGGTTATCGCTGCTTCCATCGTAACGTGTAACCGCAGGATGAGGGAGGAGATGGCGATGTGCAAGATCGAGATGTCAACGAGCTATATGCTCGCCGACAAGTGCGACGAAATGAGGAGGAGGAGAATCCCGGAGAGAATGCAGGAGCGTATGATCTCGACAAGGAGGATGCCCCTCCGGCAAGGAAGAACCGGAGGCAGAATAACAGAAAGAGAAAGGCTAAGGACGTGCTAGTCGTCGAGCAGTCCGGCAACGGAAGCGGCGCCGGCAAGGCCAAAGCTGATGACTCCGGCGAGGCTGTGGTGGCCACCGACAAGCTGGACGGCTCCGGCAAGCAGTACTGCAAGATCCATCACACCAAGGGCCATGACCTCCAAGCATGCAAGAAGGTTGAGCAGATGGCAGAGCTACAGAAAGCTGAATATGAGCGTCGCGACAAGGAGAACGCCCAGGGAGGCGGCGGAGGATCCGGCAAGAAGCGTCCCGCCCGGGGAGGGCACCGCGGCAAGGCCAAGCAGCGGCAAGGAGACAGACCTCCCCGCGGCCGCGACAAGGACGAGGACGAAGATGAAGATGATGACATGGAGGAAGATGAGACCGATGACCAAGAGTTTCAGAAGGCGACGGAGGTTTTGTGCGTTGACGGAGGTGCTTCTCTGCACACCTCGCACCGCCAACTCAAGCAGTGGGTGCGGGAGGTAAATGCAGCAGAACCATCACGAATCGCCAAGAAGCCCTCGGTGGTCCAGACGCCCATCGCCTTTGATGTTGAGGATCACCCTGATCGCATCACTGCGGTCGGGTGCTTGCCGATGTTGGTTTCGCCAACCATCCGCAACCTCAAGGTCACAAAGATGTTGGTTGACGGCGGGGCCGGCCTGAATCTGATCTCCTCCGCAGTGCTCAAGAAGCTCCAAATCCCCGACAGCGAGCTCAAAGAGACCGACACTTTTCAAGGGATCAACCCGGGAAAGAGCAAACCGAAGGGGAAGATCACACTGCCGGTGACGTTTGGCAGCGAGCTGAATTTCAGAACAGAGAGAGTCACATTTGATGTTGCTGATTTCCCATTGCCCTACAATGGGATACTTGGCTGTCCAGCGCTCGCCAAGTTCATGGCAGCCTCTCACTACGCCTACAATGTGCTCAAGATGCCTGGTCCGATAAATGTTATTTCTGTCCACAGCGACAAGAAAGATGCACTTATCTGTACCGACAAGATCTACCGGAAGCAGCAGCAGCAGTAGAGCGCAAACCACTTGCCACTGAAGCTCCCTGGGAAGAAGAAGATCAAGTCCGCAAGAGTAGCTCGATGCCCACTCCGCAAGCGCACCTCTTCGAGTGCTGCGCTACCGCCGAGGACGCACCATCGAGCTCCACCGCAAGTACAAGAAGGCAAAGACAGCTTCACGAGAGACCAAGAAAGTGGTCGCCAAGGAGGACGGCAGACCGGTGGTACCTTCACCATCGCCACGCTTGATCCTAAATAGGAAAGCGCGCTGTTGCTTTCCTCGCGGCGAATGTCGATGTGTTTGCATGGCAACCATCCGACATCCCCTGTTCCCGTGAAAGTAATTGAGCACCACCTTGCCGCCTCGCCCTCACGCCGCCCGTCAAGCGAGAGTCAGGAAGCAAGCAGTAGAGCGACAAGAGTTCATTGTAGAAGAGATCAAGAAGTTGGAAGCAGCAGGCCTCGTCCGAGGAGTACTCCATCCAACGTGGTTAGCCAATCCAGTAGTCGTGCGCAAAGCAAATGGGAAGTGGAGGCTTTGTATTGACTTCGCGGATGTTAATAAAGCCTGTCCCAAAGATCCATTTCCCTTGCCGCGCATTGACCAGATTGTCGACTCCACGGCAGGATGTGATCTGCTTTCATTCCTTGACGCATACTCAGGATATCACCAGATCTTCATGGCAGAAGAGGATGAAGAGAAAACCGCATTCATTACTCCATGTGGCACGTACTGCTTTGTACGAATGCCTTTCGGACTAAAGAATGCTGGTTCAACATTTGCAAGAGTAGCCAGCCATGCCTTTGAGCCACAGCTGCACAGAAATGTAGAAGCTTACATGGATGACATAGTGGTCAAGAGCAAAGACAGAGCAACTTTGATCCAAGATTTGGACGAGACTTTTGCAAATCTGCGCAAGATCAATCTCAAGTTGAATCCCGAGAAGTGCGTGTTTGGAGTTCCTTCCGGCAAGCTTCTCGGGTTCTTTGTGTCCCATAGGAGGATTGAAGCCAACCCCGACAATATCAAGGCCATCGAGCAGATTGAAGCCCCGAAGCGCGTCAAGGATGTGCGAAGGCTTGCCGGCTGTGTTGCTGCTCTCAGTAGGTTCATTTCTAAGTCCGCTGAGCGCGCCCTGCCATTTTTCAAAATTTTGAAAAAGGCAGGTCCAATGAAATGGACTCCGGAAGCGGCGGCTGCGCTGCAGGACTTGAAGAGATACCTATCCTCCACTCCAACACTTGTCGCACCTAAGCCACAAGAGAAGTTGCTGCTATATCTGGCGGCAACCAATCAAGTGGTTAGTGCTGCGTTAGTAGCGGAGAGGAGGCAGATGATGAGCCAGCTACCACGGCAAGCGAGTCCAAATGACAAGCGAGGGGCTTCCCGACAAGTTCTCGGGTTCCGCAAGGATGGATCTGTACAATTGCGGAAGAGAAATGTAAGAAGATGGTGCAACGCCAGTTTACTTTGTCGGGCCTTCTGCAGGGGCTAGATCAAGGTACTCGGTGTCTGAAGTTGCTTTTCGGCCTTCTCATGGCCTCGAGGAAGCTGCGCCATTACTTTCAAGCACATGAGATCACAATTGTCACTCGCTTTCCATTGAAGAGGATATTGCAAAATCAGAGGCAACAGGCAGGATCGTTGAGTGGGCACTGGAATTGTCAAGCTTCGGCCTTAAGTTTGAGAGTACCTCAACTATTCAGAGCCGAGCATTGGCAGAGTTCATTGCGGAATGGACGCCAACGCCTGATGAAGAAACTCCGGAGAGGAGCATCCCCGTCAAGGAAGCAAGCAAAGAATGGATCATGTACTTTGATGGTGCCTTCTCGCTGCAAAGGCGCCGGTCTTGGCGTATTACTTGTCGCACCTAATCGGAGAGCGCCTCAAGTCGTGGTCCGATGCACTTTCCCAAGGAACAAGCAACAAACAATATCAGCAGAGTATGAAGGCTTGCTTGCGGACTCAGATCGTGGCGCACCTTGGGATCAAGAAGCTTATTGTCGGGGTGACTCACAACTTGTCGTCCGCCAAGTTAACAAAGATTATCGAGTCCGCTGATGGAAGCCTACATTGATGAAGTGAGAAAGCTAGAAGAACATTTTGACGGCTGCAGATGGAACACGCTCCAAGAGCTCGTAATGACATTGCGGATGGCTCGTCAAAATGCGCCGCACTTAAGCTGCTACTGTGGAACCAGGGATTTTTGTGCTCAAGCTGACTCAGCCATCTGTAACACCATCAACTGGACAGAGCAAGAAGAGAAATTTGGTTACTGGCGACTACTTTCCGGCGGAGCTTCCCGAAGCTGCCGCCAAGAAGGTCCCCAGGATCAACACAAGGAGTGCTGAGGAGCAGTCTGCTCTGACAAGCCCTAGGGTTTGTTTCGTTGAAGCAGGCGCTCCCGACAAGCTGTGTCCCGACACGCTTGTCGGGGAGCATCACGCTCCGGCAGGATCCCAGATCCTTGCCGTAGAAGCGGATGTTCCCGCAGCAGCATTTGCGCCTTTAGTCCTTGCTGTCGAGCCACAAGCTCCAACATGGGCACAACAAATAGTCCATTTCCTTCAGACAGGAGAACTTCCCGAGGAACAAGAAGAAGCGGAGAGAGTAGCCCGACAATCAAGTATGTACCAGTTTGTCGATGACATACTGTACAGAAGAAGATTCAACGGAGTGAAATTGAAGAGCATTTCCCGGGAAGATGGACAGGAGCTGTTGGCGGAGATACATGGAGGCATATGTGGTCACCACATTGGCGCAAGAGCACTTGCCAGCAAAGCTTTCCGGCAAGGTTTCTTTTGGCCGACAGCCCTCCAGGATGCAACTGCACAAGTAACCAAGTGTGAAGCGTGCCAGTTCCACTCCAAACGGATTCATCAACTAGCTCAAGCTCTCCAAACAATCCCTTTATCCTGGCCATTTTTGGTCTGGGGGCTCGATATCCTCGGCCCCTTTCCCCGAGCTGTCGGGGGCTTCGAGTTCTTGTACGTGGCGATCGACAAGTTCACGAAGTGGCCGGAGGTGGAGGCGATGAGGAAGGTGACAAGACAACAAGGCGATCAAGTTCTTCAGGTCGATTGTTTGCCGTTTCAGAGTCCCTAACAGGATCATCACCGACAACGACACACAATTTACGAGCCGCACCTTCATGCAGTACGTCCAAGATCTTGGCACCAAGATCTGCTTCGCTTTTGTTGCTCACCCGAGAAGCAACGGTCAAGCGGAGAGGGCGAACGCTGAAGTGCTCTTGCGAACTCAAGACCGAAACTTCGGCAGGATGCACAAGTGCGGAAGAAATTGGATCGAGGAGCTGCCAGTGGTTCTTTGGTCGATCAGGACAACGCCAAATCGAGCCACTGGCCAGACACCCTTTGCTCTTGTCTACGGAGCAGAGGCAATTCTCCCCACGGAACT
Organism: Aegilops speltoides; assembly: GCA_021437245.1. Lineage (NCBI taxonomy): Eukaryota > Viridiplantae > Streptophyta > Magnoliopsida > Poales > Poaceae > Aegilops > Aegilops speltoides. Next base: position 202,287,591 of record CM038141.1, read on the forward strand.
CGTATACGGATCGCCTCGAGTGCTCGCTTATGATGAACTTGAGCAAGAGCAGCTGCGGCAAGATGACGCGCTGCTCCTCGAGGAGGATCGCCTTGAGTTGTCAGACGAGCTGCTCGCACAAGCAAGCTTTGCGCCGCTACCATAGCCGCAAAGTTAATGCCAGAAGCTTCGAGGAAGGCGACCTTGTTCTTCGGCGCGTTCAATCCGCCAAGAATTCTAACAAGTTGACACCGAGGTGGGAAGGCCCTTATTGGGTAAAGCGAGTCACTAGGCCCGGTGCTGTCCGCCTTGAGGCCGAAGATGGCTTTCCGGTGAGCAACTCCTGGAACATAGAGCATCTTCGCAAGTTTTACCCATAAGGCGCGGTTGCCGGGCACCGTCCCGGCAACCACGTTTTGTACAAGCTTTGCCGCTGTTGCATGTAACCCTTTGTACAAAGCCGGGCGTAGGCCCCGTGCATAAATAAAGATCATATGCTATGCCAAAAGTTGTCAAATTTCATGCCTTTTTCTCTCTTTAGCATGTATTGTCTGACACTTTGTGCAGCACTCGCTCCCGGTAAGTAGTAACGAGCTTTGAGGCTCCATATCATTATTTTCTCTTCTTTCTTCTCACAAAGAAGGTTCCTCCGCCCACAAGTTCACCGAGGGGGGGGGGGAGAAAATGAAGGTGTGGACCAGGCGTCGTTCGAAGGAATCTCGCCTTGCCGGGACACAGACGACAGAAAAGCTAAGTTGCCAAAGTTTGAGCACAGTCATTTTAAAATTTTTAAGTTATATTCCTTGAACGACCGTGCCTTGTATGGAAAACCTGTACGCGGAGGAACCGGCTCGTGGTTAAGTTGCGCCCTTACTTTGTTTCGAGTCCGCTCAACAATGAAAGTGTGCTGCAGCTAGCCCGACAAGGTTTCTTGCGGAGGCAACACCGCCCGGCAGTTGCTGATGTTCAAGACTTTCAGCGCTCAACGACAAAGTGTGCTTAAGTCGGCAAGTTTCAAGAAGCGAGGGTAAAACATACAAGGCATAGAACCAAGTAAAGGAAATAACATAGCAAGCAGTACCCAGAATAAAGTTATATTACAATAAATAACTTGCCGCGTTCTAATGGATTGTTCCTACGGTGTACCTAGCAGTGGCAAGAAAAAGGGAGGAGAAGGGTGGCCTAATCCACGCGCTCGCCGCCGATCCTCCTGACCTCATTCACCTTGTCCACAATGGGTGCGATGATGGCTTTGAGTTCTTCAAGATCAGCACCCGCCGGCAGCTTCTTGAGGATGCGGGTGAGGTCGACGCCAGGGTTGCGAAAGAGTACCTTCACCAACACCTTCTCCAGGACCTTGGCGCAGATCGCATGACTCGTCGGCCAGCTTCTTCGGATCCTTTCCGGAGCTGCCGGAGAGCCGTCACCACACCCTTGAAGAAAAGCGTAAGCTTGGCGCTGGGCTGGAGGTTTTCCTCAGTGGAGTACCCGAAGCCCGCCAAGTCCAGCTCCGCCAGCTCCTCGTCGATGGATGCAGCGATGTTGACGAGGCCCTCCGTCCAGAGCTCCACCGTGGCCTTGAAGGTGTTCTGGGTCTCAGCGGCCCTCGTCAGCAGCTCCTCGTTGCCTTTGAGCTCCTTCTTCAGCTCATCCTCTCGCCTCTTGGCGGCGTCCAGCGTCTCCGTCAAGGTGGCCAGCTTCATCTCCAGATCAGCGCCTGAGTCCTTGGCGGCGTTCAGTTCCTTGGCCTTCTCGGCGAGTTGAACTTGCAGATTGCCATGGGCGAGTGCGTCCTTATCGCATTCACGCTGGAGTGCGGCAAGCTCTTCATTCCTCTTTCCCATATCTGCCTCCAGCTGCGCCACTTTCTCCTCTAACTCCTTCTTGGCGGCCTCGGCGGCCGCGGCAGCGCCCTTCGCCTCCTTGAGTGCCCATCCAAGTGATTGTTCCCGTGCGGCGAGCTCCTCCTCGTGGCTGTCCAGATTGACCTTCTTCTGTGTCAGCTCACCTTCACGCCTGGACATCTCCTCGGCGACGAGCCTCTACTGCTCCTCGGCCTCAGCCCTTTCCAGGATGAACGCCTTCTTTGCCTCATCAAGTTGCGCCCTCTCCTCCGCAATGGGTCGGAGGGCCTCCTGGTTGCGGTTCTTGAGCTCCTCCGCATGCTTCTCCATGTCAACTCCCGCCCGCGTGACAAGCGCTTCCCGGGACTCAAGCTTCGCTTGCCGGGCGCGGTAGAGTGACACCAACTTCCGGAGCAACTGCTCCTCCTCGGACTCGCCACTGCTGCTGCTGGGCGCGTCAACCACTGCCAGCCCAGCAGAGGCAAGTACTTCCCCATCAAACTCCTCTCCTTCGACCGGCGCCCTGGAGCTCGACGCCCAGGGAAGCTTGATGTACACGCCCTCGCCGGCCTTCAAGTAAGCGCCTGGCTGGGGCTCCTCGAGCTGGTGCAGATCACGCAGAGGGGTCGGCGGTCGGTCAGCGCCTTGCGCCCCTGTGCCCTCCGGTCGCCAAGACGATCGCGGACCCTCGCCAGCTCTGCACCAAAGCCCTTGGCGGCTTCTTCATAAGCGGGTTCATCAGCGCCGGCTTCTTCCTCGTCGACGGCGGCATTTTCAGTACCGCCGCGCGCGCCCTCCTCGCCGGTGGCCTCGGTCTCCATCGGGTCTGCAAGAGGGGGATCGGAAAACGAGAAGAGGAAGGAAAAAGTCAAGCGAAAAAGATCAGAAGAAGAACCCAAGGGAAGATTTCCGACAAGGAAGGTTACCTGTGCTGGGCTCCGTGACCATGGGCTCCTCCACCAAGGGCTCGTTGGTTTCGTCCCTTGCCGGGGACCTCTACCTTGCCGGGGAGCGCTCCCTTGTCGGGGAGTCGCCCCTTGGCGGCGTAGTCAAAGCAGATAGCACCTCCGGAGCGATTTCTGCTTGCTCCTGATGGACCTGTTCTGCTTCTACACAAATAAATCAACAGTCAAAATATCAGCACAAGAAGAAGCACCCATGCGCGCCCCACAACAGGAAGTGAATCAAACACTTACGCTGGGGGCTGTGCTGGGGGTTGCAGCGAGGAGAAGGAACCGGGCCCGTCAAGGTAGTCTCGGACGTGTCCTCTGCCATCACAGCAGGATCGTCCTCGATGACAACCACGGGGACCTTGGCCCTCTTCGCCGCCCTCTCCGCCAGAGTCCTGAAATAGAACAGGGATTCAGAGAGAAGCAAATTAGATACAAGACAAACAACAACAAAGATCAGAGAAAATCAAGAACATCGAGAAGAAAGTCTTACTCCTCCTCCTCCTCCTCCTCTTCATCATCATCGGAGGAGCTCAGCGCGGAGAGGTCGAAGTCTGGTACCCTCTCTGCGTGGCGTGGCGGAGGAGTAGGCTCCCTTTGATGTTTGCCGGGAGCTGCGGCAGGATCAGGCGTGCCGGCCCGGGAAGACCCCGCCTCAGTTGACGGCACAACCTGGGACCCTCCCGCGGCAACGGTACTTGCCGCGGTTGAGCGTGTCCCATGGTGCCTTGGCTGCTGGACTGCCTGTCCTCCTGCCGTATCTCTAACTCGACGGAGGCGCCTTCTTGGTTGGAATTGGGGCTGCGCTGGGGGCTCCGCCTGCGGCAAGCTGCTCGAAGACGGCTGGCCGCTCGCGCCCTCGGCGGGCTCGCCCGTTCCGGCCTCGGGCTCCTCCTCGCCGACGACCTCTCCGGCAAAGTCCTCCCTGTCGGCAACGCTCGCCGCCTCGGCCGCCTCTGCTTCCTCCAACGTAAAGCCAAACTTCGCCATGGCAGCCTGCGCCGCCTCTTGACCCTGGCGGCGATGTACCGCATCTCGCTGTGGTGGCGCGGGTGAAGCTTTTTTCGCCGGCGTTGACTGCTACCTCCGTCAAGCCTTCAAGAATTGCTGCACGACGTCGTCGGCGGGCTCCATCAAGTTGGGATTATCCGCGCGAATCGCACTCTGGCATCATTCTTGCGGAGATGCGATCGCTACCGGAGTTGTTGCACAATGGGATGACGCCCTGCGGCAGCCTGAACCACTGTGGATGGTTGGCGTCGTGCTTGAACAGCTCCCTCAGCATCCCTTCAAGCTCCAGAACTGTGAAGTTGAAATCGAGGCCCGGGCGCAGCCTCATGATATCCGCCGGGCCGCCATACTGCCAGGTGGGCCTCCCCCTCTTCTGCAGAGGGGCCATGCGACGGCGAAGGAAATCCGCGCCAACCGCCCCTGCTGTGAGCCCGGCAAGCCTGAGCCGGAGGATTCGGGTGGTGGCAATCTTCAGCTTGGCGTCGTCCGGCGATAGAGCGCACCAGTCGCCGCCGTGAACTACCCGAGCCTGGTGCAGGTTGGTGAAGGGCTGCGGATTGGCGTCACAGATCCAGCACCACTCCACCCTCCACTCATCCCACTTGCTGCGGAGCTCGCCCGCCAGATACACCTCCTTCATGCCGATTCATGAGGTCTAGGCGACTCCGCCAGACAATGGCTCTCCTTTCTCAGCTCGGGGGGTGAAATAATGGCGAAAAAGAGCGACACTTGGGTGGATGCCAACAAAGTTCTCGCAGAGGTGTGCGAAAACTGCCATTGTCAGAACGGCGTTGGGGGTGAAATCAAGAAGATGAAACCCGTAGGTGTTCATGATGTCGCAGAAGAAATCCGAAAAAGGTGGGCAGAGCCCGCAATAGAAGAACACCGGAAAGAAATAGTACCCTTTTGGGCACCGCTTCGATTTGGAAGCCTCAGCGGAAAGCACCGGCGTGCGCGGATGCACCCGCGTCTGCGTCGACCAGAAGAGGTAGAACTCCTCCCGCAGCGCCTTCGGGGTGAGCTCGGCGGGGAAAAGCACTCGCTTCTTGCACAGCGCCTCAAGCCGCAACGCCTCGGCCGACTTCTCGGCCTTGCTGGTCTTCGGAGCCATGGTGGAAACGGTGGGGGAGCGCGGAAGCGTTGGGGGCGACGGCGGCGACGGACGGCGGAGCGCTGCTCTCTTTCGGCTTGAGAAGCGGAGGGGAGCGGCGGAGCTTTCGGAGGAAGGAACTGCAAGCGGCGAAGGTGGGGGAACGGCCTTGTTTCCTCTGCTTATATACAGGGGAGGCGAACGTTACGCATTTCCTGGACTTAAAAATTTCCCACGACCTCTCCCACGACGCCGCGGTTGACGCGTCTTGCTTCTGAGGCCGCGGTGGGTACGGAGCGGATTTGGTTTGGACCCAGGCTGCGCGTGCCCGTGCCCTGTTTTGGGCCCGCCCAACAGCTCTCGCACCGTATGGCCCAGCCGGGGCTCTGTCGGTGTACTAAAGTAGGGGTACCTTAGTACCCGAACTTGTCACGGCAAGCGATCGCGGCGTCAGCGGCAAGGCTTGCCGGACGCCCGCCAAAACCCTTCGTCATTCCCATTTTCTGCCATTCAAGAACAAAGTGTTAACTGTCAAGACAAGGCCCCGGCAAAAGGAGCTTGCCGGGAAGGCCAACCAAGGCACTTCAGAAGACTCGCCGCGGCGCCCCGTGCGTCCCGGCAAGACCCGACGAGCGGCAAGCTTGCGGGTGCGACAAGACAGAGACCGCGGCAAAGCACTTGCCGCAGCGAAGCCACCACTCTGCGCCCACACTCCAGTGCATCTGACGACGTGTCGCCGCAGGATCGCTCCTGATGCACGTGGCGGGTGGCTGTGCAGCATAGCGGTGCGAGGTGGCAAGTGAGGGTGACTAGGAGGCCATCGTGGCTATCGGTGGCGCCCCTAACGGTCGTTTCTTGCACTGTTGGAGCGACTGGACGGGCATTAAATGCCCTTGTCCCCTGCCATCAGAGTTAGGTAGGGGACACTGTTGATAGTGGTTGTACCAACCCACGTTTTTACCTTTCTACCCCTCTCTCTGCGTTGCCACCTGTCGGTGACCCTCTTAGACTATCGAGGGGGTTCGGTTCGACTCATTCGAGACCACAGCATACCCACGCTTTCGAGCAGGAACAAAATACAAACACAAAGCAGCAGTAGGAGTTTTATCTCTCCGGAGAGCTCTGAAGCTGGGTAAAATCCCCCGCGTGCTCTCGCCTCGATCTGCTGTTCGTGCGCTTTCCTCTCCCTGCCGGACCGAGAAGGGGCCTCCCTGCCCCATAGGTGCTCGTGCCCCCTAGCATCCACGACAGCATCTTCAAGCAGTTCGCGCGCGAGGTGAACGCCGTGCTCCCCAAGCCCAAAGCAACTCGCCCGCTCAGGTGGTCCAAATACGCCATCACCTTCAACTCCTCTGACCAGATCAAGTGCGCGGCAACTGTCGACGCTCTCCCAATGCTCTGCTCGCCCGTCATCAGCAACGTGGTCGTCACCAAGACTCTCATCGATGGTGGAGCAGGGCTCAACGTTCTCTCTCTTCAGACGTTCAACAGACTCCAAGTGCCATATCACCAGCTTCAGCCTACCAAGCCGTTCTCAGGAGTGACCGACGGTTCCTCGCGTCCAATAGGGCAGATCCGTCTCCCTGTCACCTTCGGCGAGCGCGAGAACTACCACACCAAGCTCATCGAATTTGACGTCGCCGACAACCATCTGCCATACAATGCCATCCTCGGGTACCCAGCACTAGCCAATTTCATGGTAGAAGCGCACCACGGCTACAATGTCCTCAAGATGCCAGGGAGCAGTGACATCATCACGGTCGCTTGCAAGGAGAAGGACGTGGTGTGCTCCCTCGAGCATGCCTACCAGGCGGTAGCAGTTGAGAACCCTGAAGACGAGGGCGGTGTCCTCCCTCCTAAGGTCGCCCCCAAGACAAAGAAGCTGCAGCTGGGCCAGGGAGCTCACGAGAAAGCATCACCCGACAGCGCCGCACTGAGCCTCACGTCCCTCGATGGGGCGCCTTCACCTATCGCATAGGAAAGTGCGCTCGGTGCCCCTCTCAGGCTGGGCTCAGGGGCTCTCCTCTGGAGGGCCTCAAACCTAGCCCGCATCACGAGGGAGGCACTCAGGCACCACATGGAGGCATGCTTCAGCGGACGCTTCCCAAGAGAAGGCGCAGGGCGTAAGGTGTTAGGCGCTCATGAGTTCATAAGAAAGGCAGTCCAGGATATTTAGGAGGCAAGGGTTCTGCAGGGCGATCGCCGCCCACCATGGGGCGCGGTTCATTGCCCTGAAGAGGGTAAGGAATTCCACGTCTGCATCGACATCCCAGGGCTCAACAGGGCCGCATCTCGGCAGATCTTCTGGCCGTCTCGTGTCGGCCGATGCGAGGGTCCGCCTCATAGCTACGTTCGCATGCCCTTCGGTCTGCCGAGCGCGGCTCTGGCGTTCCAGCACCGCATGCGGGACATCCTGGAGGCTCAGGAGGCTAGGCAACGGGCGATCCTGGCAGAGATGGAATTGCACCTTCAGGAGCCCCCCAGGCCCCCGGAGCCTCCCAAGGCTCAGGGCCAAGGCGACTCATGAAGGACGACCTCTGCGGCACACGCCTTCTGCTACCACGACATCTCTTCAATAACTGTGCCAGGTGACATGTTTTAGTTCATTCAGTTTGGGGGCGTCCCTCGGGCTGCACAATCCGCAAGTCGCGTGGGTCCGTTGAGGGAGTCCAGGATTAGGGGGTCCTCGGACAGCCAGACTATATACTTTGGCCGGACTGTTGGACTATGAAGATACAAGATTGAAGACTTCGTCCCGTGTCCGGATGGGACTCTCCTTTGCGTGGAAGGCAAGCTTGGCACTTCGGATACGTAGATCTCCTTCTTTGTAACCGCCTCTGTGTAACCCTAGCCCCCTCCAGTGTCTATATAAACCGGAGGGTTTAGTCCGTTGGACAACAACAATCATAATCGTAGGCTAGCTTCTAGGGTTTAGCCTCTACGATCTCGTGGTAGATCAACTCTTGTAATACTCATATTATCAAGATCAATCAAGAAGGAAGTAGGGTATTACCTCCATTGAGAGGGCCCAAACCTGGGTAAACATTGTGTCCCCCGCCTCCTGTTACCATTAGGCTTAGACGCATAGTTCGGGACCCCCTACCCGAGATCCGCCGGTTTTGACACCGACATTGGTGCTTTCACTGAGAGTTCCACTGTGCCGCCACGATAAGGCTTGATGGCTCGCCTTGTTGTCAAGGACAACATCACCTCTGGGGGAGCCATGGCTGTAGGCCAGACTCTCCAGCTGGGCGGCTTCGTCATGACCGCCCGTTCGACCGCCTTGCCGACGATGACTTCTTAGGTCATCAAGAACTGCCTCCACGTCAGCTCGGAATTCCCTGAGCAGATGGATCCAATGGAGCTCTCATCCCTGAACGAGCTCTTGGATCACATCGCTGCCCTGGGAGTTGCTACGGACTATGATCGGATCGGGCTTAAACCCGACCAAAGGGAGATTAACTCTCCGCCGGTCACCCATCAGATAGCGGTGGTGGAGGAACAATGTAACGATTCCAGCTCTATTTTAAGGACGAACTATGTCCGGATTCCCGAGCTCTCCGAGCCGGATACCCGTCTTCGGGAGGACATGGCCCAGGCTCCAAACCTAGAATCGGATGGAAGGCCAGGAAAATTGGACAGCATCCGAGAGTCCGAGCCATCAAGCTTGGAAGCTCCTCTGCCGCTGGGTCTTAGATCGGGTCAGGGTTCGGATTTAAATCTACCCACCCACCCAGACACAAGTGATCTTTCGCACATTAGACAAGAGCCCCAAGAGACAGTACATCACTTCTGGGCCAGATTCCTCCTTGTAATGAGCAAGGTTAAGGACTGTCGCGAGGAAGACACAATCTCATTCTTTTGCAAAAATTGCATGGACAAGGGAATTCTCGACGCCATAAGTCGCCGTCACATAGCACACTTCGCTGACTTGGCGGCCATAGTATAGAAGTAGTGTGCGATGGAAAGCGCATGGAAAACCCAAACAAAATTTCAGGATCCTCCGGCTCTCACTAAACCCCTCGTCGAACAAAAAGGGTGCACTCTCGCAAGTCACCCGATCCAATTATAAAGAAACCAAAGCCCACCACAGGGCGTGGAACTGTATTGGAGGGATGGCTCAATGGGCCATGCAAAATTCACAGCACACCGGATATCATACCAACACACAGCCTTAGAGCATGTTGGATACTCCGGCAGGTGGCCAAGAGCGGCGAGGATCTCCTCATCAACAATGCCACAGAGCACCATACCGGGAATAACAATACAGTATAACAGTCTTCGAGACTTCCACCTCAAACAATAGGCGTAAGCGAGCACTCCGCAGCCTTGCCGAAGTCTGCCACGTTGCAGCAATAAATCCATGGAACAACACGGCCATAACCTTCAATGCCAGTGACAAACCTCAATTCCGAACAGTCCGAGCACCAGCCGCTTTGGTCCTTAGTCCAATTGTGGATGGCTTCCGGCTTACTAAAGTGCTCATGGATGGTGGCAGCGGATTAAACCTCACCTACAAGGAAACTCTTAACAAAATGGAGATATACAAGAGCCACATTGAGCAAAGCAGCATGACCTTTAGAGGAATCATCCCTAGTCGGGAGGCACGATGTGCGGGAAAAATCACACTGGATGTGGTATTCAGCACGCCGGAGAATTATAGGTCCGAAGAAATCACATTCCAAGTGGCCCCGTTCAGTAGTGGATACCACACCCTTTTAGGGCGGGGCGCGTTCACAAGCTTCCAAGCTATACCCCATTACGGGTACATGAAGCTCAAGATGCCTGGGCCCAATGGAATCATCAATCTAGCTAGTGATCCGGACATAGCACTCCGCTCCGAAAATAAAACCGCCGCACTGGCCTTGGAGGCATTATCCGAAGCTCTCGCAGCCGAAGAATTAACTGCCCTACGCTCCATAGTGGACAGGGATGACGTGATACTCGACAAACGACCCAAGTCCATCTCTTTCAAACCAGCGGACGAAATAATCAAATTCCAGGTCCACCCAACAGACCCTGCAAAAACAGCATCCATCGAGGCACAGCTGAACCCCACAATAGATGCCGCACTGCGAGAGTTCATACGCGATAATTGGGACATCTTCGCCTGGCATCCTTCAGACATGCCAGGTATCCCAAGCAGACTGGCCGAGCATAACCTAAACATACTAAAGGGATACAAGCTGGTCAAGCAGACTCTTCAGCGCTTTTCAGATCCTAAGCGACAAACCATGGGAGAAGAGCTAGCCAAGCTACTCGAGGCTGGATTCATCAGAGAAATAAAACATCTGGACTGGCTAGCAAACCTGGTGATGATACCAAAGAAGGACAAATCCTGGCGCCTATGTGTCGATTTCAAGGACCTCAATAAAGCTTGCCCCAAGAATCCCTCCCCCTCCCCCGCATCAATCAAATCATCGACGCTACCGCAGGACATGACACATTGTGTTTCCTCGACGCATACTCCGGAGACCACCAAATCAAGATGGCGGAGTCCGATCAAGCCACATTCATCACCCCATACGGCCCCTTCTGTTTCAACACCATGCCATTCGGGATCAAAAACGCCGGTGCAACCTATCAACGCATGATTCAGACATGCCAGGAAACACAAATCGGCAAAACAGTGGACGCATACGTAGACGATGTGGTCATCAAAACCAGACACGTTGAATCCTTAATAGACGACTTGAGGCGTACGTCATACAATCTCTGAACATATGACATCAAGCTCAATCTGGAAAAATGCATCTTCGGCATACCTGCCGGAAAGCTCCTGGGCTTCATCGTTTCCAATCGAGGAATTGAAGCAAATCCGGCTAAAATCCGAGCTCTGTCACAGTTGGCTGCATGTTGTAGGGTCAAACCCTAGGAAGGATCTTTTCACTCTTGGAGGGGGAAAAAGGAGGAAAAACTCAAGACCACGAAGAACACCAAGAACAAGATCTCTCAAACAAACCAAGTATCACATCTACTAGAGTGGCACACATAAGATCCACATGATTACAAGATCAATACAAGGAGAGTAGCACTTGGTAAAATTCTTCCCACTATGTGAGGTCTTGATGATCTTCTCCAAGAGGAGGCCTTGATAATCCTATGGATTCTTCCCAAGGTGGGGGCTTGAGCTCTTAGGAGGAGGGGATACAATGAGCAAAGGCTCAAAATGTGTAGTCTAATCTTTGCTAACCCAACAAATGACCTAGGGGATCCACTTATATAGTCTAGGGACGAAACATTAGGGAGAGAGGAAACAAAGGACCAAAAAGTCCTCTAAAACGTGTCCACGGAGGAAGGGTCCGACACCGGGTTAAACCGGCGGGCACCGGACCGTCAGGCATCCGGTGGCGGCAGCAGACGGGCACCCGGTCCAAAGCCGGCACCCGGGCGGTGGCAGAAGCTGGGCGGGCCGCCGAGCACCCGAGGTGATGGCCCGCACCGGGTGTGGGCGGACGCCCTTGCCCACGCCAGCCGGGCACTGGGGCGATTGGCGGGCACCGGGGTGGGGTGGCGAGGCCTCGGAAGAAGGCCAGGCAGCCGGGGCCTTGGGGCCGGGCACCGGGGCAGTGGGCGCCCTCCAGTGTGGCCGGGCACCCGGGGCCTTGGCAGCCGGGAACCCGGGAAGTCCAGGGGATGCAGCCTCTTCTTCTCCTCGGTCTTCTCCTTCTCGTACTCTTCTTCCTTCTCTTCCTTCCCTTGCCTCGAGGTCACTTGAGTCTCCATCTTCTCCTTCTCACCATTGTCTTCTTGGTACCAAAGCATGCACAATGTTTCTGATGACGGTAGAATCCAACTCTCATGTGAAACTGAGCGAAACTCGAAGAGGAGAGAATCTACCTCGTTCTCGATGGCGCGTGCATGTGCTCGTGTCATTGGTCCACTCGGAGCTTGCGTTGCTAATGGAGTGTCGGTGCGAGTAGTCGAAGGATGCTCCGCATCATCTTCCCCCCCTTGGGAGAGATCCGTCCATGGATCGTGCTCTTCATCACCATGGTACTTGGCCAAGTCTTTGACGTCCAAGATGTCGCTCAAGTTGTACTTGTCGCGTGGGATGTCGACCTTGTAGATGTTGTCGTTGTAGCGTGCGACCACCTTGAATGGGCCGTCGGCTCGTGGTAGTAGCTTGGACTTGCGTTCGTTGGGGAAGCGGTCTTTGTGGAGATGTATCCATACTTGATCACCCGGTTGGAACACCATCGGAGACTTGTTGATGTTGAGATTGGCAGAGAGGCGTTGCACTTGGCGCTCGATGGTGGAACGTGTTTCTTCATGCATCTTCTTGAGGTAGGCGGCTCTTGTACTTGCTTCCATGTTTGCTCGTTCTTGAAGTGGTAGAGGAAGGATGTCCAATGGCGACAAAGGGTTGAAACCGTAGACGACCACGAAGGGGGACTTGCCGGTTGTGGAGTGTCTTTCACGATTGTAGGCGTACTCGGCGATTGGTAGGCACTCCTCCCACTCCTTGATGTTCTTCTTGATCAACACACGTAGGAGAGTCGCAAGCGTCTGGTTGGTGACTTCCGTTTGGCCATCGGATTGAGGATGATATGCCGTGGAGAATAGTAGCTTGATCCCGAGCTTGGCGCATAGTGTCTTCCAAAAGTAGCTTAAGAACTTGACGTCTCGGTCCGACACAATTGTCTTTGGCACGCCATGCAACCTCAAGATTTCCATACAAAAGAGATTGGCAACATGCGAAGCATCGTCTATCTTATTGCATGGGATGAAATGAGCCATTTTAGAGAAACGGTCCACAACAACAAAAACCGAATCCTTGCCATTTTGAGTTCTACGTAATCCAAGCACAAAATCCATGCTAATGACTTCCCAAGGTTGATGTGGGATAGATAAAGGCATATGTAAACCATGGGATTGAGAGTGTGACTTAGCTTTGCAACATATAGAGCACCGGTTGGTGAAGCGGGCAACATCGCGAAACATCTTGGGCCAATAATAGTTCTTGGAGAGTGTGGCGAAAGTCTTGTCGCGTCCAAAGTGTCCCATGAGTCCTCCTCCATGAGCCTCTTGAAAAAAAGGAGCAAACAAAAAGAGGACTTGGGAATGCATAGTTTGTTAGCTCTTATAAGGTAACCATCTTTGATATAATAGTGTTCCCAAGAAGTATGCGTCACACACTTAGCGTAAGGAGTAGCAAAAGTCACATCACCCTCATACAAATCTTTGATATGATCAAATCCTATGACATTCAATTCAAGTTGAGTAAGTAACATGCATTTGCGAGAAAGGGCATCCGCCACCACGTTTTCTTTGCCCTTAATGTACTTGATCACATAGGGAAAAGATTCAATGAATTCACTCCATTTAGCATGCCGTTTATTCAACTTGGTTTAACCTTTGAGGTATTTAAGTGTTTCATGATCGGTATGTATGACAAACTCATGTGGTCTAAGGTAATGCTCCCACACATGTAACACACGCACTAAAGCAAACAATTCTTTGTCATAGATGGGATAGTTAAGTTGAGCACCGGAAAGTTTTTCACTAAAATAAGCAATAGCTCATTTTTCTTGCATCAAAACTCCACCAATTCCGGTACCACTTGCATCGCAATGAACCTCAAAAGTTTTGCAAAGTTGGGTAAAGCAAGAATCGGAGCATGTGTAAGCAAAGATTTGAGCTCATCAAAAGCGGTTGATTGCAAAGGTCCCCAAACAAAAGGAGCATTCTTCTTGCTCAAAGCGTGCATAGGAGCAGCGATAGTGCTAAAATCTATCACAAAGCGATGATAAAAACCCGCGAGACCAAGAAAACTTCGCACTTGTTGCAAATTGGTGGGTTGGGGCCAATTTTTAATTGCTTCAATTTTAGTTTCATCAACATGGACACCCTTGGAAGAGACAACAAAACCCAAAAAAACCACTTTGTCAACACCAAATGTGCACTTTTTCATGTTGGCATAAAGACTTTCCTTGCGAAGTGTTTGCAAAACAACCCTAACATGATTAAGATGCTCTTTCATTGTTTTGCTAAACACAAGAATATCATCGAAGTAAACCACAACAAAGACTCCAATATAAGGGCGAAGTACATGATGCATGAGACGCACGAAAGTACCGGGAGCTTCCGATAAACCCATAGGCATGACTAACCATTCATATAAGCCAAATTTGGTTTTGAAAGCAGTTTTCCATTCATCACCCTCTTGTATGCGGATTTGATAATAGCCACTTTTAAGATCAATTTTTGAGAAAAAGTTGGCTCCACTAAGTTCATCAAGCATGTCATCTAAGCGAGAAATGGGATGCTTATAGCAAACGGTAATAGCATTTATGGGTCTACAATCGGAACACAAGCGAAAACTACCATCTTGCTTGGGCATAAGTATAACGGGAACGACACAAGGGCTTAAGCTTTCACGTACATGACCGTTGTCGATTAGTTGTTGTACTTGTCGCTGAATCTCCTTTGTCTCTTCGGGGTTGACGCGGTAGGGAGCCTTGTTTGGAAGAGGAGCTCCGGGGATGAGGTCGATTCGATGCTCAATGCCTCGAAGAGGAGGGAGACCCGGAGGTAGCTCATCGGGGAAAACATCTTGAAATTCCTGCAAAAGAGATTGAAACACCAAAGGTAGCTCGTGAGCGGAGTTAGTTTTTGGTTCTCCATCCTTGCACACAAGGATAAAGTGCATCACACTCGATGGGTTCTCACACACTTCTCTCATCTCACATTTTGTGGCAAATAGTATGAGGTTTTCTCTCTCTAGGCGAAGAGGCGCTCAAGTTTGGCTTGTGGCTCTCACTCACGTTTGGGTGGCTCACTTTCTCACTCTTCTCTCCATGGTGGATGGCTTGCTTGTCGGCTATCACTTGACTAGGAGACATAGGTCGTAGCACATATTCCTTCCCTTTCATCTTGAAGCTATAGTGATTGGTACGCCCATTGTGCATAACACCACGGTTGAATTGCCATGGTCGACCAAGAAGGAGGTGGAAAACGGTCATTGGGACCACATCGCACTCCAAAGTGTCTTCATATGCACCGATTTTGAAGGAGACTTGGACCGTATGCTCAACTCGGATAGTGCTGGAGTCACTTAGCCATTGAACCTTGTAAGGGTGCGGATGCTTCCTCTTGACCAATTGAAGCTTGGAGCATAGTTCTTCACTCGCCAAATTGTGGCAACTACCTCCATCGATGATGACCTTGACAGACCTTCCATTGATGCCGGCCTTGGTGTGGAAGATGTGGCACCGTTGGTCTTCTTCTTGGTGGTGTTGGAGCGTCAAGACCTTGGAGACCACAAGATAGGGACTTGAATCATTGTCACAAAAGACTTGGTCATCTTCATCTTCATTCATGCGCCGGTGCATGGCCACGTGCTCAATGGCTTCCATTTCTTCTTCACTCATTGAGTCATATGTGCCGTCATCGTTGAAGATCATCGTTCGCTTGTTGGTGCATTGGAAGGACTGGTGGCCTCGGCCGCCACATGTGAAGCACTTGATTGAACTTGTCTTGTTGGGATCATCGGGAGGCGCCGAAGATGAAGGAGTCTTGGATTTGTAGGTGCTTGCCGGAGGACGAGTCGAGGAAGGTGCCACTTGCTTGGAACTTGACTTGTCGCTAGTACTTGGTGATGCTCGAGTTGATGTAGGAGGTGCCAAAGTCGCGGGAGCTTGAGAGTAGGAGCCGTAGGTCTTGGATGAGTACTTGGCGTATTTGAAGTCATCTTGCACTTGTCGCTCGGCCTTGGTCGCTTGATGAACTAGCTCAAGAAGGTTGGAGTATGGTTGGAAGTCGGCGATCCGCTTGATTGGGTGGTTGAGGCCATTAAAGAAGCATCCCATTGTTTGCTCGTCATCTTCCTTGACATTGGCTCGTATCATGGCAATCTCCATTTATTGGTAGTATTCTTCCACCGTCTTGGTGCCTTGCTTGAGGAGTTTCAACTTCTTGAAAAGATCTCGAGGTAGTGAGTAAGCATAAAGCGGGCTCTCATGACTTCCTTCATAGCTTCCCAAGTTGTAATTGGTGGTTTGCCTCTTGTTCCGTCGCTCGATCACTTGTTCCCACCAAATGAGGACGTAGTCTTGGAACTCTAGGGAGGCCATGGCTATCTTCTTTTCTTCATCATAGTTGTGGAGGCGAAAAATCTTGTCCACCTTCAATGCCCAAGAGAGATATTCTTCGGGATCATTGCTTCCGGAGAACTTTGGCATGGTGAACTTGAGCTTGCCGTAGCGGAGTTCTTCATCTTGATAGCGGTTGTGATATGCTCGTTCCTCATGATGTCGCTCTTGGCGTGGAGGAGGGTCTTGAAGCACTTGTTCCACTTAGTGTCGCACTTGTCTTGGAGGAGGGCGAGGAATGTGTGCTTGGTTGCACCTTTCTTGTTGTTCTTCGCGTCGGGCGGCTTCCTCTTGTATCTCGTGACGAAGAGCTTCCTCTTTTTCTCGCACTTGGTGGTTGCGGACTTCAACGGCTCTAGTGGCCTCGCGTAGAGCTTGTTGTGCTTCAAGTGCTTGAGCTTCACGGTCGAGGGCTTGTGCTTCACGTTGTTCTTGTGCTTGTCGAAGTGCATCACCGTCTTGAGGGGCTTGAAGTGGCACTTGTGGAGGTATTTGCTCTTGCTCCATTGCTTCATGAGGGACTTGGTGTCGCATCCGTTCACGTGCTCGAACTCGGTCTTGTAATCCAGTGCCATGGAATGGATTTTCTTGAGCTTGGTGAGCTTGATGATGATCACGTCGAGGAGGGCGAGCTCGTGGTGGACTTGCATCATAAGAGGAGTAGCCCGAAGATTGCCGACTTGTACGGTGACTTGAGTGTCGCCGTCTTGAAGAAGCCGATGAGGAAGACGGGCGTCGAACGATCATGTTGTGGAGCTCTTCCATTTGTGTGTTGAATTTGTCATCGAGGTTTTGACGAAGGTCGGAGGCGAGTTGTTCGAAGCGTTGACCCAATGCGATGTTTTCTTGATGAAGCGCTCGTTGCACGATGAATAAGTGATTCTTGGAGACATATCCGGAATCATCACCTTTCTCCTCGAAAAGTAGGCTTGACAACGCGCTTGGCCTATCCCCCATAACCAAGTGGGGTGAGTAGGAAAGTGAGAGAACAATACCAAAGTTACCTTCTCCGAGGATTGAAGATGTAACAAGTGTCACTCAATGTAATGCCACAATAGGAGAATTGGAACTGGGTTTGTTTCTCACACCTACAAGTAAGAGGCTTATGGAGTAGCTCGGTTTGGATGGTGGCAAAAATTTCAAGCAAATGTTAGTCAAGATATCGATAAGGTTGAGAAGGTTCACAAAAATGCAAGTAAAGCAAATAGATCAAACCCAACGGTATCACTAGGTACACATGCACGGAAGATAGATGGGATCCGCACAACCAAGGGGTGAGCTCGAAATGTGCAACCACGAGAAATGCTCTTGTTGTGCGAATGCTCAAGAGACACTAGCTCGATTGCTCAAATGGGAAAGATACGCTTGTGCACCTACCTATGAGAGAACCGTGCCATCTTCAATCCCAACTATGGTATGTATGCGATGACCAAGATGATATAGGTATGCAACTGGCTCACTCTATTGCTTACAAGCTCTTTGTTGCTCCTCTTTTGCTTAAAAGCTTTTCTTCTTTTTTTTCTATGCTTGATGCTCGAGCCGAGTAAGATATGAGACAAGTATGTATGATATGCACAGGAGAGACTTATGGCACTAAGATGATAACATGATCACTACGGTGCACAATAGCGTGGCCCAGCAATTCTCAACTTGCTAGTCTCAATGGGTAAGCGACGCAAAGTGGCTCGGGCTATCAATGCAAAAGCAAGGTAAGGAGTAAGTGTCGTCGAGGTTACCGTCCTTTCTTAAGGTTAGCGATGAAGATGACTCCGAGTCGAAGATGGTGACAAAGATGTCACATGCTCCTAAGTAGCCGAAACACCTTATGAAACGCAAAATGCAACACAAAATCGGTCAAATGCGGAAGGTGGGTGTATTTGTGATGATTTTTTGGATGGGGGTTAATGGTGGTGGTAGTGGGATGAGTGGATGGGGGATGTCAAGGGCTTCTAAACGAGCTAAAGAACACGAAAAACGGGCTTGGGAGGTGAAAGTTATGGCCAAAATGGTGTTGGTAGTGGGCTGATTTCGGGGGGTGCGGGCACCCGGGGGTGTGAGGTGCGGGTGCCCAGGGTAGCTGGGCACGGTGCGGGTGCCTGGTGGTTCGAGGTGCGGGCACCCGGTGGTGGCCGATTTGGGCGGAAATTTTGGGGGAAATACCAAATTCGGTGGATTTCGTGGTGGGAAGGGTGGGGATTGTTGGGGAGGGGCTAGATCAACTTGCCAAACATCAAATCCATGGACCAAAACAACCAAATCTCACAAGATCCAACAAATTGCAAGAAAAATTTTTGGGGCTATTTTTGTGGGGATTTTCGTATTTGGACAAAAAACAACAAAATCAAGCTAGCAAATGGGGGAATGGGACTCCAAGATGTGAATAAACCTTGCTCATGATACCAAGATGTTGTAGGGTCAAACCCTAGGTAGGATCTTTTCACTCTTGGAGGGGGAAAAGGAGGAAAAACTCAAGAACACCAAGAACACCAAGAACAAGATCTCTCAAACAAACCAAGTATCACATCTACTAGAGTGATGTAGGGTGGAACCCTATAGCGTCGATCTTTCACGTTTGGAGTGGGATCCCTCGAAGAACACGATGAACAGGGGGAAGAACGGGGAGAAATCACAAGGGGAAACACTCAAGAACAAGTCCGAATCACACATCCACTAGACAATCAAACACACAAGATCACAAGGTACATGAACAACAAAGGGAAAGATACAAGGTAAGGTTCATCTCCAAGAGGAGGTCTTGATGATATCCTAGATGGATCTTCCCACAAGGGGTCTTGATGATATCCATGGGATCTTCTCCTAGATGGAGGTCTTGGCCTCCAATGGAGTAGTGGTCTCTCTCTCTCAAGAGTAGAGATAGGTAGGAGCAAAGCTCACCTAAGAATGAGCTATCACTTTGCTAGCTCTAAAAATGGGGAGGAGGAGGTCTATTTATAGTCTAGTGGGCGAAGGGGTAAGTAAGGGGCGAATGGGTACATGGGCCTCGGCCCGAAACGTTGCACGCAGGCAAGGCCCGGATGATCCGGATGGGGGTCTGGATGATCCGGCCATCGTCTGGATGATCCGGATGGGGGTCCGGATGATCCGGCCGTCGTCCGGATGATCCGGGAGGGGGCCCGGATGATCCGGCTTCACAGGAGGCCTTCGGGTGTCTTCGGACGAATTATCCGGATGATCCGGAGGGAGACCCGGATGATCCGGACGGCGGTCCGGATGTCCGGCCTGGCTCCTGCAGCCGCTCCGTCTTCTTCTCCTTTCTTCCGTCTTCTCTTCCACGCTTCCCTCGCGGATGGTGTAGTCGTTCCTTGGCGCTTGCACTCCTCCTCGTCGTCCGTGAAGTTCCGACAATACCTATGCATGCACACGGGAGAAGTGTCAAGTAGTATGCCATCCTCGCAGGGGTCAAGTGAGCACGTGTAAAGGAGATGATTCACCTTAGTGTGTGTGAAGTAGATGTCGCATGTGTCACTTGCCAAATGGGCTCTTGACATGGTGATGTCCGTAGGATGCTCCGCATCATCCCCTCCCCCTTGGGAAAGATCTGACCTCGGATCGAAATCCAAATCACCATGGGAAAGAGATGATGTCGTCGTGTAGAAGTTGACGATCACCAAGCATTCGTCATCTTGTAGCTCCAAATGGGCACTCTCCAATGTCGCACCGTCTTGTAATTCCTTCAAAAGTAGCAAAGATAGCAAGCACTTGGAAAAACAAATGTGGTTGTCGTAAGAGCAAAACCAAGCATTCAAGAGGTGATTCACCCCACAAGTGTTGTCATCAAGCATAGCATATGGTTTGACAAAGAAGTGTGGCATGGCATTTGAGCATATAAATTGAGCACAATCAAGTATATCATGGGAACAAGAATGCAAATGGGAGGTCAAGATGCAAATATATGTGATAAGTGAACAAGCATCTACCTCAAGGTCATAGCAAGCATGCATAAAGAGTTCAATGAACGGTCTATGGTAGGCATAAGAGTCATTCACAACACCAAATATAGTGAAATGTCTAAACACACGGGGCAAGTGCAAGACAATCCAAGCATAACGTGCATAGGGTGTAGTGAAGATATTGTGGCACTCAACACAAAGGAAAGAGCAATTGTTCAACATGTGTGAGGCATGAGCATATATGTCATCAACCCAAGAAAGCAAGTAGTGGAACATGGGTGATGCAATATAGCGAGCATTCATAGCTATCCAGGCAAGTATGCTAGTAGTGCGAAGATGCAACATACTAGGAGGAATCATGGCAAGCATGTCATTGGTGCAAATAGTGGTCATGAATAATTCACATGTCATAGCACTAGCATGAAAGCAAGATATGAGTACAATATCATGAATGTATTGGCGAGAGGCCATATGTGAATAGCAATGGGTTATCATGACTCTCCCAACACAACAAGCATCAATAGAATGGGGCACACGATAAACATGGCAAAAGCAACAAGGATCTCCACCAAGCATGCAAATACACATAGGGATATCATAATGTAGAATCATGGGTAGATGCAAACAAGGGACACAATTGCATGGCAAAGGCATAGAAGCAAGCATAGCATGCAAAGTGAACACGGTAAAATGAGCATAATGTGAGAAGTGGTAAATGGCCCATAGCCGTGTGAGAGCCAAGTAGAGGAGTTGCACGTAGTCCTTGTGCGAAGGGGACGGTGGTAAGGACAATCCACGTGATCCCAATTCATCGTTGCTCTCTAGAGCTCGTTTTGTCAACTCGTGGGATTGCGAGGTTGACAAGTATTCATGGGTACCTACACAAAATAGACACAATCCAAAGAAATTGTGCGCGTGGTAAATGTACACATCATCGATCATGATGTGTATGTGCACGTGTGAGTTAGCACAAGATAAGCAATGCTCAAAGAGATTGGAGGCATGGTATATGAACATGTCATCCATCATGAAAGAATAGTTGTTATGTATGACACGATGGGCACACAAATTGAGCAAACAAGTATATGGCACATCAAAAGCATGTTTATTCATGGGGAGCATATGGTGCACACAAGTATTGGGATCATACAATGGATGGGATGGGTCAAAATCGCCTAAAATGTATGAGGAAACTATGGGGGTCTCCTCATGAGCAATATTGGAAACATCATATGGAGAAAATGGACAACATCCAAAACAATGCATATCCGAAGCTAGGTGGTCATGGCATGGCATATGAGATAAATGATGCAAAGGGAGCATATCAATATCATCACAAGAGAAACAAATGCCAATAACCATGGGCTTGTCATCTATGCCATATGTGCAAATTGGGTTTATTTTAATGGCATATGCATAGTCACTATGAAGAGATTGCAAATAAGACATATGGCTGATCTCATGCATAGCATATGACAAGTCAAGCGGATTATCAAACATGATGTGACCTAAAGAATTGTCACAAGAAATCCTATGTAACATGGCATCACAACTAATAGACTCCACAATAGAATCATCATACTCATCATAAATGGGCAAATCATCGCATGGGGAAATCATACTAGCATGAATCATGGCAATAGGTGGATCAACATCATGCAAGCAATCAATGTCAAGAATGTCCACTAGTGGGACTAGAGCATCACCTTCACCTATGTTACCTTTGTCATTCCACTCAAGTGGTGTAGGTGAGGTGGGAAAGACCAAACGGTGGTCATCATCATCATCTTGATGGAACCATGTGGGCGGTGCATCATAATGCACCATGGCCATCGTCTTGTCCAAAGGGAGGACGAAGTCGTCGAGGATCGGCGCGTCATCATAAATGGTACCTAGCACCAAACGAGAAGACACAATAGAGGTAGAGGTCAAGTTGTTAGAAATGCAAATGGCCTCACGAGACCATCAACTATCTCACTCTCTCTATGTGGTGGTTCACTCACTCCCTCAAAATAGGTGCACTCAAACTCACGTATGGTGGAGTCACTCATCTCACTCAAGTGGTGGGGGTTGTGGCTCTCCTCACATGGGAATTGTGGCAACTCATCATATATGGGGCTAGTGGTGAAGTCACTCTCACTCTCACTATGGTGGCACAAGTCACTCAAGTCATCACACGTCGCCGTGGTCGAAGGGAAGATCCCATGCTCAACCATCTCGTAAATAAATGCCGCCATGGATGAAGGCCAAAGATGGCACATCATCACTCTCCTCCCTGACCGAAGGGAAAATCCCATGCTCGATCATCTCGTCACCGTCGCCGTAGATGAAGGCCGAAGATGGCACATCATCACTCTCGCCTCCAAAGATGGAAGCATCATCCTTGCTCGCCACCTTGTCACTCGCCTCCAAACTTGGTCCTTGAAGGTCTCCGTAGTCGAACTCGTCGTCGCACCGTCTTGAAAAAGAGTCGAAGTAGACTCGGCATCATCAATGCCACAAAGAGGGATGGCGGTGAAGTCGCACTTGGGAGCATCGTCTTGGAGCTTGTCGGCCTTGGACATCGTGGTTGTACTAGCCTCATGCTTGTCGTAGATCTTGGTCGCCGCGAAGTGTGCTTGGGGTGGAGAAGCCTTGGCCTTCATGAGTTCTTGTTCCGCCTTGAGAGCACCAATGTAGTAGTCGTTGATGGACTTGTAGTTCTCGATGAAGATGGTCTTGGATATGTCGTTGTGCAATCCCATCATGAAGTGGAACTTCATTGACATGGGGTCGTCCACGCCGGCTCGTCGCAGGGCAATCATGATTTCCTTGAAGTACTTGTCGATGGACTTGGATCCTTGGGTGGTGTTCTCCAATTGGCGTCGAAGTTGTTCCGTGTAGGTTGGAGGCACAAACGCTCGCCGTAAAGCTCTCTTTGTCTTGGGCCAACTCATGTCGTAGCTCTCCGAAGGTGTGTGAAGCCACCATGACGAGGCGTAGTCGTGGAAGTTTCTTGTGGCGCACTTCACTTGATCTTCGGGACGAACTTGATGTAGCTTGAGGTAGTCGTCCATCAAACGCTCCCACTCGAGGTACTCCTCGGGTTCTTGAGTCCCATAGAAAGGAATCTTGTGGTCGTTGTCGAGGTCGTAGTAGCTCGTGGAAGTCGCGGACTTGAGCTTGGGAAGCTTATCTTGAGTGTAGTCTTGAGGTGCTTATTGGCGAAGATGTCGTATGTTCGTAGGCGAAGATGCCTTGAAGTCGCTTGGCGAAGATGCCAAGGGAGATGGTGAAGTCGTTGAGCGGTTGTTGGTGTTGAGCTCTTGACCTTCACATTCTTGTTGGTGATGGTGTCGATGCCGATGTGATCTTGCCGGAGATGGTAGCTCGGAAGCATGTGCTCTTGAGCGTCTTCTCGAAGATGAGGAAGATCGCTTGTAGGACTTGTTGAGGGCTTTGATCTCCTCCATTTTAGCTTGCATCTTGGCGTCGGAGTTGTTGTTCATGGCATCGAACTCGTCGTTGTTGTTGTAGACCGAAGATGAAATGCCTTGCCTATCCATCACAAGACTCGAGTAGAGGTGAGTAGGAAATGAGATAAACAATACCAAGTTACCTTTTCCCAAAGTTGAGGATGTATCCGTGTCACTCAATGTGAGATGAAAGAATAGTGGAATTGGTACGGACTTGTTCACTCACACCTACAAGTAAAGGCTTATGGTAGAGCTCGGTGAGGATAGTGGCACAAAATTTGATGCAAAATGTTAGCAAGAGTCAATAATGTTGAAAGAGATTCACAAATTATAAGTGAAACAAATGGACCAATAGCAAAGAAAGGTACACGGAAACACACACACGGATAGATAAATGGGGTCGTGCAACCAAGGAATGAGCACAAAATGTGGAATCCACGGAAAACGCTCGTGTTGCACAACTCAAGAGAGATGCTAGCACGATTGCTCAATAGGAGGATACGACACTTGTGCACAACCTATAAGATGCAAAATGGATATTCTTTCTATCCCAAGTATGCTATGTATGTATGGTTCCCGGTGTTTCTCTCAAGCATGATATCATATGATGTAGATTTTGGTATGGCTCTTATGTTCAATGGGGGTATGATGCTATGGCACTTGCTCACGAGCTCTTTGCTCTCTTTTTGCTTAAAAGCTTTTTCTCTTTTTTTATGGCCACTTTTGCACAATGCACAAACCAAGATAGCGATTGTGTATATGCGGGAACAAACTTGAGGCACAATGGATGATATGATACCAAGATGATATGGTATGTATGCAATGGATGGTGGATCACTAATGTGCACAAGTAACGTTGCCGGCAATACTCAAATGGCTAGTCTCGATAGGCAAGTAACGCAAAATGGGCTAGGGGTTAACAATGCAATTGCAAGGGAAAATACAAAGGTGTCGTCGAGGTTACCGTCCTTTGCGATGATGAGTAGCGGTGTTCTTGGTGTAGATACAAAGATGATGGAGACTCGTCCCTAAGTAGCCGAAACACCTTAGGAAACGGGAAAAACCGCAAACTCAAAATATCAAATGACAAATGTCAAATGGTGGTAGCGGAAAGCGGTGGTGGTGTTGCACTAGGCAATGCGGAAGTGGAATGATGGGCTATACACGAGTCGGAGTTGAATTTGCCGTCCCTAAGTAGCCGAAACACCTTAGGAGACACAAGCCCCAACTCAAACAAAATTGGGTTAAGTTGGGGGTGGCGGAAGTGTATGGTGGGCACACCTATGCGGAAGTGGTGGTGGTGGTTGATGAAGAAGCAATTGTCCCTAAGTAGCCGAAACACCTTAGGAGACTCTAGTCACAACTCAAACAACCACATATGCAATGGGGAACAAAATGGGTTAGGTTGCGGAAGTCGGTGGTGGTAATGCGGATGATATGGTGGAGGGCCTAGGCAAACTTGCCAAATTTCAGAAAATATGATGGAGTCAAATGATGTTGGTGGTATTTTTGTGGGATGGGGGATGTCAAGAGCTTCAAAACAAGCTAAAGAACGTCAAAATCGGACTCCGGATGAATTAGTTATGACCAAAACAAAAATCTATCTGTGTCAGTTTCAGGGTTAACCGGACATCCGGGAGGAGGTCCGGATGATCCGGGCTAGCTCCGGATGATCCGGGTTCGTCGGCGCCGGTTCTGTTTTCTGGGTGCATGGGTTATCCGGACGTCCGGGGGGGGGGGCGTCCAGCTGATCCGGGGAATGTCCGGATGATCCGGGAGATGGTCCGGATGATCTGGGCAAGTCAATCCGCTCGGGATTTGCTCGTGGAGACGAATTTTTGGGCGGAATTTGAGGATTTTGGGTTCAAAATTGACGAGATTTTGTGGATGGAAGGTGGGGAAACTTGGGGAAATGCTAGATCCACTTGAAACCAAGCAAATCCACAGATCAAAATCAACAAAACATCATCAAACCAACAAATCACAAAAAATTTGGGGGCTATTTTTGGTGGGGATTTTCGGATTTAGGACGAAAACAACAAAATCAAGCTAGAAAACACGGGGTAGGGGCTCCAAAAACGTGATCAACGTGGCTCATGATACCATATGATGTAGGGTGGAACCCTATAGCGTCGATCTTTCACGTTTGGAGTGGGATCCCTCGAAGAACACGATGAACACGGGGAAGAACGGGGAGAAATCACAAGGGGAAACACTCTAGAACAAGTCCAAATCACACATCCACTAGACAATCAAACACACAAGATCACAAGGTACATGAACAACAAAGGGAAAGATACAAGGTAAGGTTCATCTCCAAGAGGAGGTCTTGATGATATCCTAGATGGATCTTCCCACAAGGGGGTCTTGATGATATCCCGCGGGATCTTCTCCTAGATGGAGGTCTTGGCCTCCAATGGTGTAGTGGTCTCTCTCTCTCAAGAGTAGAGATAGGTAGGAGCAAAGCTCACCTAAGAATGAGCTATCACTTTGCTAGCTCTAAAAATGGGGAGGAGGAGGTCTATTTATAGTCTAGTGGGCGAAGGGGTAAGTAAGGGGGCGAATGGGTACATGGGCCTCGGCCAAACGTTACTGCAGCAAGGCCCGGATGATCCGGATGGGGGTCCGGATGATCCGACCATCGTCCGGATGATCCGGATGGGGGTCCGAATGATCCGGCCGTCGTCCGGATGATCCGGGAGGGGGCCCGGATGATCCGGCTTCACAGGAGGCCTTCGGGTGTCTTCGGACGAATTATCCGGATGATCCGGAGGGAGACCCGGATGATCCGGCCGAGCCCGGATGATCCGGACGGCGGTCCGGATGTCCGGCCTGGCTCCTGCAGCCGCTCCGTCTTCTTCTCCTTTCTTCCGTCTTCTCCTCCACGCTTCCCTCATGGATGGTGTAGTCGTTCCTTGGCGCTTGCACTCCTCCTCGTCGTCCGTGAAGTTCCGACAATACCTATGCATGCACACGGGAGAAGTGTCAAGTAGTATGCCATCCTCGAAGGGGTCAAGTGAGCACGTGTAAAGGAGATGATTCACCTTAGTGTGTGTGAAGTTGATGTCGCACGTGTCACTTGCCAAATGGGCTCTGGACATGGTGATG
The DNA here is from genome assembly GCA_021437245.1 of Aegilops speltoides. Lineage (NCBI taxonomy): Eukaryota > Viridiplantae > Streptophyta > Magnoliopsida > Poales > Poaceae > Aegilops > Aegilops speltoides. The sequence continues at coordinate 202,314,032 of CM038141.1, forward strand.
TCCGTAGGATGCTCCGCATCATAGAGTGGCACACATAAGATCCACATGATTACAAGATCAATACAAGGAGAGTAGCAGTTGGTAAAATTCTTCCCACTATGTGAGGTCTTGATGATCTTCTCCAAGAGGAGGCCTTGATAATCCTATAGATTCTTACCAAGGTGGGGGCTTGAGCTCTTAGGAGGAGTGGATACAATGAGCAAAGGCTCAAAATGTGTAGTCTAATCTTTGCTAACCCAACAAATGACCTAGGGGATCCACTTATATAGTCTAGGGACGAAACATTAGGGAGAGGGGAAACAAAGGACCAAAAAGTCCCCTAAAACGTGTCCACGGAGGAAGGGTCCGGGCACCCGGGGTTAAACCGGCCGGGCACCCGGACCGGTCAGGGGAGCCGGCTGGCAGCAGACCGGGCATCCGGGGTCCAAAGCCCGGGCACCCGGGGCGGTGGCAGGAAGCTGGGCGGGGCCGGCCGGGCACCCGGGGTGATGGCCCGGCACCGGTGTGGTGGACGCTGCCCAGCCAGGCCGGCACCCGGGCCGATTGGCGGGCACCGGGGGGGTGGCGAGGCCTCGAGGAAGGCCGGGCACCGGGGCCACCAAGGCGCCTCCAGTGTGGCCGAGCACCGGGGCAGTGGGGTGCCTCCGAGGCTGTGGCCGGGCACCCGGGGCCTTGGCAGCCGGGCACCCGGGAAGTCCAGGGGCTGCAACCTCTTGTTCTCCTCGGTCTTCTCCTTCTCGTACTCTTCTTCCTTCTCTTCCTTCCCTTGCCTCGAGGTCACTTGAGTCTCTGTCTTCTCCTTCTCACCATTGTCTTCTTGGTACCTAAGCATGCACAATGTTTTCGATGACGGTAGAATCCAACTCTCATGTGAAACCGAGCGAAACTCGAAGAGGAGAGAATCAACCTCGTTCTCGATGGCGCGTGCATGTGCTCGTGTCATTGGTCCACTTGGAGCCTGCGTTGGTGATGGAGTGTCGGTGCGAGTAGTCGAAGGATGCTCCGCATCACTACCCCAACAGACCTGAAGCAAATCCAGAAATTAACTGGATGCGTGGCTGCCCTAAGCCGCTTTATCTCCCGATTAGGAGAAAAGGCACTACCTCTCTATCGCCTTCTTCGATGCACCGAACACTTTAAGTGGACGGATGCGGCAACGGCCGGACTGGAAGAAATAAAGGCCCTCTTGGCCAGCAATCCAATCCTGGCCGCACCAAATAGCGGCAAACCCATGCTGTTATAATAGCTGCAACACACCAGGTTGTAAGCGTAGTGCTCGTCGTTGAATGAGAGACGGACGGACATAAGTTCCCACTTCAAAAGCCGGTATACTACGTATCCACCGTCCTCACTCCATGCAAATCACGGTACCCACATTATCAAAAAATAGCATACATGGTCTTCATGGCATCCCGAAAACTACGACACTACTTTCATGAGTGTTCAATCACGGTGGCCTCTGAAGTACCACTCAACAATATAATAAATAACCGCGATGCCATGGGCCGGATTTCTAAATGGGATATCGAGCTCCTCCCATTCGACATAACATACAAACCACGGCGAGCCATTAAATCGTTAATCTTGGTGACTTCGCCGAATGAATGACGAACCCCTAAAGAGTACAGCGCGTACTCCAACTGGATCATGCACTTTGACTGCTCTAAGATGCTGGTTGTTCTGGGGGCAGGTGTTGTCCTGACATCCCCCACCGGAGATACAGTCCAATACGTACTCCAAATACTATACACTAATTCCAACAATGCAGCCGAATATGAGGCTCTGTTGCATGGTCTTCGGATGGCAGTCTCTATGGGCATTCAACGACTAGAAGTGCGCGGGGATTCGAACCTCCCAATATCTCAAATAAATGGAGACTTTGACGCCAAGGACCCAAAAATGGCGGCTTACCGCAATGCCGTCCTCAAAATGTCAGCTCGGTTCGAGGGGCTCGAATTCCACCATGTGGCCCGAGAAAACAATCAAGCGGCGGATGTTCGCGCCCGCATCAGCGCTAAGCGCGACCCCGTCCCACCTAACATCTTCTTGGAAAGGCTATTCAAGCCATCCGTGGTGTGGGAAGGGGATACCGGCAATACCAGGCCGGATCCGAAACAACCCCAGATCCCGAACACTCTGACGTAATCGGAGGCTCCACCACCGAAATAACACCTTTGGCCCACGCGATTATGGTTGTCATCGCCCCGTGGACGGAACCCTTCTTAGCCTACCTAAATAGGCAAGAGCTCCGTGAGGACCAAAATGAGGCACGTTGCATTGTGCGGCGTTCTAAAGCCTACAAGGTCCACGAGGGAGAGCTTTATAAGAAAAGCACGACTGGAGTGCTCCAAAGGTGCATCTCCGAAGAGGAAGGACAACAACTTTTGGCAAAAATTCATGCTGGACTCGGTGGCCACCACGCTGCAGCTTGGGCCCTTGTAAGCAAGGCCTTCCGTACAAGTTTCTACTGGCCAACTGCCCGAGAAGACGCACAGGACCTCGTCCAACATTGCGTCGGTTGCCAGCTTTTTGCAAATCAAAGCCATATGCCACCTACCACTCTCCAAACAGTCCCCATAACTTGGCCCTTTGCGGTCTGGGGGCTCGATATGGTTGGACCCCTTAAAGGAGGAAGCCATAAGAAAAAATACTTGTTGGTCATGGTAGATAAATTCACCAAATGGATAGAGGCCAAACCAGTTAACACGGCCGAATCCGGACCAGTGATAGACTTTATATCCGGGTCGTCCACCGTTTCGGTGTCCCCCACAACATCATCATTGATAACGGCTCCAACTTCACAGCCGTCGAGGTGAAAACTTGGTGCGGCAAAATGGGCATTAAGCTCGATTATGCCTTTGTCTATCACCCCCCAAACAAACAGTCAAGTCGAACAAGCAAATGGTCTTATTATGAGCAGCATCAAACCCAGACTAGTGCGATCCTTGAAGGAATAAGATACGCACTGGGTCGAGGAGCTCGACTCCGTACTATGGGGGCTGCGGACCACGCCAAATCGCACCACCGGATACACATCATTTTTTATGGTGTACGACGCAATACTACCCTGTGATATCATTCATGACTCACCTCGAGTGCGCATGTACGAAGAGAGAGAAGCCGAGCTAGATTGGCATGACAGTTTAGATGCACTGGAGGAGGAGCGTGACGTCGCAAAGTCCCATTCCGCATTCTATCAGCAGCAGGCTTGAAGGTACCAAAGAAGAGAAGTATGGGCCAAAACTTATATCGTTGGGGGACTCGTTCTACGCCTACTAGAGAAGAAAAAGGACAGCTCAAGCCCAAGTGGGAGGGTCCCTTCATCATTGATAAAGTTCTCACCGGAGGAGCGTACCATCTGCGTGATGCATCAGATAATCAACTCGAGCCGAACCCATGGAACGCGTCCAGACTCCGAAGATTTTACGCCTAGTGCTGAACTCTGTGTTCGTCTCCTTACCTCCACCTTTTTAAGTTATATTCTCTCTCTCTTTCTTTTTATATATATCCTTAAAACTTTAAGTGTGCTCCGATTGCACTCTCCGGCCGCGCTATGCGTGCTCAATATACCTGGGGCTTCTTATACAGAAGCTTAATATAATTATCTTCTGGGCTTTATGCCCACCACATATGCGTCACTTCTCCATATGTGCCTTTTTTCGCCATTATATGCATCGATATGACTTAAGTTTTGGGCAAGCTGGGTTGCCTGGCTCTTGTGTTTATGCCCTACGTCCCCGTTAATTTGGCTAGGGCATAAGGGGAGCACCTCTCGATTATTCTTGCCGGTCACCGGATGTGTACCTCGACCGGTGAAGCCGAAAGCTAGCGTTCTTAAGGGAATATTCGATCGGTGAACAAAATATGTTTCTTACTTATTTCAATACATGCCCCCAGATATTTATATCCTATGTTGCTTTTCATAGTTCGGACATGCACATTAATGCATGCGTACCCAGGGAAAGGAACCCTTAACGGAACTATTCTCCCTGGAAGATGTTTCTTACTATCCATGTAATATAACATAGCTATTTAAATGCTTGATAAAATCAGAAGAAGATGCTTGTGGATCAAAAAAACTGAGCAAGGTGACAAATGCAACTCTCTTGCTGCCTGGGGTATGGTGTGTAGACCAAAAAACAAAGTGGCCTTGGTGTTCTCAATTTGCAGGTCCAAAATGAAGCTTTGCTACTCAAGTTTTTGAACAAGTTCTATAACAAGATGGACATCCCCTGGGTCCAATTAACTTGGGACTCATATTACACCGAGAAGATACCTCATGCTTCTGACTCAATTGGCTCCTTTTGGTGGTGTGACATCCTCAAACTCTCTCCCAAGTTTAGGGGAATCTCAAGCATTAACATTGTCTGTGGCACCACTGCCTTATTTAGGAAAGATCTCTGGGCTGATCAGATTCTAGTGGACTCTCACCCACAGGCTTTCTCTTACGCCTTAAACAAGGATGCCTCGGTCAAGGATTTCTTGGGGATCACGTCACTGCATGAAGCATTCCACCTCCCGTTGTCACCTCAAGCGCATGATGAAGGCAGATAACTTTAGGCGGTTGCTGCCGAGCTCCATCCATCAACGACAACCTCGGATGTGTGGCACTATGTGTGGGGCAAAACAAACTTCAAGTCAACTGACTACTATCGCTTTTTCTTCAAGGATCTCCACTCCCATCCAATCTTCGGCTGGATATGGAAATCAAAATGCACCATGAAACTTAAGGTGTTTGCCTGGCTGCCATTCCAAGATCGACTTAACACGCGTAATATGCTTAATCGAAGGCATTACAACATCGGGGATGATCACAACTTCTTGCTCTATGCTCATGGCATTGAAGAAACGGTTGAACACATGATTTTCACTTGTGTTTTCAGCAAACGGTGCTAGAGTAAGCTTGACATCCTTTGGGGCCCATTCCTTGGCAGGCTCCAAGCTATTCAAGACTAGAAGAATAAACAACTGTCACCTTTGTTCCTGGAAATATTCATTGTGGCGGCTTGGAGCATCTGGAAGGAGAGGAACAACCACCATTTCAGAGCTATACCACCCTCCTTTCAGTCTTAGCTTGGGAGATTCAAGAGAGATTTGGGGCTTTTACAATACAGGGTGAAAGAGGCACATAAGCCTTTAGTGCTTAATATTGTAAACTCTCTTTGATAGCACTTTTAAAGTAGACTTTTCTTCTCTTGCCACAAAGTGGCTAAGACCTACCCCATGTAAATATCCATTGTACAGTTTCCCCCACCCATTTATTAATATACTAACACAGTAGGAGTCTTTCCTACTGTTCACGGTCGAAAAAAAACATAGCTAGTTGGGTACTTGTCTATTCAAGCACTTATGACCCCTACGTCTCGTTTCCATGCATACCCCGATTTTTGCATAACTGAGTGGGTATTCGGATACACTCCGGATTGTCGAGTCCGGAGGACCGCCATGACAAATGATTTACAATCCGGCTAGAGACAAAAAATGACATTTCAAGTACACAGTCACTTAGACTGACTAAATTCTTCTTCTATACCATCCAACATGCTATCTAGCCTACAATCCTGTTGGGAATACTTTGCGGCTAATGCTACCTGGTCATATACTAGACTAACGGGGATCTCTTTTCCATCTGACCCTATAGGTCCGACCTCGACCATGTGGTTCGGGCCAGCCTTGGTTTATCGCATCTTCACCATGGCCCAGGCTTCCCTTGCACCTTGTCGGCAGGCCGATATCTTCCATAACCGGAAGCGCCGCTGCGCTCCCTTGAGCATGTCCACGAGCTCTCCCATTCCTCCGGGCAGGGAGGCGGACGACCACAAGGCCTGGGCAATACCCTTCATCACCTGCCGAATTTGTCCGTGTAGTTGTGAGAGCTCTTGTAGAAGATCGCCTGCAGATCCGGCCATCTCCTCTTCGGGACAACCCGTCAGCATACCTACAGACATAAAGGTTCGTTCTAGCACTTACTAAAAATGCCGCGTCGAAGCCTCTTATTCTCCTTCATGGAGTCAACAAGTTGGGCCCGAACATCTTTTAGTTCAACGTCCAACCGGGTCTTCGCGTCCTGGAGATCATTTTTCTCCCATATAACCTTTGTAAGCACGCGCTCGCCAGCCTTTAGCTGTCATTGAGCATGTTGCTCATCCTGCGATACCGTCTCTGGATTACCTCCGGGATTGTTTGCAGAATCTATTGTTAGATTTGCATGCATGCCGAATACTAACTGGTATATGTCAATGCACTCTTTTCGATCAAGACAAGTATTACTAGATGGGGCCTTCTTGGACTCCTCCATTTCAGCAAATGCGGCCCGCAGCTGGGCTTCACACTCCTCCAGCTCTTTAGACAGTTGGGTATTCTTCTCTGTAAGAACCTATGCGTACAATGATCCTTAAATCAGTTGTGCCAACTGTTTCAAGTCTCAGGGGCTACTGATATACATACTTATTAGATTTTCTTACCCGTATATCCTTTACATACTGGTCCATGGCTCTGGCAAGGCCATCTTGAGCAGCTCAGATGTATGCGTCTCATAAGTTGAAGGCATTGAACGCCTCTTCAGAGAAATTAGGGTCGCGTAGTGTGGCCCGTCGGCGCCTGTGATTCATGGTGCTCTCCATTTTGGAGTTTGTAGCGGATAATCTATCTACATCCTCTATAGGAGGACCGTCCGGTGTTGTCCCCTCATTGACCTCCGCCCTTGAGTCCGGCCTTGGAGTCCGGCTGGTGGAGGCGTGGCCGAAAGGCTCTCCGGATACAGTCCCGCAAGTGCTTTTTCTGCCAGGGAACCATGGACTTCATTATACTTCAAAGATAATAATGATGGAGCAGATTTTTAATCATACCTCTGCAATGACATCTCGGTCCTGACTGCCTTCCTTTTAAGCCTACTCGGCTTCGGTGCCCCTTGCTGACGAGTCACCGCGGGTTCGGCACGGCGCCTCGATGGCCTTCCCTGTAAAACGCAATATATGTGCGGAGGGTAAGGTGCAAAGAGGGGATCCTTCTTGGAAGTTGGGACTCCAGTTTTACTTACCTGTGATGCAGGGAGTAGGCCAGGATAATCAGCTATGATGGCCACCAAGGCACCGTCACAGCTTAACTGATAAAATGTCCTGTCGATGAGTTCCACAAATGTATCTGAATCTTCTTTAAGTCTGGGGCCGAGGGCCCGGTCGGAGTCCTCTGGCTGTGGAGGCAGGCTGTGGACCTCCCTCATAGCTTTTCGCAGTTCCTGCTATGAATTGACAAGGTAAATATTTGTGATGAGGAATGCGGGAAAGACTGGAATAAAAGATAGCAGCTCACCCAGCTTGGGTGTTGTACATGGAGAATCCATCCCGTGGCTTAATACGGATGGACTCCTCTTCCTCTCCTTTGTACAGATCGGACAGTATTTTTGCCAGAGCGGCGGAGGAGTCCGGACCTTTACGGCCGCAGCGGGTGGCGTCGTCTTCTCCATTGAAATGCCACATGGGTTTCCCCCAATATTGAAGTGGCTGCACTCCCCGTATTATACATATTGACATGACCTCAATTATTGTCAGCCCTGATTTGGACATCGTCTTTATCCTGTCCATCAGGAAAAGGACCTCTCTGTTGTCTTCCTCCTGGGGGCTCGGAGGGCGCCAGCTTTGGTGTTTCTTCAACGGGGCATTTACAAACTCAGGAAGGCCCATCCGAATAGGGTCCGGAAGGGGGGCGTCCTCCATATAAAACCACTCCGAAGGCTAGTCTTCGGATGTCTTCTTTGGAGTACCAGAAAGGTATCCGGTCCCGGCGATGCACCATATTTCAGCTCCGCCCACTTGATATATCGACCCCTCCTGAGTGCGGGGTACGAGGCAGAATAGCCTCTTCGATAGCTCAAAATGAGCTTCACAGCCCAGAAATAGCTCGCAGAAGGCAACGTAGCCTGCGATGTGCAAAATGGAGGCGGGAGTGAAGTTATGCAGCTGGAGGCCATAGAACTCCAGGAGCCCACAGAGGAAGTTATGCAGCTGGACTTTCCACTTATAATGGCAGGGAAATCCAAGTCCCCTCAGCAAGTAAGGGATAAGGCATACCCGCTCCCCCTTGGACGGGTTGGGCAAACTCTCCGCTTGCGCCCCGCCATTATAAGTGGCTAGTCCGGCTTAGACGGGGACCATGTATGCAGGCGGGAGAAACCCCTTGGTCTGCAACTCTACCAATCGGCTATGGGGGATAGAACACTTCTCCCAATCGCCTGGCTTAGTGCTACAGGAGCGAGAGGAGGAGCTGCGACGACCGGCCTTGATGGGATGGTTTCTTTCGGGCGCGCTCTGATGGATACTCGCTGGGGGAGGATGGTGTGATTTGGATCTGAGGATCCATGTCTCTTTAAATAGACGATTTACTTACATGGTCCGGGTGGCAAATGTAAAAATGCCCCGACTTCTCGCATTCGCTCGACACGTGAAGATAGCCATTATTGAAGCACAGAAGCCGAGGAGTGTAATATTGATGGGAAGCCAGACACTGTTCGTTACAACAAATACTCTGGGATTTTGGAGAAGAACCCGCCTTGCAATGCCGAAGACAATCTGCGCGCTGGACTCATTGTCATTGAAGCCTGGTTCGGGGGCTACTGAGGGAGTCCTGGATTAGGCGATCCTCGGACAGTCAGACTATACACTTTGGCCGGACTGTTGGACTATGAAGATACAAGATTGAAGACTTCGTCCCGTGTCTGGATGGGACTCTCCTTTGCGTGGAAGGCAAGCTTGGCACTTCGGATATGTAGATCTCCTTCTTTGTAACCGCCTCTGTGTAACCCTAGCCCCCTCCGGTGTCTATATAAACCGGAGGGTTTAGTCCCTAGGACCACAACAATCATAATCATAGGCTAGCTTCTAGGGTCTAGCCTCTACGATCTCGTGGTAGATCAACTCTTGTAATACTCACATCAAGATCAATCAAGCAGGAAGTAGGGTATTACCTCCATCGAGAGGGCTTGAACCTGGGTAAACATTGTGTCCCCTGCCTCCTGTTACAATTAGCCTTAGACGCACAGTTCGGGACCCCCTACCCGAGATCTGCCAGTTTTGACACCGACATCTGTCCCTGTGGCATGTATCCTTGTGCATCCGTCGGAGCTGCCTAACTATCTCTCATGAACTTATCTACGACCATTGCGTGCTCACTTCGAATCTTAACCGCCTCGTAGTCTCCTTACGCTTGTTGACTTGTCCTTCGCCCGTCCTACAGCGAGGGCTACTCACGATGGCACGTCGCTTGTGCTTGGGTCCGTCCCTACAAGGCTGACAAACCCGAGGACTGAGCTCTGGCTCGTGGCCCACCTCGCGCAGGCCACCTCATAAGGTCATCGGTGCCTTCGTCTTCCTACGAAGGGTCTAAGGGCGGGCAGTCTGCCCCGTAAGGAATTGCAACCTCTCCTACCAGCTAACTTGCAGGTCCCTCTCAGCCCAATCTACGTGCAGACCACGACGGTCACCACCTTACCTCGCGAGTCGCTTGCACGTTAAAGGGTGGTGGGATCTTGAGCATCGTGCCTCAAGACCTCCTACTGGCTCTTTGGCCCTCACGCCCTGGCCTTGACCATGACATCGCGACCTGGCATACCAGCGGCGACTAAGCTTGCCCGAGGGTCGGGACCCGAGGACGTAGAGCGCCAAGGTAGGCAAGGGAAGAAGGTGATCGTTATGGGCCCCGCCTGGTGACGCTACTGCGGGTGCATAAATGGACACCACTCGGGGAAATCACGACGAGTCTGCTGAAAGATAAGTCATACACGCCGTGTCATGAGACTCGCAACATGCTCGCCCTAGTTCCGCACTCCCACTTCGGTAGTTTTACTCCCCTTTCTGTTTCTTGGGCAGCTGCTTGAACTCCAAGGGGGACCTCGTGAGCATCGTACCTCTCGAGCTCTCACCGGACCTCGGGCCGCTCACCTCTTATCCTTGACCACGGCATCGCGACTTGGCATACTAGCGACGGCTGAAGCCTGCCTGGGGACTGGGTCCCACCAGCGTAGAGCGCTACGCTACATAAGGGGAAGAAAGGGGGGAATCATGCCAGATCGGGACACGCGATTTCATCATAAAACCAAAAGAGCGATGCTCGAATTAAAACATGTCGATCCTTACATGCCCCGAGGGGTTAATTCTAATTCCACGCAGGGAAACAAAAGGAGCAGGGTTTCTACTAGGCCAGCGCACGTCACCGACGATGCCAATCGACAGCTGCCGCCACGCTCCGACCGTGGTGGGAGTTTGGCGGCACGTAGTTGTCCTCGATGGACTCCGAAGATTCACTGGGCTTAGGATAATCGCTGGATTTCCAAGAGTCGCCGCTGCTGCCGGTGGAGGTGCTGGCGGGGACGGAAGCATGTCTTGGTCCCTCGGTTGTGTTCCACGGGCTGCTTCCCCCGGGGCAACACTCCAGCTACCGGCCCTCCTCGTCGAAGACCTTGAAGAACAAGGTGGAGGCGCCATCGTATTCAAAGTGGTCCCGAGGGCCCCCACTGCCCGGCAGGCTCGGGCGACCTCGCCCCAAAGACATCCCCAGGGGGCACCACCTCGACCTCAGCTCCTCTGGACAGGCTGCAGCACCCGGCGTGCTGGAGCCACAACTCAAGCGGCCACCTTGGGGGTAGCTCATCGGCGAAGAACCTCGGGAGCCGGATCCATGAGTCAGGCGGCTCGGAACTCGCGCGAACTACCTTCGGCGTGGGTCCGCGGCTCAGAAGGCAGGACAACGACAACTCAATCTTCGCTGCTCGGAATAGCTCGACGGCGCACATCCTCATCCCGGGCATGGCCGTACAGAGGAAGGGGGAAGCCGGGTGGAGGCCTCGATTGCCAAGGCCTGATCACCTCTTGTCTCGTGCCGGCGTCATGAGGAAGGCGGAGCCACTTCTTCGGTGGGAGAGGATCAGACCCCTCCTGAGGGGCATTTCCTTTTTCAGCCATAGAAAACCTTTGGATCGACGCCATGGAAGCAAGAGCAAGGCGGAGAAGGAGAAGAAATGGGCCGCGATAAGACAGAGGAGAAATGAGCAAGGGGGGCTCTGCCCCTCCCCCTCATTTATAGCCAAAGGGAGGCCAACCGCCGGCCTCCACGACCACGCGCCATGATGATCTTCTGCATGCAGCATCGACCCGTCAAGTCAAATGGTTGCCGATGCAGCGTGGGGAAGTGGAGACGTCCACATCCCATCAATCGCCACGCGTCGTTCAAGGCCACAGGCGGTTAGGGCCCACGGAGTTCCGCACTTGCCCTTTGGCTTCACCTAGAAGCCATGTCCGAGCGTGCCTTGTGATCGGGGGCTACTATCGGCATTCTGGATACGGGGGTACCAAGACTTGCCTGCTTGTGGCCCACTGCGCGGCTCCATCAGTGGCCTGGTATGGCCCAGCTTTACCATCAATAGCTCAAGACCCTCGCGAGGGGCCAAGCCTCGCGAGGCGGACGACACCAAGACCCCTGAGGGATCGGCCTCATCAGGCTGGCTCCCGAGGGGCGGAGAGTTCTATGCAAGGTGCACCTCACGAGGCTCAGCTGACGTGAGCCATGATGACCAATGCCAGGCGGGCGCCAGCGGGCGCGGGGCGCCAGTTTCCCCTTTGGTGCAAAGGAGGCGAGCGGCAGGTGTGGAGTCCCGAGGAATCAGCCAAAGGTTTCCATTCTGGTGCAACAAGACCAAGATCGCCAGGACGACGGGACGGAGGTCACCACCGAGCCCACCGCACCGTCACGACCAGAGGCTTTTCGCAGACGAAGACCACTTTAGTTAGGATAGGATGTACTACTTGTCCCCCATCAAATATGGCCGTTGTGGGATCCCTTCCCTCTAACATTTGGGAAGAGGACCAAGGCCACTATAAATAGGACTTAGCCACCACCAAGGAGGGCGAGATCAGAGCCCTTCTCATCCAGCCACCTCACTAGCTCTCTTGAGCTCAATAACACCTCACCTCCTAAGGCCAGTTCATCCGTTGTACTAGTTTATCCCCAGCCCTTCAAGGCAATCTACCAAAACACTGGATTAGGGTATTACACCGCAAGGTGGCCTGAACCAGGATAAACTGTTGTGTCTCTTTGCCCCTTTGAGCTCGACGCGCTAGGCTTAGGAGGTTCGTGAGTAGGCATGCTGGGTAGGTTGAGATCTCCGCACACACCCCAGAGTTCGAACCTATCAAGGGTTTGCGGAACCCGAAATCCGACATCGCTGTTCAAGCTGCCGGGGGAAGAGATGAGAAGGTGTTCGCCAACTACTTCCCTTTGGCCCTCAAGTCCAATGTGAGATGTTCGCCAACTACTTCCCTTTGGCCCTCAAGTCCAATGTGAGATCCTGGGTGATACACCTTCCGGAAATGTCCATTTCATCATGGGCTGACCTGTGCCATGAGTTCATTGGCGCCTTCACTGGCGGCCATCAAGTGCCAAGTCGGCCTAGCGATTTGCAGCTTCTCCAATAGAAAGAAGGGGAAACTCTCCAGAAGTATTTGCAGAGATTCAGCAGAGTCCATAGGAACATCTCGAACATCCTTCCGGGAGCTGTGATAGCTGCCATCCAGTCCAATGTGCACAACCGCATGATTTGTTCCAAGATGAACATACGGTTGCCCAAGACAGTGAAGGAGCTTTACACCTTGGTGGATAAGTGTGCTGATACGTCTCCAACGTATCTATAATTTTTGATTGCTCCATGCTACTTTATCTACTGTTTTGGACTATATTGGGCTTTATTTTCCACTTTTATATTATTTTTGGGACTAACCTATTAACCGGAGGCCCGGCCCAGAATTGCTGTTTTTTTGCCTATTTCAGCATTTCGAAGAAACGGAATATCAAACGGAGTCCAAATGGAATGAAACCTTCGGGAACGTGATTTTCTCATCAGATAAGATCCAGGAGACTTGGACCCTCCGTCAAGAAAGCCACGAGGCTGTCACGAGGGTGGAGGGCGCGCCCCCTGCCTCGTGGGCCCCTCGAAGCTCCACCGACGTACTCCTTCCTCCTATACATACCTATGTATCCCCGTATGATCAGAAACGGAGCCAAAAACCTAATTCCACCACCGCAACTTCCTGTATCCACGAGATCCCATCTTGGGGCCTGTTCCGGAGCTCCGTCGGAGGGGGCATCCACCACGGAGGGCTTCTACATCAACACCATAGCCCCTCCGATGAAGTGTGAGTAGTTTACTTCAGACCTTTGAGTCCATAGCTAGTAGCTAGATGGCTTCTTCTCTCTTTTTGCATCTCAATACAATGTTCTCCCCCTCTCTCGTGGAGATCTATTCGATGTAATCTTCTTTTTGCGATGTGTTTGTTGAGACCGATGAATTGTGGGTTTATGATCCAGTATTATCTATGGAAAATATTTGATTCTTCTCTGAATTCTTTTATGTATGATTGAGTTATCTTTGCAAGTCTCTTCGAATTATCCGTTTGGTTTGGCCAACTAGATTGGTAGTTCTTGCAATGGGAGAAGTGCATGGCTTTGGGTTCAATCTTGCGGTGTCCTTACTCGGTGACAGAAAGAGTTGCAAGGCACGTATTGTATTGTTGCCATCGAGGATAACAAGATGTTTTTTTATCATATTGCATGAATTTATCCCTCTACATCATGTCATCTTGCTTAAGGCATTACTCTGTTTTTAACTTAATACTCTAGATGCATGCTGGATAGCGGTCAATGAGTGGAGTAATAGTAGTAGATGCAGAATCGTTTCGATCTACTTGTCACGGACATGATGCCTATATACATGATCATTGCCTAAATATACTCATAACTATGCTCAATTCTGTCAATTGCTCAACAGTAATTTGTTCACCCACCGTAGAATACTTATGCTCTTGAGAGAAGCCACTAGTGAAACCTATGGCCCCCGGGTCTATTCTCATCATATCAATCTATATCACTTTATTTACTTGCTTTGTTTATACTTTGCCTTTACTTTTTACATTGCATCTATCTATCAAAAATACCAGAAATGTTATCTCTATCAGATCTCACTCTCGTAAGTGACCGTGAAGGGATTCACAACCCCTAAGCATTGGTTGCGAGTTGCTATCGTGTTGTGCAGGTACGAGGGACTTGCGCATGACCTCCTACTGGATTGATACCTTGGTTCTCAAAAACTGAGGGAAATACTTACGCTATTGTGCTGCATCACCCCCTCCTCTTCGGGGAAAACCAACGCTAGCTCGAGACGTAGCAAGAAGGATTTCTGGCGCCGTTGCCGGGGAGGCTTACGCAAAAGTCAACATACCAAGTACCCATCACAATCCCTATCTCTCGCATTACATTATTTACCATTTGCCTCTCGTCTTCCTCTCCCCCACTTCACCCTTGCCGTTTTATCCGCCCTCTTTTTCCCAATCTCCTCCTCTCTTTCCCGTTTGCCTTTTCCCTTTGCCTTTTATTTGCTCGCGTGTTAGTTTTCTTGTTTGTCGTGATGGCCTTACCTAAATTTGGTGATCTTCACCCTAAAAGGCTAGAGGAGATCGAAAACAATGTTAGGAAATTTATGGTTTTGCAATTTGAGCACAATAATTTATTTAGAAACGAGCTTAATGAACAAAAGAGTTTTATGAGTTATATGAATAAAGAGCTCGGTGATATGTCCAAAGAATTTGATGGCATAAGAGCCCAAATTGCTCGTCTTGAAAAGATGACCGCTAAAATTTTGGATATGCAAGCCACCTTAGTCAATAAGATGGCCGCTAAACCGAATCCCTATGAAAATCAAGATGAAGATCTAAAAGTTATTGATGCGTCCCCCATTAAATCTTTGTTTTGCAATATGAATCTTGATGAATCTGAATATGATCTTCCTTTACCTAGAAGGCGTTCTAAGAATTCGGAGTTTCTAGATCTTGATGATGAAATTGATGAAAGTAGGACTGAAATAAATAGAAACCGTGATGTTGCCAAACCTACTATTTTGGATCTCAAGGAATTTAATTATGAAAATTGCTCTTTGATTGGTTGTATTTCCTTGTTGCAATCCGTGCTAGAATCTCCTCATGCTTATAGTCAAAATAAGGCCTTTACCGAACATATTGTTGATGCTTTGATGCAATCTTATAAAGAAAAACTTGAGATGAAAGTTTCTATCCCTAGAAAACTCTATGATGAGTGGGAACCTACCATTAAAATTAAATTTAAAGACTTTGAGTTTCATGCTTTATGTGATTTGGGTGCTAGTGTCTCTACTATTCCCAAAACTTTATGTGATTTGCTAGATTTCTGTGATTTTGATGATTGCACTCTAAACTTGCATCTTGCAGATTACACTATTAAAAAGCCTATGGGAAGAATTAATGATGTTCTTATTGTTGCAAATAGGAATTATGTGCCCGTAGATTTTGTCGTTCTTGATATAGATTGCAATCCTTCATGTCCTATTATTCTTGGTAGACCTTTCCTTAGAACGGTTGGTGCAATTATTGATATGAAGGAAGGGAATATTAGATTCCAATTTCCCTTAAAGAAGGGCATGGAACACTTTCCTAGAAATAAAATAAAATTACCATATGAATCTATCATGAGAGCCACTTATGGATTGCCTACCAAAGATGGCAATACCTAGATCTATCCTTGCTTTTATGCCTAGCAAGGGGTGTTAAACGATAGCGCTTGTTGGGAGGCAACCCAATTTTTTTTTTTTGTTTTTGCTTATGTTTAGGAATAAATAATCCATCTACCTTCTGTTTGGATGTGGTTTTATGTTTTAATTAGTGTATGTGCCAAGTAAGACCTATAGGATAACCTACGATGATAGTTGATTTGATTCTGCTGAAAAACAGAAACTTTGCGCGCACGAATTTAGTTATGATAAATCACAGGAACGTGTTTTTGCGTTGATTCTTTTTGCTGATGATTAATAAACAAATTTACCAGGACTTCCTATTTTGGTAGAATTTTTAGAGTTCCGGAAGTGTGAATTAGTTACAGATTACTACAGACTGTTCTGTTTTTTGACAGATTCTGTTTTTCGTGTGTTGTTTGCTTATTTTGATGAATCTATGGCTAATAAATTAGTTTATAAACCATAGAGAAGTTGGAATACAGTAGGTTTAACACCAACATAAATAAAGAACGAGTTCATTACAGTACCTTGAAGTAGTCTTTTGTTTTCTTTCTCTAACGGAGCTCACGAGATTTCTGTTGAGTTTTGTGTTGTGAAGTTTTCAAGTTTTCGGTGAATTCTTTTGATGGATTATGGAACAAGGAGTGGCAAGAGCCTAAGCTTGGGGATGCCCATGGCACCCCCAAGATAATCCAAGGACACCAAAAAGTCAAATCTTGGGGATGCCCCGGAAGGCATCCCCTCTTTCATCCACTTCCATCGGTAATTTACTTGGAGCTATATTTTTATTCACCAACATGATATGTGTTTTGCTTGGAGCGTCTTGTATTATTTGTGTCTTTTCTTGTTAGTCTACCACAATCATCCTTTCTATACACACCTTTTTAGAGAGCCATACATGATTTGGAATTTGTTAGAATACTCTATGTGCTTCACTTATATCTTTTGAGCTTGATAGTTTTGCTCATAGTGCTTCACTTATATCTTCAGAGCGTGATAATTTTTGCTCTAGTGCTTCACTTAGATCTTTTAGAGCATAGTGGTGGTTTTGTTTTAAAAAAACATGATCTCTCATGCTTCACTTAGATTATTTTGAGAGTCGTCAATAGCATGGTAATTTGCTTAATGTTAATATACTTGGTATTCAAGATATGTGAAACTTTCTTTTAAAGTGGGTTGAATACTAAGATAAGTTTGATGCTTGATAATTGTTTTGAGATATGGAGGCAATAATATCAAAGTCGTGCTAGTTGAGTAGTTGTGAATTTGAGAAATACTTGTGTTGCAGTTAGCAAATCCCGTAGCATGCACGTATGGTTAAAGTTGTGTAACAAATTTGAAACATGAAGTGTACCTGGCTTGTGCATCCTTATGAGTGGCGGTCGGGGACGAGCGATGGTCTTTTCCTACCAATCTATCCCCCTAGGAGCATGCGCGTAGTACTTGATTTTTGATGACTTATAAATTTTTGCAATAAGTATGTGAGTTCTTTTGACTAATGTTGAGTCCATGGATTATACGCACTCTCACCTTTCCGCCATTGCTAGCCTCTTCGGTACCGTGCATTGCCCTTTCTCACATTGAGAGTTGGAGCAAACTTTGCTGGTGCATCCAAACCCTGTGATACGATATGCTCTATCACACATAAACCTCCTTATATCTTCCTCAAAACAGCCACCATACCTACCTATCATGGCATTTCCATAGCCATTCCGAGATATATTGCCATGGAACTCCACCATCATTATCGTGACATGCATTACTTTTGTCATATTGCCATTGCATGATCTTGTAGTTGACATCGTATTTGTGGCAAAGCCACCATGCATTATTTTCCATACATGTCACTCTTGATTCATTGCACCATCCGGTACACATCACGGAGGCATTCATATAGAGTCATATCTTGTTCTAAGTTTCGAGTTGTAATCCTTGTGTTGTAATCAATAGAAGTGTGATGATCATCATTATTAGAGCATTGCCCACAAAAAAAAAGAGAAAGGCCAAAATAAAAAAAGAAAGGCCCAAAAAAAGAAAATAAAATAAAAAAAGGGGCAATGCTACTATCTATTTTTCCACACTTGTGCTTCAAAGTAGCACCTTGTTCTTCATGTAGTGAGTCTCATATATTGTGCTTCAAAGTAGCACCATGTTTTTCATATAGTGAGTCTCATAAGTAGTCTTGTTTATACTAGTGGGAATTTTTCATTATAGAACTTGGCTTGTATATTCCTACGATGGGCTTCCTCAAATGCCCTAGGTCTTCGTGAGCAAGCAAGTTGTATGCACACCACTAGTTTTCTTTTGTTGAGCATTCATAGCTCTAGTGCATCCGTTGCATGGCAATCCCTACTGGCTCACATCGATATCTATTGATGGGCATCTCCATAGCCCACTGATACGCCTAGTTGATGTGAGACTTTCTCCTTTTTTGTCTTCTCCACACAATCCCCATCATCATATTCTATTCCACCCATAGTGCTATATCCATGGCTCACGCTCATGTATTGCGTGAAGGTTGAAAAAGTTTGAGATTATTTAAGTATGAAACAATTGCTTGGCTTGTCATCAGGGGTATAGAAGTTGGGAACATCTTTGTGGGACGATAATGAAGCATAGCCTAACTATATGATTTTGTAGGGATGAACTTTCTTTTGCCATGTTATTTTGAGAAGACATGATTGCTTTGATTAGTATGCTTGAAGTATTATTTTTTTTGTGTCAATATGAACTTTTGTCTTGAATCTTTCGGATCTGAATATTCATACCATGATTAAGAAGATTTACATTTAAATTATGCCAAAGTATCACTCCGCATCAAAAATTCTTTTTTATCATTTACCTACTCGAGGACAAGCAGGAATTAAGCTTGGGGATGCTTGATACGTCTCCAACGTATCTATAATTTTTTATTGCTCCATGCTACTTTATCTACTGTTTTGGACTATATTGGGCTTTATTTTTCACTTTTATATTATTTTGGGACTAACCTATTAACCGGAGGCCCAGCCCAAATTGCTGTTTTTTTTGCCTATTTGATTTTGAAGAAACGGAATATCAAACGGAATGAAACCTTCGAACGTGATTTTCTCATCGATAAGATCCAGGAGACTTGGACCCTCCGTCAAAAAGCCACGAGGCTGTCACGAGGTGGAGGCGCGCCCCCGGGCGCGCCGCGCCCCCCTGCCTCGTGGGCCCCTCGAAGCTCCACCGATGTACTCCTTCCTCCTATATATACCTACGTATCCCCGTATGATCAGAAACGGGGCCAAAAACCTAATTCCACTGCCGCAACTTCCTGTATCCACGAGATCCCATCTTGGGGCCTATTCCGGAGCTCCACCGGAGGGGGCATCCACCACGGAGGGCTTCTACATCAACACCATAGCCCCTCCGATGAAGTGTGAGTAGTTTACTTCAGACCTTCGGGTCCATAGCTAGTAGCTAGATGTCTTCTTCTCTCTTTTTGGATCTCAATACAATGTTCTCCCCCTCTCTCGTGGAGATCTATTCGATGTAATCTTCCTTTTGTGGTGTGTTTGTTGAGATCGATGAATTGTGGGTTTATGATCCAGTATTATCTATGGAAAATATTTGATTCTTCTCTGAATTCTTTTATGTATGATTGAGTTATCTTTGCAAGTCTCTTCGGATTATCCGTTTGGTTTGGCCAACTAGATTGGTAGTTCTTGCAATGGGAGAAGTGCATGGCTTTGGGTTCAATCTTGCGGTGTCCTTACTCAGTGACAGAAGGAGTTGCAAGGCACGTATTGTATTGTTGCCATCGAGGATAACAAGATGGGGTTTTTATCATATTGCATGAATTTATCCCTCTACATCAAGTCATCTTGCTTAAGGCATTACTCCGTTTTTAACTTAATACTCTAGATGCATGCTGGATAGCGGTCGATGAGTGGAGTAATAGTAGTATATGTAGAATTGTTTCGATCTACTTGTCACGGACGTGATGCCTATATACATGATCATTGCCTAGATATACTCATAACTATGCTCAATTCTGTCAATTGCTCAACAGTAATTTGTTCACCCACCGTAGAATACTTATGCTCTTGAGAGAAGCCACTAGTGAAACCTATGGCCCCCGGGTCTATTCTCATCATATCAATCTATATCACTTTATTTACTTGCTTTGTTTTTACTTTGCCTTTACTTTTTACCTTGCATCTATCTATCAAAAATACCAAAAATATTATCTCTATGAGATCTCACTCTCGTAAGTGACCGTGAAGGGATTGACAACCCCTAAGCGTTGGTTGCGAGTTGCTATCGTGTTGTGCAGGTACGAGGGCTTGCGCGTGACCTCCTACTGGATTGATACCTTGGTTCTCAAAAACTGAGGGAAATACTTACGCTACTGTGCTGCGTCACCCCCTCCTCTTCGGGGAAAACCAATGCTAGCTCGAGACATAGCATGTGCTCAGATGGAGGAGGGAAGGAAGTTACCCGGGGAGGAGGGCAGCATCAATGTTAATTCAGAGGATGATGACGAATCCACTAGTTAGAAGAAGAGCAAGAAGCGCAAGGATAAGGCAGTGATGACTGTTGAAGGATCGAGTACACCTAGTACCGGCAAGACGGCTAGCCGAAGCCCACGGTAAGGAAGCTGCCGTGTGTGCTAACTGCCGGGAGGCCACGTCTACCGAGAAGGCCGGGAAGGGCAATGGGCCGTATTGCATGATCCATCGGACCAAGGGCCACGACCTTCAAGAGAGTTATCAGATTGATTAGCTCGTCAAGAGGCAAAGAGCAGAGTACGAGAAGCGTGACAAGGAAAAGGGCCAGAATGTCGCTGGCAGTAATGGTTGAGGCGGTGAAGTAAATCGCCCCGGCAAACCCCTCCTGAACAAAGGAAAACCCGCCAGAGATCAAGAGAAGGAAGCCTGTGATGATGAGAGTGATGGAGGGGTTGAAGAGGAAACCAGTGAGCAAGAGTTTCAGAAGGCAACTGATGCCCTGTGCATTGATGGGGGTGCATCCCTGCACACCTCTCACCACCAACTCAAACGGTGGGCGCGTGAGGTCAATGCCGTGGAATCATCACCAGAGGCCCAGAAACCACTCAAATGCTCATGCACGCCCATCATCAATGACGAAGAGGATCATCCTGACCATACCACTGCAGTAGGGTGTTTGCCATTGTTGGTCTCTCCGACAATTTGAACCTCAAGGTCACTAAGATGTTTGTGGACGGTGGGGCCGGTTGAATCTGATTTCCCTATAGGTTATCAGCAAACTTCAGATAGAAAAAGAGGAGTTAAAGGTCACTGGCACATTTCAAGGAGTTAATCCCAACAGGAGTCATCCTAAGGGAAAGATCACGCTGCCTCTGACATTTGGAGGGGAGTTGAACTATCAGATTGAAAAGATTGTGTCTGATGTGGTCGACCTCCTCTTGACGTACAATGAGATCCTTGGACAACCAGCCCTAGCTAAATTCATGGCGGCATACCACTATGCCTACAACACCTTGAAGATGCCTGGGCCAGTTGGATTCATTTCCATCCCATCAAATGAGAAGGACGCGATCATTTTCGTGGACAAGATGTACCGGGACGCGGTCGCGTCAGAGGCAGCGACAGTTCCCTCCAAGGAGAGTAGACCAAATAAGAAGGATAGCAAGGACACTGGCAAGGAATCTGGGAAGCGTACCTCTTCGGAGTACGCTACGCCTATTGATGACTTTCCTGAGAATTCCAACAGCAAAAATTCCAAGGTTACTGCTCCAAAAGTGAAGAAGGTCCCGACAGGGCTGGCTGACGTTGATGGTATTTTCACGATCAACGCCACCCTCGATGACAAATAGGAAAGCACACTCGTTGCCTTCCTATGGGAGAATAATGATGTGTTTGTCTGGCAACCATCCGATATCCCCAGTGTTCCCAGGGAGGTAACCGAGCACCACCTTGCTGTCTGCCCGCATGCTCGACCCGTTAAGCAGAAAGTCCGGAAGTAGACCTTGGAGAGGCATCAGTTTATTGCAGAGGAGATCAAGAAGCTTGAAGCAGTCAGTTTGGTCAGAGGAGTGCTACATCCCACATGGTTAGTAAATCCACTCATGGTCCGGAAGGCTAACGGGAAATGGAGGCTTTGGATAGTTTCACATATCTCAACAAGGCTTGCCCGAAGGACCCATTTCCCTCACGGCGCATAGATTAGATCGTGGATTCCATTTCGGGCTGCGATTTGCTTTCCTTTCTAGATGCATATTTTGGGAATCACCAGATCTTCATGTCCAAGGAAGACGAAGAGAAGACCTTGTTCATCACCCCATGTGGTACGTACTGTTTTATCCGCATGCCATTCAGATTAAAGAGTGCCGGGTCTACTTTTGCAAGGGCAGTCCAGATTGGTTTCGAGCCACAACTGCACAGAAACATTGAAGCTTATATGGATGACATTGTGGTCAAGACCAAGGATAGTGCATTTCTTATCCAGGATTTGGAGGACACGTTTGCGAATCTGCGCAACATCAACTTGAAGCTCAACCCCGGGAAGTGTGTGTTTGATGTTACCTTCGACAAGCTACTTGGGTTCTTGTGTCCCATCATTGGATCGAAGCCAACCCCGACAAGATTAAAGCCATCGAGCAGATCCAAGCGCCAAGGACAGTCAAGCATATGAGGTGACTGACAGGGTGCGTTGCCGTGCTAAGCAGATTCTTTTCCAAGTTCGCCGAGTGCACCCTGCCGTTCTTCAAAATCCCGAAGAAGGCAGGACCGATGAAGTGGACCCCGAAGCAGACGATGCCTTGCAAGAGTGGAAGGACTAATTGTCCTCTGTGCCCACCTTTGTTGCTCCCAAGCCACAAGAGTCGTTGCTTCTATACTTAGCAGCAACCAACCAAGTGGTTAGCGCACCCTTGGTGGCGCAGCGGGAAGTGGACGAAGCAGATAGTGAGCAAGGACCGACAGAGTCACATAGGGGCAGAAGTGGGCAGAAGTGAGCACAACAGCGCCCACTACAGGCCCCGGCAGGGTGTCGTTCACGTCCCCTCCCACTAGAATCAAGGCTACGGGCGACCTAGCGACGAGCACACCGGAGTCGCCACCTCTGTCGTTCTTACCGCGCCGCCCGAGAAGCTCTAAACTAAAGCCCGGGGCCTGGTCCCAGGCTCTTTTCTTCAACATAGCGAGCAAGTGGTAGAAGACAGGAAGAAGGGATGCATAGATGGATGGCTCAGCCTTCCCTTCGCCCCTCCTTTTATAGGCGGGCTGAGGAGGGGAGCCGCTCCCTCCATGAGCGACCGCTGTACTCCTCTGCCAATTCAAGAAGGCCGGGCCCTCGCCCTAATGCTCTCCCGCATAATGCGCCTCCATTACCTACCCCGCACGATGCATGCAGCATACGTGGCTGAGGATAAGGGCGTGATGGGAAGAGTGAATTGGTAGTTTCTACCCCGTGCGTTAAAGTCATTCATGGGCCATTACAAGAGTGGCACCACCAGCATTGGCTTTACATGACGTGCGGAGAAACCGGGAATTGGCCCAGACTCAAGATTAATGAAGAAGCAAAGAAGACCTCAAGGGGCCGACCTCTTCCGCCCCCTGCCTGTGCACTTATTAGTCCCTACCTCGACGACGCTCGGCAGCGCATTTAGGGCAGACCGGGGGCTTCTATCGATGCAACAAACCCTAGGTCTGTTGCCCAGACTGTGCACAGCCACGGGAACAAGATTATGGCACTAGGCCATGCCAGAGTACAGGAGACCAATACCTTCGAAGGACCAACATGCATATCAAGAGGACCAAGGTCAAGCCAGAGAAGCAGGATACCACCAGGAGAAAAACCTCCCTTGCCGGGCAGACGAGCTCGGCGCACTACAAGAAATATGTCAACTTATGACCACCACTATTGGTCACTGAAAGGTCACAAATTTCCACTTATGACCTTTTTGTGACCAAAAATGCAAGGTCAAAAGCTGGCCGTCGTAACCGACTATAGCGACCTTTCTTACGGAATGGTGAAAACGTTTTACCAAAATATTCCTCTTGTGGCGTTTTGGTCACTAGCAACCTCCCGAGCCACGTAGGCATCCAGCGTGGCGATCGGCGTGGCACAAGATTCAGCCGGTCCGATTTGGTTTTACATGGGCGAGCCCATTAATTCAACCTATTTGTGTTTTTTTTTCATGGTCAACTAAATGGGCCAACCCAAATTTCTGACCTTTTTCTTTTCTCGGCCCTTTCCTTTTCTAGTAAATTTCTATTTTTGTTAGCCTTTCCATTTTGTTTTTGCTAGCCTTTTCATTTTGTTTTTTAACTTTTGGCAGAATTATTATTATTTTCGCTATTTAAAATAAAATAAACAATTCCACAACAACATCATAGTACAACTTTAAGCATAGAAAATTGGAAAACAGATATTTAACCAATATATATTGTTGAGAAATTTTCATAATTTTCTTTGTCAAAGCGGGATGTACACAGAATACAAGTTTGTTGTCAAAGCAGCATTTCAAGCGTACATCTTCACATGATCCCAGAACGAAAAAACATCATACATAATTTTTTACAATATGCCATATGGCTCAGATCACATAACACATGACATCGAGTTCAAATGATCCCAAAGAACGAAAAAACATCACCAAAGACAAAGATACTACCTACACATTCAAAGAGAACAAACCATAGAGATATAATATATGTGGCGGTAGGATCCTTTCCTACTGTCTTTGACCCTAAAAAAACATGAGGGCTTCCTTGTCCACTGCAACAACAGCAGCTTATGCAGATCAACGCAACTGCACCAAAGAAAACACACGAGGAATCGAGAGGGTGGCGGGGAGATGAAGATAAGATGCAACAACTAAATCGCACAAGGACCAAACTAATAAGTTGTGTCGATTGTAACATGGCATTCCCAATAAGTGCATTACGGTAACATCCACAGTATAGTAGTAACCAGGAATTAATAAAGTTGAATAGATATTCTAAAACTAAAATTTCAGATAGAAATAATTTTCTAGAATAAGATTGCAAAGCTGAAAAAGCAAGGACATCGAGAGAATATTTTATTGCAACATTCCACGGGGTTGGAAAGCAGCTCGACATGTTTCTCGACAAGAAAAACATTACAACTAATTAATTGCTGCTCATGACAAGCAAACATGCTCTTGATGCATGACAATATTTGTGTCAAAGAGTTTACGCAAGAAGTTACTCCTAATGCTCTTGATGCAAAACTACTTGGACTGCTACTGACTATCTTGCAAGAAGTTACAGCTATACTCCATGTCTTGCTATCCAGAGTATTCCAATTCATCTTTTATAAAAATGTTCAAGCATTGACTGAAAAAGGAATGCAAAAGAGATCAAGACCTACCCAGTCGTACTCGATGGAGAGCATCCGCCCAAAGAAAACAAAGATAATGGCTGAAAAATTACTCCGGTTTATACTCCTCTTTTAGCGAAGACTGATTATAGCTAATGCAACATCATGGGAGCTGATGTCCGGAGTATTTGCAAATGATACAACATCATGGAGTATAGAGTGCATAAGCAAGCAATCAATCAATCAAGCAATCATGGGAGCAATCAAGCAATAAAGCAAACATGGATAAGATGTTTTAGCGATGCAGTTATAGAGTAAGCAAGCAAGCAATCATGGGAGCTGATGCTGCCAGTTAATGTCAGCACATGACAAGACAAAAAGGATGGCATCAACACAAGCATCAACAGCATACTAACACCTAAACTGATACTAAGTTGATGAAGTCCCATCCATCCATGAGAGAATAAAGTGCCTTTGGTTCATAAAGAGAAGAGAACACTTCCTCTTTCTGGGATCAAACCAGAGGATACCAACCCATTCACCAATTTGCAGGTTGTGTAGCTCGAGGTCATGGTGCCAGACACTGCGTCCGTGGCAAAAAGCAACGCCCTTGCAAAGCTGGTACACCATGATCAACGTCCGCGTCCGTGAGGTGCGCCTTGGCGCTCCCGGTCTCCACGTACCTGCCAAAAGACCCATTCAGAATTCAGATCACACCTACACACGGCCAACCATTCAAATTCGAACCAACTCAAAGCAGAGCAAGCCACATTGGGTACACTACAATATAGTTGAGATGCAAATACCAAGTCCTAGTTCAGTCCTAGTTCAAGATTTACGGATGAGCATGAAACAGGTTCAGTTGGTAGGATAAAAATAGCGGATTGTAACAATACCATGACAGTGCATGACTAGAAATAGTGATGATCAACTACTAACAACTCCCTGTGCAATCCTACATTGCAGTAAAAATTCCTCGCCCTCCATTTACTCGCTTTACAAGACTCTAATGCTTGGAGTAGTTCAAGCGATCTTCGCAATAAAACTACTACTAATGCTACAAAGAAGCTAACAAAGAGGGAAAGTGATGTTCAAAATTTACAGTAAACACTCCACTCCACTGAATATTACTAAAACTTAATAGAATTTAACTAAGCTTTTTCAGTTTCAGAATATGAAAGTCAGAAAACCAATCAACACAAGCCAGCCACGCTACACATCCCAGCTAATTGCAACTTGTCGTTGCAACTTCAAATCCCAGTGGCTGGCTACTTTAACAGTATTTATTACAAGTAAAAAACACAGCAGAAAATCCTAGACAATGAAGAACATATTCAGCACGCATGATTGCAAGTAAGTAGTGGTGTGGGGATTAGGTAGTGGTGTGGGGATTAGGAGAGGGGCTGCTGCCTTACACAAGGATGTTGAGGGGAGGCGGTGGCGTCAAGTCGCCGGCGAACTTCTTGAGACGGAGGCGAGGAGGAGAGTCCAGCTCCATGAGGTCGAGGCTGGCGGCGGGGACTCGGCGAGGGCGGCTGGCGCCGTCCTCCTCCCGGGCGAGGTTGCGGGCGGCCATGACGACGTGGGCCCCGCGTGCCGCCAGCACCCGTGCCGTCTCCGTGCCGATCCCGCTCGACGCACCCGTGACTATTGCGGTGAGGCCGGACGCGGAGATGCCGGGGTCGACGGTGGAGGCCCAGGAGAAGCTTGAGGCGCCCTTCCGGCTGAAGATCCAAGGCAGAGAGAGAAATCGAGATGTGTGTGAGAGAGAAAGGAGGAAGAAAGAGAGCTCGGGAAGAAGAGAACAGAGAAGAAGGGTGGCACTCATCTGCTGGCTCCGGCAAGCTGTGGCTGGTGGTCGCCGGCGGCGGCATGCAAAAACACAAGAGGAGCTCCTCTCTTGGGGCTCGGGTGCGGGGAATCCTGGGAGGAGGCTGCGAGGACGGGCGCACTCGGGCGCTCGCTCGATCTCCTCGGACGTAGAGGTGGCCGGGAGATGCGGAGAGGGGAGGGAGGCACGATGTCGGCGGTGGTGGGTAAGGAGGACGGCGAGGTAGGCAGTGGGTGGGAGAGGACTGGATCGGGAGGCGGGTGCAGGGGGAGGAGGCGGCGACGGGACATTGGGAGGCGGGAGGAGGGTGCGATGGGGGATCTAATCTAGGGTTTGGGCTGCGGGGGGAGGGGGTATCTCCTTTTTTTCTGTAGATAGATGGATGGACGGATGTGGAGATATGTATGGATGGATGGCTGGATGGGCGCCATGTCATCGATCTGTGGGAAGAGTTTTGATTGGTTCAGAAAATCAGTGATCTAAAATAGTTTTCAAGTACTAAAAATAGAGTGATTTTGTGAAGTAGCTATCAAAACTATTTTGCAAAAAGGCATCACACAAAATTTCACTCAAGTTAGACCACATTTTATGGATGAGCACCATTTTCTATGTATTTCTGATTTTCTTCTATTTTTAATCATTTTTTGAGTGCCCGAAATGAGGTTTTTTCGTGCAGGACCTACCATATATTTGTTGCAAAATTGTACCAAATCAATTTTCAAAATACTAGGACATATTTAATTCATAATTGACCAAATGGTTGGGTGTAAAAAGTTTTGATCCACCTCTCGTGAAAAAGACAAATTCCCACCGATTCAGCTGGAAGCGTGTCAAATTTGAACTGTAGCTACCTCGTAGTTTGCTCTTTATTTTTTCCAAAAATCATTTTTGGGTTCATAAGTATCTATTTAATCGAGAAATACCAAAAAATTCCAAGATTCAACCACTAGCTAGGAGCGGTCAAGTCCGCGCTTTGACCACATTTTGAAGCGGGCATAAAAATTCAAAAAATTCAAAAATTGGAAAACCTTCGCATTGTGTCATCATATGTGACCAAGTTTCCAGGAAAAATAACAAACTTATGTACGGCAATTATTTTAAAAAAGTGTTCTCAGAAACGAGCTATCAAGCGTGAAGATGCATGGCTTTCAAGCCAAATGATCAATCTTATGGCCACATTCATGGCATAGTTTGTTCAAATAATCTCATATTGTGCACAAGGGTGCATATTGGAATGGCAAACAATGTTGCCTAAGGAAGTTTTCATTTTCTTTGGACGAAAAAACCATTTTTCATTTTCCGAGTGCCCAAAATGAGGTTTTTCTGTGAAGGAACTACCAAATAATTGTTGCAAAATTGGACCAAATCATTTTTCTAAAATACTAGGACATATTTATTGCACAATTGACCAAATGGTTGGGTGTAAAAAGTTTTGATCCACCTCTCGTGAAAAAGACAAATTTCCGCTGATTCAGTTGGAAGCGGGTCAAATTTGAACTGCAATGCCTCATAGTTTGCTATTTATTTTTCCAAAATCATTTCTAGGTACATAAGTACCTATTTAATCGAGAAACACCAAAAAATTCCAAGATTCAACAACTAGCTAGGAGCAGTCATTCCCGCCGTTTTGACCGCATTTTGAAACGGGTATAAAAATTCAAAAAAATCAAAAATTGGGAAACCTTCGCATTGTGTCATCATATGTGGCCAAGTTCCCGGAAAAATAACAAACTTATGTCGACAATTATTTTAAAAAGTGTTCTCGAAGCGAGCTATCAAGCGTGAAGATGCATGGCTTTCAAGCCAAATGATCAATCTTATGGCCACATTCATGTCATAGTTTGTTCAAATGATCTCATATTGTGCACAAGGGTGCATCTTGGAATGGCAAACAATGTTGCCTAAGGAAGTTTTCATTTTCTTTGGACGAAAAACCATTTTCATTTTACGAGTGCGAAAGGAGGTTTTTTGTGAAGGAACTACCAAATAATTGTTGCAAAATTGGACCAAATCATTTTCTAAAATACTAGGACATATTTAATGCACAATTGACCAAATGGTTGGGTGTAAAAAGTTTTGATCCACCTCTCGTGAAAAGACAAATTTCCACCGATTCGGTGGAAGCGGGTCAAATTTGAACTGCAGCTGCCTCATAGTTTGCTATTTATTTTTCCAAAAATCATTTCTAGGTACATAAGGACCTATTTAATCATAAATACATGGTTTGGTGGCGTCGTCGAGGTTTGGGCGGTGGCCGATGGCCTCAACTCTAGAGCACGTGGCTCGCATGCCGTCGTCAGCGTGGTCACCGCGTGACCATAATGTTGCCATGTGTTCAGGCGGCTTCGGCATGTCTAGTAGGTTGGGCACTCCCCAGGTTGGTGCTAGGAAGAAAATTACAACATAAGATTCTCACGAGAAGACCGATCGATGCTCAAACATGAATTAGCAGCCAAGTGTTTGATTAGCGGTACGGGAAATGCACATGGCCAATGGGCATGAGTTTTGGCTGAGGATGATCATCTACTAAGGAGAATGTGTTCACAAATTTTTAGCTGAAAAGGAGGATCCTAGGTGGTACTTGCTTTGCAAAGTACCACACTGGACAAAAATATGAATGTTGAAGCTGGGCTCAAAATAATGAATGGATTGAGCTGAAATTTTTTGGAGGATGGTTATTTGGGCATAGGAAAGCATTGTAGAAAATTGATACCATTTGGACATGCCAAAGTAGTACTTCCTTCACAATGCTCTTCTATGGAAAGAAACTTGGGAAAACTAGTGAGAGAGATTGGATGAATGAAATGAGCTCAAAATTGGTGTAGGTAAGTTACTTAGGTATGGTCATGCGCTGGTCAATTTTCAGATCATTTGGGTAAGCCTAGCTAGTACTTACTTCACAAAGCTTCTCTCGAGGTAGAAACTTTGGAAATTTCCCGAGAAAGATTTACTACAAAAATTGAGCTGAATATTATCATGTGGCAATGATTTGGGTATGGAAGAGTGCCCGAAAAGTTTGAGGGTAATAGGAGGGGTCTATATAACACTTGCTTTGCAACGTGCCAATTTGGCCATAAAATATAAATTGAACCTGGGCTAACATAGATTATTTGACTGAGCTGCAATTTGGAGGAGGGTGATAATTTGGGCATATGAAGAATCTGTTTAAATTTCATGTCATTTAGAGATATAAAAAAGGTACTTCCTTCACAATGCTTTTAGGTGGACAAAAACTTTGGAAATTTGCCAAGGAAGATTTGCTAGGCAAATGGAGCTGAATTTTGTCATGCGGTAATGAATTGGATAGGAAAGAGTGCCCAAAAGTTCGTAGGGCAATCAAGAATATATAAATAGCACTTCCTTCATAAACTGTTGTTGTGAACATAATAGGAAAATGAATATTGTTGAATTAGTTTTGAACTAGTCAAGGATGGATTTTTACATATTTGATGAAGATATGACCCAAAGAATTTATGAGATTTTTTTGGGAATTTTGGGAATGATAGAAATATAGGTTGCTTCACAACCTAGGGCAAAAACTGCCACATAGACATGACACATAGGCAAAACTGATGAGATGGCGCCTAGTCATCACAACCCACCACAATCTACAAGGATATGACCATCTATATTGGTCGTTAACAACTAGAAATAAGGCAGCGGACTAGCGCTGTTAGCTTTATGACCATTTCATGTAAGGAAATTATGACCTTTCTGACCAAAATGGTCGCAGTGGTTTAGGGTTTGGAGCCCCTCAAACAGCTTTTGAGCCATTGGTCTCAAATGGTCATAAATCTATGACCAATTCTTCCAGGGTCACTGACAGAAGGTCATAAGTTGACATATTTCTTGTAGTGGCGAGGGTGGGGTCGCCCCGGAAGAGAACATCCAAGACGTCCTGGCAGGGCCCGCCGGGACTCACGAAGGCAAAAACCACCTCACCCAACCACTCCGCCACGACCCACGTCGTCGATCAGTGCGGTGTCAAGCCGCAAAGTGATTAAGTGGCAGAGATTTGGTACATGGCAGCCTCTTTCTACAGGAAATACCTATAGATGACACCCGTCCTGCGCCGTGTCAAGCAAGCATGCGTGAAGCTGGAAAAATAGCCCGGCAAGGCTTTCCGGGCAAACAAAAATGTGACATTGAGCGACGTATTTAATGCGCCCTGACAGCATGCAGAGTTAGGTATGATATCACTGTTTGCTATCTTATTAGTGCCTAATGACCGATTTGCCATTGTGGTGACCCCTTAACCTACAAAAGGAGGCCCATGGCAACCATAAAGGAGGTTAGAAGGTTGGAGACCCACACATTCATATGAGCATAGCCACTGTGCCCATAGGCAACCCTGCCGGGCAAGTGTACTATGATCCACCACCATTCTTCCACCATCAATCCACCAAAGCAGGAGTAGAGTTTTACGCCTCACGGGGGCCCGAACCTGGGTAAAATTGCCCGTGTGATTTCTGCCGTGCTGCCCCATGCTTTTCTGCTCTTTGTGCGACGTGACACCCCCCCTGCCGAACCAGCAAGGGACCCATGGTCCCGTAGGTGGCTGTGGTTTCCCACGACATGCTCCAAGCAAAACACATATCATGTGGTGAATAAAAATATAGCCTCAAGTAAATTTATCGATGGATTGAAGACGAAAGAGGGGATGCCATCTGTAGCGACCCGACCTCAAACGGTCCAGTCTCTGTGCCCCAGTGTCATCCCTGGATCAGTAATGCTGACACGCATAGTACTCGAAGGATTTATAGCAGAGTAACAATCACACACTTATTACATCAAATTCTCAAAAGAGAGCTTATTACAATAATATGGCTTAAGGCCATCTAATACGATAACAGCGAAAGGCTTGGAAGATAAAGTGAGTCCATCAACTCCAACGGCATAGCTGAGCTGCACGGCAACGACCTAACGAACCTTACTCCTCGTCTGAAAAGTCCACAACATAATATGTTGCAGCCCGAAAACGGGTCAGCACATGGAATATGCTGGCAATATAACACAGTAAAGCAAGAACAGAGTAATGCTATCACTACATGAGTATATGGCTGGTGGAAAGCTCTATGATTATAGTTTTGCGGAAAGCAGATTTTTTCCTACAACAAAGGAATAAATTTTAATTTAACTATCATGGTGGTTGAAACATTGAGAAGGTATAACCCCAACTCAATCCCAAATTAAAGTAAATCAACAACCCAAAAATATTAATTAGGAGTGATGAGATACATGTGATAACTCAAGTACTAGATACTCAAATTGTCCATAACCAGGGACACGACTAACCATGATTAGTTTGTACACTCTGCAGAGGTTTGCGCACTTTTCCCCACAAGACTCGTTCACTTCCATTGGATTTCTCGCACTACATGGAGTTTGAGAAACGGATGACTGAGACACAGTCTTTCAGAAACATTAACTCTCTACTCCGGGTAGACCATACCAAACCTACAAAACCCACTACCTGTTGATCTACCTCTTCAAGAGCTTCACGTAACTTACTCGGCTATGCTAGAGCCCATAATAGCTTGTGGCTGCACACGAAAGTTTATAGCATGAATAATCTCAGTTCCCTTTGAGCCTGGGTGGCGGTCCATAGGAAGATCACACGGATACCCCGGGATTTCTAGAAAATAAAACAGACAACACTGGGTTCCCCAGGTGCCTCAATCCACCCAGATGTGTATTAAAGTTGCCACCTTAAGTAAACCATTAATTAACAATCTCACATCTGTCATGGATACACTCAAACCCAATCCACATCTACGAGCATAGCATGGCAATATAAGCAACGCGTAGAAGTAACTCCCAAGGGTTTGATAATAAACCGGGCAATAGGTTCTACCTCAGCAACTATTCCCAACCCACAAGTTAAAGACATCCTAATCACAATGTTTAAGGATTGAACTAATGAAATGAAAAGTGGGTATGGAAAGTGTATGATCAATGTGTTACTTGCCTTGCTGATGATCCGTGAATCCTAGAGACTCGTAGTAACACGCTTCGCACTCCGGGAATTCTATCGCAAACAAACAATAACGTACATAAGCAACTAGCAAAGGTGCACAAGAAAAACTCCAAATAAAAGAGATTGACCAGAAAGTTCAACTTAACAACTCCGGTTTGCGAAAAGAATCAAATCAAACGGAGCAACGAAACTAAAACGGCGAAAGAAACAAGATCCGTTTACTAATCCGGACTAAGGTCAAATTTTACAGTATCAAAACTTTGTTTAAGTTCATTAAACAGAAACAGGGTCTCGAGACGAAACCCTAGGCATGTGAATCACCTGATTCCGACTAACGAGCGCGAAGAAAAACAGAATCTAAGATCGGATCAGAAATCGCGTCTGAAAAATAATCACAGATAAATCCGATAAAAGAAAACTGACGAATAGGCTAACGAACGAGCGTTCGTTATCTGTAACTAACGGAAGAAAAACCATTCGTTAGAGGAACGTACGGACGAACGTCTGCTAATTAAACGAACCGAGAAAACCGGCGAACCAAATCTAAAAAAACCGATCTAGGGTTTCTAAAGAAAAACCGAACGGTTTTTTTAAAAAAACCGGCGGCGACGGATCGGCGCGGTACCTCCGGCGAGGTTGCTCCGGCGAGGCGGGGTTGGGTGGCGGGGCGGTGGCTCAGGGCGGCGGCTTCGGCTGCGGCTGACGGTGAGTCTTGGCGGCGGTGGCTCGGGCGGCGAAGGGGCGGTGGTGGCGGTTTGGGGCGGCGACTTGGAGGAGGGCAAGGCGCGGCGGAGGCGGAGTCGGCTCGGACTCGGTCTCGAGCGGCGGTGGCTGGCAGCTGGGAAGGCGGCGGCGGGCGGGCGCTTCTTTCAGTGGGCCTTAGGCCCGATCGAGGCGTGGGGAGAGTTTTTAAATGATTTCGCCGATAGAAAATAAATCGTATAAAATAAAATAAGAACCTAAAAATGCCAAAACAAATTTTCACAGTCTAAATAAAATATTTAGAACGAGATGAACATTTTCTTGGCCCTAAAATGCAATTTTAAAAACGTGCATATTTTTTTCTAACACAAATAAAATCCAAATAAACTCAAATAAAATCCAACAAATGATTTTAACATTTTTCCTCCAATATTTCAATTGTTTTGGAGAAGTCATATTATCTCCTCTCATATATTTTTATAAGAAATATTTTTCGGAGAGAAAAATAATTAAAATCAAAATCCTCGTTTCATTATTTGATAGGAAAATCAAATATGAAAATCGGGAAATCCCCAACTCTCTTCGAGGGTCCTTGAGTTGCTTAGGATTTCGAGGATCGCGGAGCGGAAATGCAATAAAATATGATATGCATGGATGATCTATGTATAACATTCCAAAATTAAAATTTGGGATGTTACAAACCTACCCCCCTTAAGATGAATCTCGTCCTCGAGATTTGGACTGGTCAGAAAATAGGTGCGGGTGGTCCTTGCGAAGATCATCCTCTCGTTCCCAGGTAGCTTCATCCTCGGTATGGTGGCTCCACTGAACTTTGCAAAATTTGATAACCTTGCTGCGAGTGACTCGGCTGGCAAACTCAAGAATCTTGACTGGTTTCTCCTCATACGTCAAATCACTGTCCAGCTGAATTGCCTCTAAGGGTACTGTATCTCTTAACGGCATATCGGCCATCTCAGCATGACACTTCTTCAGTTGTGAGACATGGAACACATCGTGAACTCCTGACAGTCCTTCAGGTAATTCCAGCTTGTAGGCAACTTCTCCCATCCTTTCCAAAACACGATATGGTCCTACAAACCTCGGGGCTAATTTTCCTTTAACTCCGAAACATTTCACTCCTCGCAAGGGTGATACTCGCAGATATGCTCTATCTCCAATTTCATAAGTTACCTCCTTGCGTTTCGAGTCTGCATAACTTTTCTGCCTGGATTGAGCTATCTTCAGTCTATCCCGAATCAACTTAACCTTCTCATCAGACTCTTTGATCAAGTCTGGGCCAAACAGCTGTCGGTCTCCTACCTCATCCCACATTAACGGTGTTCTGCATCTGCGTCCATACAGAGCTTCGAACGGTGCCATCTTCAAACTGGCTTGGTAGCTATTGTTGTATGAGAATTCTCCGTAGGGCAAATTGTCATCCCAACTAGATCCATAGTATAGCGCACAAGCTCTCAACATATCTTCCAGTATCTGGTCGACTCTCTCAGTTTGTCCATCTGTCTGCGGGTGGAATGCTGTACTAAACTCCAATCTTGTACCCAAAGTTTGGTGTAACTGATGCCAAAACTTTGAAGTAAACTGCGTCCCTCTATCTGATACGATGCTCCTCGGAACTCCATGCAAACATTCGATCCTGGACATATATATCTTGGCCAAATTTGCACTTGTATAAGTGGTTTTCACCGGAATAAAATGAGCCACTTTGGTCAAGCGATCCACTACTACCCATATTGAGTCATATCCTGCCTTGGTCCTGGGTAGTCCGGTGATAAAGTCCATGCCAAGTTTATCCCACTTCCATTCAGGTATCGGCATAGGCTGTAACAGTCCTGCTGGCTTCTGATGCTCTGCCTTCACCCTTTGACATACGTCACATACGGCTACATACTCAGCGATATCCTTCTTCAACCCAGTCCACCAGAAACGTCCCTTTAAATCCAAGTACATCTTGGTGTTCCCGGGGTGTATCAAGTATGGTGAGTCATGAGCCTCTTGAAGTATTAACTTCCTGATCTCTGGGTTATTGGGCACATAAACTCGTTCCTCAAACCATAAGGTATCGTGCTCATCCTCGTGAAAACCTTTGGCCTTTCCTTCGCTCATCTTCTCCTTTATTTCGGCAATCTCTTTGTCCTCCTTCTGAGCTTCTCGAATTTTGTTTAGCAAGGTCTACTGAACCTCCATTGTGGCAACGAAACCTCGTGGAACAATCTCTAACCGAAGTTCCATGATATCCTCAGCTAACTCCCTTGGCAACCCCTTCCTTTCAAGTATGTTTGCATAACTCTTCCGGCTTAAAGCGTTTGCTACAACATTGGCCTTCCCTGGATGATAGTGTAACTTCATATCGTAATCCTTTATAAGTTCCAACCATCTCCTCTGTCTAAGGTTCAGCTCCTTTTGGGTGAAGATATATTTCAAACTCTTATGATCCGTGTACACATCACAACGGTTCCCAATAAGGTAATGTCTCCAAGTCTTTAATGCATGCACTACGGCTACTAACTCCAAATCATGGGTGGCATAGTTCAACTCGTGGGGCTTCAGTTGTCATGAGGCATACGAAACAACTTTTCCGTCCTGCATAAGCACACATCCCAGTCCCAAGCGTGAGGTGTCGCAATACACTTGAAACTCCTTATTTATATCTGGCAACGTTAGTACTGGGGCTGTAGTCAAACATTTCTTCAACTCTTGGAAACTTGCCTCGCAATCTTCTGTCCAATTAAACTTAGTATCTTTCTTCAATAGTTCAGTCATTGGCTTTGCCAGCTTGGAAAAATTCTCAATGAATCTCTGATAATATCCCGCGAGTCCAAGGAAACTACGGATCTCGCCAACTGAAGTGGGTGCCAACCATTCAGTGACCGACTGAACCTTGCTGGGGTCCACTGCTATACCTTCTCCGGATATAACATGCCCTCGGAATCCAACCTCCTTCAACCAAAATTCGCACTTGCTGAACTTGGCGTATAACTGGTGTTCCCTGAGTTTCTCGAGAACTAATCAGAAATGCTCCTTGTGCTCCTCTTCATTCTTCGAGTAAACTATAATATCATCTATAAATACCACAACGAATTTGTCCAAATACTCCATGAACACTTTGTTCATCATACTCATGAAATAGGCAGGGGCGTTTGTCAGTCCAAACGACATGACCGTATACTCGTATAATCCATACCGTGTGGTGAACGCTGTCTTAGGTATATCCTTCTCTCAGATCTTCAACTGATGGTATCCTGATCGTAGATCGATCTTTGAAAACACCTTAGCTCCTTGCAGTTGATCAAACAAATCATTGATCATTGGTAGTGGATACTTGTTCTTAATTGTTACTTCATTCAAGGCTCGGTAATCAACAACCATCCTCAGGAATTTATCCTTCTTCTCGACCAAGAGTACTGGAGCTCCCCAAGGTGATGAACTCCTTCGAATGTAACCTTTCTCCAACAACTCCTTAATCTGCTTCTTGATTTCCTCCAGATCATTTGCGGGCATCTGATAGGTCTCTTGGATATTGGCCTTGTACCTGGCAATAGCTCTATCAAAAACTCAATGTCGTGATCCGGTGGCATGCCTAGTAACTCTTCTGGAAAAACATCCGGGTAATCCTTTACTACAGGCACTTCCTCCTGCACAACTCTTGTGAGGGCATTCACTTGGGTCCTCCTAGGAACATGCCTAGATACGTACTTAATCCTTTTCCCCTCCGGGGTGGTGAGATAAATCGATTTACTACCACAGTCAATACTTCCTCCACACTTTGACATCCAGTCCATACCTAATATCACATCCAATCCTTGTGACTCCAAGATAATTAGGTCAGACGAAAAAACATGTGTCCCAATGGTTAGGGGTATCTGGTTGCAGCATCGGCTAGCCATATACTCTGCTCCAGGCGAGCTCACTAGAAGAGGGGTCCTCAGGGTTTGGTTGGTAGTTTAAACTTATCCACGAATCCCCTTGATATGTATGAATGTGATGCACCCAGTATCAAAAAGAATAAGAGCGGTAAATGACTTAACCAAAAAATTACCTATTACCGCGTCCGGCTGTTCTTCAACCTCCTCCACATTAACGTGGTTCACTTGTCCTTTGTTGAATGGATTAGGCTTATTTCCAGTGCTCCCATTTCCGTTTCCATTCCTTCCTTCAGGACAATCATTGGCATAGTGCCCTGTCTTCCCGCACTTAAAACAGGTAACTTGACATAGGTCTCTCTTGGCGGGTGTGGCTGGATTGGAGCGATTGTTGTTAGCTCCTTTCCCATTTCCATTCTTAGCGCCATTGTGATTATTATGTGATCCTCCTCCAGTGTGGTTATGTCCTCCATGGTTATGAACGAGTCCTCCCAAATTCGGGGTTAAGCGGGGCTTCTGCTGAGCTCCTGTATTATACTTCCCTTGTCCATACTTCCTCTTACGGCTCTCAATCTGCTGCTGCTTCCCTTCAATCATAAGAGCTTTCTCTACCAATTCCTGGTAGTTGTTGAAGGTTGCCACCATCAACTGCATGCTCATCTCATCATTCGACCCTTCCATAAACTTCTCCTGCTTCGCGGCATCTGTGGACACATCATCAGGGGCATAGCGTGATAACTTGCTAAAATCATCCACGTACTAGCCAACAGTACGGTTCCCCTGGCGTAAGTTGCGAAACTCCCGCTTCTTCATCTGCATAGCTCCAGTGGAAACATGGGCAGTACGAAAGGCCTGCTGAAACTGGGCCCATGTGACAGTGTCTATAGGATAGGTGGCTGTGAAATTCTCCCACCATGCTGCTGCAGGTCCATCTAGATGGTGTGCGGCAAAACGCACCTTCTCCGCATCTGTGCACCCTGCGGTGGTCAACTCCCTTCCGATACGGCGTAGCCAATCATCGGCAACTATTGGCTCGGTGCTACTAGAGAACACTGGCGGCTGTAACCTTAGGAAACGGGCTAGATTGTCCACTGGTGGCGGGTTGTTGTTGTTGTTGTTGTTGTTGTTGTTGCCCTGGTTCTGAACTAGCAATTACATCAAAGCATTCTGCTGCTGGATCAACTAGGTGAGCTCCGGTGGGAAAGCAAAACCGGTGTCACATCTCGGAGGCATCTGATGGGTTTAGAGGGAAGAGATTAGAATAGATAAAAAGGTCTAGTGAGAAAGCACTACCCATATGCACATGAGGCAAACACAATCATTTCACTCAATCAATCAAGCAAGGGCATACAACGGTCCAGAACTATCGCAAAAGTGCTCAACTACTACTTGATACATGGGGGAAATACTACTATTGTATGGTGGTCATCTAGAAATTTTGATCGGTGGAAGATTCCATGATGTCTGCTCCAGCTTCGTCTTCATAGTCATCATCACTAGGATCAGAATCAGTGTCGTCGATGATGATGTAGTTGTTCGGGCAAGTGGGGTCGTCGTCTTCATCTCCTGGTGCTGGTCCTCCCATGAATATCCCGATCTTATTAACCAGGTCGTCGTTCTTCTCCAGTAGTGTCTTGATTTCCTCCTCATATCCATTGCGTGTGAAATTGAGTTTTTCCTCCAGTTCGATTATCCTAGTCTTTGCCTTCTTCAATTCCATCATGTCGGCGCACATCTGGTTTTCCTGGCGTCGAATGTGTTGGTTTAGCTCCTGGATAAAAGCTGCGACGGATCTATCCTTCCTGGTGCTGATCATCTCCCATTGCTCATCTCGGTGCCCACATATTTGATAGGTAGTGTCCTTGAGTTCCCTGTTGTAGACTTCTCTAATGCGTCCCATGGTAATGTGGGCTGCCATGCTCTTGCCTAGACTCCAGGTTGGCGCATCAAAAGAAAATTCTATGGGTTTAGAAGTTGGCGAGAACATCCTTCCTGGAACTTGTACTTGAATCATCCAGCGCTCCTCTTCTGGTAAGGTGGCGTTGTACGTCCCGGTGAAACTTGGTATTCCAATGTTCAAGTACCTAGTGATTTCCTTCAAGTGGCGTCCAAAAGGTGTATCCTCATCCGGTTGCGCGAACTTGTTCTTCTTCTCCGTCATCCTAAAGAGTGGAAAAGGAAGAGGAGTCAGAAATGAGTAGAGAAGAGTGACCTATGGTTTATTTTAGTGGTAGTGACCTACACTCAGCGTGTGCTCTGATACCATCTTGTAGCGACCCGACCTCAAACGGTCAAGTCCCTGTGCCCCAGTGTCATCCCTGGATCAGTAATGCTGACACGCACAGTACTCGAAAGATTTATAATAGAGTAGCAATCACACACTTATTACATCGAATGTCTCAAAAGAGAGCTTATTACAATAATATGGCTTAAGGCCATCTAATGCGATAACACCGGAAGGCTTGGAAGATAAAGTGAGTCCATCAACTCGAACGGCATAGCCGAGCTGCACGGCAGCGACCTAACGAACCTTAATCCTCGTCTGAAAAGTCTGCAACATAATATGTTGCAGCCCAAAAACGGGTCAGCACATGGAATATGCTGGCAATATAACAAAGTAAAGCAAGAACAAAATAATGCTATCACTACATGAGTATATGGCTGGTGAAAAGCTCTATGGTTATATTTTGCGAAAAG
This sequence comes from Aegilops speltoides, assembly GCA_021437245.1. Taxonomy (NCBI): domain Eukaryota; kingdom Viridiplantae; phylum Streptophyta; class Magnoliopsida; order Poales; family Poaceae; genus Aegilops; species Aegilops speltoides. Next base: position 202,354,000 of record CM038141.1, read on the forward strand.
CAAATTTTTCCCTACAACAAAGGAATAAATTTTAATTTAACTATCATGGTGGTTGAAACATTGAGAAGGTATAACCCCAACTCAATCCCAAATTAAAGTAAATTAACAACCCGACAATATTAATTAGGAGTGATGAGATACATGTGATAACTCAAGTACTAGATACTCAAATTGTCCGTAACTGGGGACACGGCTAACCATGATTAGTTTGTACACTCTGCAGAGGTTTGCGCACTCTTCCCCACAAGACTCGATCACTTCCGTTGGATTTCTCGCACTGCATGGTGTTTGAGAAACGGATGACCGAGACACAGTCTTTCAAAAACATTAACTCTCTACTCCGGGTAGACCATACCAAACCTACAAAACCCACTACCTGCTGATCTACCTCTTCAAGAGCTTCACGTAACTTACTCGGCTATGCTAGAGCCCATAATAGCTTGTGGCTGCACACGGAAGTTTGTAGCATGAATAATCTCAGTTTCCTTTGAGCCTGGGTGGCGGTCCATAGGAAGATCACACGGATACCCCGGGATTTCCAAAAAATAAAGCAGACAACACTTGGGTTCCCCGGTGCCTCGATCCACCGGATGTGTATTAAAGTTGCCACCTTAAGTAAACCATTAATTAACAATCTCATATCAGTCATGGATACACTCAAACCCAATCCACGTCTACGAGCATAGCATGGCAATATAAGCAACGCGTAGAAGTAACTCCCTAGGGTTTGATAATAAACAGGGCAATAGGTTCTACCTCATCAACTATTCCCAACCCACAAGTCAAAGACATCCTAATCATGCAATGTTTGAGATTGAACTAATGCAATAAAAATTGGGTATGGAAAGAGTATGGCCTCCTCGATGCCCGCCGGAGTCCCATGCCGCCCCACCATCACCGTTGACTTTCGCCGGAGTCTCTTTGTACGAGGACTGAAGCTTCCCCGAGCTGAAGCTCGTTCTTGCGCTGGTAGTTCTCCCACTAAGTCCCTGTTTTTGTAACATTATGTGTGCATCTTCATCTTGTCATAACATTGTGCATGTTGCTTCGTTTTGTGCATATGATATGTCAAAATGTTCACCTCAGAGTGCTCTTCATGATGGAGTAGTTTGCATGCATGTTAGGATACGTCTGGATGCCCTAAACTTTGTTGCAAAACTGCTAATTGATATAAATTGTTGTAATCTGCTGATTGTTAACGTCATATAGCTGTCTTGTCAGTGCGACAACTTTGTCTCTGCTAACCCTATGATGATGTTCTTGATATGCACGTGTTCTGCTCTTCATGATCTTCATGTTGGTGTGCTTTACATTCATGTTAGGGTCCATCTTGAGATACTAACCCCTGTTACAAAAGTGCATGTTGCTGTTAATTGCTAAAAACTGCTGTAACTTGCTGATTTGTCATTTTTTGTTGCATTTTGTGTGTGTATCCTATGAGCATGATGTCTACATGTTTTAGGAGAATTTTAATGCCATCTTTACAGTGGTGTCATACATGTATTTTCATGTGGCCTGTAGTGAGTGCATCAAGCTTGTGAAGTGGGCTACTTGCTGTTAACTTTCTGTCAATGCTGAATCTGTAATATCATGATGCCATGTTTGCTTGATGCTACCAATTAATCCATGCATAATCTGGAGATGCTTATTTGACATGTTTTATTTTCTATGGTATGCTCTATCATTCCGTGCCTTTTGATGTCCTATATATGTACTGTAGAATATGTTTTCATTGCCATGACCATGCTTATATAATGTTCCAGATTTCTGTTAACTTCATGATGCTATGTTGTGAGCTTGATAGTAATTATTTCGTGCCTCTCCTGTAGATGCTCCAATTCCATGTTTTGAAGTATGCTATGAGTACTTGGTTCACATTCCATGGTTGTTAATTTTGTATATCATATGCCTCCGTTTCATGCTTGCAAACTTGCTATCATATTGTTACTGTTTTACACTTGCTGAAACTGTTTCAACATTCAATCTTGTCATGTTGGTTCCCACTAATCCATGAGCCATATGCCTATGATGCCCAGATGTTATTTTCTCTTTATTATTTTCTCTTTTTTATGTGAACTTTGATGCCATGCCCCTGGTTGCTATATAAACTTGCTGTAGCTTGTCTCTTTCTTGCCCTCAAGTTGCCATCATATTAACTCTACTCATGCATATGCTCCTGTGTTATAAAGTTGCATTTTGCTTCGAACATATTGGTTTAATCTTGATTCCTATGAACCTGAACCTTAATGATATTTGAAGTATGTTATCTTTACATGAAGTGCAGCCCAAGTTTGTGCTCATATGATTCCTGTAGCATGTTGATTTTGATGGTTGCAAAGTGCCTACTTGCTGTTTTGGCCAGATTGTTGTTATATCTTGTTTGGAGTGTATGTGTTGCATAGTTGCTCCGTTTTGAGCATGCTATGAAACTTGCTTAGAATTGCATGTAGTTTCATATTATGATGTTGCATCCTTGTTTTGTGAGTGTTTGCTTGATGTTTGAATGCATTTTGCATCAATGCCATGCTTAACTTGTTTTGCTCATATCTTCTAGGCCGTAGTTCCGAACTAAATGAACCTTATTTGTAACTTGACTAGAATTTCGTGTAGATCATCTTGGTGCATCTTAAGTTGCTGTTTAACAACTTGAACATAAGGTTTGTTCAGATCTGGACCAATTTCGAAACTTGCATATGAGGACTTACCAGATTTGTTATATGTTGTTTCCAGCCTCATTTAAACTTGCCTTGATGTGTTATTCTTGTATGCTTCATCTCTTGCCATGAGCAGCATCATATAGCCTTTGTCATGCACCGTGCTTGCTTGAGCATCATGTCATGTTTATGTGTTGTGTGTTTACCATGTAGTTTTCTTCTTTCCGTTGTGCTTCTTCTCGATAGTTCCTGTTTCATTGCGATCGTGAGGATTCATTCGCCTACGCTTTGTTCGTCTTCATCCGTTCGTCTTCTACATGGACTCGTTCTTATTCCTAGAGGGATTTCAGGCAAGATGACCGTTACTATGAATCTCACTACTATCATTGCTATGTTAGTTGCATCGTTCTATCGCTATGCTGCGCTACCTATCACTTGCTTATCAAGCCTCCCAAATTGCCATGTCAGCCTCTAACCTTTTCACCCTTCCTAGCAAACCGTTGTTTGGCTATGTTACCGCTTTGCTCGGCCCCTCTTATAGCATTGTTAGTTGCAGGTGAAGTTGAAGATTGCTCCATGTTGGAACGTGTTTATGTTGGGATATCACAATATCTCTTATTTAATTAATGCATATATATACTAGGTCAAGGGTGGAAGGCTCGGCCTTATGCATGGTGTTTTGTTCCACTCTTGCCGCCCTAGTTTCCGTCATACCGGTGTTATGTTCCTTGATTTTGCGTCCCTAACACGGTGTGGGTTTATGGGCCCCTCTTAACAGTTCGCTTGAAATAAAACTCTTCCAGCAAGGCCCAACATTCGTTTTAACATTTGCCATAATAATACTTAAACTAAATAATAAATTTGCATAGGGCGTCATGAACCCGAGGATTTTTCTACATAGCAGGGGGGCCAGCGCTGATGGTGTTGGTCCCAAATGGGCAGACTGCGGGGCCACCACGGGGCAACCCGAGGATCTGGTTTTACTCGTAGGCTTTCCCATCCGGACGTGTCCTGAGACTAGATACACGCAGCTACTATCAGGGTGTCGACACGCCAGGAGGCTTTGCTGGATTAGTTTTACCATTGTTGAAATGTCTTGTGCACCGGGACCCCAAGTCTGATCGGATGTCCCATGATGGAGGATTGTGTCCGCGGATCGTGAGATTATAATGGGCTAAGTTGGGACACCCCTGCAGGGTTTATACTTTTGAAAGCCGTGCCCGCAGTTATGTGGCAGATTGGAATTTTTAATGTTCGGTTGTAGATAACTTGACACCAGATTCAAATTAAAATACACCAACCGTGTACGTAACCGTGCCAGTCTCTTTTTGGGTGAGTTTGAGAAGAGAACATGGTGGGGTTATGTTTGAACATAAGTAGTTCAGGATCACTTCTTGATCATTACTAGTTGCGACCGCTTGCGTAGCTTCTCATCTTATTCTTGTACTCGTAAGTTAGCCACCATACTTTGCTTAGCCGCTTGCTACAACCTCACCACTTATCCATTCCATACCCATTAAGCTTTGCTAGTCTTGATACCCATGGTAATGGGATTGCTGAGTCCTCGTGGCTCACAGATTACTACAACAACAGTTGCAGGTTCAGGTAATGCGATGATCATGACGTGAGAGTGATGTATGCTTGTCTTGGAGTTCTTCTTCTACTTCTTCTTCGTTCAGGGGTTAGGTTCCTGGTCGTCAGCCTGGGCTAGCAGGGGGAATGTCATTTGAGTTTCTGTTTGTGTTTCATCCGTAGGCGGATGTTGCTCTTGTGTATGATGTTATTGTATTCATGTGGCATTGTATGCCTTTTGTATGTATCCCCAACTATTATGTAATGGTACGATGTAATGATATCCACCTTGCAAAAGAGTCTCCAATATGCGCTTCTATTCTTGGTTGGACCTACGAGTTCCTTTAGGATAGGGTCGTATATTGCGCGTTACATTCATACCCCCCGATACTACCCATAGAACCATCAAAATAAGCAAACAACACATAGAAAACAAAATCTGCCAAAAACAGAATAGGTCGTTGTAATTTGTAAACTTCGTATACTTATGTTCAAAAAATGCTAAAAAATTAGGATGACATAGGAAATTCATATATAAATCTTGTGTAAAAAAGCAGGATTTTACAATGTTCCAACTGCTCAGATCAATTATGTTTCTGGACACAAAATTTTCTGTTTTTCAGCAAGATCAAATGAACAATACACCAAAGTATCCCAAATGCTTTAATTGGCTCAAAAACTAAATAAAAACAACAAAACACAATTACTACATAGGTAATAATGTGTATTTATTCAAGAACAGTAGAAAAAACAAAAAACATAAAAATAAAATTGGGTTGCCTCGCAATAAGCACTGTTGTTTAACGCCCCTAGCTAGGCATTCAACATAGATCCAGGTATTCTCATAGTAATAAGGGAGATCGTCCATGCTCATCTCATACTCCCTTCTTTCAGCGGCAATTTTCCTTTGTGGTAAGCAAAAATAATTAAAGGGGCTAAATTTAATAGGATAAGGATCCCTAAGACCATGTTCGGGAGGAATTGGTTCCTCCTTCGGCCCCTTGTATGTTATAATCAACTCATCATTATAAGCATTCCTTTGGTGGAACGTCATAAGCCTATCTTTTAATATGAATCCTAATTTATTGTTTTGTATAGCAAAATATCATTGAGTTCAGAAATTTTATCAACCAAAACTTTGGTAGGGACCCTTTTTCTCGAATTTTCATTATAGGCAGCATAATTGGGAGATTGCGATCGCCTTATTTCCTCGTGATTAAAAAGTATATCCTCTATGGGGGACAACCACCATTTATTTTATAATGTGCAAAAATCTTGCTAGCTCCTTTCATGATGAATCTAAACTCATGAGCTAGAAATATAGAGGCGGCACGCTTAATAGAAGAATGCTGAATATTAGAGAACTCTAGAAAAATCTTTTGTATGCATGGATGCATATGAACAAATTGTCTTTCAAGTTCAATTATGAGTAAAGTAATTGCATTCTCAATTCTATTTGTTTTATTAAGAATAGATCCTCCTATCATAGGTAGCGTACCGGCACAAGTAAAGAAATCTTGAATCACCCCTTTTCCAATAATATTGCTGCTACCCACACAGAGTTTTTGGTATGGATAATAGTGGGTTCTTCATGAGTATCATTATTGGCAAAATCATTATAACCATCCTCAAGATTATTGCTATCTTTTTCAACGATAAACTCCCCAGATTTAGACATGGTGGCAAGAAATTGATCTAGCACATGAGTAACCAAACAACAAATGAAAAGACGAACAAAAGAAGGGCGAATAAAAAAGGGCAAATCTTTTTTTGTTTTTTTGAAATCATTTTAGAAGTGGGGGAGAGGAAAACGAGAGGCAAATGGCAAATAGTGTAATGCAAGAGATGAGAGTTTATGGTGGGTACTTGGTAGGCTTGATGTAGAACCTCCCTGAAAACATCGCAAGAAATTCTTCCTGCTACTTCTTGAGCTTGCGTTGGTTTTTCCCATGAAGAGGAAAAGGTGATGCAGCAAAGTAGAGATAATTATTTCCCTTAGTTGAGAACCAAGGTATCAATCCAATAGGAGGTACACACAAGTCTCCAATCTATGCAGTTGCACAAACAATCAAACACTTGCACCCAACATGATAAAAGGGTTGCCAATCACTTCACGGTCACTTGCAAGGATGAGATCTGATAGAGATAAATATAAAAGATTACTAAAACGTAAAACAAAGTAAAAACAAATAAATTGCAGCAAGGTATTTTTGGATTTTTTTGGTTTCTAGATCTGAAAATATATGATGGAAAATAGATCCGGGGCCACATATTTCACTAGAGACTTCTCTCTTGAAAGAAAATAATACGGTGGGTGAACAAATTACTGTCGAGCAATTACAGAAAAGCTCAAAGTTATGACAATATACAAGGCAATGATTATGAATATAGGCATCACGTCCATGTCAAGTAGACCGATTCCTGCCTGCATCTACTACTATTACTCCACACATAGACCATTATCCAGCATGCATCTAGAGTATTAAGTTCATAAGAATGGAGTAACGCCTTAAGTAAGATGACATGATGTAGAGGGATAAACTCAAGCAATATCATGAAAACCCCATCTTTTTACCCTTTATGGCAACAATACAATACGCGCCTCGCTACCCCTACTTCGTCACTGGGTGAGGACACCGCAAGATTGAACTCAAAACTAAGCACCTCTTGAAGGAAATATGCCCTAGAGGCAATAATAAAGTTATTATTTATTTCCTTATATCATGATAAATGTTTATTATTCATGCTAGAATTGTATTAACCGGAAACATAATACATGTGTGAATACATAGACAAACAGAGTGTCACTAGTATGCCTCTACTAGACTAGCTTGTTAATCAAAGATGGTTATGTTTCCTAACCATGAACAAAGGGTTGTTATTTGATTAACAAGGTCACATCATTAGTTGAATGATCTGATTGACATGACCCATTCCATTAGCTTAGCACACGATCGTTTAGTATGTTGCTACTGCTTTTATCCATGACTTATACATGTTCCTGTAACTATGAGATTATGCAACTCCGTTTACGGAGGAACACTTTGGTGCTACCAAACGTCCACAACGTGAATCGGGTGATTATAAAGGAGTACTACAGGTGTCTCCAAAGGCGGATGTTGGGTTGGCGTATTTGAGATTAGGTTTTGTCACTCCGATTGTCGGAGAGGTATCTCTGGGCCCTCTCGGTAATGCACATCATCAAGCCTTGCAAGCACTACAACTAATGAGTTAGTTGTGAGATGATGTATTACTGAACGAGTAAAGAGACTTGCCGTAACGAGATTGAACTAGGTATTGGATACCGACGATCGAATCTCGGGCAAGTAACATACCGATGACAAAGGGAACAACGTATGTTGTTATGCGGTCTGACCGACAAAGATCTTCGTAGAATATGTAGGAACCAATATGGGCATCCAGGTCCCGCTGTTGGTTATTGACCGTGAATAGTTCTAGGTCATGTCTACATTGTTCTCGAACCGTAGGGTCCGCACGCTTAAGGTTACGATGACAGTTATTATGAGTTTATGTATTTTGATGTACCAAGGAGTTCGAGTCCCGGATGTGATCACGGACATGACGAGGAGTCTCGGAATGGTCGAGACATAAAGATTGATATATTGGAAGCCTGTGTTTGGAGTTCGGAATGGTTCCGGACGAAAACGGGAATTTACCGGAAAACCGGGAGGTTACCGGAACCCCCCGGGAGGTAAATGGGCCTCGGTGGGCCTTGAGGGAGAAGAGGAGGGCCGGCCAGAGGTGGCACGCCTCTCCCCCCAGTCCGAATAGGACAAGGAGGCGGCGCCCTTCCTCTTCCCCTTCCCCAAACCTAGTCCAACTAGGAAAAGGGGAGTCCTACTCCCGTAGGAGTAGGACTCCTCCCGCCGCCTCCTCTAGGGCCGGCCGGCCTCCCCCTCCCTCCTTTATATCACGGGGGCAGGGGGCACCTTGGAACACACAAGTTGATCGTGAGATCGTTCCTTAGCCGTGTCGGTGCCCCCTCCACCATATTCCACCTCGGTTATACTGTCGCAAGCTTAGGCGAAGCCTGCGCCAGTGAAACATCAAGATCGTCCCACGCCGTCGTCTTGTGGAACTCTCCTCGACACTCGGCTGGATCGGAGTCTGAGGGACGTCATCGAGCTGTCGTGTGTCAAGAACTCGGGGCGTCGGAGTAACGGCGCCGGATCGGTCGGATCGCGAGGAGAACGTCGACTACTTCCTCTACGTTGTGATCGCTTCGCCGGGTCTACAAGGGTATGTAGACAACACTCTCCCCTCTCGTTGCTATACATCACCATGATGATCTTGCGTGTGCGTGGGAAATTTTTGAAATTACTCGTTCCCCAACAAAGGGCATCCGAGCCTAGGTTTTTATGGTTTGATGTTTTGCACGAGTAGAACACAAGTGAGTTGTGGGCGATACAAGTCATACTACCTACCAGCATGTCATACTTTGGTTCAGCGGTATTGTGAGATGAAGCGGCCCGACCGACATTACGCCAGACGCTTACGCGAGACTGGTTTCACCGCCACGAGCACTCGTTGCTTAAAGGTGACCGGCGGGTGTCTGTCTCTCTCACTTTAGTTGAACTGAGTGTGGCTACGCCGGTCCTTGTGAAGGTTAAAACGGAGTCTATTTGACAAACTATCGTTGTGGTTTTGATGCGAGGTAAGAACGGTTCTTGCTAAAGCCCGTAGCAGCCACGTAAAATTTGCAACAACAAAGTAGAGGACGTCTAACTTGTTTTTGCAGGCATGTTGTGATGTGATATGGTCAAGACGTGATGCTATATTTTATTGTATGAGATGATCATGTTTTGTAACCGGTTATCGGCAATCGGCAGGAGCCATATGGTTGTCGCTTTATTGTATGAAATGCAATCGCTACGTAATGCTTTACTTTATCACTAAGCGGTAGCGATAGTCGAGAAGCATAAGATTGGCGAGACGACAACGATGCTACGATGGAGATCAAGGTGTCGCGCCGGTGACGATGGTGATCATGATGGTGCTGCGAGATGGAGATCACGAAGCACAAGATGATGATGACCATATCATATCACTTATATTGATTTGCATGTGATGTTTATCTTTTATGCATCTTATCTTGCTTTGATTGACGGTAGCATTATAAGATGATCTCTCACTAAATTATCAAGAAGTTTTCTCCCTGAGTATGCACCGTTGCCAAAGTTCGTCGTGCCCAGACACCACGTGATGATCGGGTGTGATAAGCTCTACGTCCATCTACAACGGGTGCAAGACAGTTTTGCACACGCGGAATACTCAGGTTAAACTTGACGAGCCTAGCATATGCAGATATGGCCTCGGAACACGGAGACCGAAAGGTCGAGCGTGAATCATATAGTAGATATGATCAACATAAGATGTTCACCATTGAAAACTACTCCATCTCACGTGATGATCGGTTATGGTTTAGTTGATTTGGATCACGTGATCACTTAGATGACTAGAGAGATGTCTTTCTAAGTGGGAGTTCTTAAGTAATATGATTAAATGAACTTAAATTTATCATGAACTTAGTCCTGGTAGTATTTTGCAAATTATGTTGTAAGATCAATAGCTTGCGTTATTGCTTTCATATGTTTATTTTGATATGTTCCTAGAGAAAATTGTGTTGAAAAATGTTAGTAGCAATGATGCGGATTCGATCCGTGATCGGAGGTTTATCCTCATTGCTGCACAGAAGAATTATGTCCTTAATGCACCGCTAGGTGACAGACCTATTGCAGGAGCAGATGCAAACGTTATGAACGTTTGGCTAGCTCAATATGATGACTACTAGATAGTTTAAGTGCACCATGCTTAACAGCTTAGAATCGGGACTTCAAAGATGTTTTGAACATCATGGACCATATGAGATGTTCCAGAATTGAAGTTAATATTTCAAGCAAATACCGAGTTGAGAGATATGAAGTCTCCAACAAGTTCTATAGCTAAAAGATGGAGGAGAATCGCTCAACTAGTGAGCATGTGCTCAGATTGTCCAGGTACTTCAATCGCTTGAATCAAGTGGGAGTTAATCTTCCGGATAAGATAGTGATTGACAAATTCTCTAGTCACCATCACCAAGTTAGTAGAACTTCGTGATGAACTATAGTATGCAAGGGATGACGAGAACGATTCCGAGCTCTTCGTGATGTTGAAATCGACGAAGGTAGAAATCAAGAAAAACATCAAGTGTTGATGGTAGACAAGACCACTAGTTTCAAGAAAAGGGCAAAGGAAAGAAAGGGGAACTTCAAGTAGATTGACAAGCAAGTTGTCACTCCCACGAAGAAGCCCAAAGCTGAACCAAAGCTCAAACCGAGTGCTTACAATCGCAAAGGAAATGGTCCTTTGGAAGCGAACTGCCCTAAATATTTGGTGGATAAGAAGGATGGCAAAGTGAAAAAGGGTATATTTGATATACAGGTGTTTTGTGCTTTACTAGTGTTTATAGCAACCCCTCGGTATTTGGTACTGGTTCAGTTGCTAAGAGTAGTAACTCGAAACGGGAGTTGCAGAATAAACAGAAACTAGTTAAGGGTGAAGTGACGATGTGTGTTGAAAGTAGTTTCAAGATTGATATGATCATCATCGCACACTCCCTATACTTTCGGGATTAGTGTTGAACATAAATAAATGTTATTTGGTGTTTACGTTAAGCATGAATATGATTTGATCGTGTTTATTGCAATACGGTTATTCATTTAAGTAAGAGAATAAACTGTTGTTCTGTTTACATGAATAAAACCTTATATGGTTACACACCCAATGAAAATAGTTCATGGGATCTCGATCGTAGTGATACACATATTCATAATATTGAGGCCAAGAGATGCAAGGTTAATAATGATAGTGCAACTTATTTGTGGCAATCGCCGTTTAGGTCATATTGGTGTAAAGCGCATGAAGAAACCCCATCTTGATGGGATTTTGGAATCACTTGATTATGAATCACTTGATGCTTGCGAACCGTGCCTTTTGGGCAAGATGACTAAAACTCCGTTCTCGGAACAATGGAACAAGCTCTTGACTTATTGGAAATAATACATACCGATGTATGCGATCCAATGAGTGTTGATGCTCGTGGCAAGTATCGTTATTTTCTGACCTTCACAGGATGATTTGAGCAGATATGGGTATATCTACTTGATGAAACATAAGTCTGAAATAGTTGAAATGTTCAAAGAATTTCAGAGTGAAGTGGAAAATCATTGTAACAAGAAAATAAAGTTTCTGCGATCTGATCGTGGAGATGAATATTTGAGTTACGAGTTTGGTCTTCAATTAAAACAATGTGGAATAGTTTCACAGCTCACGCCACCTGGAACACCACAATGTTATGGTGTGTCCGAACGTCATAACCGTACTTTATTGGATATAGTACAATCTATGATGTTTCTTACCGATTTACCAATGTCATTTTGGGATCATGCATTAGAGACAACTGCATTCACGTTAAATAGGGCACCATCTAAATCCGTTGAGACGACACTATATGAACTGTGGTTTAGCAAGAAACCAAAGTTGTCGTTTCTTAAAGTTTTGGAGTTGCGATGCTTATGTGAAAGAGTTTCATCCTGATAAGCTCGAACCCAAATCGGAGAAGTGCGTCTTCATAGAATACCCAAAGGAAATTGTTGGGTACACCTTCTATCACAGATCCGAAGGCAAGATATTCGTTGCTTAAGATGGATCCTTTCTAGAGAAGGAGTTTCTCTCGAAAGAAGTGAGTGGGAGGAAAGTAGAACTTGATGAGGTAACAGTACTAGCTCCCTTATTGGAAAGTAGTTCATCACAGAAATTGGTTCCTGTGACACCTACACCAATTAGTGAGGAAGTTAATGATGATGATCATAAAACTTCAGATAAAGTTACTACCGAACCTCGTAGGTAAAGCAGTGAGATCCGCACTGAGTGGTACGGTAATCCTATTCGGAGGTCGTGTTACTTGACCATGACAAACCTACGAACTATGAGGAAGCGATGATGAGCCCAGATTCGCGAAATGGCTTGAGGCCATGAAATCTGAGTTGAGATCCATGTATGAGAACAAAGTGTGGACTTTGGTGGCGTTGCCCGATGATCGGCAAGCCATAGAAAATAAATGGATCTTCAAGAGGAAGACGGACGCGATAGTAGTGTTACTATCTACAAAGCTCGACTTGTCGCGAAAAGGTTTTGACAAGTTCAAGGTGTTGACTACAATGAGATTTTCTCAAGCAGAGCGATGCTTAAGTCTGTCCGAATCATGTTAGCAATTGCCACAATTTATGAAATTTGGCAAATGGATGTAAAGACTGCATTCTGAATGGATTTACGGAAGAAGAGTTGTATATGATGCAACCGAAGGTTTTATCGATCCAAAGGGAGCTAACAAAGTGTGCAAGCTCCAGCGATCCATTTATGGACTGGTGCAAGCATCTCGAGTTGGAATAAACGCTTTGATAGTGTGATCAAAGCATTTGGGTTTGTACAGACTTTTGGAGAAGCCTGTATTTACTAGAAAGTGAGTGGGAGCACTACAGCATTTCTGATAAGTATATGTGAATGACATATTGTAGATCGGAAATAATGTAGAATTATTCTGCAAAGCATAAAGGAGTGTTTAAAAGGAGTTTTTCAAAGAAAGACCTCGGTGAAGCTGCTTACATATTGAGCATCAAGATCTATAGAGATAGATCAAGACGCTTGATAAGTTTTTTCAATGAAGTACATGCCTTGACAAGATTTTGAAGTAGTTCAAAATGGAACAGTCAAAGAAAGAGTTCTTGCCTGTGTTACAAGGTGTGAAATTGAGTAAGACTCAAAACCCGATCACAGTAGAAGATAGAAAGAGAATGAAAGTCATTCCCTATGCCTTGGCCATAGGTTCTATAAAGTATGCCATGCTGTGTACCGGATATATTGTATACCCTGCTTTGAGTTTGGCAAGGAGTACAATAGTGATCTAGGAGTAGATCATCGACAGCGGTCAAAATTATCCTTAGTAGAATAAGGATATGTTTCTCGATTATGGAAGTGACAAAGGTTAAATGCGTAAAGGGTTACGCCGATGCAAGTTTTGACACCGATCCGATGACTCTAAGTCTCGATCTAGATACATATTGAAAGTGGTAGCAATTAGCTAGAGTAGCCGTGCGAGCATTGTAGACATAGAAAAATTGCAAAATACATAACGGATCTGAATGTGAAAGACCCGTTGACTAAGACTCTCTCACAAGCAAAACATGATCACACCTTAGTACTCTTTGGGTGTTAATCACATAGCGATGTGAACTAGATTACTGAATCTACTAAACCCTTTGGGTGTTGGTCACATGGCGATGTGAACTATGGGTGTTAATCACATGATGATGTGAACTATCGATGTTAATCACATGGTGATGTGATCTAGATTATTGACTCTAGTGCAAGTGGGAGACTGAAGGAAATATGCCCTAGAGGCAATAATAAAGTTATTATTTATTTCCTTATATCATGATAAATGTTTATTATTCATGCTAGAATTGTATTAACCGGAAACATAATACATGTGTGAATACATAGACAAACAGTGTCACTAGTATGCCTCTACTAGACTAGCTTGTTAATCAAAGATGGTTATGTTTCCTAACCATGAACAAAGGGTTGTTATTTGATTAACAAGGTCACATCATTAGTTGAATGATCTGATTGACATGACCCATTCCATTAGCTTAGCACACGATCGTTTAGTATGTTGCTACTGCTTTTATCCATGACTTATACATGTTCCTGTAACTATGAGATTATGCAACTCCCGTTTACCGGAGGAACACTTTGGTGCTACCAAACGTCACAACGAATCGGGTGATTATAAAGGAGTACTACAGTGTCTCCAAAGGCGATGTTGGGTTGGCGTATTTGAGATTAGGTTTTGTCACTCCGATTGTCGGAGAGGTATCTCTGGGCCCTCTCGGTAATGCACATCATCAAGCCTTGCAAGCACTACAACTAATGAGTTAGTTGTGAGATGATGTATTACGAACGAGTAAAGAGACTTGCGGTAACGAGATTGAACTAGGTATTGGATACCGACGATCGAATCTCGGGCAAGTAACATACCGATGACAAAGGGAACAACGATGTTGTTATGCGGTCCGACCGACAAAGATCTTCGTAGAATATGTAGGAACCAATATGGGCATCCAGGTCCCGCTGTTGGTTATTGACCGTGAATAGTTCTAGGTCATGTCTACATTGTTCTCGAACCGTAGGGTCCGCACGCTTAAGGTTACGATGATGCTTATTATGAGTTTATGTATTTTGATGTACCAAGGAGTTCGGAGTCCGGATGTGATCACGGACATGACGAGGAGTCTCGGAATGGTCGAGACATAAAGATTGATATATTGGAAGCCTATGTTTGGAGTTCGGAATGGTTCCGGACGAAAACGGGAATTTACCGGAAAAACCGGAGGTTACCGGAACCCCCCGGGAGGTAAATGGGCCTCGGTGGGCCTTGAGGGAGAAGAGGAGGGGCCGGCCAGAGGTGGCCGCGCGCCCTCTCCCCCCCCAGTCCGAATAGGACAAGGAGGGGGCGGCGCCCCCTTTCCTCTTCCCCTTCCCCAAACCTAGTCCAACTAGGAAAGGGGAGTCCTACTCCCTAGGAGTAGGACTCCTCCCTGCCCCCTCTAGGGCCGGCCGGCCTCCCCCTCCCTCCTTTATATCTGGGGCAGGGGGCACCTTGGAACACACAAGTTGATCGTGAGATCGTTCCTTAGCCGTGTCGGTGCCCCCTCCACCATATTCCACCTCGGTTATACCGTCATGAAGCTTAAGCGAAGCCCTGCGCCGTGAAACATCAAGATCGTCCCACGCCGTCGTCTTGACGGAACTCTCCTCGACACTCGGCTGGATCGAGTACGAGGGACGTCATCGAGCTGTACGTGTGTCAAGAACTCGGGCGCCGGAGTAACGGCGCGGGATCGGTCGGATCGCGAGGAGAACGTCGACTACTTCCTCTACGTTGTGATCGCTTCGCTTGGTCTACAAGGGTATGTAGACAACACTCTCCCCTCTCGTTGCTATACATCACCATGATGATCTTGCGTGTGCGTAGGGAAATTTTTGAAATTACTACGTTCCCCAACACCTCTCCCATTGCAAGAAGAACCAATCTAGTTGGCCAAACCAAACCGATAATTCGAGGAGAAACACAAAGATATCAAATCATGCATATAAGAATTCAGAGAAGACTCAAATAATATTCATAGATAATCTGATCATAAATCCACAATTCATCGGATCTCGACAAACACATCGCAAAGGAATATTACATCAGATAGATCTCCGAGGATGTCAGTGTTCTGGGAACAGGGGTCCCTAGATGAGGGAGTCCTGGATTAGGGGGTGTCCGGATGGCCGGACTATAGCCTTTGGCCGGACTCCTGGACTATGAAGATACAAGATTGAAGACTTCGTCCCGTGTCCGGATGGGACTTTCCTTGGCGTGGAAGGCAAGCTTGGCGATACGGATATGTAGATCTCCTATCATTGTAACCGACTCTGTGTAACCCTAGCCCTCTTCGGTGCCTATTGATATGTCTCCGTCGTATCTATAATTTTTGATTGTTCCATACCAATATTATTCACTTTCATATACTTTTTGGCAACTTTTTATATTATTTTTGGGACTAACATATTGATCCGATTGCCGGTGCGCCTCACTCATTGCATGTTTTTGTTTCGCAGAAACCCAATATCAAACGGAGTCCAAATGGAAAAAAACGGACAGAGATTTTGTTTGGAATATTTATGATTTTCTGGAAGTAAAATCAACGCGAAATTGTATCCGAGGTGGGCACGAGGTAGGGGGGCGTGCCCTACCCCCCCAGGCGCGCCCCTGACCCTCGTGGTCCACCCGTAAAGTGGTTGATGCTCTCCTTCTGGAGCAAGAAAGATAATTTTATGACGAAGATCTGGGCAAAAGATTCACCCCAATCGGAGTTACGGATCTCCAGATATAAAGGAAACGGTGAAGGGGTAGAATCTGCCAACACAGAGAACGCAGAAACAGAGAGATAGATCCAATCTTGGAGGGGCTCTCGCCCCTCCCAAGCCATGGGAGCCAAGGACCAGAGGGGAAACCCTTCTCCCATCTAGGGAGAAGGTCAAGGAAGCAGAAGAAGAAGAAGGCGGGCTCTCTCTCCCCCTTGCTTCCGGTGGCGCCGGAATGCCGCCGGGGGCCATCATCATCACCGCGATCTTCACCAACATCTCGATCACCTTCCCCCTTCTATCTGCAGCGGTCCACTCTCCTGCAACCCGCTGTACCCTCTACTTGAACATGGTGCTTTATGATTCATATTATTATCCAATGATGTGTTGCCATCCTATGATGTCTGAGTAGATTTCTATTGTCCTATCGGTGATTGATGAATTGCTATGATTTGTTTGAGTTGCATATTTTATTGGTGCTGTCCTATTGTGCCCTCCGTGTCGCGCAAGCGTGAGGGATTCCCGCTGTAGGGTTTGCAATATGTTCATGATTTGCTTATAGTGGGTTGCGTGAGTGACGGAAACACAAACCCGAGTAAGTAGGTTGTTTACGTATGGGATAAAGGGGACTTGATACTTCAATGCTATGGTTGTGTTTTACCTTAATGAATCTTTAGTAGTTGCGGATGCTTGCTAGAGTTCCAATCATAAGTGCATATGATCCAAGTAGAGAAAGTATGTTAGCTTATGCCTCTCCCTCAAATAGAATTGCAATAGTGATTACCGGTCTAGTAACATAGTCAGTTGCCTAGGGACAATTCCACAACTCCTATCACCACTTTTCCACACTCGCCATATTTACTTTAGTTGTGTCTTTATCTAAACATCCCCTAGTTTTATTTTCGTGCTCTTTAGTTTCTTGCAAACTTATCCTAAAACACCTACAAAGTACTTATAGTTTCATACTTGTTCTAGGTAAAGCAAACGTCAAGCGTGCGTAGAGTTGTATCGGTGGTCGATAGAACTTGAGGGAATATTTATTCTACCTTTAGCTCCTCATTGGATTCGACACTCTTACTTATCGAAAACTGTTGCGATCCCCTATACTTGTGGGTTATCAAGACCTTTTTCTGGCGCCATTGCCGGGGAGCAATAGCGTGGGGTGAATATTCTCGTGTGTGCTTGTTTGCTTTATCACTAAGTAATTTTTATTTGTTGTTCTTAGTTGTTCTCTATCTTTAGTTATGGATATGGAACGCAAAATACCAAAAAAATTAGCTGTACTTGCTACTCATGAGGATGGGGTAACTCCTAAAACCCTCGACTCTCATTATGCGAGAGATATTATTTACTACTTTGATAATCCTAAGAAAACCCCATTCAACTTTATAATGGGAGTAACATTGGATCAACGTGAATACTTTAGGGATTATCGCTTAACACAAAAAGGGAAACTATTATGGGATCAAATTCATTTATTGAAGTGGTATGCTTGGAAACTATGCGTGGAATATGATTATACTTGTTGCTCTAGGATGAATGCTCCACACCTTCCCTTTTCATGCAAATTTAATGATAATAAAACCTTAGCTTCTTATGCTAATGGTATATATGATTACTATGATGTGGAACATATAGAAGAATTTGTTGCTTTTATGGGTGCTTATGAAATTGAAGCTATGTGTAAAGAGTTTGAGGATTATGATGATGTTGTTAATAGATCTGAAAATTTAGCTATCCTCAAATATTGCTATGAGAATTATAAATACAATTATGCAATTGGTGCACTTATTGAGAAAGTCTCCGCTGTCCAAGAAGAGACTAATATTTTGCAGGAAGCTATGGAAGAAGAAATTGATGAAACTATGAGCTCATTGGATGAAAAAGATTATGAGGAGAGCGAAGAACAAGAGGAGGAAGAGCGGATTGATCACCCGTGCCCACCTTCTAATGAGAGTAACTCTTCAACTCATACATTGTTTAATTCCCCTTCGTGCTTACCGAAGGATGATTGCTATGATGACTATTATGATCCCATTGATTATCTTGAAATATCCCTTTTTGATGATGCTTGTGGCCAAGATGCCAATATGAATTATGCTTATGGAGATGAACTTGCTATAGTTCCTTATGTTAAACATGAAATTGTTGCTATTGCACCCACGCATGATAGTCCTATTATCTTTTTGAATTCTCCCGACTACACTATATCGGAGAAGTTTGTGCTTATTAAGGATTATATTGATGGGTTGCCTTTTACTATTACACATGATGATTTTGATGAATGTAATATGCATGTGCTTGCTGCTCCTACTTGCAATTATTATGAGAGAGGAACTATATCTCCGCCTCTTTATGTTTCCAATACGATAGAATTGCAAGAAACTGTTTATACTATGCATTGGCCTTTACTATGTGTGCATGAATTGTTCTTTTATGACATGCCCATGTATAGGAAGAGAGTTAGACTTCGTCATTACCTGATTTATGTTACTTTGTTCTCACTACTAAATTACAAATCATTGTTAATTAAAATTGGCTTTGATATACCTTGGGATCCGGGTGGATTCACTACTTGAGCACTATATGCCTAGCTTAATGGCTTTAAAGACAGGGCTGCCAGGGAGACAACCCGGAAGTTTTAGAGAGTCATTTATTTCTGTTGAGTGCTTTCATATAGTTTAAAAACATAAAAATAAAGAGGGGAACCTAAAAACTTTTCAAAAAGGAAAGTGAAAGTGAGAAAGACAAGCATTGTTGAAGTGGGAGCTAGCCTTGGACTTTGCTCATGCTCACGGCAACTTTGTGGATCTTGATTACAGAAACTTTTCATCAAAAATAATTATCCCCTTGTACAATTCCATTGTATTATAAAAATAATGTGCCAAGGTTTGCCTTTGGGATGTTTACAATGCTTGTTGGTTTGTACGGTGCAGGACAAAAACTTTGGCTGTAGTGCGCGATTTTACATTTTTACCTTGAACGTCATTTGGTTCTGACTCTTTTTGCACTGTCTTGCTATACAACTTGTTTATTGTTCCTAATTTTGGTAGAATTTGTGGGGTACCATAAGTATGGTGGATGTTCAGATTGCTACAGACTGTTCTGTTTTTGACAGATTCTGTTTTTGATGCATAGTTTGCTTGTTTTGATGAATCTATCAATTTATATCAGTGGATTAAGCCATGGAAAAGTTATATTACGGTAGACACAATGCAAAAACAAGATATGAATTGGTTTGCAACAGTACTTAGAGTGGTGATTTGCTTTATGTAACATCCCACAATTCTAAATTTTGGAATGTTATAATAAATAGATAGAATTGATTGATTGTTTGATTGATTGAGTGAAATTTGAAACTTTTTGAAAGTTAAATGAGAGGGAATAAAAGGACTTTCCCAAACTTTCATTTTCTTTTTCTGACCTTCATGAATTCAAATTCTTTTCAAATCACAAAACCCTGGAGAGAAGATGACATGACTTCTTCCATTTATTTAAATGACAAGGGGTGTTGAAAATATTTGAATTTTATTTAAAATTATTTCCAATTTATAAACTTCAAGCAACTCAATGATTTTCATGAGAGAAGATAAAATGACTTCTTCAAAACATATGAAATATGAGTTGGGAGTTTCAAAGAATTAAATTCAAAGTTCATTTGAATTTATTTTCAATTTGGAGTTATTTGAGTTTTATTCAAATTATTTTTTTCCAAAAATAAAATATATGGAAAATAGGGTAACATGATTCCCTACATCAGAAAATGGAGAGAAATAAATTTGAATTAATTTTGGTATTTTTAAAAATGATTTTACTGGATTTTACTAGGGCAGAAGCACTCTTTGCTTTATTCGAATTTGTGAGTATTTTATTTGATGCTAGAAAAATGTTCATGTCGTAGGAAATCTTTTTCTGAAATTTTTTGATATAATATATGCCTATATAATATATTTGTTTATTCTGTTTTTATTTGCATGAGAAAATGTTTAAAAAAAACTATTTAGCCTCGCCGACTGGGCCGGCCCAGCATCTCGCCAGGCCGCGGCCCAGCTCCCAACCGGCTCGTCTTCGAGCTCGGGACGAAGTCCCGAGCGTGGCCGACTCCGCCGCCGCCGCCGAGTCCCGGCCGGGCACGCCTCCCCTTACCCCTCCTCCACGCCTCCCTCCGCCTTTATATATCGCTCCCGGCGCCCCTGGGTCCCGTTTTCGACGCCGCCTCCTCCTCCTCACACGCGTTTACCGCCGCCGCCGCCAGATCCGCCGCGCCCGCCATTCTTCTTTACCGTCATGCTCCGCCTCATTGCCGCCGCTTGCTTGCCTGCTTCTACTGCTTTGCCGCCAGTAGCTGCGCCGCCACCCTTGCTGCCGCCTGGCAGCCGCGATCGCTGGAGCAGCGCCGCCCTCGCCGGAGTCCGTCGCTAACCGCTGCCGCTGGTTTTCAATAGAAAACCGCTCCGAACTGGTATAAACCACCGAAAAACCCGCCCCGGTTCTTTTCTAGTTCGGTTTTCTGTTATAGATTTGTTTTACTTTTTTTTGTAGATCGTTTAAATAGCGAATGTTCTCTGTATAGACAGTTTTAACAAACGTGTTCGTTCGTCGCTCGTTAGTGTAACGTTCGTATGATAGGTTTTTTCTTTTTATTTTAGTTTTCGGCCAGGGACCTATTCGTGATAATTTTCTTCACAGATTAGTCCCTGTACTTCAAACAACCGCATCTTTTTACTCGTTTATCCAAATCCAACGAAACCAACGCCCACTTCTTTGTTATGATCTCCTCTATCCAGTAAAACAACTCAAACATGTCTTTGAAAGTTTTAAAATTTGATTTAGATCAGATTTGAATTTGAACTTCGTTTGATCATAACTTGAGTTTTATAACTCCGTTTGGGTTGATTCTTTTTGCACATCGAAGCTCTTGAGCTAAACTTTCTGATAAGGCCAAATACACATAGTTTTGGTACTATTAGAATTATGCTGCAAAAGTCATTTGTTTGGTTTTGATGTTTTCCGAATCGTACTCTTCGTTCTTTCCGATCTTTTGAGTGATTGCTTATGTGTGGTTACTATTGCTTGCTCACGATAGATTGACCGGAGTGTGACGAGTAGAACTATCAAGAGTTTTGAGTGCGAATCATCTTCATCAACATTGCAGGCAAGTTCACACTTTGATCATACCTTTTCTCATACCCAGTTTTATGCATTAGTTCAATCCTCCAAACAATTGCATGATTAGGATCTGAATTAAATTGTGGGTTTTGGGAAGTAGATTGAGGTAGCACCTATTACCTATTTTATTATCAAACCTTTGGGAGTTACTCTACGTTTGCTTATTATGCCATGCTATGCTAGTAGACGTGGATTGGGTGAGTGAATTTCCATGACAGATGTGAGATTGTTAATTAATGGTTTATTTAAGGTGGCAACTTAAACACACATTTGGGTGGATTGAGGCACCTGGTTACTCCAGGACTAGCCTGTCTAGGCACCTGGGTTTCCAGGACTTGCCTGTATTTCTTCGGACCGCCACCCAGGCTCAAAGGGATCATGAGATTATTCAAACTAGAAACTTACGTGTGCAGCCACAAGCCATTATGGGCTCTGGCATAGTTGACTAAGTTGTGCGAACTCTTACGGGTAGACTAGCAGATGTAGGGGAATGTAGGTGTACCGGTCTACCAACATCTAAGGTGCTAGTGCTTCCGAAAGACTATGTCTTGGTCATCCGTTTCTCAAACATCATGTAGTGCGAGGAATCAAACGGAGGCGATCGAGTCTTGTGGGAAAAGTGCGCAAACCTCTCCAGAGTGTAGAAACTAATCATGATTAGCCGTGTCCCCTGTTATGGACATCTTGAGTATCTAGTACTTGATTTTCCTGTGAATCTCATCATGTTACTTTAATTAATATTGTTGGGTTTTAATGAGTACTTTTAGTTGGGATTGAGAATGCTGTCAACCATTCTC
Organism: Aegilops speltoides; assembly: GCA_021437245.1. Lineage (NCBI taxonomy): Eukaryota > Viridiplantae > Streptophyta > Magnoliopsida > Poales > Poaceae > Aegilops > Aegilops speltoides. The sequence goes on from CM038141.1 coordinate 202,376,165, forward strand.
AATGTTTAACAACCACCATGATAGTTAAATAAATTTATTCCTTTGCAGTAGGAAAAAAATTGGCTTTTCGCAAAAACATTATAACCGTAGAGCTTTTCCACCAGCCATATATGCATGTAGTGATAGACTTTATTCATCATTGCTCTATGGTGTGAATTTGCCAGTACATTCAATGTACTGACCCTCTGTGGCTGCAACGTCTCATGTTGTAGGATCTTACGACGAGTAAGTGATACATTAGGGTTACAATTTCCTATACTCAACTTTGCCGTTGGTGTTGATGGGAATCCACAACCTTGTTGCTTCCGCTATTTTGGATTGAGGTAATAGTATTTACGTTATTTTATACATGTGATTTACCTCTGTTATAAATCCTCGAGTACTGTGTGTGTCAGCATACCGATCCAGGGACGACACTTAAGCACAGAGAGTTGACCGTCTGAGTCGGGTCGCTACAAGATGGTATCAGAGCACATGTTAACTGTAGGACGTGACCCTAGAAACTGGCAAGCCAATAGGAAAGATTTTTCTCTACAACTTCATTTTTTCAAAAGGATCTTTTACCTCTCTTCTCTTCTGAGCTTATTCAAAAATTACTTTTAGTGAGACTATACCCCTTTTCCCCTTTGACCCCTCGAAGATTTGACTAATGAGACCACTCCAAGAAGGACAAGATATCGGACTACTAAGACCATTTGGAATAAAGAGGATTTTTACCGTATATTACAATGACAGAAACCACAACGGTGAAGACTCCGAAGAGTAGGAGAATATGAAGAATTTCTAGATTTGGTATGACCAAGGAAGGCTACACTTATGGAACTTGATAGACTATGGAAGCTGTCAATACCCGAGATCAAGGTGTATCGGAGAAAGACCGGAGCATGGAGAGTTAAAAACTCAAAGTTCTGTCAAGAAAGCCCCAAGACAGGAAATATCAACTATGGAATGATAGCTCATGGCAGAGATATAGTCATAAACATGGATATCCATGATGCTATCACTCACTCATGTTATTGTCACCACGCGGAGTTAAGCATGCAGATGCATGGAAGGATTGGATGGTAGAAGGCTCATTGATCATCTGTCAGCAAAGGATGCAGCTTTAACCTTAACTGGTGTATCAGCAGGATCTGGAGTGTTACATCAAGAAGTTAAGATGGACCTACAAGAAGCAGTATTTGATAATGAAGCGTTTCATGAAGAACTCAGGACCCAGAAGCTGAAAGTAGCCAAGCTAGAGGAGCAAAACCTCGAGATACAGGAGATTCGTCAGGAACTGAAGGACAGGAGGACATGGTTCATGCCAAGGATGTTGAGATCCAGAAGTTTGAAAAGCAACTCTAGAAATATTGAAAGACGCCACGAGAGACTTTGCGTCAACATAGATGATCTGACAAAAGAACTTGAGAAGGACGAGCATGATCAGAAGAAGTTATCAGAGACATGACCAAGACTTGAAGAGTTTGATGACGTTGAGATCTATAGACCATTAGAAGACCAAACCCCTGTTTTATACCTACGTTAGATGCGACGTTTGTGAGCTATCATTTGCTTGATGTTTTTCCAACAACCACGATAAAATCTGCCTTTTCGAAACTTTTGTTTGTATTGTGTGCATCCCCTCTCAATCTCTCTTATCCCACCCCAAACCCATGGACACAATAGAGGATGAATGGAGATGAGCTTATATTTTCTGGACCGATGAGTCAGTTGGAGATGGACCAATGGATTCAGAACATGGAGGATCATATGGAGAGTGACACTATAGCCAGAAAGGATATGACCCAGCATGCTCTTCAATGCTTTGAAAGAGGTGCTGCTACTTGGTGGAGGATGTACCAAACTATCAATGGATGGCAAGGAGTAACCACTTGGAAGGAATTTAAGTTGACTTTGCCAAAGTCTCGGTTTGTGTCACAGGAATTGAAGCCTTATGGAAAGGATATGAAGAAACCTTGTGCATGCAAGCTTTGTGGAGAAATAGGACACAACCATAAAGAAAACAAGGACGAATACCCTCATAAGCGGAGGATTACCAAAGGAGTTAGCCGAGGTTTTTCAGGGAACTTCGGTTGGAGATTGTTCCCAAAGGTTTTGTTGCAGCAATGGAAGTTCAGCCTACATTGTTGGGAAAGATCCGTGAAGCTCAGAAGGATGGCAACGAGATTGCTGAGGTAAAAGAGAGGATGAGCAAAGGAAGGCCAAAGGTTATCGTAAGGATGAGCGCGACACCTTATGGTTCGAGGACCGTGAACATGTTCCCAATAATGCAAGGATCAGGAAGTAAATATTTCAAGAGGCTCATGACTCACCATACTCGATTCGCCCTGGAAACACCGAGATGTATTTGGATTTGAAGGAGTGTTTCTGGTGGACTGGTATGAAGAAGGATATTACGGAGTATGTAGTCATAGGTGATGTAAGCCAGAGAGAGTAAAAGCAGAGCATCAGAAGCCAGCAGGATTACTATAGCCTATGCCGATACCCGAATGGAAGTGGGGATAAGCTTGGCATGGATTTCATTACCGGATTTCCCAGAACCCGATCGGGATATGATTCTATCTGGGTAGTAGTTGATTTGCTGACCAAAGTGGCTCACTTTATCCCAGTGAAAACCACCTATACAAGTGAGAAGTTGGCCAAGATATATTTGACCAGGATCATATGTTTGCATGGAGTTCCGAGGACCATCGTATCAGATAGAGGAACACAGTTTACCTCAAAGTTTTGGAATCAGCTGCATCACACTTTGGGTACTAAGCTAGAGTTCAGTACAGCCTTTCATCCGCAGACAGATGGATAGACCGAGAGAGTCAATCAGATTCTGGAGGACATGTTGAGATCGTGTGCGCTAGATTATGGATCTAGTAGCGATGATAATCCACCTTATGTGGAGTTCTCATACAACAACAGTTACCCAGCCAGTTTGAAGATGGCCCCTTTTTAAAGCTTTGTATGGGAGAAGGAGCCAGACACCGTTGATGTGGGATGAAGTTGGAGACCGTCAGTTGTTTGGACCAAATCTGATCAAGGAGTCAGAAGAGAATGTTAAGTGGATTCGAGATAGACTGAAGGTAGCTCAGTCCAGGCAGAAGAGTTATGCAGACTCAAATACGCAAGGAGGTAGTCCATGAAATTGGAGACAGAGCATTTCTTCGTGTGTCCCCTCTGCAAGGAGTTAAACGATTTAGAGTTAAGGGAAAGTTAGCCCGAGTTTTGTAGGACCATACCGAGTTTTGGAGCGTATGGGAGAAGTGGCTAACAAGTTGGAATCACCCGAAGGACTGTCAGGAGTTCATGATGTGTTTCACGTTTCCCAGTTGAAGAAGTGCCATGCAGAGATGGCCAATATTCCCGTGTAAGGAAGCTTGACCCTGGAAAGGATAATGATGTTCCACGAAGTGGAGTATGGACTTCATAAGTATAAGTTTTTATCTCGGTATGTGGGATATTCCACGAGGAAGAAGAGATGAATTACTATTGGATATAAAGGAGAAGGAAGGAAGGAAGACAATACCATTGGATGGATTTAAGAATGCTAGGAAGTTGGAAGTTGGAATAATGATCAGTTGCTCGATGATGAGTTCAAGGTTTGCAAGTGATGAGATGGGCCATAACCCACAGGCCCCAGGACCTGCCAAGAAGCAAGCACACTCTTGCTGAAGGAAAAACCCCAGAAGAAGTTACAATTTTATCGACAGACGAACTTATAGGAGTTTTACGCAAAACCTGAGAGTTGTTAAGTAACAATAGATGTTTGTTTGGCTTGCAGAATCCATGGATTTATCCGAACTTGGTTCGTTGACAAGAGAAATTCTGCAATGCTTGTGAGGATGACCGAGTGTTAGCATGCGAGATTCGCTAAACCATATACAAGATAATGATTTGGGTACGGGATGGATTGATCACCATACCGACTTACTCTTATTATTCGCCTTGCTATATGGGATGGTAAATCTGAGTGACTTACCTATAGTAGAGAGACGACGATCAAAACCTTGTTTGAACATTAGAATGGTATAAGTATTTTCCCTTGTACAAGGTAGCTGTTGCCAAACGTAGATCATACGGTGAGGCTCAACCTAGACCCGTTTTCTGCAGGAGAACCCATAAATTGTTGACCACCATGAGATATCGATATTTGTTTAGTATTGGCGCCAGACCCGTCAGCTAAGAAGACCAAGTCTCGGAATAACTGTACCAAGATGAAAGGATAGAAGAAATTGAGGAAAAGGTTATGCCACTACCGGAAGAGCCCAGAGAAGGAAATTTTCAGAGGATCTGAGAAGATTGACGCTGCCAACAATAAGGATGGAGTATATGAGTTTTGATGGAACCATAACCATGCTTCTAAGGGTGGTAGCACCCGAGACCCCGGAGACGATCGATGGATTTTTCAGAAGACCCCAAACCTAACCTATTTCTTTCCAGCCTCTCCGAATCTCGAGGACGAGATTCATTTTAAGGGTGGTAGGTTTGTAACATCCCAAAGTTCTAAATTTTGGAATGTTATAAGAAATAGATAGAATTGATTGATTGAGTGAAATTTGAAACTTTTTGAAAGTTAAATGAGAGGGAATAAAAGGACTTTCCCAAACTTTCATTTTCTTTTTCTGATCTTCATGAATTCAAATTCTTTTCAAATCACAAAACCCTGGAGAGAAGATGACATGACTTCTTCCATTTATTTAAATGACAAGGGGTGTTGAAAATATTTGAATTTTATTTGAAATTATTTCCAATTCATAAACTTCAAGCAACTCAATGATTTCCATGAGAGAAGATAAAATGACTTCTTAAAAACATATGAAAAATGAGTTGGGAGTTTAAAAGAATTAAATTCAAAGTTCGTTTGAATTTATTTTCAATTTGGAGTTATTTGAGTTTTATTCAAATTATTTTTCTCCAAAAATAAAATATATGGAAGATAGGGTAACATGATTCCCTACATCAGAAAATGGAGAGAAATAAATTTGAATTAATTTTGGTATTTTTAAAAATGATTTTACTGGATTTTACTAGGGCAGAAGCACTCTTTGCTTTATTTGAATTTGTGAGTATTTTATTTGATGCTAGAAAAATGTTCATGTCGTAGGAAATCTTTTTCTGAAATTTTTTGATATATTATATGCCTATATAATATATTTGTTTATTCTGTTTTTATTTGTATGAGAAAATGTAAAAAAAAACTGTTCAACCTCGCCGACTGGGCCGGCCCAGCATCTCGCCAGGCCGCGGCCCAGCTCCCAACCGCCCCGTCTTCAAGCTCGGGACGAAGTCCCGAGTGTGGCCGACTCCGCCGCCGCCGCCGAGTCCCGGCCGGGCACGTCTCCCCTTGCCCCTCCTCCACGCCTCCCTCCGCCTTTATATATCGCTCCCGGGGTCCCTGGGTCCCGTTTTCGCCGCCGCCTCCGCTCCTCCTCGCCGCGTTTCACCGCCGCCGCCGCCCCCTTCTTCTTTGCTGTGGCGCTCCGCCGCCGCCGCTTGCTTGCCTCGCCGCCGCCGCTTTGCCCTTGCCGTAGCGCCACCACTGCCACTGCCCGCCACCGCCTCGCGATCATTGGAGCAGCGCCGCCCTCGCCAGTCCGTCGCTAACATTGCCGCCGGTTTTCAATAGAAAACCGCTCCGAACCGGTATAAACCACCGAAAAACCCGCCCCGGTTCTTTTCTAGTTCGGTTTTCTGTTATAGATTGGTTTTACTTTTTTTGTAGATCGTTTAAATAGCGAATGTTCTCTGTATAGACAGTTTTAACAAACGTGTTCGTTCGTCAGCGTTCCGTAGCGAACGTTCGTATGATAGGTTTTTTATTTTTATTTTAGTTTTCGGCCAGGGACCTATTCGTGATAATTTTCTTCACAGATTAGTCCCTGTACTTCAAACAACCGCATCTTTTTACTCGTTTATCCAAATCCAACGAAACCAACGCCCACTTCTTTGTTATGATCTCCTCTATCAAGTAAAACAACTTAAACATGTTTTTGAAAGTTTTAAAATTTGAATTAGATTAGATTTGAATTTGAACGTCGTTTGATCATAACTTGAGTTTTATAACTCCGTTCGAGTTGATTCTCTTTGCACATCGAAGCTCTTGACCTAAACTTTATGATAAGGCCAAATACACATAGTTTTGGTACTGTTAGAAATTGTTTTATGCTGCAAGAGTCATTTGTTTGGTTTTGATTTTTTCCGAATCGTACTCTTCGTTCTTTCCGATCTTTTGAGTGATTGCTTATGTGTGGTTACTATTGCTTGCTCACGATAGATTGACCGGAGTGTGACGAGTAGAACTATCAAGAATTTTGAGTGCGAATCATCTTCATCAACATTGCAGGCAAGTTCACACTTTGATCATACCTTTTCTCATACCCAGTTTTATGCATTAGTTCAATCCTCCAAACAATTGCATGATTAGGATCTGAATTAAATTGTGGGTTTTGGGAAGTAGATTGAGGTAGCACCTATTACCTATTTTATTATCAAACCCTTGGGAGTTACTCTACGTTTGCTTATTATGCCATGCTATGCTAGTAGACGTGGATTGGGTGAGTGAATTTCCATGACAGATGTGAGATTGTTAATTAATGGTTTATTTAAGGTGGCAACTTAAACACACATCTGGGTGGATTGAGGCACCTGGTTACTCTAGGACTAGCCTGTCTAGGCACCTGGGTTTCCAGGACTTGCCTGTATTTCTTCGGACCGCCACCCAGGCTCAAAGGGATCATGAGATTATTCAAACTAGAAACTTATGTGTGCAGCCACAAGCCATTATGGGCTCTGGCATAGTTGACTAAGTTGTGCGAGCTCTTACGGGTAGACTAGCAGATGTAGGGGAATGTAGGTGTACCGGTCTACCCACATCTAAGGTGCTAGTGCTTCCGAAAGACTATGTCTTGGTCATCCGTTTCTCAAACATCATGTAGTGCGAGGAATCAAACGGAGGAGATCGAGTCTTGTGGGAAAAATGCGCAAACCTCTCCAGAGTGTACAAACTAATCATGATTAGCCGTGTCCCTGGTTATGGACATCTTGAGTATCTAGTACTTGATTTTCCTGTGAATCTCATCATGTTACTTTAATTAATATTGTTGGGTTTTAATGAGTACTTTTAATTGGGATTGAGAATGCTGTCAACCATTCTCAATGTTTAACAACCACCATGATAGTTAAATAAATTTATTCCTTTGCAGTTGGAAAAAAATGGCTTTTCGCAAAAACATTATAACCGTAGAGCTTTTCCACCAGCCATATATGCATGTAGTGATAGACTTTGTTCATCATTGCTCTATGGTGTGAATTTGCCAGTACATTCAATGTACTGACCCTCTGTGGCTGCAACGTCTCATGTTGCAGGATCTTACAACGAGTAAGTGTTACGTTAGGGTTACGATTTCCTATACTCAACTTTGCCGTTGGTGTTGATGGGAATCCACAACCTTGTTGCTTCCGCTATTTTGGATTGAGGTAATAGTATTTACGTTATTTTATACATGTGATTTACCTCTGTTATAAATCCTCGAGTACTGTGTGTGTCAGCATACCGATCCAGGGATGACACTTAAGCACAGAGACTTGACCGTCTGAGGTCGGGTCGCTACACTTTATTATACTAACGGAATTTACCGTGTTTTCTGTGGATGTAGTGTCTAATCGAGGATGTTTTGATGTGAGAAGAAGGAAGAGAGGCAAGAGCTCAAGCTTGGGGATGCCGGAGGCACCCCAAGTAAATATTCAAGGAGACTCAAGGGTCTAAGCTTGGGGATGCTGGGGAGGCATCCCCTCTTTCTTCAACAAGTATCGGTATGTTTTCGAATTCATTTCGTTCATGCATTATGTGCAAGTCTTGGAGCGTCTTTTGCAATTAGGTTTTTATTTTTCTTTTATGCACCATGCTGGTATAAGATAGTCCTTGGTTGATTTATAGAATGCTCATTGCACTTCACTTATATCTTTTGAGTATGGCTTTATAGAATGCTTCATGTGCTTCACTTATATCATTTGAAGTTTGGATTGCCTATTTCTCATCATATAGACAACCGCCATTTGTAGAATGCTCTTTTGCTTCACTTATATTTGTTAGAGCATGGGCATATATTTTGTATAAAGAATTATACTCTCTTGCTTCACTTATATCCATTTAGAGAGATGACAGGAATTGGTCATTCACATGGTTAGTCATAAAATCCTACATAAACTTGTAGATCGTTGAATATGATATGTTTGATTCCTTGCAATAGTTTTGCGATATAAAGATGGTGATATTAGAGTTATGCTAGTGGGTGGTTGTGGATTTTAGAGACACTTGTGTTGAGGTTTGCAAGTCCCGTAGCATGCACGTATGGTAACCGTTGTGTGACAAATTCGAAGCATGGGGTGTTTCTTTGATTGTCTTCCTTATGAGTGGCAGTTGGGGACGAGCGATGGTCTTCTCCTACCAGTCTATCCCCCTAGGGGCATGCGTAGTAGTACTTTGCTTCGAGGGCTAATAAAATTTTGCAATAAGTATATGAGTTCTTTATGACTAATGTGAGTCCATGGATTATACGCACTCTCACCCTTCCATCATTGCTAGCCTCTTCGGTACCATGCATTGACCTTTCTCACCTTGAGAGTTGGTGCAAACTTCGCCGGTGCATCCAAACCCCGTGATACGATACGCTCTATCACACATAAGCCTCATTACATCTTCCTCAAAACAGCCACCGTACCTACCTATCATGGCATTTCCATAGCCATTCCGAGATATATTGCCATGCAACTTCCGTCATCTTCATATTCATGACTTGAGCATTCATTGTCATATTGCTTTGTATGATCGTAAGATAGCTAGCATGATGTTTTCATGGCTTGTCCGTTTTTTGATGTCATTGCTACGCTAGATCATTGCACATCTCGGTACACCGCCAGAAGCATTCATATAGAGTCATATCTTTGTTCGAGATATCGAGTTGTAATATTGAGTTGTAAGTAAATAAAAGTGTGATGATCATCATTATTAGAGCATTGCCCCAGTGAGGAAAGGATGATGGAGACAATGATTCCCCCACAAGTAGGGATGAGACTCCGGACCTTAAAAAAAAGGAGAGGCCAAAGAAGCCCAAATAAAAAAAAGAGGCCAAAGAAGCCCACCAAAAAAATTAAAAAAAAATTAAATAAAAAAGAAAATAAAAAAATGAGAGAAAAAGAGAGAAGGGGCAATGTTACTATCCTTTTACCACACTTGTGCTTCAGAGTAGCACCATGTTCTTCATAGAGAGAGCCTCCTATGCTTTCACTTTCATATACTAGTGGGAATTTTCATTATAGAACTTGGCTTGTATATTCCGATGATGGGCTTCCTCAAATGCCCGAGGTCTTCATGAGCAAGCAAGTTGGATGCACACCCACTTAGTTTCTTTTGTTGAGCTTTCATACACTTATAGCTCTTAGTGCATCCGTTGCATGGCAATCCCTACTCCTCGCATTGATATCTATTAATGGGCATCTCCATAGTCCGTTGATACGCCTAGTTGATGTGAGACTTTCTCCTTTTTTGTCTTCTCCACATAACCTCCATCATTATATTCTATTCCACCTATAGTGCTATATCCATGGCTTGCGCTCATGTATTGCGTGAGGGTTGAAAAAGCTGAAGCGCGTTAAAAAGTATGAACCTATTGCTCGGCTCGTCATCGGGGTTGCGCATGATGGGGGCATTTTGTGTGACGAAAATGAAGCATAGCCAAACTATATGGTTTTGTAGGGATAATCTTGCTTTGGCCTTGTTGTTTTGAAAAGACATGATTGCTTTATTGGTATGCTCGAAGTATTATTATTTTTATGTCAAATGATAGACTATTGCTTTGAATCACTCGTGTCTTAATATTCATGCCATGATTAGACATATGATCAAGATTATGCTAGGTAGCATTCCACATCAAAATTATTCTTTTTATCATTTACCTACTCGAGGACGAGCAGGAATTAAGCTTAGGGATGCTGATACGTCTCCGTCGTATCTATAATTTTGATTGTTCCATGCCAATATTATTCACTTTCATATACTTTTTGGCAACTTTTATATTATTTTTGGGACTAACATATTGATCCAAAGGCTCAGATGCAGCCTCTGTCTATTGCATGTTTTTGTTTCACGAAACCCAATATCAAACGGAGTCCAAACGGAAAAAACGGTCAAGATTTTTTGGAATATTTATGATTTTCGGAAGTAAAATCAACGCAAACGGTATCCGAGGTGGGCACGAGGTAGGGGGCGCGCCCTACCCCCAGCGCGCCTGACCCTCATGGTCCACCCGTAAAGCAGTTGATTCTCTCCTTCTGGCGCAAGAAAGATAATTTTATGACGAAGATCTGGGCGAAAGAGTCACCCCAATCGGAGTTACGGATCTCCAGATATAAAGGAAACGGTGAAGGGGTAGAATCTGCCAACTCAGAGAACGCAGAAATAGAGAGATAGATCCAATCTTGGAGGGGCTCTCGCCCCTCCCAAGCCATGGGAGCCAAGGACCAGAGGGGAAACCCTTCTCCCATCTAGGGAGAAGGTCAAGGAATAAGAAGAAGAAGAAGAAGAAGGGGGCTCTCTCCCCCTTGCTTCCGGTGGCGCCGGAACGCCACCGGGGGCCATCATCATCACCGCGATCTTCACCAACACCACCGCAATCTTCACCAACACCTCCATCACCTTCCCCCTTCTATCTATAGCGGTCCACTCTCCCGCAACCCGCTATACCCTCTACTTGAACATGGTGCTTTATGATTCATATTATTATCCAATGATGTGTTGCCATCCTATGATGTCTGAGTAGATTTCTATTGTCCTATCGGTGATTGATGAATTGCTATGATTTGTTTGAGTTGCATATTTTATTGGTGCTGTCCTATTGTGCCCTCCGTGTCGCGCAAGCGTGAGGGATTCCCGCTGTAGGGTTTTTAATATGTTTATGATTTGCTTATAGTGGGTTGCGTGAGTGACGGAAACACAAACCCGAGTAAGTAGGTTGTTTACGTATGGGATAAAGGGGACTTGATACTTTAATGCTATGGTTGGGTTTTACCTTAATGAATCTTTAGTAGTTGCGGATGCTTGCTAGAGTTCCAATCATAAGTGCATATGATCCAAGTAGAGAAAGTATGTTAGCTTATGCCTCTCCCTCAAATAGAATTGCAATAGTGATTACCGGTCTAGTAACATAGTCAGTTGCCTAGGGACAATTCCACAACTCCTATCACCACTTTTCCACACTCGCCATATTTACTTTAGTTGTGTCTTTATCTAAATAGCCCCTAGTTTTATTTTCGTGCTCTTTAGTTTCTTGCAAACTTATCCTAAAACACCTACAAAGTACTTCTAGTTTCATACTTGTTCTAGGTAAAGCAAACGTCAAGCGTGCGTAGAGTTTTATCGGTGGTCGATAGAACTTGAGGCAATATTTATTCTACCTTTAGGTCCTCATTGGGTTCGACACTCTTACTTATCGAAAATTGTTGCGATCCCCTATACTTGTGGGTTATCACCTATATAAACCGGAGGGTTTTAGTCTGTAGGACGAACAACAATCATACCATAGGCTAGCTTCTAGGGTTTAGCCTCTCTGATCTCGTGGTAGATTTACTCTTGTACTACCTATATCATCAATATCAATCAAGCAGGAGTAGGGTTTTACCTCCATTGAGAGGGCCTGAACCTGGGTAAAAACATCGTGTCCCTTGTCTCCTGCTACCATCCGCCTAGACGCACAGTTCGGGACCCCCTACCCGAGATCCGCCGGTTTTGACACTGACATTGGTGCTTTCATTGAGAGTTCCTCTGTGTCGTCATCTTTAGGCACAATTGCTCCTCCGATCATCAACAGTGATGCGGTCCAGGGTGAGACTTTTCTCCCCGGACAGATCTTCCTATTCGGCGGCTTTGCGCTGCGGGCCAATTCTCTTGGCCATCTGGAGCAGATTGAAAGCTACTCCCCTGGCCATCAGGTCAGATTTGTAAGTTTGAACTGTACGGCTGACGTCCGCGGAGACTTGATCTTTGACCGATTCGAGCCACAGCCAAGCGCGCCGCACTGTCACAATGGGCATGGTCTAGCTCTACCGCCGCACGGTTCCCTGGAGGCCGCACAAGTGCCCGCTCCGACCCTTAGCTCGGAGCCGATTGCGCCAATCGAGGACTGGTGGCTAGACACCGCCTCGGGGGCTGCTATCTCTAGGGCGATTGAGCCGAACACCAACCTTGTCCTTTGCGAAGCTCATGACTCCAAGGTACCGGACTCCTCTCCGGATTCCGAGCCTTCCACGCCCCTGCCAATCGAATCCGATTGGGCGCCAATCATAGAGTTCACCACCGCGGACATCTTTCAACACTCGCCCTTTGGCGACATCCTGAATTTACTGAAGTATCTCTCTTTATCAGGAGAGCCCTGGCCGGACTATAGTCAGCAAGGTTGGGATGCGGACGACGAAGAAATTCAAAGCCCACCCACCACCCACTTCATAGCCACTGTCGAAAGTTTAAACGACGTGCTCGATTTCGACTCCGAAGACATCGACGGTATGGAGGACGATGTAGGAGATAAGCATGAACTAGCACCTATAAAGCACTGGACAGCCACCTCATCTCACAATGTATACATGGTGGATACACCTAAAGGAAGCGACGACGAGGACAACGGGATGCCACGAGGGATCACTCCCTCGAAAAGCAGTCAAAACAGCGACGTAAGCGCCGTTCAAAATCCTGCCTCGACAAAGACAACAGCCATACAGACCCAGCCATAGAGCAGGGCGAACCGGTGGACGACGAACATGCTATCGAGCAATCTTCCCAACAAGACAATATGGATAAACAATCCGTCCCCGGCGAAGATAACAGTCCGAACGATCTCACGCCGGACAAGTTGCTGGAGCAGAAGAACCTCCACAAAAGGCTCGTCACCACTGCGCGTTGCCTGAAAAAGTAGAAGCGAAAGCTCAAAACAGCGGAAGATGCGCTCAGAATCAGATGGAGCAAAGTACTCAACACCACAGACAAATACGGTGATAGTCGCCGAACAAAGAGCTACCCAAAGCAAAAACTACTGCCCGAATTTGATAAGGAGGCCATAGAGCCCCAGCAATCAAAGAACAAAGAGACCACCCGGTCGGATAGACGACCCCATGGCAAATACAAGCTGGCATGCGATCCGCACACGGATTTGCATCAAAAAGATGGCCCAATTTGATCTATCTACGGGCCAAGAAAGCAAGCTCTAGTAAGCAATGCAACACATCAAATATCCGAATATTACGGTACACCTAAATATAGGGGTGCCGCACACCCCCTATGTTTCACCGATGAGGTCCTGGATTATGAATTTCAGCGGGATTCAAGCCCGTAAACATAGAGGCGTCTGACGGAACAATGCACCACGAGTGCGGATTGAGGATTACATCCTCCACATACACATGGCTAGAGGAGATGACCTCCACGCCATAAAATACTTACCCCTCAAGCTCAAAGGGCCAGCCCGGCATTGGCTCAAAAGCCTCCCCAAAAACACCATTGGAAGTTGGGAAGAGCTCGAGGATGCTTTTCGAGCAAATTTTCAAGGGACCTATGTCCGACCTCCGGATGCAGACGATTTAAGTCACATAACTCAACAACCCGGAGATTCAGCCCGAAAATTCTAGAACAGATTCCTTACTAAAAAGAACCAAATAGTCGACTGTCCGGACACCGAAGCCTTAGCAGCTTTCAAACATAACGTCCGAGACGAATGGCTCGCCATACACCTCGGCCAAGAAAGGCCAAGAACAATGGCCGCATTAAAAAAGCCTCATGACCCGCTTTTGCGCGGGAGAGGATAGCTGGCTGTCAAGATGCAGTACCAGCAACACAAGTACATCCGATGTCAGGGATGGAAACGGGAAACCGCGACGAAGCAAGGACCAGCGCCGGACCAAGGGAAACAGCCCGAAGATCACGACAGTCAACTCCGGATTCAAAGCTCACAGCAGGATCGTAAAAAACTGCCCCTTAAGTATAACAAAGACGAGCTATCTAACTTAAACAAAATCTTGGACAAGATATGCCAAATCCACAGTACTCTTGGGAAGCCTGCAAACCATACCCACAAAGATTGTTGGGTCTTCAAGCAGTCCGGCAAACTCATCGCCGAACACAAGGGGCTCGACACACCAAGCGAGGACGATGACGAACCCCACAAGCAGAGCACCGGAAAACAAAATAAATTTCCCACAAGTAGTCAAAACAGTAAACTCACTTTACGTGACAAAAGGGAAAAACAGAACGGCGTCCTTAGATATACGCGCCATACGGCCTATCCCAGAGGTGTCTCGCCAGTGGTTGTTAAAACCAATCACCTTCGACCATCAGGATTACTCTAGAAGTATCCGGAATGCAGGATGAACTGCCTTGATATTAGATCCGATAATCGACGGACTCCAATTTACACAAGTCCTAATGGACAGCGGCAGTGATCTAAGCCTGCTATATCAGGACACAATCCGCAAAATGGGGATAGACCCAACCAAAATTCGCCATAGCAACACTTCCTTTCAAGGGGTAACGCCAGGCCCATATGCCCATTAAACGGGCTCTCTACTGCTAGAAGTTGTGTTCGGCTCATCCGACAACTTCCGCCGCGAAAAGTTAACCTTCCACCTCGCCCCATTTACAAGTGGCTACCAAGCACTACTGGGACGCGAAGCTTTCACCCTCTTTAACGGAATACCGCATTATGCATCCCTTACACTTAAAATGCCCGGTCCGCGAGGCATCATCTCCTTAAAGGGAAATATCGAGTGTTCCTCGAGCGCGGAAGATTGTGTGACTGCCTTGACAGCCACACACCAAACCGGTTTCACTAATCAAAGCACCTAAATAGGTCTTCCAGACCCCGGACACTGTTAGACGAGTCCGGCGTAAACATACAAGGGCTTACTAGCCGCATACCCCCGCACTAGGGGCTCCGCGCATCTACAACAAGAGACATTAAAGCTCAATTTTATTCATTTTTGAATTTTACTTTGTTTATTTAGCATAACGTACATTTTCGCACGATCTTTTTCAACTAAGTTCCTCTCTTTTACAGATGAACACCGTGCTACACCTGTCCAGGATACGGCACAACGGAGACAAAGGCGCAGACGTGCAGTAGGGACCCGTTGCAAGGATTCTTTTCAGATTAAGACCCTGTGTAAACCTTTTTTACTGTCTCTTGTTGATACACATCCCCCGGTTTCTTGCTATAACCGAGGAGGAGGCTGGGGTTTTGGCATGGGCCACGTCAGAATTTTGCGCGTACCTGGACACTAGGGGCTTATTACCAAGGGCGTTGTTCGGCCAGTTTTCATAAAGACCGAATACCTTAGGGAGTGTTCGGCGTCTCGAGTTAGGCCTTATATGCATCAGCTCCGAATCATGTCTTTGGTCAAATGTTGGGTTTGCTCGGCTCCTGTGTTTTGCTGCCCTACGTTCCGCCCTATCGACTAACGCAGCACCAGGAGAACTACTGCGATTGTGCCCCGGTTCGTCCAAGCGAGCACCTCAGTAGAGAAAGCCAAAAACTGACTGTCATGATATAGCGTGAGACTCGTCAACCACTCGATGACCCACCGGAATCTATAGGATTCCTCTGCATTGACGAAGGGCCGTTTCCCGGTCAGGCACATACGCGCCCCGAATTCGGGTGAGCGCGGTGCCCCTAGGGGCTATATAGTAGCCCCACTATCAAACTCCTATGGCTAAGTGAAAGTGATAAAACATTATAGTCCGGTTGCCTAGTTTGCTGTGCTACCACCTCCTTTATAGGACCAAGACGTTCGATCAAGTGTGAAAATGCGCCTTTTGCAAACACCCCCGCATTATATGCATGGGGGCTGAAGCCGAAGACTGCCATCTTTCAGGTTATATACACATATACATTAACGGCCGCACAGGAGGTATTTTAATTCTTAAAGGCACAAGTATAAAAAGCTTTTACATTTCATCGAAACATTGTTTCACAATAATACATGTTATTCGAACATAATATCCTTCGAGCACTGCGTCTCTATTAAACGAGCGCCCTGCAGAACTTCCTGAAAATATTGCTCGACAGATACTCGATTCCCGTCCGAATCTTCGGATGCAACATCGGTGGCCTTCATCTCTCCCCAGTATGTCTTGACACGGCCAAGAGCCATCCGCACACCCTCTATGCATGCTGACCTCCTCATTGCATTGATATGCGGCACCGCACCAAGGAACTGCGGCACTAAGCCAAAATAACTCTTCGGCTCGGGCCTTTTCTGCCACAAAAGACTCACGACATCCTTCATGGCAAGTCCGGATAACCTATTCAGCTCCGCCCATTCGGCCAAGTGATCGGTTAATGGAAGAGGGCGCTCTGAATTATGGAACTGCGACAAATAAACCTTTTCCATCTCGTGATCCTTTTTATCTCGAAAGTGTTCGGCCGCGTCCGCGGCACTTGCCGCCAAGTCCAGATAAGCATCCTCCGCACTCCACAGCCGGTCCAACTGAGCATATTTAGGATCTCAGGCCTGACGTAGCTCCTCCTTCATATCTCTCATCGTAGAGCGAGCATATTGGCCTCGGCGGTGGCCTTCTTCACGTCCTCTTGCACCGGTCGATCTTGCTTTTCAAGAAGCTTGTAGCGGTCGGCAGCATTCTTCAACTTCACGGCCATCTCGGCCATTTCCTTCTTGCTTCGACAATGAGCAGCCTGTTCGGCTTCTAGCTCTTCGGCCGCCTTCAAGGCAGCCGCATCACTCTTTCTGGCCTGCTCCTTAGCTCGGGCGAGCTCCGCTCGAAAGCTCTCCATGGCAGCGGCACCATCTGCATCAAGCATACATGTTGTAAAGCAGGGGCATCAAGCTCCCTTACCAGGTGTCCGCGAAGAAATCACATACCTTGTGACTCGTCAAGCTGCTTATTGACAAGCGCGATGTCGGCATCCGCCACATCAAGTTGCCGCTTTAGTTCGGCAAATTCATCAGTCCGGCTAGCCACCGGACACTTCGCCACCTACATAGGAAATGCGACATATTATACCTGGGATTATGATCCTCGGCGGGCTGTCATTTTTGACAACAGACCGAGCCTCAGGGGCTACTATCTACACAGGGCGCATCTTATATGCGAAACTGTCAGAAGGTACATCATCTTGCGTACCTCAAAACCTGTCAGTAAACTTCTGACGGCTTCGTGCAAACCACTCTCAGCGGATGAAATCCTTTCAATCAACGTACCCATTAACGCACGGTGATCTTCTGAGATAGACGCTTGCCCGAGCAGATCTTTCAGCCCGTCCGACCGTACACCAGGTGGTGCCGGACTCGTCCGATGGCCTTTTTCGAAGGCCGGACGCAGAGGGCTTTGAGGGGACATACGAGTGCCTTCCGGGTCCGCCGGACTCGGAGAAACCCTCCGTGACGACACCTTAGGGTCGCCCGCCTCGCACGACGGTACGGCAGGGGGAGGCGTTTCGCTCTCTATCATCTCCGGACGAAGATCCCCGAAGATGAGCTCTGCTGAGAAGGGCTGAGATCCGAACTACAAGGTAAAATTTCGGTTATCTTCATCAGAAGTAGGGCAGGGATATCCTTTATTTTGAAAAAAACTCTCCTTTTTACTTACGGCTCAATGGAGGGCTGATCCCCTTGGGGGCATAATACGGCCGAGGCATCTCTCGGCGCAGGACCCTCTGACGAAGATTTCTTCCCCCGCTTTGAGACCATGGTCTCCGGGTCTTCAGAGGCGGTCCTCTTCTTCCCTTGGAGGGAGGGATTCTCGATCCCCCCTTTCCTGACAGCCTCCTTCGCGGAGGCGATAGCTTCCTTGTTCCCCCCTTCACCTTCTTCGGAAGGCGCAACCTCCAAAGATCTGGTTAACACGGGATCCGCGTGGTCTCGGGGAGGGGGCCGACACTGATTAACCGCTTCGCTATCCACTCCTGTTCAAGGGATAGCTCTTTTGAGGGCAAATTCATGATAAATATGGGATAGCATGTCCGGGTATGGGGCTACTTACTTGAGTATCCGGGCGATTGCAGTTCAGACCTGAGTCCTCGGTCAAGTCCGGACACATCGCTTGTGATCCGAAGAAAAGCTTGTACATCTCTACGGGCATCGTGCCCGTAAAATGTTGGAGAGCTCGGTGTCCCTCCGGGTTAAATTCCCACAGGCGAAGGGGGCGACGTTTGCAGGGCAGGGTGCGACGAATCAACATGACTTGCGCTACTACGACCAGAGTGATCTCTCTCTCTCTAGGAGATCTTGAATGCGGCCCTACAACAAGGGCACGTCCTTGGACGGCCTCCAGTCAAGTCCTTTATTGACCCATGACGCCAGCCGCGGTGGAGGACCCGAGCGAAAGGCAGGTGGCGCCACCCATTTGGTGCCCCTGGGAGCTGTGATGTAAAACCACTCTTGTTGCCATAGGCTGAGCTTCTCTTGAAAAGAGCCCTCGGGCCACGGAGCATCATCATTCTTGCTTATAACTGCCCCTCCGCACTCTGCCTGCTGCCCCTTGATCATCTTCGGCTCCACCTTGAAGGTCTTGAGCCACAATCTGAAGTGAGGGGTAATGAGGAGGAAGGCTTCGCATACGACAATGAACGATGATATGTGGAGGATGGACTCCGGATCCAAGTCATGAAATTCCAGCCCATAGTAAAACATGAGCCCCCTCACGAAGGGGTCCATCGGGAAGCCTAGCCCCCGAAGGAAGTGAGGCGCAAACACCACGCTTTCACCAGGCTTGGGAGTGGGAATAACCTGCCCTTGGGCAAGCAACCTATGCGAAATTTCGCTAGTTAGATACCTGGCATCTCTTAGCTTTAGCACGTCTTCTTCCGTAACGGAGGAAGGCATCTACCGGCCTTGCAGGTCAGAGCCGGACATCATCGAAGGTCCGAAGCGCCTGAATCTGGAGCTTTGGGTGTTGGAACTCGAGGCAAGGTGCGGATTCGATCGAGATTGAAAGTAAGGAGTGGAGCCTTGGTCTCTTTATAAAGAGGTTGAATACCAAGAGCCTTCCCCGTGACCGTTCGGGGCTCGCCTTCGATAGAGGAGACGTGCCAACTAACGCGGTTGGGTTACCCACGCCCGTATTGATGAGAATCCCGAAATAAGGGGACACGATCTCTGCTTTGACAAGACGTGCCAAGGAAACCGCCTCGCTAAACGCGCTGAGGAGGGACAGTAAAAACGATTCGAATAAAGGCTTGGCCGTGGTGTGATGTCACCCACGGAATACGTCAGCAGATTGAATTTGTGTAAATATTATTCTCTCTATGGTGGTATGTGGAACTTATTTTGCAGAGCCGGACACTATCCCTGTGTTCAAAATCTTCTATGAAGTATTTGGAGGAGGAACCCGCCTTGCAATGCCGAAGACAATATGCACGCCGGACTCGTCGTCACTGAAGCCTGGTTCAGGGGCTACTGAGGGAGTCCTGGATTAGGAGGTGTCCGGATGGCCGGACTATAGCCTTTGTCCGGACTCCTGGACTATGAGGATACAAGATTGAAGACTTCGTCCCGTGTCCAGATGGGACTTTCCTTGTCGTGGAAGGCAAGCTTGGCGATACGGATATGTGGATCTCTTACCATTGTAACCGACTCTGTGTAACCCTAGCCCTCTTCGGTGCCTATATAAACCGTAGGGTTTTAGTCCGTAGGACGAACAACAATCATACCATAGGCTAGCTTCTAGGGTTTAGCCTCTCTGATCTCATGGTAGATTTACTCTTGTACTGCCTATATCATCAATATCAATCAAGCAGGAGTAGGGTTTTACCTCCATCGAGAGGGCCCAAACCTGGGTAAAAAATCGTGTCCCTTGTCTCCTGTTACCATCCGCCTAGACGCACAGTTCGGGACCCCCTACCCGAGATCCGCCGGTTTTGACACCGACACTAGACTTGCCTGCCTGCGGCCCACGGCGTGGCTCCACCAGTGGCCCAGTGTGGCCCATCTTCATCAACCAACACTCAAGACCCTCGCGAGGGGCCAAGCCTTGCGGGGCGGATGACACAGGGCCTCCTCAGGAGAGGCCTCACCAGGCATGCTCGAGAGGGAGGCGGAGAGATCAAGGCAAGGGGTACCTCACGAGGTTCCCGTGACGCAAGCCATGACGACCAAGGCCAGGAGAGCGCCTGCGCGTGCTACGTCTTGCGCTTGCGTTGGTTTTCCTTGAAGAGGAAAGGGTGATGCGGCAATAGTAGCGTAAGTATTTCCCTCAGTTTTTGAGAACCAAGGTATCAATCCAGTAGGAGGCTCCTCAAAAGTCCCACGCACCTACACAAACGAACAAGAACTCGCAACCAACGCAATAAAGGGGTTGTCAATTCCTTCACGGCCACTTGCGAAAGTGAGATCTGATAGAGATAGTATGATAAGATAAATATATTTTTGGTATTTTATAATGTAGATTGGAAAAGAAAGATGCAAATAAAGGTAGATTGAAAGCTTATATGATAAGAGATAGACCCGGGGGCCATAGGTTTCACTAGTGGCTTCTCTCATGATAGCATAAGTATTACAGTGGGTGAACAAATTACTGTCGAGAAATTGATAGAAAACCGAATAATTATGAGATTATCTAGGCAAGATCATGTATATAGGCATCACATCCGTGACAGGTAGACCGACTCCTGCCTGCATCTACTACTATTACTCCACACATCGACCGCTATCCAGCATGCATCTAGAGTATTAAGTTCATAAAGAATAGAGTAACGCACTAAGAAAGATGACATGATGTAGAGGGATAAACTCATGCAATATGATATAAACCCCATCTTTTTATCCTCGATAACAACAATACAATACGTGCCTTGCTGCCCCCTGCTGTCACTGGGAAAGGACACCGCAAGATTGAACCCAAAGCTAAGCACTTCTCCCATTCCAAGAAAGATCAATCTAGTAGGACAAACCAAACTAATAATTCGAAGAGACTTGCAAAGATAACTTAATCACACATAAAATAATTCAGAGGAGATTCAAAGATTTCTCATAGATAAACTTGATCATTAACCCACAATTCATTGGATCTCGACAAACACAGCGCAAAAAGAGTTACATCAAATCGATCTCCAAGAAGATCGAGGAGAACTTTGTATTGAGATTCAAAGAGAGAGAAGAAGCCATCTAGCTAATATCTATGGACCCGAAGGTCTGTGGTAAACTACTCACAACTCATCGGAGAGGCTATGATGTTGATGTAGAAGCCCTCCATGGTCGATTCTCCCTTCGGCGGAGCGCCGACGAAGGCTCCAAGATGGGATCTCGCGGATACAGAAGGTTACGGTGGTGGAAATAGTTTTTCGTGGTCGCTTCTAGTGTTTTCGGGGTACATGGGTATATATAGGAGGAAGAAGTAGGTCGGTGGACGCCCGAGGGGCCCACGAGACAGGAGGGCGCGCCCAGTAGGGGGGCGTGCCCTCCACCCTCGTGGCTTCCTCGGTTGTTTCTTGACTTCCACTCCAAGTCCTCTGGATCACGTTTGTTCCAAAAAGATCGCTCCCGAAGGTTTCACTCCGTTTGGACTCCGTTTGTTATTCCTTTTCTTTGAAGCACTGAAATAGGCAAAAAAACAGCAATACGGGACAGGCCTCCGGTTAGTAGGTTAGTCCCAAAAATGATATAAGTGTAAAGCAAAGCCCATAAACATCCAAAACGGGTAATATAATAGCATGGAACAATAAAAAATTATAGATACATTGGAGACGTATCAAGCATCCCCAAGCTTAATTCCTGCTCGTCCTCGAGTAGGTAAATGATAAAAACAGAATTTTTGATGTGGAATGCTACCTAGCATAATTCTCAATGTAATTTTCTTTATTGTGGCATGAATGTTCAGATCCAAATGATTCAAAATAAAAGTTCATATTGACATAAGAAATAGTAATACTTCAAGCATACTAATCAAAGCAACCATGTCTTCTCAAAATAACATGGCTAAAGAAAGTTCATCCCTACAAAATCATATAGTTAGGTCATGCTTCATTTTCGTCACACAAAAATGCTCCTATCTTGTACACCCCCGATGACAAGCCAAGGAATTGTTTCGTACTTAAATAATCTCAAACTTTTTCAACTTTCACGCAATACATGAGAGTGAGCCATGGATATAGCACTACGGGTGGAATAGAGTATGATGATGGGGATTGTGTGGAGAAGACAAAAAAGGAGAAAGTCTCACATTGACGAGGAAAATCAACGGGCTATGGAGATGCCCATCAATTGATGTCAACATGAGGAGTAGGGATTCATGCAACGGATGCACTAGAGCTATAAATGTATGAAAGCTTAACAAACTAGTGGGCGTGCTTCCAACTTGCTTGCTCACGAAGACCTAGGGCATTTTGATGAAGCCATCGTAGAATATACAAGCCAAGTTATATAATGAAAAATTCCAACTAGTATAATGAAAAATTCCAACTAGTATAATGAAAAATGACAACATATGAGACTCTCTACATGAAGAACATGTTGCTACTTTGAAGCACAAGTGTGTAAAAAGATAGTAACATTGCCCCTTTTTATTTTCTTTTTTTGGGCCTTTTTGGCCTTTTTTTGGCCTTTCCTTTTTTATTTGTCCTTTCCTTTTTTTATTTGGGACAATGCTAATAATGCTGATCATCACACTTCTATTTATTTACAACTCATGAATTACAACCCAAAACTAGAACAAGATATGACTCTATATGAATGCCTCCGGTGGTGTACTGGGATGGGCAATGAATCAAGAGCGACATGTATGAAAAATTATGCATGGTGGCTTTGCCACAAATACGATGTCAACTACATGATCATGCAAAGAGCAATATGACAATGATGATGCATGTCATGATGATGAACGGAACGGTGGAAAGTTGGATGGCAATATATCTTGGAATGGCTATGGAAATGCCATAATAGGTAGGTATGGTGGCTGTTTTGAGGAAGATAAGGAGGTTTATGTGTGATATAGCGTATCGTATCACGGGATTTTGATGCACCGGCGAAGTTTGCACCAACTCTCAAGGTGATAAAGGGCAATGCAAGGTACCGAAGAGGCTAGCAATGATGGAAGGGTGAGAGTGCGTATAATCCATGGACTCAACATTAGTCAAAAAGAAATCATATACTTCAAAAGTCTACAAATCATCAAAAACCAAGCACTAAGCGCATGCTCTTAGGAGGATAGATTGGTAGGAAAATACCATCGCTCGTCCCCGACCGCCACTCATAAGGATGCACAATGTAAGAACACCTCATGTTTCAAATTTGTTACACAACTTTCACCATACGTGCATGCTATGAGACTTGCTAACTTCAACACAAGCATTCTTTAAATTCAAAATGACCTAACTATCATGACTCTAATATCACTACCTCTATATCTCAAAACAATTATCAAGAATCAAATTGATCATAGCATCTAATTCACTTCCTATGATAGTTTTTATTATACCCAACTTGGATACTCATCATTCTAGGACCAATTTTATAACCATAGCAAATACCATGCTGTTCTAAGAGACTCCCAAAATAATATAAGTGAAGCATGAGAGACTAACAATTTCTACAAAATTAAGCCACCGTCGTGCTCTAAAAGATATAAATGAAGCACTAGAGCAAAAACTATCTAGCTCAAAAGATATAAGTGAAGCACATAGAGTATTCTAATAAATTCCAATCAAGTGGGTTTTCCCAAAAGGTGTGTAAAAGGATTATTTTGGTAAACTAAAAATCAAAGACTTATATCATACAAGATGCTCGAAGCAAAACACATATCATGTGGCGAATAAAAATATAGCTCCAAGTAAAGTTACCAATGAACGAAGACAAAAGAGGGGATGCCTTCCCGCGGCATCCCCAATGCCGGGGGAAATCTGCCCGCCGCGGACACCTATGGGGCCGGGGCCCCTTGTCTGTGCGGTACGAGGGCGGAGGGAGCACAGAGAGCAGATCGAGGCGAGCACGCGGGCGGATTTTTACCCAGCTTCGGAGCTCTCCGGAGAGATAAAACTCCTACTGCTGCTTTGTGTTTCTATTGAGCTCGGGAGCTCGAAGAGCTACAGTAGCAGCTACACCGAGCGCGAGAGTTGCAAAGGATTCGAACCGAACAAGCCGAACCCCTTCCACGTTGTGCATGGGCCTCCTTTTATAGTGCAAGGGGTCACCGACAGGTGTCAACATAGAAGAAAGGGGTAAAATCGTAAAGAGGTGGTAGTTGGAGCAGTCGGGAGAACAAAGTGAAGCTACAGATGTATGAGCAAAGTGGTTTCTACCTACTTTGTGATGGGGGGACAAGGGCATTTAATGCACGTCGCCGTCGACCCCAAAAGCTCCCGCCCTTGCGTCTCCGTCTGCCACGGCGATGGATTCACCACCGTGAAGTGCCACCGTGTCCCCAGTTGCACAGACCATCCGCCACGCGCCCTGGAAAGGCCCTGGCGTGCACGCTGGGGTGATGAGCCGGCCAGCGCACACACTGGCCTTCTCTCCGGCAAGTACCTTGCCGGGGTCTTGACCTTGCCGGGCCCGGGAGCTTGCCGGGCTCTGTAACTTGTCGCTCCCCGGGCCCTCGCCGGGACGCACATAGCGCCGAGGCGTGTCTTCTATGATGTAATCTTCTAGTCTTCCCGGCGAGCTCCTCTCGCCGGGGCCTTGCGTGAGTGATGTAACCTTGAGCCTGGAACGGCCTTCCCGGCAAGCTCCGCTTGCCGGGGTCTTGATCTTCTGTCTTGTATACTTTGTCTTTGAATGGTTTGATATGGAGCGGGAAGGTTTTCGGCGAGCACGTGGTAATCCCTGCCGCGGGGAGCTGCAACTGCCCGTGCACAAGTTGGGGTACTGAGGTACCCCTACCTTAGTACACCGACAGGAGCCCCCGGGCCTGGGCCACACACGGTGCCGAGCGCTGTTGGGCCAGGCCCAAAACAGTGCACGGGCACACGCGGCCCACGGCGCGCCGAATCCACTTCCGCATCTGCCGCATCCCCCCCTCCGCAACGGCACGCGTCGATTGCGGCGTCGTGGGATGGGACGTGCCCACGTTCTTTAATGGGAAGAGCGGGACGCCCCCCCACTTCCCCATAAAAGCAGAGGAAGCAGGAGCGGTTCCCCTCTCTTCGCTTTCATTGCATCTTCTTCCTCCTCCAGAGATCCCCTTTGCGCTCCGCCACCACATCTCCTCCGCCGTCTCTTGCGTCTGCGGCGCCGCCGGACTCTTCGTCCTCCTTCCCCCGCCGCCTCCGCCATGGCCCCGAAGACCGGGAAGGGGAAGGCGGAGAAGACCAAGAAGGAGAAATCCGAGCAGGCGGCGAAGCTCGCCTTGCTGCGGAAGCGGAACGTCGTCTTCCCGCCGCGGCTTGGCGTGCGGGAACTCTGGAACAAATATTACCTGTTCTGGGCCGAGAAGACCAAGGCGCATCCTCGGACCAGAGCTCATCCGGCCGCCACCAAGGACGACTACCCCGGCGGGTACTATTTCTTCGCAGCCTTCTTCCACTGCGGTCTTTGCCCTCCTTATTCTGAATTCTTCTGTGACGTCATGCACACCTACGGCTTCCATCTTCTTGACTTCACCCCCAACGCCATCCTTACCATGGCGGTTTTCGCACACATGTGCGAAAACTACATAGGAATTCATCCCAACGTAGCGCTGTTTAGGCATTTCTTCACTCCTAGAGCAGAGGCTGGCGCCCCCCTCTTCGGAGGGATATCTTGGGTTTTTCGTCTGCACAAGAAGGAGTGTTACTTGCCGGGGGAGCTCCGCGGCAAGTGGGAAGAGTGGCGTGCTGACTGGTGCTGGATCGTTGAAGACGAGCTGCAGCACTTCACCGCGCCGCGCACAACTCCTATCGTGCGCGGCAGGGACTGGAGCGAGTTGGATCCGGACGACGTCAAGCTCAACGTCGCCCTCATCCGGATTCTTCGTCTTCGAGCAGCAAAACTGTCCGTTGCAGAGGTAGGCGCAGACTTCCTCCGCCGCCGCGTTGCCCTCTCCAAGACAGAAAAGGCCGGCTGGGAGTACGGCAGCGCAGGGGATATAATGAGGCTGCGCCCCGGGCTGAACTTCAACTTCACGACGCTGGAGCTGAGGGGGATGGTCCGGGAACTCTTTAAATATGACCCAGCCCATCCAGAGTGGTTCAGACCTCCCCGGGGAGTGGTGCCCTCTGCAAACAAAGACAGCTCGGGATCGCCTTTGCGCCATGATGCCCGCGTGTGATTCGCACGGCGTGGACCGCACGTGGATTTCGCCCGATCCATCAGTCATCCTCAGCTTCTTCGACAACCTTGAGGAGGTGGCGAAGAACAAGGATGACATCAAGGAGCATACGCGGGACACCACCGACCAAGAGCTTGCATACATAGCTTCTCGGGCTGAAGAGGCCGCCGCAGCCGCAGCGGCAGGGGAGTTTGGATATACGCCCGAGGAGGCAGAAGCTGCGGAAGCGTCCTGCCAAGAGGAGGAGGCGAGATCTGCAGATCTGCTGCAACTTCCTCCCGACGCGCGCGGGGTCCCTCTCGAGGCACTCCGGGATCCCGGAATCGCGGCCGAGGCAGCGGCAAGAGGTGGCGCTGCGGGGAACAGAGGCGCCGCAGAAGCGAATCGCCGGAGGGAGCGGAGACGCCAGGAGAAAGGGCATAGCGCAAGGCGCTGGGCCCAGCGAGCCAGCCGGCGAGGAGGAGGAGGAGGAGGACGCCGAGGCCGCCGAGGACGCCGGCGGGTCCACGGATCTTTACGCCGACGACCTCTCCTCGTCGTCGGAGACCTCCCGGCCCCGGGCAAGCCCTAGGCGTTCTCCATCAAGCCTCCATAAGGCGGCGACGGAAGCGGGGCGCAGTCCCGGCAACAACCAGCTCGCCGGCAGCGCAAGCTTCCGGGGAAGCTGTTGCGCCGAGGACCGCCAAGCGCCCGAGGAGTCTCGCCTCCGCTCCTCGCGCCCGACGCGCCCGGTGGAGTATGACTTCTCCGCCTTGAGCGAAGACGACGAGGAGGAACAGGAGTAAGTATCCGAGATCTTCATCTTCTCAAATTTCGCCTTGATCATTGTTGATGCCAATCTTGTTTCTTGTGTTGATTTCAGGACCTTGGCTCAGCAAGCGAAGAAGGCCAAGGTGCCCATGGTCGAAGTCGCGACGACTTCGCCCTTGCGCGATCGGGACGTGCCGAGCCAAGCTTGCGGATCCGAAGCTGTTCGAGGAGCAGCCCTCAGCAGCAGCCCAGCGCAGCCCCAGCGAAGTCTGGTTCTCGCACTTTCGCCGGGCGTGTTTTGAAGATTTTGGTCTTGTACTAATGCCTCAATGTTTTTGTCTTGACTTGTGCAGAGGTGGACCCACAGCGGCAGGAGCGCCCGGAGGTCGCCCCCGAGGAGCCGCAGGTCCCGCCGTCCCCGCCAAGGCCGATCTCCCCGGCAAGGGAGAGCACTCCGCCAAGGGCGGGTACTCCGCCAAGGGCGAGTAGCCCGGCGAGGGCGGCAACTCCGCCAACGCAGAGCCCCCCGGCGAGGGAGCCCGCCGCTGACGACGTCCGCCAAGGTAGGTTCTGCAGCTTTGTCTCCTTGGCGTTGTCTCTTTTTGGATATTTGCTTGAACTTCTTTTGCTTTTTCTTCTTCTTCTAGATCCTCCTCCCCCCGAGCAGATGGAGACGGAAGTCGTCATTGTTGAGGAGGAGGATGCGCAAGGCGGCGGTGGCGACGCCCCTGTCGCCGGGGACACGGCGGGAGCCGCCGGGCCAAATGTGCGAGAGATCGCTCCGGCTGGACGCAGCAGCCGGGAGGGGGACGGCGACTGCACCGCCAGCCCGGGGCGGCGGGAGCATCAAGTCTGCGCCGGTTGCCGACCCTTCCGCGGAGAAGAGCAGCCCTGCTACTACTTGAAAGCCCCCAACGGCGTCTTCATCCAGTGCCGTGGGGCTCTTCGTCATGACTCCAGCGAGGGCGAGGCCTTTGATGGGGAGGTCCTCGCCTCCATGCTGGCTTGAAGATCGTCGAGGGACCCGGGCGGCAGCGACAGCCTGAGGAGGAGAAGCTTCACCAGCTCTCGGCCCTTACCGGGCCAGCGGCGGCTCGCTTCGGGAAGCCCTCGCCGCCAAAGCCGCCAAGAGATGGAGAAGCGTCTTGGCGGAGCTCAGCGCCGCCAACCAGGCTGCTCTCCGCGAGGTGGCGGAGGAGCGCAAGCGACTCGCCGGGAGTATGAAGAGTGGTTCTTTGGAGAAGGCCGAGGCCAAGAGCAGCAGCTGCTCGCCGGGAGGAGCTGTCCCGCGAGAAGGAGAACTGCGTCCAGCGGAAGGTCAACCTCGACTCCCACGAGGAGGACCTTGCCGCTCGGGAGCAGGCCCTTGGCGGGAACTCAAGGAGGCGAAACCGCCCGCGGCTGCCAAGGAGACCGCCAAGGAGGAGCTTGCCGCCAAGGTCGCGCAGCTGGAGGAGTTGCAAGGCGGCGTGGAGAAGGTCGCCAGCGCTCAACACGGAGCGAGAAGGATGCCCACACCAACTCGGAACTCTGTGTGTCTTTCCAAGAAGGGCGACGAGTTGAAGGCTGCCAAGGACTCCATCGAGGATCTTGAGCTGCAAGTCTCTGCACCGAGGACTCGCTCGGCGCCGCCGGGATCGGAGACCAAGTTGAAGGAGGAGCTCCGCGAGAATGAGCTTTGGTGGACAGCGCCAACAAAGCAGCCGAGCGCTTCCACCGTCACTGTCGAGTTATGGACCGAGGACTTGGTGTCTTGTCGTCCGACATTGACCAGA
This sequence comes from Aegilops speltoides, assembly GCA_021437245.1. Classification (NCBI taxonomy): domain Eukaryota; kingdom Viridiplantae; phylum Streptophyta; class Magnoliopsida; order Poales; family Poaceae; genus Aegilops; species Aegilops speltoides. The sequence goes on from CM038141.1 coordinate 202,404,920, forward strand.
GCTGCTGGCGCTGAAGCCGGAGCATCTCATCTACTCCCGGATCCAAATCTCGCTCCTGGCCAAGCTCAGCCTCTTCTTCGGGGATCGCGCCGCCCTTGCAAATCTGCGGAAGAAGATCCCACAGCAGCTCGCCGAGGAGACTCGCCGGCTGTGCACGGGAACCATGGAGCGTGTCTTGAAGATCGTATACCGCAATCCCGCATAAATCTCACCAACGTTCTTCGCAGCTTGCCGGCCGACGCGAACATGGAGGCTCAAGAAGGGCAGGTCGCCCACATTATTGCTAAAGTGAACAAGATCTCCAGGGTGGAGGGCGACCGCGTAGACTAGGCCTCCTTTATTCTTATCTCTTTTTGTTGCTGCATAGGGTGTTATGAACTCATTAGTCATCGCGACAAGTTATTCCTTGTAAGATATTATCTTTATTTTGATCAATAGATGCAGTGTTATCTCCCTTGTTCTGATCCTCAACTTTGTATGCTCCAACCCTACGCTTCTAGGGAACTTGCCGGCAAGGGGCCTTTGCCGCGAGCGCTGAGTGATGAACTCGAAGCAGCCTGCTGGCCAAGGTCTTACCGGCAAGCAACCTTGCCGCGGCTAGTCGCAATGCACTTAGCTTGCTGAGCGGACTCAAAAACGAAACAAGGGCGCGACGCTTGTCGCAGCTCACTTAAATCGTTGAGTGGACTCGAAAACGAAACAAGGGCGCGACACTTGTCGCAGCTCACTTAAATCGTTGAGCGTGCTCGAAAACAAGATAGGGGTGCGGCTATCCACGGGTAGGTTCCTCCGCGCACAGGTTTTCCATACAAAGTGTGGTTGTTCAAGGAAGGCAACAAATTTAAAATTTTGAACTGCTCAAATTCTAATGACTTAGCTTTCGTGATCTGTGCGTTCTCCGGCAAGCTTCTCTTTCTTGAACAGCACTTGGTTCATCCTCCATTTCCTTCCCCCCCGGCAAACTTGTGCGCGAGGATCGTTCCTTCTGCTTAAGAGGCAAGGAAAGAGAAGAGGGAAAACAAGTATATGGCCTTTCGGCGTGCTATTGCTTACCGGATATGTGTGTCGCGCAAGAGATGCCAAATAACACACGCAAATAGCAAAGAAAAGCATGGGAAAGGCAACTAGCGCAAAACACGTAAACTTTATCGGTGCACGGGTCTGCGCCGGCTTTGTACAAAGGGTTACATGCAACAGCGGCAAAGCTTGTACAAAAGGTGGTTGCCGGGCGGATCACGGCAACCGCGCCTTATGGGTGAAACTTGCGAAGATGCTCTATGTTCCAGAGTTGCTCACTTTGTAAGCCTTCTTCGGTCTCGAGGCGACAGCCGGCCTCGTGACTTGTCTCACCCGATAAGGGCCTTCCCACTTCGGACGCCAACTTGTTGGAATTCTTGGCGGATGAACACGCCAAGAACAAGGTCGCCTTCCTCGAGACTCTGGCTTTGACCTTGCGGCTATGGTAGCGGCGCAAGGCTTGCTGGTATCGAGCAGCTCGTCTGAGAGCCCGAGACGCCCCTCCTCAAGGAGCAATGCATCATCTTGCCGCAGCTTGCTCTTGCTCGAGCTCATCATAGCGAGCACTCGAGGAGATCCGTATCACGAGTTCCGTGGGGAGAACTGCCTCTGCTCCATAGACTAGAGCGAAGGGTGTCTGTCCGGTGGCTCGATTTGGTGTCGTTCGATTGACCAAAGAGCCGCGGCAGCTCCTCTATCCAATTTCTTCCGCACTTGCGCAGCCTGTCGAAAGTTCTTGTCTTGAGTCCGCGCAGCACTTCAGCATTGGCCCTCTCCGCTTGACCGTTGCTCCTCGGGTGAGCAATGAAGCGAAATGCAGACCTTTGGCGCCAAGGTCTTGGACGTCTTGCATGAAGGTGCGATTAGTGAATTGTGTACCGTTGTCGCGATAATCCTGTTAGGGATCCCAAACGGCACACAATCGATCCAAGAACTTGACCGCTGATTGTGCTGTCACCTTTCTCACCGGCTCCACTTCGGCCACTTTGTGAACTTGTCGATTGCTACGCATAAGTACTCAAAGCCCCGACAAGACGGGGAAGGGGCCGAGGATATCGAGCCCCGCATCGAGAAGGGCCAGACAAAGGGATTGTTTGGAGAGCTTGAGTGGTGATGAATCTGCTTTGCATGGAACGGCATGCTTCACACTTGGTTACTAGTGTAGTTGCATCTTGGAGGGCTTCTTGCCAAAGAACCCTTGCCGGAAAGCTTTCCTGCAAGCGCCCTTCTTGCGCCAATGTGGTGGCGCATATGCCTCCGTGTATTTCGCCAATGCTTCTCATCCATCTTCCCCGGAGATGCACTTCACCGACACCATTGAGCCTTCTTACATGCAGCTCGTTATCCACTTAACCGGTACATACTTGACCGTCTGGTTATCTTTTCTATTTCTTCCGGGTCGCCGGAAGCTCTCCGCTTGCAAAAACGGACGATCTGCTGCGCCCATGCCGGAGCTTGGGGCTCAACGGCAAGGACTAAAGGCATGAGGGCCGCTGCGGGAACCTCAGCTTCTACGGCAAGAACCTCTGGCTCTGCCGGAGCTGAAGGTCCCCCGGCAAGCTCGCCGGGGCGAGGCTTGTCGGGAACACTTGCTTCGATCGTCAGATTCGATGATCTGCAGGAGCAAACTGTTCCTCGCTCGGTCGCTGATCTTGGGGACCTTGGCGGCGGCCTCAGGGAGACCCGCCGGCAAGTAGTCGCCGGAGACCAACTTTCTCTTCTTGGACTGCCCAATTGATGGCGTGACGGATGGATAAGTCAGCTTGAGCAAGAAGGTCCCCGGTTCCACAGGTAACTTCATCGAAGCACACTTTGAAAGGCCATCTGCGATTTCATTTTGAGCTCTCGGGACGTGCTCCATCTGCAAACCTTCAAAGCGCTCCTCAAGCTTTCTCACTTCATCAACATAAGCTTCCATCAAAGGGCTTTGATAGTTCTTGTTAACTTGCCGGACCACCAACTGAGAATCTCCCCGCACAATCAACTTCCTGATCCCAAGTTCGGCCGCAATCCTGAGGCCGGCGAGCAAACCTTCATATTCAGCAGTGTTGTTTGTCGCTTGCTCCCTTGGGAAGTGCATCTGGATAACATACTTGAGGTGCTCTCCGGTGGGCGCGATGAGTACCACGCCGGCACCGGCGCCTTGCAGCGAGAAGGCACCATCAAAGTACATTACCCATTCACTTGTCGCTTCTTGTACGGGTGTACTTGTCTCTTGGACTTCTTCATCGGGCGTTGGGGTCCACTCGCTATAAATTCTGCCAAAGCTCGGCTCAGTATGGTTGAAGTACTTTCAAACTTGAGTCCAAAGCTCGACAGCTCCAAAGGCCCACTCAACGATCCTGCCTGTTGCTTCGGATTATGCAATATCCTCTTGATGAAAGCGAGTGACCACTTTGTTATCTCGTGTGCTCGAAGTAATGGCGCAGCTTTCTCGAGGCCATGAGGAGGCCGAAGCAACTTTGCACACCGTAGTATCTTGATCTAGCCCCTCGGAGAAGGAACTTACAAAATACACCGGGCGCCGCACCATCTTCTTCCGCACCTCATCCTGCTCTGCTCAAGAGAGTTGTCCTTGTTGGGGCCAGAGCTTGCGAAGCAGCCCCCGCTTGTCGCTGGACTCGCTTGCGGTGGTGTAGCCTCCTCGTCGGACTCCTCTCCGCTACTAACGCAGCACTAACCACCTGGTTGGTTGCCGCTAGGTACAGCAACAACTTCTCCTGTGGTCTAGGTGCGACAAGTATTGGGGTGGAGGATGTACCGTTCAAATCCTACAGGCGCAGCCTCCGCTTCGAGTCCACTTCATGGGACCTGCCTTCTTCAAGATTTTGAAGAAAGGTAGGGCGCGTTCTGCGGACTTTGAAATGAACCTACTGAGGGCAGCCACACAACCTGCAAGCCTTCTGACATCCTTGACTCGCTTCGGGGCTTCAATCTGCTCAATGGCTTTAATCTTGTCGGGGTTGGCTTCAATCCCCCTTTGTGACACAAAGAACCCGAGAAGCTTGCCGGAGGGAACTCCAAAGACGCACTTCTCGGGGTTCAACTTAAGCTGTATCTTGCGCAGGTTCTAAAATGTCTCTTCCAAATCTTGAATCAGCGTATCTTTGCTCTTGCTCTTCACCACGATATCATCCATGTAAGCCTCTACATTTCTGTGGATCTGTGGCTCAAAAGCAGTATACACTACCCTTGCAAATGTTGATCCTGCATTCTTCAGTCCAAATGGCATGCGTATGAAGCAATAAGTGCCACATGGAGTGATAAATGCAGTCTTCTCTTCATCCTCTTTGGCCATAAAGATCTGGTGATAGCCTGAGTATGCATCGAGAAAGCAGAGTAGCTCACATCCGGCAGTGGAGTCAACAATCTGGTCAATGCGCGGCAAGGGGAATGGATCCTTGGGATATGCTTTATTCACATTGGTGAAGTCTATGCACAGCCTCCATTTCCCATTGGCCTTGCGCACGACGACTGGGTTTGCTAACCACGTCGGATGGATCACACCTCTAACTAGGCCTGCCGCCTCTAGCTTCTTGATTTCTTCATTGATGAATTCTTGGCGCTCCACGGCTTGCTTCCTCACTTTTTGCTTGATGGGCCGCGCATGAGGGCAAACAGCAAGCTTGTGCTCAATTACCTTCCTGGGAACACCGGGGATGTCAGATGGTTGCCATGCAAACACATCAACATTCGCCCGCAGGAAGGCAACGAGCGCGCTTTCCTATTTGTTGTCAAGCTTGGCACTGATGGTGAAGGTACCACCAGTGCCGTCCTCCTTGGCGGGCACCTTCTTGGTTGCGGTGGAGCGGCCATTCCTTTTACTCTTGCGGTGGAGCTCGGCGGGGCGTCCTCGTCGGCAGCGCAAAGACTCAAGAGGTGCGGTTGCGGAGTGGGCCCCGGAGCACTTGCCGGACTTGGTCTTCGTCTTCTTTCCCCCGGGAGCTTCAGCGGCAAGTGTACTCTTGTCGGCCGCAGCTGCCGCATCCCGGTAGATCTTGTCGGCGCAGATAAGCGCATCCTTCTTGTCGCCGTGGACAGTGATGGCGCTTATCGGCCCCGCATCTTGAGTACGTTAGCAAGCATAGTGGGAAGCTGCCATGAACTTGGCGAGGGCAGGACGGCCGAGTATTCCATTGTATGGCAACGGAATATCGGCAACGTCGAAAGTGATGCGCTCGGTCCTGAAATTGAGCTCCCCGCCAAAGGTCACCGGCAGGGTGATCTTTCCCTTGGGCTTGCTCCGTCCCGGGTTGATTCCTTGGAAAGAACCGGTCTCTTCGAGCTCGCCATCTGGAATTTGGAGCTTCTTGATCACAGCAGAGGAGATCAGGTTCAGCCCGGCCCCGCCGTCAACCAACATTTTGGTGACCTTGAGGTTGCGGACGGTGGGCGAGACCAGCATCGGCAAGCACCCGACCGCGGTGGTGCGGTCAGGGTGATCCTCAAGATCAAAAATGATGGGCGTGCTGGACCATTTGAGGAGCCTGCGCGACTCCACGGGTGGCTCCGCTGCATTCACCTCACGCACCCACTGCTTTAGCTGGCGGTGGGAGGTGTGCAGAGAGGCGCCACCGTCGACGCACAGGACTTCCGTGGCCTTCTGGAACTCCTGCTCGCTGTCATCCTCATCCTCCATATCTTCGTCGTCGTCTTCTTCATCCTTGTCGCGGCCCCGGGGAGGTCGATCACCTTGCCGCTGCTTGGCCTTGCCGCGGCGTCCTCCCCGGCCATTGAACGGCCGCTTCTTGCTCGGCTCTCCTCCGCCACCTTGGGCCTTCTCCTTGTCGCGCCTCTCGTACTCAGCTTTTTGCTGCTCGACGAGGTACTCGGCCGCTTGCGATTGGTGAGATCATGGCCCTTAGTGCGGTGGATTTTGCAAGATCTTGCTTGTCGGAGCGATCCCGCTTGTCGGCTGCCGCTTCTGAGGCAGGCTCCTTGCCGAGAAGCAACCCTGCGTTTGCTTGGCGGGAGCCTCTTTGCCGGACTTCTCGACGGCAAGCACCTCTTTCTTGTTCTTCTTTCGGTTGTTCCGCCGCCGGCTCTTCCTTGCCGGGGCGGCGGCGTCGCTGTCGCTTTCTCCTGCGCCAGCATCCTCCCGAGTCTCCTCCTTCTTCAGCGTCGCACTTATCAACGAGCATAGAGCTCGTGACATCCCGAATCTTGGTCGCCGCCATCTCTTCACGCATCGGCGATTCGCGACGTTCGGTGGAACGCGCCGATAACCGCGCGGGTGGACATCGAGATGTTGTCTTTGCACACGGCTGAAGCGTTGGATATACTTGCGCGAGGTTTCTCCTTCATACAGGCCAAAATGTGGAGATCGCTCTCTGGCCGTGGGGTTTGTGGCCGCCAGTGAAGGCGCCAATAAAGTGATGGCAAAGATCTGCCCAAGAAGAAATGGAGCCTTCGGCAAGTGCATAAGCCAAGAACGAGCGTTCGCTTAAGCACGAAGCGGAAATGGTTCGCCGAGAATCTTCTCGTCGCGCCCGGCAGCTCGCACGCGATGGTGTGACACCGAGGAATTCGAGGTGCGTCTTGCCGTCGTACTTCTCCGCACGTCGGGCTTGAAATTCTTCATGCTGGGCCCTTTGGGCCTTGCGCGCCTTCGCGGGTGAACGCAGGGCAGCTCGCAGCGTCTGCAAGTCGCCAGTTCACCGGGCGTCTGCGTCGACAGCGTTCCCAGCTCTCGGTCGATTGTCGCCGAGCTTCTGGCGGCGCTTCGATTGTGGTCCGGCGTCTTCTTATCGCCGGTCGTCGAGACTGGCGTTGATCCGCCGAGCCAGCGGATCCGGCGACGCCGTGGAGCCGTCGTCGGTGTTGTTCGGCGGGCGGTGTCTTTTTGCTTCTGCGGCGGGAGTGCACTGTGGTTGCACCCGGCGTTTTGTCGCCGCCGTCGGCCGTCTTCTCAGCTTGCGCGGCGCGAGGTCGCCGGCTGCTGTGAAGAGTCGTTGTTGGCGGCGACCAGGCTCTTGATGGTAGCCCTCGGTCTTGGCCTTGTCCGCCGGAGGAAAGTCGAGGAGCGATTGCGCCCTTGCGGCGCTTCTGCCGGAGTGGAGGGGAGCGGGAGCGAGCGGTGCGAGGAGCGGGGTATGCTCGGACTCCTAACAGTGTTAGAAGGAGCAGGGTCCTCCCCCGGCGCCTTCGCTTTGCTTGTGTCCGGACGTTGGTCCGGAGCATCCCGCGAGCCTCCGGCGGGTCCTTGCCCCAGCACCACCTCCCGTGGTATGGCGCTGCTGGGTTGTCGTGCGCTGAGATGGACGTGGATCCACGGAGACCGAAGCGCGGTCATCCGTCCTGTCCTTGGATCTGGTGGCGCCGCGAGTGTCCTCGCCGGCGACCACCCTTCCGACGGCGTCTCCTCCGCCCACCGTTGGCTCCGGTGGCGGCGGATGAGACGCAGACGGGCCTCCAACCTCCGAAGCCTTCTTCTTCGGGGCCATGGCGCGATTGTCGATGAAGTTGTTGATGAAACTGGAGAGGTTGATGAAGAATGCGCCCGCGCGAACGCCGGATCAGGTCCGCACAACCTCGACGCCCCCTACCTGGCGCGCCAAAGATGCCGGGGGAAATCTGCCCGCCGCGGACACCGATGGGGCCGGGGCCCCTTGTCTGTGTGGTACGAGGGCGGAGGGAGCACAGAGAGCAGATCGAGGCGAGCACGCGGGCGGATTTTTACCCAGCTTCGGAGCTCTCCGGAGAGATAAAACTCCTACTGCTGCTTTGTGTTTCTATTGAGCTCGGGAGCTCGAAGAGCTACAGTAGCAGCTACACCGAGCGCGAGAGTTGCAAAGGATTCGAACCGAACGAGCCGAACCCCTTCCACGTTGTGCATGGGCCTCCTTTTATAGTGCAAGGGGTCACCGACAGGTGTCAACGTAGAAGAAAGGGGTAAAATCGTAAAAGAGGTGGTAGTTGGAACAGTGCGGGAACGGTGAAGCTACGATGTATGAGCAAAGGGTTTCTACCTACTTTGTGATGGGGACAAGGGCATTTAATGCCCGTCGCCGTCGACCCAAAAGCTCCCGCCTTGCGTCTCCGTCGCCACGGCGATGGATTCACCACCGTGAAGTGCCACCGTGTCCCCAGGCTGCCTGACCATCCGCCACGCGTCCTCGAAAGGCCCTGGCGGCAGCGTGGGCTGATGAGCTGGGCGCGCAACACCTGGCCTTCTCTCCGGCAAGTACCTTGCCGGGTCTTGATTTGCTGGGCCGGGAGCTTGCCGGGCTCAGAACTTGTCGCTCCCGGGCCCTCGCCGGGCGCACATAGCGCCGAGGCGTGTCTTCTATGATGTAATCTTCTAGTCTTCCCGCGAGCTCCTCTCGCCGGGGCCTTGCGTGAGTGATGTAACCTTGAGCCTGGAACGGCCTTCCCGGCAAGCTCCGCTTGCCGGGGTCTTGATCTTCTGTCTTGTATACTTTGTCTTTGAATGGTTTGATATGGAGCGGGAAGGTTTTCGGCGAGCACGTGGTAATCCCTGCCGCGGGGAGCTGCAACTGCCCGTGCACAAGTTGGGGTACTGAGGTACCCCTACCTTAGTACACCGACACCCAAGCTTAGTATTTTGGCTAATCTTGAATATCTTGGGGTGCCATGGGCATCCCCAAGCTTAGGCTCTTGCCACTCCCTATTCCATAGTCCATCAAATCTTTACCCAAAACTTGAAAACTTCACAACACAAAACTCAATAGGAAATCTCATAAGCTCCGTTAGTGCAAGAAAGCAAAACCACCACATAAGTTATTGTAATGAACTCATTCTTTATTTATATTGGTGTTAAATCTACTGTATTCCAAATTTTCTATGTTTCATACCCTTACATACTAGCCATAGATGCATCAAAATAAGCAAACAACACACGAAAAGCAGAATCTGTCAAAAACAGAAAAGCGTGCAGCAATCTGTAACTCTCGAATACTTCTGTAACTCTAAAAATTCTACAAAAATAGGAAGTCCTGGGAAATTTGTCTATTGATCTACAACAAAAATAATCAACGCAAAAACACGTTTCTGTGAATTACTAAAATTATTTTGGTGTGCCCAAAGTTTTTGTTTTCAGCAGAATCAAATTAACTATCACCATAGGTTATCCTATAGGTTCTACTTGGCACAAACACTAATTAAAACATAAAAACACATCTAAACAGAAGGTAGATGCAAAATTTATTACTAAACAGAAGCAAAAACAAAAAAACTAAAATAAAATTGGGTTTCCTCCCAACTAGCGCTATCGTTTAACGCCCCTAGCTAGGCATAAAAGCGAGGATAGATCTAAGTAGTGCCATCTTTGGCACTCAATTCATAAGTAGCTCGCATGATAGATTCATAAGGTAATTTGACTTTATTTCTTGGAAAGTGCTCCATGCCTTTCCTTAATGGAAATTGGAATCTAATATTCCCTTCCTTCATATCAATAATCGTACCAATCGTTCTAAGGAAAGGTCTACCAAGAATAATAGGACAAGAGATTGCAATCTATATCAAGAACGATAAAATCTACGGGCACCAAATCCCTATTTGCAACAATGAGAACATCATTGATCCTTCCCATTGGCTTTTTAATGGTGGAATCCGCAAGGTGCAAATTTAAAGAGCAATCATCAAGATCATGGAAACCTAGAATATCACATAAAGTTTTCGAAATCGTGGAAACACTAGCACCCAAATCACACAAAGCACAACATTCATGATCTTTAATTTTAATCTTTATAGTAGGTTCCCACTCATAGTTAAGTTTTCTAGGTATAGAAACTTCCAAATTAATTTTTTCATCAAAAGATTGCATCAAGGCATCAACAATATGTTTTGTAAAAGCTTTATTTTGACTATAAGCATGGGGAGAATTCACAACGGATTGCAACAAGGAAATACAGTCTTCTAAAGAACAATTATCATAATTAAATTCCTTAAATTCCAAGATAGTGGGTTCAATGCTATTTAAAGTCTTGACCTCTCCAATCCCACTTCTACCAAATTTAGCATCAAGATCTAAAAACTCCGAATCATTGGGACGCCTTTTAACTAAAGTTGACTCATCTCCAGTCCCATCATTATTAAGATTCATATTGCAAAACAAAGATTTAATAGGGGACACCTCAATAACTTTTAGATTTTCATCATTATTTTCATGGAAACTAGAAGAACACGCCTTTACAAAGCAATCTTTCTTAGAGCGCAATCTAGCGGTTCTTTCCTTGCACTCATCAATGGATATTCTCATAGCTTTGAGAGACTCATTGATATCATGCTTTTTAGCAGGAGTAGATCTAAGTTTCAAAGAATCAACATCGAGCGAAAGTCTATCAACGTTCCTAGCCAAATCATCAACTTTAAGCAATTTTTCTTCAAACATGGCATTAAAATTCTTTTGAGAGATCATAAATTCTTTCACACTATTCTCAAAATCAAAGGGCATCTTATTATAATTACCATAAGAATTATTGTAGGAATTTCCATAATTATTAGAGGAATTACTAGGGAACGGTCTAGAATTAAAGTTTCCTCTATAAGCATTGTTACCAAAATTATTCCTACCAACAAAATTCACATCCATAGATTAATTATTATTCTCAATCAAAGTAGACAAAGACATATCATTGGGATCAATAGAAGCACTCTTAGTAGCAAACAATTTCATAAGTTCATCCATCTTTCCACTCAAAACATTAATTTCTTCTATAGCATGCACTTTCTTACTAGTAGATCTTTCGGTGTGCCATTGAGAATAATTAGCCATAATATTATTAAGGAGTTTTGTAGCTTCTCCTAAGGTGGTTTCCATAAACATGCCTCCCGCGGCCGAATCTAAAAGATTTCTAGAAGCAAAATTCAATCCGGTATAAAATTTTTGTATGATCATCCATAAATTCAAACCATTAGTAGGGCAATTGCGAATCATCAATTTCATTCTTTCCCAAGATTGGGCAACATGCTCATGATCAAGTTGTTTAAAATTCATAATATCATTCCTAAGAGAGATGAGCTTAGCGGGAGGAAAATACTTAGAGATAAAAGCATCTTTGCACTCATTCCATGAATCAATACTATTCTTAGGAAAAGATGAAAACCAAACTTTAGCATGACCTCGAAGTGAAAACGGAAATAACTTCAATTTAACAATATCATTATCCGTATCTTTCTTCTTTTGCATCTCACACAAATCAACGAAGTTGTTTAGATGGGTAGCGGAATCTTCACTAGGAAGGCCGGAGAATTGATCTTTCATAACAAGATTCACCAAAGCAGCATTGATTTCACAAGACTCAACATCATTAAGAGGAACAATAGGAGTACTAAGGAAATCATTATTATTGGTATTGGAAAAGTCACGCAATTTGGTATTATATTGCGCCATTGCGACAAGCAATCCAACACACAAGCAAACAAAAAGGCAAGCGAAAGAGAGAGGAGATTGGGAAAGAGAGGGCGAATAAAACGGCAAGGGTGAAGTGGGGGAGAGGAAAACAAGAGGTAAATGCGAGGGAGACGAGTTTGTGATGGGTACTTGGTATGTCTTGACTTGAGCGAAGACCTCCCCGGCAACGGCGCTAGAAATCCTTCTTGCTACGTCTTGAGCTTGCGTTGGCTTTCCTTGAAGAGGAAAGGGTGACGCAACAATAGTAGCGTAAGTATTTCCCTCAGTTTTTGAGAACCAAGGTATCAATCCAGTAGGAAGCTCCTCCAAAGTCCCACGCACCTACACAAACAAACAAGAACTCGCAACCAACTCAATAAAGGGGTTGTCAATCCCTTCACGGCCACTTGCGAAAGTGAGATCTGATAGAGATAGTATGATAAGATAAATATATTTTTGATATTTTATAATATAGATTGGAAAAGTAAAGATGCAAATAAAGGTAGATTGAAAGCATATATGATAAGAGATAGACTCCGGGGCCATAGGTTTCACAAGTGGCTTCTCTCAAGATAGCATAAGTATTACGGTGGGTGAACAAATTACTGTCCAGCAATTGATAGAAAAGCAAATAATTATGAGATTATCTAGGCATGATCATGTATATAGGCATCACGTCCGTGACAAGTAGATCGACTCCTGCCTACATCTACTACTATTACTCCACACATCGACCGCTATCCAGCATGCATCTAGAGTATTTAGTTCATAAAGAACAGAGTAACGCATTAAGAAAGATGACATGATGTAGAGGGATAAACTCATGCAATGTAATATAAACCCCATCTTTTTATCCTCCATGGCAACAAAACAATACGTGCCTTGCTGCCCCTGCTGTCATTGGGAAAGGACACCGCAAGATTGAACCCAAAGCTAAGCACTTCTCCCATTGCAAGAAAGATCAATCTATTAGGCCAAACCAAACTGATAATTCGAAGAGACTTGCAAAGATAACTTAATCACACATAAAAGAATTCAGAGGAGATTCAAATATTTCTCCTAGATAAACTTGATCATAAACCCACAATTCATCGGATCTCGACAAACACACCGCAAAAAGAGTTACATCGAATAAATCTCCTAGAAGATCAAGGAGAACTTTGAATTGAGATTCAAAGAGAGAGAAGAAGCAATCTAGCTAATAACTATGGACTCGAAGGTCGGTGGTAAACTACTCACAACTCATCAGAGAGGCTATGGTGATGATGTAGAAGCCCTCCATGGTCGATTCCCCTCCGGCGGAGCGCCGACGAAGGCTCCAAGATGGGATCTCGCGGATACAGAAGGTTACAGTGGTGGAAATAGTTTTTCGTGGTTGCTTCAGATGTTTTCGGGGTACATGGGTATGTATACGAGGAAGAAGTAGGTCGGTGGACGCCCGAGGGGCCCACGAGACAGGGTGGCGCCCAATAGGGGGGCGCGCCCTCCACCCTCGTGGCTGCCTCGGTTGTTTCTTGACTTCCACTCCAAGTCCTCTGGATCACGTTTGTTCCAAAAAGATCGCTCCCGAAGGTCTCATTCCGTTTGGACTCCGTTTGATATTCCTTTTCTTCGAAACACTGAAATAGGCAAAAAAACAGCAATACGGGCTGGGCCTTCGGTTAGTAGGTTAGTCCCAAAAATGCTATAAATGTGTAAAGTATAGCCCATAAACATCCAAAATGGGTAATATAATAGCATGGAACAATAAAAAATTATAAATACGTTGGAGACGTATCAACGAGCGTAGTGTCCTCGTTTCTGAGGGGGCAAGCGCAGGCGCGGAGTACCGAGGCATCTGGCAAAGGTCTCCATATCGGTGCAACAAGACCAAGACCAGTAGGACGGCGGGATGGAGGTCATCGTGGAGCCCAGGACGGCATCACCACCAGCGCCATTGGCAGGTGAAGACCACCTTTAGTCAGGATAGCTTGTACTAACTGTCCCCTTTCAAATTGGCCGTTGTTGGATCCCTTCCTGCTCAATATTTGGGGAGAGGACCAGGGCCTCTATAAATAGGGCTAGCCACCACAGTAGGAGATGCATCTCATCCGACCGAAAACCAGAACAAGTAGAACACCACACCACCACAAGAACACCTCTCCTAAGGAGGTTGTTCTTCCCGTGCCAAGAGGCAATCCACCACCATCACACAGGAGTAGGGTATTACACCACAACCGTTGCCCGAACCTGTATAAATCTTGTGTCTCTTGTGTTGTGAGTTCATCGTGCTAGCTTAGAGATCGCAGCGAGGCTAAGGGCGTGTTTCGGTAGGGGGATATCTTTGTGCGCACCACAGTGTTTGAACCTCAAGGGTTTTGCCGGAACCCAATATCCGACATTTGGTGCGCCAGGTAGTGGTGCGCCAAAATATTCCTTCCGCTGATCTGTGTCCCATCGCTTCATCGCATCCATGTCGGACGCCCGCCGAGCCCGCGCTGAGCGGCGGGCCGCTCTCGCCGCTCGCGTCGCCTAGATGGCTCCTGTCGGCGGGCCTCCCCGTCATTCTCCGTCGCCTGCCGCCAACGCCGCCACCAGCCCGGCGGGGAACGAGCAGCAAGCATCCTCGCTGCACCCCTCGGTGCGGCGGGAAGGGCGTACCACCACTCCGTCGCTGACCCCAGCTGGCTCGTCGTCCCACGCTCGTCACGCCCTCGCGGACGCGCAGGACGTGCTGCTCATGGCACGCGAGCTCCTGCGTTACCGCCCCGTTGACGACCTCTACGAAGAATGGCTCGCTCGCATCACCGAGCTCGTTAGTGCCGCAGGGGGCTCTCCCGCACCGTCCCTCTCGTCGCCTCGCCCTCCGCCAGGTATGGGCGACGTAGCTCATGGAGTGCCTCCACCACCTGTCGCCCAAGATGGCGCCCTGGCGCCAAGGCGCGCGTCCCCTGGGCATGACCCACCACGTTCGGCGCCCGCGCGAGGAGTTGGAAGCTGTCAAGAAGTCCCTCGGCCTCAAGAAGGCGCCCCCGTGCTTCCTACACCAGCACGACAAGACCGTGTACTGCTTATGGCAGCGGTGCGTGGGTACTAACAAGAGCAAGCTCCAAGTCAGCAAAGGGCCCTGATGACCACAGCAGGTTGCCGCGCCTTCATCCCCGAGCTGTGTAGCGTCGCCTGGCCAGGCAAGTTCAAGCCGGACCTACCTCCTCGCTACGACGGCACCCCCGACCCTGCGGAGTTCTTGCAACTCTACGAGCTGAGCATCAAGGCGGCCAACGGCGACGAGAAAGTCATGGCGAATTGGTTTCCCATGGCGCTCAGGGCGATGCCGCTCGTGGCTCTGAACTCGCCTCCCGCTTGATCTCCTCTGGGATGAGATCGCAGCCGCTTCATCGCCAACTTCACAGGCAAGCGATCGTCCCTCGGCGCGGGTGACTGCGCGCATCAAGCAACAGCACAGGGAGACCTGCAGAAATACATCCAGCACTTCAACAGCGTCCGCCTCAAGATCCCCAAGGTGACGGACGAGGCCATCATCTCAGCGTTCTCTGCTAGCGTCCGTGACGTCAAGATGAAGGAGGAGCTCTCCATCCACAAGGAGTTGTGCACATCCCTGAAGCTATTCAACCTGGCGAGCAAGTGCGCAAGAGCGGAAGAAGGACGCCTCTCCCTCCTTGAGCTTCCAACTGCTGACCCGGAAGAAAAGAAGACCAATGCCAAGGACGTGAAGCGCAAGGGAGCGGCCGTGCTCGCAGCAGAACTAGACACGAAGCGCGGTAGGGACCAGCCGGAGTCGTCCAAGGGCAACCGGCCATTCTGCGCCTACCACAACCTCCACACCCACAACACCAACGACTGCCAGGAGCTCAGGGTCGTTCGAGAAGGACGCTTCGGTCGGCGCCCTGAGCGCAACGACCGGGGCTACGGCCGGGGAGGAGGACGTGACGGAGGATGATGGGACGACCGTGGCCCTCGCTAGGAGTGGCGTGACCGACCTTGTGAGGATCACTGGCAGGACCAGCCTCACGAGGGCGCCTGGAGGGATCAGCCTCGCGAGGACAGCCCGCAGGGTAACGCAGGCCTTCCTCCGCTGCCGCCACCAAGAAGGAATGGCGACCATCACCAGGACGAGGGGGATGAGGGCTTCCAGGAGCCACGTGCTATCGCTTTCATCTTGGGCGGAGCTCAGACCCCAGCCTCTCAGCGCATCTCCAAGCAGTTCGCTCACGAGGTGAACACAGTCCTCCCCAAGCTCGAGGCCACACGCCCGCTCAAGTGGTCCAAGTACGCCATCACCTTCAGCTCGGCAGATCATCTCAAGTGCGCGGCTACTGCTAGCTTCCTCCCAATGCTCTGTTCACCAGTCATCAGCAACGTGCAAGTCACCAGGACCATCATCGATGGCAGTGCAGGGCTTAATGTCCTGTCCGTTGAGATGTTCGACAACCTTCAATTTCCATATGATCAACTTTAGCCTACCAAGCCCTTCTCAGTAGTTACTGACAGTTCCACCACCCCGATAGGGAAGGTCCGCCTCCCTGTCACCTTCAACAAGCGTGCCAACTACTGCACCGAGCTCATCAACTTCAACGTCGCCCACATCCACCTGCCGTACAATGCCATCCTCGAGTATCCAGCCCTGGCCAAGTTCATGGCAGTGACCCACCACAGCTACAACGTCCTCAAGATGCCAGGAAGCGGCGGAATCATCATGGCCCCCTACGAGGAGAGAGATGCGGTGTGCTCCCTCGAGCGTGCCTTCCAAGCTGCAGCAATCGAGGACCTGGACAGCAAGGGCGAGAACCCTCCTGAGGCTATCCCCAAGTAGAAGAAGCAACCACTCCGTACAAGGCCTCAGGAGGTTGGCATCCCGGGTGGTGCCGCGCCAGGATCAGCGCTTGTGCATGGGGCGCCTTCTTCCACTGCATAGGAAGGCGCCTGGCGCCCTCCTCAGGCAGGGCTCGGGGGCTCTCTTCTGGAGGGCCTTAGACCTCGCCAACATCACAAGGGAGGCGCTCAGGCACCACTTGGAGGCGTGCTTCGCTGCATGTTTCCCTCAGGAAGGCACGAGGCAAGGAAAGCCCAACGTTCAGGAGTTCATCACAAAGACCACTCAGGAGCTTCAGGAAGCGAGGGCCATGCACGGCGACCGCCGCTTGCCTGGCGTGGCCCCCATCCAGGCGAGGATGGTGGGCTGTGTGTCTGCGTCGACATCCCAGGGCTCAACCGAGCCGCATCTCAGGAGCGCTTCTGGCTGCTACCTCTTGAGCACTGTGTTGGATTTCCCCGAAGAGGAGAGGATGATGCAGCAAAGTAGCATAAGTATTTCCCTTAGTTTTTGAGAACCAAGGTATCAATCCAGTAGGAGACCACGCACAAGTCCCTCGTACCTACACAAAACGATAGCTCCTCACAACCAACGCGATTAGGGGTTGTCAATCCCTTCACGGTCACTTACGAGAGTGAGATCTGGTAGAGATGATAAATAATATTTTTGGGTATTTTTGGTATATAGATGCAAAGTGAAAAGTAAAAGGCAAAGTAAAAACAAAGCAAGTAATAAAGTAATGGAGATTGATATGATGAGAATAGACCCGGGGGCCACAGGCTTCACTAGTGGCTTCTCTCAAGGGGATAGATTTTCTACGGTGGATGAACAAATTACTATTAAGCAATTGATAGAATTGAGCATAGTTATGAGTATATCTAGGTATGATCATGTATATAGGCATCACGTCTGAGACAAGTAGATCAAAACGGTTCTGCATCAACTACTATTACTCCACTCATCGACCGCTATCCAGCATGCATCTAGAGTATTAAGTTAAAAATAGAGTAACGCCTTAAGCAAACTGACATGATGTAGAGGTATAAATTCATGCAATATGATAAAAAACCCATCTTGTTATCCTCGATGGCAACAATACAATACGTGCCTTGCTGCCCCTTCTATCACTGGGAAAGGACACCGCAAGATTGAACCCAAAGCTAAGCACTTCTCCCATGGCAAGAACTATCAGTCTAGTTGGCCAAACCAAACGGATAATTCGAAGAGACTTGCAAAGATAACTCAATCATACATAAAATAATTCAGAGAAGATTCAAATATTATTCATAGATAAGCTGGATCATAAACCCACAATTCATCGGTATCAACAAACGCACCACAAAAAGAAGATTACATCGAATAGGTCTCCACGAGAGAGGGGGAGAACATTTTATTGATATCCAAAATGAGAGAAGAAGCCATCTAGCTACTAGCTATGGACCCGAAGGTCTGAAGTAAACTACTCACACTTCATCAAAGGGGCCATGGAGTTGATGTAGAAGCCCTCCGTGGTGGATGCACTACTAGGGAAAAGCATATACACAGAATCTTATCAGCAGCGCGCTTTAAAATAAGACGCTGCTGCTAATTAGCAGTAGCGTGCTCAGGAGTAACTCGCTGCTGAAACAAATATAGCAGTAGTGCGCCCGCTGAAAGACGTGCTACTGCTACAATTCCCATGAGGCCGTCGCGAGGCTAGTTATAGCAGCAACGCGTTATAACAACGGGCGCTACTGCTACGTAGCATAGTAGCAGCGCATTTCTCCAATAAGCGCTACTACTAAGTTTACTACAAAAATTCAGTCCCACCTCGCTCCATGAAGAGAGTTTCTACCACCTTAAATATGTTACTTCTCAAACTTTGACAAGCACTTGGTCTTCATTGAACTCCATGTGTAGAATTTGCGGCTGCAATATGAGTCTTCACCTGTTCCTAAACCGATGAGGACTCATGTTGACAAATCAGATTGTACACAAAAAGATCGTTGATGATCAACGTATTTTTGATATATTGAACAAAGTCTATTTTTACATGCTGACACATAGTAGTAGCGCTTTATTGTGAAAGGCGCTGCTGCTAGGTAGCTTATTAGTAGCGTCTTTCCCTATAGCGCGCTACTGCTAAGCCATTCATCTCCCACCCCCATCTCCTCTATCTGATCCACTCGCACAATCACACACTCACTAGATCCCCTCTCAATCCCCCGTGCCGGTCCACCCCCGGCCGTCGCCCTTCCTCCGTCTGCGCCACTGTCACCTCCTCCTCCTTGCTGGACTCGGTAGGCCTCCTCCTCCGTCCTCCCTCTCCACTCGCTGCTGGCCCACCCCTCCTCGCTCCGCCTTCCTCCTCTGTCCTCCCTCCACTGGCCGCGCCAGCCGGCCCCTCCTCGCTCCGCCTTCCTCCTCCATCCTACTCTCTTCTCCCTCCTCGAGTCGCCCCTCCTTCTGCCTCCTGCCCGCTACATTTTGATTTAGTAGGCTAGTTCATATGCAACATTTTGATTTAGTTGATATGATTTAGTTGATTTAGTAGGCTAGCTGGTTTAGTTGACTTAGAACATTTTGATTTAGTTGACTTAGTAGGCTAGTTGATTTAGTTGATTTAGAACATTTTGATTTAGTTGATTTAGTTGATTTAGAACATTTTGATTTAGTTGATTTAGTAGGCTAGTTGATTTAGTTGACTTAGAACATTTTGATTTAGTTGATTTAGTAGGCTAGTTCATTTAGTTGATTTAGAACATTTTGATTTACTTGATTTAGTAGGCTAGTTCATTTAGTTGATTTAGTATGCACCATTTTATTGTTATTTTTTCTGTACATGGATAGTATGTATAGTTGCTTTTGTTTTTTAATAAGTTACTTTTTGGCAAAATGTAGGTGGTACCTTGTCATCTAATATGTTACTACATCTTAGGATTATAATTGTCCATCAAATTGCTTCTTGCAGAAGAACCAAAAATATCACATGCTACTGTTTTTCTTTCCTGTGAAGTGGATCGTTAATCCTTTGCTCATATTGCTTTAGGAAAAATGGTGCCACCACCACCACCACTATGTCGACTGTGCTAGTCAAGATGCGCCAGCAGCCTTGCAACTGGCAAGCTGTTCGGCATCTACTTCCAGCCGAGTTTTTGTCATGCGGCGGTAAGAAATTAGATGAAATGTAATAACTATTTTATTTTTAGTGTTGGCATTACTGCATTGTGTCATTTTGCTTATTTTACACAGATCGTCCCATGCAATGTGAGGTTGAAATTCAACAAGCTGACAGGAGACACTGTGACATTTGAGGCTCCTGGGGGCCGTACACTATGGAGGTCGAGAAAGGACGCAATATGTTACAGCTTGGAGGAGATGGATGGGCCCGTTTCATCGCTCGCATGTGTCTTACTGGTGGTGAGTTGATCAGCTTCTCCTTCCGAGCAGAAAGACCCAAGCTGGCTGTCATTTATCTCAACCTGGTGGAAGATGATGAAGATGACGAAGATGATGAAGATAATGAGGACCCACTCGATGAAGATGATGAGGACCCACTTCATGAAGCCATCGTAGCTCAAAGAACAAGGCTGAGTGAGGAGGACATGTCCAACCTGTGGGAAATAATTCTGCCATGTGCTGACTTTGTCGGGGTGCCATTCATGACCCGCTTGACAAATACCATGGTTGATCGACATGATATGGTATGTTATACTTACAAATGCAAATTATCCGATGAATTACTTAGTGTACAATCCAATGATATGGTATGTTGTGTGGAATTTAGTCGATGATATGTTTTAGTGTAGAGTTCGATCACATGCTTATTAGTGTAGAATCTAAGGAAACTATTAATAATGTAGATAATCCATATGTACTTATTTGCGAGGCTATTTATTAATTGATATGTTTTTCTTATTCAGAAATTGGCAAAGAGCATATCTGTGAGTTATGGTATCGAGCCTGATGAAGAAGGCTCAGCTGGACTACGCCTTACTACAAGGGGCTCCATCACAACTTGTACTTACCACGTGGACACGGACGATCACACACACTTAAACTCGGTTGGGTGGAAGAAATTCCTCGATGGCAAGAATCTTCGTGTTGGACAGGCCATCCTAATTACTATCAAGAACACCAACCGCCCATGCTTGAGGATGATGATTGTCTTCGATATCATCTAGAACTACATATGTGTGTGTGTGGCTATATCATCTAGAACTACATATGCGTGTCTGGCTATATCATCTAGAACTACATATGATGATCGTCGTCGATATCATCTAGAACTACATATGATTATCGCCGTTGATGTGACCTTGTACTGCTTGAGGATGCATGTTGACTATGCATGAAATTGTTATCTAGTACTCCCTTCGTTCCAAATTACTCGTCGTGGTTTGAACTAAAACCACGACGAGTAACATGGAACGAAGGGAGTACTACCTAGTAATGGTTTATGAATTTGATATCTACTAGCAGTACCTAGTATCTAGTATATGAAAGGGAACTGAAAGGGAAAGGGGTACGGGAAAAAATGATGAAAGATATAGCAGTAGCGAGGGACTGCAAAATCGCTACAGCTAGGTAATAGTAGCGGGTTCATAAAAAGCACTGCTGATATCGTCAACAGTAGTAGCGCGGGTAAGGGCCGCGCTACTACTATGACTTAGCTGTAGCGCCTTATTAGTAGCGCGGCCACCCGCGCTGCTGCTAGCCTCAAAACACGCGCTACTACTAGGGTTTTCCCTAGTAGTGATGCCCCCTCTAGCGGAGCTCCAGAACAGGCCCCAAGATGGGATCTCGTGGATACAGAAGGTTGCGGCGGTGGAATTAGGTTTTTGGCTCCTGTTATGATCGTTTGGGGATACTTACGTATATATAGGAGGAAGGCATACGTCGGTGGAGCAACAGGGGGCCCACGAGGCAGGGGGCGCGCCCTAGGGGGGGCGCCCCCACCCTCGTGACCGACTCTTTTGTTCCTTGGAGCAGGGTCCAAATCTCCTGGATCACGTTCGGTGAGAAAATCACGTTCCCGAAGGTTTCATTCCGTTTGGACTCCTTTTGATATTCCGTTTCTTTGAAACACTGAAATAGGCAAAAAAAACAGCAATTCTGGGTTGGGCCTCCGGTTAATAGGTTAGTCCCAAAAATAATATAAAAGTAGAAAATAAAGCCCAATATAGTCCAAAACAGTAGATAAAGTAGCATGGAGCAATCAAAAATTATAGATACATTGGAGACGTATCAGGCATCCCCAAGCTTAATTCATGCTCGTCCTCGAGTAGGTAAATGATAAAGAAGAATTTTTGATGCAGAGGGATACTTTGGCATAATTTCAATGTAAATCTTCTTAATTGTGGCATGAATATTCAGATCCGAAAGATTCAAGACAAAAGTTCATATTGATAAAAAATAATAATATTTCAAGCATACTAATCAAAGCAATCATGTCTTCTCAAAATAGCATGGCAAAAGAAAGTTCATCCCTACAAAATCATATAGTTAGGCTATGCTTCATTTTTCGTCACACAAAGATGTTCCCAACTTCTATACCTGCGATGACAAGCCAAGCAATTGTTTCATACTTAAATAATCTCAAACTTTTTCAACCTTCACGCAATACATGAGCGTAAGCCATGGATATAGGACTATGGGTGGAATAGAATATGATGATGGGGATTGTGTGGAGAAGACAAAAAAGGAGAAAGTCTCACATTGACGAGGATAATCAACGGGCTATGGAGATGCCCATTAATTGATGTCAACATGAGGAGTAGGGATTGCCATGCAACAGATGCACTAGAGCTATGAATGCTCAACAAAAGAAAACTAGTGGGTGTGCATCCAACTCGCTTGCTCATGAAGACCTAGGGCATTTGAGGAAGCCCATCGTAGGAATATACAAGCCAAGTTCTATAATGAAAAATTCCCACTAGTATAAAAAAGACAACTTATGAGACTCACTACATGAAGAACAAGGTGCTACTTTGAAGCACAATATATGAGACTCACTACATGAAGAACAAGGTGCTACTTTGAAGCACAAGTGTGGAAAAGAGATAGTAGCATTGCCCTTTTTATTTATTTTCTTTTTTGGGCCTTTTTTGGCCTTTCTCACTTTTTTGGGCAATGCTCTAATAATGATGATCATCACACTTCTATTGATTACAACATAAGGATTACAACTCGAAACTTAGAACAAGATATGACTCTATATGAATGCCTCCGGCGGTGTATCGGGATGGTGCAATGAAAAATAATGCATGGTGGCTTTGCCAAAATACGATGTCAACTACATGATCATGCAATGGCAATATGACAAAAGTAATGTATGTCATGATGATGACGATGGATGTTGCATGACAATATATCTCGGAATGGCTATGGAAATGCCATGATAGGTAGGTATGGTGGCTGTTTTGAGGAAGATATAAGGAGGTTTATGTGTGATAGAGTGTGTCGTATCATGGGGTTTGGATGCACCGGCGAAGTTTGCACCAACTCTCAAGGTGAGAAAGGGCAATGCACGGTACCGAAGAGGCTAGCAAAGGCGGAAATGTGAGAGTGCGTATAATCCGTGGACTCAACATTAGTCAAAAGAACTCATATACTTATTGCAAAAATTTAGAAGTCATCAAAAATCAAGTACTACGCGCATGATCCTAAGGGGATAGATTGGTAGGAAAAGACCATCCTTCGTCCCCGACCGCCACTCATAAGGATGCACAAGCTAGGTACACTTCATGTTTCAAATTTGTTACACAACTTTAACCATACGCGCATGCTACGGGACTTGCAAACTTCAACACAAGCATTTCTCAAATTCACAATTAGTCAACTAGCACGACTTTAATATTATCACCTCCATATCTCAAAATAATTATCAAGCATCAAACTTATCTTAGTATTCAATTCACTCAAAAGAAAGTTTCACATATCTTGAATACCAAGTATATTAATATTAAGCAAATTACCATGCTATTAACGACTCTCAAAATAATCTAAGTGAAGCATGAGAGATCAATAGTTTCTTTAAAAAAATCCACCACCGTGCTCTAAAAGATCTAAGTGAAGTTCTAGAGCAAAAGTTATCACGCTCAAAAGATATAAGTGAAGCACTATGAGCAAAACTATCAAGCTCAAAAGATATAAGTGAAGCACATAGAGTATTCTAACAAATTCCAATTCATGTATGGCTCTCTCAAAAGGTGTGTACAGCAAGGATGATTGTGGTAAACTAACAAGCTAAGACGCAAATGATACAAGACGCTCCAAGCAAAACACATATCATGTGGTGAATAAACATATAGCTCCAAGTAAATTACCGATGGAAGTAGACGAAAGAGGGGATGCCTTCCGGGGCATCCCCAAGCTTTGACTTTTTGGTGTCCTTGGATTATATTGGGGGTGCCATGGGCATCCCCAAGCTTAGGCTCTTGCCACTCCTTGTTCCATAATCCATCAAAAGAATTTACCCAAAACTTGAAAACTTCACAACACAAAACTCAATAGAAATCTCGTGAGCTCCGTTAGAGAAAGAAAACAAAAGACTACTTAAAGGTACTGTAATGAACTCATTCTTTGTTTATATTGGTGTTAAAACTACTGTATTCCAACTTCTCTATGGATTATAAACTATTTTACTAGCCATAGATTCATCAAAATAAGCAAACAACACACGCAAAACAGAATCTGTCAAAAACAGAACAGTCTGTACTAATCTGTAACTAACGCAAACTTCTGGAACTCTAAAACTCCTACCAAAATAGGAAGTCCTGGAAAATTTGTTTATTGAATAGCAGCAAAAAGAATCAACGCAAAAGCACATATCTGTGATTTGACAAAATTATATTCGTGCATGCAAAGTTTCTGTTTTTCAGCAGAATCAAATCAACTATCATCGTAGGTTATCCTATAGGTTCTACTTGGCACAAACACTCATTAAAACCTAAAACCACATCCAAACAGAGGCTAGATGGATTATTTATTCCTAAACAGAAGCAAAAAAAAAAATTGGGTTGCCTCCCAACAAGCGCTATCGTTTAACGCCCCTAGCTAGGCATAAAAGCGAGGATAGATCTAGGTAGTGCCGTAGTAATAAGATAGATCGGTGAAACTCATTTCATATTCTCTATGTTTGGTAGCAAGTTTTCTTTGAGGCAAGCAAAAGTAATCAAAAGGGATAAATTTAATAGGGCAAAAATCCCCAATATCAATTTTAGGAGGTATAGGTTCCTCTTTTGGCCCTTCATAATGCACAACCAATTCATCATTATAAGCGTTCTTTTGACAGAACCTTGTGAGTCTATACTCAAGAGAGTATCCTAACTCATTATTTTGAATAGCCAAATCATCATTAAGTTCAGAGATTCTATCAATTAAAATGTTGGTTGGCACCTTTTTTCTAAGGTTTTCATTGAAAGCAACATAGTCAAGAGATTGAAAACGCATAATTTCTTCTTGATCAAAGAGGATAGATTCTATGGGAGGACGGCCGGCGTCCACCCTATAATACGCAAAGATTTCTTTGGACTCTTTTATTATAAATCTGAATTCATGAGCCAGAAAGATAGTAGCGGCACGCTTAACAGAGGAGTGTTCAATATTAGAAAATTCTAGGAAAATCCTTTGTATAGAAGGGTGCATATGCATAAATTGCCTTTCAAGTTGAACGATAAGCATGGCAATGGCGTCCGCAAGACTACTAGTTCTATGAAGAATAGAACTGCCCATGGAGGGCAAAGCACCGGCACAAGTAAAGAAATCTTGAATAACTCCTTTTCCAATAATATTACCACTACCGATTCAAAATATTTTTGTATGATAGGTAGGGGATTCTTCAGCAGGTGCTTCAGAATTTTCCATGATATTATTATCGCCCATGGCGGCAATAATTTCCCCAATTTCAGACATAATGACTAGCAAGCAAACTGATACACGAACAAACAAAAAGGCAACAGGAAAAAGAGGAGGAGATTGGGAAAGAGAGGGCGAATAAAATGGCAAGGGTGAAGTGGGGGAGAGGAAAACGAGAGGCAAATGGCAAATAATGTATTGCGAGAGATAGGGATTGTGATGGGTACTTGGTTTGGTTGACTTGCTCTTGCATGAGCCTCCCCGGCAACGGCGCCAGAAATTCTTCTTGCTACCTCTTGAGCACTGCGTTGGATTTCCCCGAAGAGGAGAGGATGATGCAGCAAAGTAGTGTAAGTATTTCCCTCAGTTTTTGAGAACCAAGGTATCAATCTAGTAGGAGACCACGCACAAGTCCCTCGCACCTACACAAAACGATAGCTCCTCACAACCAATGCAATTAGGGGTTGTCAATCCCTTCACGGTCACTTACGAGAGTGACATCTGGTAAATATGGTAAATAATATTTTTGGTATTTTTGGTATATAGATGCAAAGTGAAATATTTTTGGTATTTTTGGTATATAGATGCAAAGTGAAAAGTAAAAGGCAAAGTAAAAACAAAGCAAGCAATAAAGTAATGGAGATTGATATGATGAGAATAGACCCGGCGGCCATAGGTTTCACTAGTGGCTTCTCTCAAGAGCATAGATTTTCTATGGTGGGTGAACAAATTATTGTTGAGCAATTGACAGAATTGAGCATAGTTATGAGTATATCTAGGTATGATCATGTATATAGGCATCACGTCCGAGACAAGTAGATCGAAACGATTCTGCATCTACTACTATTACTCCACTCATCGACCGCTATCCAGCATGCATCTAGAGTATTAAGTTAAAAACAAAGTAATGCCTTAAGCAAGATGACATGATGTAGAGGGATAAATTCGTGCAATATGATAAAAACCCCATCTTGTTATCCTCGATGGCAACAATACAATACGTGCCTTGCAGCCCCTTCTGTCACTGGGAAAGGGCACCGCAAGATTGAACCCAAAGCTAAGCACTTCTCCCATTGCAAGAACTACCAATCTAGTTGGCCAGACCAAACGGATAATTTGAAGAGATTTGCAAAGATAACTCAATCATACATAAAAGAATTTAGAGAAGATTCAAATATTATTCATAGATAAGCTGGATCATAAACCCACAATTTATCGATCTCAAAAACACACCGCAAAAAGAAGATTACGTCGAATAGATCTCCACGAGAGAGGGGGAGAACATTGTATTCAGATCCAAAAAGAGAGAAGAAGCCATCTAGCTACTAGCTATGGACCCGAAGGTCTGAAGTAAACTACTCACATTTCATCGGAGGGGCCATGGTGTTGATGTAGAAGCCCTCCGTGGTGGATGCCCCCTCCGGCGGAGCTCCGGAACAGGCCCCAAGATGGGATCTCGTGGATACAGAAGGTTGCGGCGGTGGAATTAGGTTTTTGGCTCCTGTTCTAATCGTTTGGGGATACGTGGTATATATAGGAGGAAGGACTACGTTAGTGGAGCAACAGGGGGCCCACGATGCAGGGGGCGCGCCTTGGGGGGGCGCCCCCACCCTCGTGACCGACTCTTTTGTTCCTTGGAGCAGGGTCCAAGTCTCCGGGATCATGTTCGGTGAGAAAATCACGTTCCCGAAGGTTTCATTCCGTTTGGACTCCGTTTGATATTCCGTTTCTTCGAAACACTGAAATAGGCAAAAAACAACAATTCTGGGCTGGGCCTCCGGTTAATAGGTTAGTCCCAAAAATAATATAAAAGTGGAAAATAAAGCCCAATATAGTCCAAAACAGTAGATAAAGTAGCATGGAGCAATCAAAAATTATAGATACGTTGGAGACGTATCACTGGCCTTCGCGCGTGGGACGCTGCGAGGGTTCTCCGCACAGCTACGTTCGCATGCCTTTCGGCCTGCCACCTACCAGCGTCACCTGCGGAGCATTCTGGCGGCTCAGGAGGCCAGGCATCACGCAGTCCTAGTAGAGATGGAGACGGTCCTCAAGGAATCACCTGAACCCCTAGAGCCTCCCGAGGCTCAGGGCCCCGGTGGCTCGTGGGGGTCGGCCTCTTCACCGCACATCTTCAGCTACCCCAACACCCCTTCTACAATGGAACCAGGTGACATCTCCCAAGTTCATCTCAGATGGGAGTGCCCTCAGGGGTGCATCATTCCCAGTCCACGTGGGTCCGTCCCCGCGGCATATATCTTTTTATTATGTCGTTAGCTTACCTTGCAGGGGGCGCCCCTCAGGCTGCATCATCCCCAAGCCGCTTAGGTCTGACCCAGTGGCATGTATCCATCATGCATTTACCTAAGCTAATTTGCCTTTCATGCCTAATCTACCTGTGATTATTGCCTGCTCGATTGACACCTACCACGGGAGACACTAGCGCTGGCACGGTGCTTGCGCATGGGTCCGTCCCTGCAACACCGACAAATCTGAGCGAATGAGCTCTGGCCCGCAATAGCCCCGCGCGCATGACCTCACCAGGCGCTCAATGCCCTCACCTCTCTCTCGGAGCAACCAATGGCCAGCCGACAATCATAATGGCAACCGTGCTTTTCTCGTGCTGGTTTTACAGGAACCTCCTGAGGACTTCAGCGGGTGGCACTACAAGCTCCCTCTCTCTTCCATAGGATCCGCTTGCGCGTTAAAAGGGGGGCTCCTGAGCATCGCGACTCAGGAGCTCTTACTATCTCTCCAGCCATCACCCCCTGGCCTTTACTACGGCATCGCAACCTGGCATACCAGTGGCGGCTGAGCTCGCTCGAGGGCCGGGACCTGAGGATGTAGAGCACGAAGGAGAGTGCGGGGGAGAAGGGGGAAGGTCGCGAGGGTCTAGCCTAGCTGCACTCCAGCTGCCGATGCACAAGTCTGGCGCAGCGCAAAGGAACGACTCCAGATTGCCAAGATAAGTTTCACCCCTGCAATAGCTAATTGTTGCAGCGAGGAATCTCTGACTTGAGGCGGCCCTGTGGCGGCAATGTTGCCTTCCTTTCTCACCTCTCGAGGGCTGCTTGCGCGCTAAAGGGGACCTCCTGAGCATCGCGCCTCAGGGGCTCTTACTGGACCTCGGGCCGCTCACCTCCTGGCCTTGACCATGGCATCGCGACCTGGCATACCAGCGACGGCTGCAGCCTGCCTGGTGACCGAGAACTGTCATCTTAGAGCACAAAGTCTTCGCGAGGTTAGAAAGGGGGTACCAAGCCGGGACATGACAAGCACTCGCATGATTTCATAATAAGGATAACATTGGCAAAATACATCGCAGACCCTTTACATGCCCCCGCGGGGTGTTTCTTGATTCCTCGCAGGGAACAAAAGGAAAGAACTTCGAGGAGCCCTAACTACACGCGCCTCCGTGGCCGACACCATCATCGACAGTGGGCCACGGGAGACCGGCGCCAACCCCATCCAGATCAATGGTGGTGATGGCCCGATGCTGCCGCCTTGTCCCAAGCACGGCGAGAGCTCGGGGGCGCGTAGCTGTCGTTGCTCCTCTCCGGAGTCTCGAAGAGTTCAGGAGAGTCGTTGGACTCCCAGGCGTCGCTGCTGCTGCCAGAGGAGCCGTTGGGGGAGAGAACGGCAGGCCCAGCCCCCGCCGCATCAATCTCCTGATTGCCTCCTCCGGGGCAGCACTCCAGGCGGTGGCCTTCTGCGTCGAAGACCTGGAAGAACAACATGGAGGCACCATCATACTCAAAATGGATCACGAGGGCACCCCCCGTTTGGCAAACCCGGGCGACTTCGCCCTAGCCTCGAGTCATGAAGATCTTGCCAGTGGAGACGACTTCAACCTCTGCTCCAGTCGCCGGAGCGCCACAGTTGGTGTGCTGCAGCCAAAGCTCGAGAGGCCCCCTCGGCGGCTTCTCGGTGGAGAAGAACGAAGGAAGGCGGATCCAGGTGCTTGGAGGCATCGCCGCATGCAATACGAGCTCGCGAGAGGAGTCTGCAGTGTGGACTCCGGGGGGACAACGCGCGCCACCACGACACGTCGACCTCGGCTGCGGCACGGGCGGCGTCGCTCGCCGCCTCTTTCTCCGGAGCCCTCGGCTTGGGCGTACTGGGGTAGCAGGTACCCAGGAGGTGGCCACTCGCACCAAGGCCTCGTCATCTCCAGCATCGCGACCTCTCCGCGGCGGCGGTGGACCGGCCTCTTCTTCGGCGGAGTGGATCAGGTTCATCCCAGAGAGCCTTCCCCTTCTCTGCGGCCGAGAATCTGCGTATCGGCGCCATCGATGTCGAGACTGGAGGTGGAGCAGGAAAGAAGAAGCAAGTAGAGCATGAAGAGATGGGAGACGGGGACTCTCGCCCCTCCTCATTGATAGCCCAAGGGAGGCCAACCGTCGACCCCCATGATCACAAGTAATGATAACCCTTTTTCGCATGCAGCAGGGACTCGTCAAGTCGGGCAGTTGCCGAGGCAGCATGGGGAAGCGGAGACGCCCATGACCAATCAGTTGCCACGCGTCAACAAAGGCCGCAGGCTGTTGGGGCCCGCGGCGCTCCGCACTTGCCCTTTGGCTTTGCCGCTAAGCCAAGTCCGAGCGCGCCTTGGGCCCGGGGGCTACTGTCAGCGTTCTAGGAACGGGGTTCCCTAGACTTGCCTACCTGCAGCCCACGGCGTGGCTCCACCAGTGGCCCAGTGCGGCCCGTCTACATCAACCAACACTCAAGACGCTCGCGAGGGGCCAAGCCTCATGGGGCGGACGACACAAGGCCTCCTCAGGAGCAGCCTCACCAGGCAGGCTCACGAGGGAGGCGGAGAGATCAAGGCAAGGGGTACATTGCGAGGTTCCCGTGACGCAAGCCATGACGACCAAGGCCAGGCGGGCGCCAGGAGGGCGCCTGCGCATGCAGTGTCCTCGTTTCCCCTTTGGTGCTAAGGGGGCAAGCGCAGGCGCGGAGTACTGAGGCATCAGGCAAAGGTCTCCATATCGGTGCAACAAGACCAAGACCAGCAGGACGGCAAGATGGAGGTCATCATGGAGCCCAGGACGGCGTCACCACCAGCGCCTTTGGCAGGCGAAGACCACCTTTAGTCAGGATAGCTTATACTAGCTGTCCCCTTTCAAATAGGCCGTTGTTGGATCCCTTCCCGCTTAATATTTGGGGAGAGGACCAGGGCCTCTATAAATAGGGCTAGCCACCACAGTAGGAGAGGCATCTCATCCGACCGAAAACCAGAACAAGTAGAACACCACACCACCACAAGAACACCTCTCCTCAGGAGGCTATTCTTCCCATGTACTGTTCATCATCATCCCAAGAGGCAATCCACCACCACCACAAGGGAGTAGGGTATTACACCCCAACGGTGGCCCGAACCTGTATAAATCCTGTGTCTCTTGTGTTGTGAGTTCATCGTCCTAGCTTAGAGATCGCGGTGAGGCTGAGGGCGTGTTTCGGTAGGGGGATATCTTTGTGCGCACCACAGTGTTCGAACCTCAAGGGTTTTGTCGGAACCCAATATCCGACAAAGACATCGAGGAGAACATTGTATTGAAGATCAAAGAGAGAGAAGAAGTCATATAGCTACTAGCTATGGACCCGTACGTCTGTGGTAAACTACTCATGCTTCATCGGAAGGGCAATAGAGTTGATGTAGAAGCCCTCCATGATCGAATCCACCTCCGACAGGATGCCGGAAAAGGCCCTAAGATGGGATCTCACAGGTACAGAAGGTTGCGGCGGCGGAAAAGTATTTTGGTGGACGCATCTGGTCGTTTGGGAATGTTTGGGAATTTATAGGCCAAGAATTAGGGTTGGAGGAGCTCCGAGGGGCCCACAAGCCCTCAGGGCGCGCCCCCTAGGGCGCACCCCTGAGGCTTGTGGCCTCCTCGGGACTCCTCTGACTTCATCTCTAAGTCCTACAAGTGTCTTCTGGTCCAAGAAAAATCATCGCGAAAGTTTTATTCCGTTTGGTATTCCTTTTCTATAAAACTCAAAAACAAGGAAAAAACAGAAAGTGGCACTGGGCTCTAGGTTAATAAGTTAGTCCCAAAAATAAAATAGATAGGATAGTAATGCATATAAAACATCCAAATAGATAATATAATTGCATGGAACAATCAAAAATTATAGATACGTTGGAGACATATCAGAGGTCAGTTTGGGTGACGAGGATTTCATCTTCCCCGAAGAACCACTGGATCAAGAGCGGTTTAAATGGCAACTAATTGCCACCGCATGAAGCCTGAAAAACAATGACAAAAAATAAAGTCCGAATAGGATACCCTCAATGAGAGATGGACTAAGGTCCTAGATGCCAAAGAGGAGTACTACCACAAGCGATAGATCAAAAGCTACCCGTAGCGAAGGCTACTGCCGCAATTTGATGAAGAAGCCATAGAGCCAGCGCCTGCAAGGTACACTCAGGCGGACCAGCGGGACCGCCCCCTCGAGGATAGGATCCGACACTTGATAAAACTGAACAATCTCCCACTCACCCTCGCCATCAAGGCAAGGAGCTAGTACGGCTAGGCTACGAGTATGACCTACGCCATGACCTGGACGCTCGGTTAGGTCCGACGAGGTCCATTTATGGACCTAAAAGAGATCCTCCTAATAGACGAGACAGATACAAATCATGGCTAGACTAAAATGATAGAGCTCGGGAGCTTCAACGAGCCCGGATGACAGATGATCTCCAGCGCGACATAGCCTGAATCAGGGACACCGCTCATCCTCTTTGCGTCACAGATAGAGTGATGCAGCACCAATCCCGGAATGTTCAAAACCTGTAAGTATTGAGCCCTATGACGAGACAACATATCCGGCAGTATGGATCGAAGATTTTCTGTTGCACATCCATATGGAACGAGGAGACTGAGGGAGTCTTGGATTAGGGGGTATCCGGACAGCCGGACTATATACTTCATCCGGACTATTGAAGCGTGAAGATACAAGACTCAAGACTCCGTCCCGTGTCCGGATGGGACTCTCGTTTGCGTGGAAGCCAAGCTTGGCGATCCGGATATTGTATTTCCTTCCTTGTAACCGACTCCATGTAAACCCTAGCCCTCGCCGGTGTCTATATAAACCGGAGAGGTTGGTCCTTAGAAGGCCGATCACAACTACAATCATAATCATCATAGGCTAGCTTCTAGGGTTAGCCTCTATGATCTCATGGTAGATCTACTCTTGTACTACTCGTGTCATCAATATTAATCAAGCAGGAAGTAGGGTTTTACCTCCATCGAGAGGGCCCGAACCTGGGTAAACATTGTGTCCCTTGCTTCCTGTTACCATCAGCCTAAGACGCACAGATCAGGACCCCCTACCCGAGATCCGCCGGTTTTGACACCGACATTGGTGCTTTCATTGAGAGTTCCTCTGTGTCGTCGCTGCAAGGCTGGATGGCTCGTCTCGTTGTAAAGGACAACATTACCTCTGGGGGAGCGCTGGCTGTAGGCCAAACTCTCCGACTTGGCAGCTTCATCATGGCTGCCCCATCGGCAGTTGCGCCGACGATGGCCTCTCGGGTCATCACGCATAACCTTTGCGTCAATTCGGAACTCGCCGAACAGATGGATCCGATAGAGCTCTCCTCCCTTAATGAGCTCTTGGATCGCATCGCCGTTTTGGGAGTCGCTACGGACTATGACCGGATAGTGCTTAAACTCGACCAAAGGGACATTAAATCCCCGCCGGCCACCCATGAGATAGCGGTAGTGGAGGAACCACACACGGATTATCCCTCAATTCTGAGGACGAATTATGACCGGATCACCGAGCTCCCTGAGCCGGACACCCGCCCAAGGGAAGACATGACCCAGATCCCGGACTTAGAAAAGGGCATTGGGCCGGAGAAATTGGGTAGCACCCCGGATCCCGAGCTGTCAGGCTCGGAAGCTCCCATGCCCCTGGGTGCTAGATCGGATCAGAATCCGGATTCAGCTATTTCCACCCACACGGACCTAAACCGTCTCTCCCATGTCAGGCAAGAGCCCCAGGAGACAGTACATCGTTACTGGGCCAGATTCCTCCTTGTGTTAAACAAGGTCAAGGACTGCCGCGAGGAGGACGTAGTCTCACTTTTCTGCAAAAACTGCACGAACAAAGGAATCCTTAATGCTATAAGTCGCCGTGACATAGTATACTTTGCGGACTTGGCAACCATAGTACAAAAGTACTGTGCGATGGAAAGTGCCTGGAAAACCCAAACAGAATTTTGGGATAGTCCAGCTCTCACCAAAACCTTTGTCCGAACTAAATGGGCGAACTGTCGTAAGTCGGCCGATCCAATCCCCAAGAAACCAAAGCCCACCCCAGGGCGGGGAACAGTATTGGAAGAATGACTCAATGGGCCATGTAAACTCCAAAGTACTCCGGACACAACACCAACTCATATCCTTAGAGCATGTTGGATACTCCGGCAGGTTGCAAAAAGTGGTGAGGATCTTCTTGCAAGCCATAAAGCAGAACAACATCCCGCCAACGAACACAATACGGTACTAATAGTCTTCGAGACTTTTGCCTCAAACAATAGGCGCAAGCGAGCTCATCGAAGCTCCGCTGAAATTTGCCACATGGCAGAAATAAACCCATGGAACGACGCTGCTATAACTTTCAATGCCAGTGATGAACCTCGATTCCAGACTGTCCGGGCACCTGCCGCTCTGGTCCTCAGCCCAATCGTGGACGGCTTTTGGCTCACTAAAGTACTCATGGACGGCGGAAGCGGATCAAACTTGATCTATGAAGCGACACTCAACAAGATGGAAATTGATAAAAGCCGCATTGAACGAAGCGGCACAACCTTCAGGGGAATTATCCCTAGTCGGGAAGCGCGGTGTGCGGGAAAAATCACACTCGATGTGGTATTCGGCACCCTGGAGAATTATAGGTCCGAAGAAATCACATTCCAAGTGGCTCCTTTTGGCAGCGGATACCACGGCCTTCTAGGGCGGGACGCGTTTACAAGCTTTCAAGCTATACCCCATTATGGGTACATGAAGCTTAAAATGCCTAGACCCAATGGAATCATCACTCTAGCCAGTGATCCGGACGTCGCACTTCGCGCCGAAAACAAAACCGCAGAACTGGCCCTGGAAGCATTATTCGAAGCCCTAGCAGCCAAAGAATTAACAACATTGTGGGCCACCGTGAACAGGGACGACGTGACACTCGACAAGCGACCCAAGTCCACCTCATTTAAACCCGCAGACGAGATAGTCAAATTCCATGTCCATCCAACGGACCCCATGAAGACAGCTTCCATCGGGACACAGTTGAGCCCCGCAATGGACGCCGCCTTCGCGAGACTTCTTCTGCGAGAATTGGGACATTTTGCTCGGCACCCATCGTACATGCCGGCATCCCACGCAGATTGGCGAACACAGCCTCAATACACTAAAGGATACAAACCGGTCAAGTAGACTCTAAAGGCGGTTTGAGCCCAAGCGGCAAGCCATGGGGAAGAGCTAGCCAAACTACTCGAGGCGGATTCATCGGAGATATCAAGCATCCGGATTGGTGGCAAATCTGGTAATGGTACCAAGAAGGACAAATCCTGGTGCCTATGTGTCGACTTTAAAGACCTCAACAAGGCTTGACCCAAGGATCCCTTTCCCCTCCCTCGCATCGATCAAATCATCGATGCCACAGCAGGACACAACTCGCTGTGTTTCCTCGACGCATATTCTGGATACCATCAAATAAAGATGGCAGAGTCTGATCAAGCTGCAACAGCTTTCATAACGCCATATGGCCCTTTTTGCGTCAACACTATGCCTTTCGGGCATAAGAATGCCGGCGCAACCTATCAACGCATGATTCAAACATGCCTGGAAAAGCAAATCGGCAAAACAGTGGAGGCATACATGCACGACGTGGTCATAAAAACAAGACACGTCGAAACCCTAATAGATGACTTGAGGCTTACATTCGATAACCTCCGGACATACGACATCAAGCTGAACCCGGAAAAATGCGTTTTCGGCGTCCCCTCGGGGAAACTGCTGGGCTTCATTGTTTCCAATAGAGGAATTGAAGAGAATCCGGCAAAAATCTGAGCTTTGTCGCAGTTGGCTATACTAACAGACCTCAAGCACACCAGAAACTAGCTGGATGCATGGCTGCTTTGAGCCGCTTTATCTCCAGGTTAGGAGAAAAGGCATTACCTCTTTACCGCCTTCTCCGGCGCACCGAACACTTCGTGTGGACGGATGCAGCCGCGTCCGGACTGGATGAAATAAAGACCTTATTGGCCAGTAATCCAGTCCTAACAGCGCCAAATATCAGCGAACCTATGCTGCTGTACATAGCTGCAACACATCAAGTTGTAAGCGTAGTGCTCGTCGTCGAACGAGAGGCTGACGGATACAAATTCCTGCTCCAGAAGCCGGTTTATTACATATCCACGGTCCTCACCCCATGCAAATCCCGATACCCACACTATCAAAAAATAGCATACGCGGTCTTCATGGCATCCCGGAAGCTACGACACTACTTTCAAGAGTGTTCGATTACGGTGGCCTCCGAAGTACCACTCAATGACATAATAAATAACCGCGACGCTACGGGCCGGATTGCTAAATGGGCCATCCAGCTCCTTCCGTTCGACATAACATACAAAGCACGGCGGGCGATCAAGTCGCAAGTACTGGCTGACTTTGTCGCCGAATGGACAGAAGCCGAACTCCCTAAAGAGTACGGTGCGTACTCTAACTGGATCATGCACTTCGATGGCTCTAAAATGCTGGCCGGATTGGGAGCAGGTGTAGTCCTGACATCTCCCATCGGAGACACGGTCCAGTACGTCCTCCAAATATTATACACAGACTCCAACAATGCGACCGAACATGAGGCCCTGTTGCACGGTCTTCGGATGACAGTCTCTATGGGCATTCAACGCCTGGAAGTGCACGGGGATTCAAACCTCGCAATATCACAAATAAACAGAGACTTTGATGCCAAGGATCTGAAAATGACGGCCTACCGTAATGCCATCCTCAAAATGTCAGCTCGGTTCGAGGGGCTCGAATTCCACCATGTGGCTTGAGAAAACAATCAAGCGGCGGACATCCTTGCCTGGATCGGTGCTAAACGCGATCCTGTCCCACCTAACATATTCCTCGAAAGGCTGTTCAAGCCATCCATAGTATGGGAAGGGGAGTCCGACAATATTAGCATGGATCCGAACAAACCCCCATATTCCGAACTATCAGACATAATTGGAGGCTCCACCATCGAAATAACATCTTCGGCCCATGAAATCATGGCTGTAATCGCCCCGTGGACTGAGCCTTTCTTGGCCTACCTAAATAGGTAGGAGCTCCCCGAAGACCAAAATGAAGCACGTTGCATCGTTCGACGTTCTAAAGCTTACAAAGTCCATGAAGGGGAACTCTACAAGAGAAGTACGCCCGGAGTGCTCCAAAGATGCATCTCCGAAGAGGAAGGGCGACAAATCTTGGCTGAAATCCATGCCGGACTGGGCGGACACCATGCCGCGGCTCGAGCACTAGTCAGCAAGGCCTTCCGTACAGGCTTCTATTGGCTGACGGCCCGAGCAGACGCACATGACCTCGTCCAACACTGCGTCGGTTGCCAGCTCTTTGCCAATCAGAGTCATATGCCCCCTACCGCTCTCCAAACAATCCCCATAACTTGGCCCTTTGCAGTCTGGGGGCTAGACTTGGTCGGACCCCTTAAAGGGGGAAGCCATAAGAAAAAATACTTGTTGGTCATGGTGGACAAGTTCACCAAATGGATAGAAGCCAAACCAGTCAAAACGGCCGAATCCGTACTAGTAATAGACTTCATATCCGGGGTCGTACACCGATACGGAATCCCCCACAGCATCATCACTGATAATGGCTCCAATTTCATAGCCGATGAAGTGAAAACTTGGTGCGGCAAAATGGGCATTAAGCTCGACTTCGCTTCCGTCTACCATCCCCAAACAAACGGCCAGGTCGAACGGGCAAACGGTCTCATAATGAGCGGCATCAAACCCAGACTAG
The DNA here is from genome assembly GCA_021437245.1 of Aegilops speltoides. Taxonomy (NCBI): domain Eukaryota; kingdom Viridiplantae; phylum Streptophyta; class Magnoliopsida; order Poales; family Poaceae; genus Aegilops; species Aegilops speltoides. The sequence continues at coordinate 202,441,965 of CM038141.1, forward strand.
TGTGATCCTTGACAGAGTTGGACACGCACTAGGTCGAGGAGCTCGACTCCGTACTCTGGGGGCTGCAGACCACGCCGAATCGCACCACCGGATACACACCATTTTTATGGTGTACGGCACGGAAGCAGTACTACCCTGCGACATAATACATGATTCGCCACGCGTACACATGTACGAACAGAAGGAAGCCGAGTTAGATCGGCAGGATAACTTGGATGCCCTGGAGGAGGAGCGTGACGTTGCAAAAGCCTGCTCCGCATTCTATCAACAGTAGGCTCGATGATACCAAAGTAGAGAAGTGCGGGCCAAAACTTATAGTATTGGTGAGCTCGTTCTACGCCTACTGGAGAAGAAGAAGGACAAGCTCAAACCCAAGTGGGAAGGTCCCTTCGCCATTGACAAAGTTCTCACCGGAGGAGCGTACCGCTTACGTAATGCATCCGATAACAGACTCGAGCCGAACCCACGGAACGTGGCCAGACTCCGGAGATTCTACGCCTAGCGCCGAACCAAGTGTTCGTCTCCTTACCCCCTCCTTTTTAATTATGCTCCCCCCTTTTCATTTCTCTACCTTTTTTCCTCTTCACACAAAGTATTTAATACAGTACGGACTCCCGGATCCTTCCGGCCGCACTATCTGTGTAAGTAATACCTGGGGTTTCCTATATGGAAGCTAAAAATAATTACTCTAATGGCTTTTTGCCCATCACATATGCGTTTCTTTTTCCATATGTTCCTTTTCTTCACCATTATATGCATCGATATGACTTAAGATGTGGCCAAGCTGGGTTGCTGGCTCTTGTGTTTATGCCCTCGTTCCGTAATTGGCTAGGGCATAAGGGGAGTACCTCTGCGATTGTTACTGCCGGTTCAGCCGGATGTGTACCTCAGACTGGGTGAAGCCGAAAGCTAGCGTCCTTAAGAGAATACTCGATCGGTGAACAAAAGATGTATTCATTTATTACAACGTCAATCCCCAGAAGTTTTGTACCCTGCGCCCTTGTTCGCAGTCCGGACATGTGCACCCTCGCATGCGTACCCAGGGAAAGGAACCCCTAACGGAACTATTCTCCCTGGAAGATGTTTCTTACTATCCATGTAATATAACATAACTAGTTGGGTACTTGTCTGTTCAAGCACTTATGACCCCTACGCCTGGTGTCCACGCATATCCCGGTTCGGTATAACTGAGTGGGTATTCGTACACACCCCAGACTATAGGATCCGGGGGCTGAAGCGAAAAGGTCCGCCATGACAAATGATTTCAATCCGGCCAGGGACTACTTATGTCCATTGAATTACACAGTCACTTGGACTGACTATATTCCTCCTCTATACCATCCAACATGCTATCTAGCTTACAATCCTGTTGAGAATACTTTGCGGCTAACGCTACCTGGTCATATACTAGACTCACGGGAATTTCTTGCCCATATGGCCCTGCCGGTCCGACTTCGGCCATATGGTTCGGGTCCAGCTTGGTGTAGCGCGTCTTCACCGTAGCCCAGGCTTCTCTTGCACCTTGCCGGCAGGCTGACATCTTCCACAATCGGAAGCGCCGCCGTGCTCCTTGAAGCATATCCACCAGCTCCCCCATGCCATTCAGCAGGAAGCTTGATGGCCACAAGTCCTGAGCAATGCCCTGCATCACCTGCCGAGCTCGCTCGTGCAGTTGTGAGAGGTCTTGTAGTAAATCGCCTGCAGATGTGGGCATCTACTCCTCAGGGCGACCCGTTAACATTCCTACAAGCAAAATCCTTTCAATATACTTCTGCGCTGAACTATACTACAGTTCGTCTAGGCACTTACCATAAATGCCACGTCGAAGCCTTTTGTTCTCCTTCACGGAGTCCGCCAGCTGAGCGCGGACGTCTTTTAACTCCACGTCCAACTGGACATTGGCATCTTGAAAATTGTTCTTCTCCTGCCTAACTTGCGTAAGAATGCGCTCGCCAGCCTTCAGCTTCCTTTTGAGATGTGATTCGTCATCTCTTACGCCCTCCGGATTCACCCCAGGATTGTCTACAGAATTTTCTGTTAGACTTGTCATATCAGCCATTTACTAACTGGTGTATCTTCGTACAATTGAGACAAATGTTACCAGATGAGTGCTTTTGGGATTCCTCCAACTTGGCAACTGTGGCCCTCAGCTCGGCCTTGCACTCCTCCAGCTGCCGAGACAATTGCTCATTCTTATCTATAAGGACCTGTGCATAAATTGATCCTTAAAACAGTTGTTTCAACCGTTTCAAGTCTCAGGGGCTACTGCTACACATGCTTATCAAATTTTCTTACCCGTATATCTTTGGTATACTGGTCCGTCGCTCGGGCAAGCCCGCCTTGAGCAGCTCGGATGTATGCATCTCCCAAATTGAAGGCGTTAAATGCCTCTTCGGAAAAGATGTTGTTCCGAAGTATGGTTCGTCGGCGCTGGTGATTCATGGCGCTCTCTACTTCAGAATTCGTGGCCGAGAGCATATCCGCATCCTCTGTCGGAGAACTATGCGGCGTCAGCCCCGCTCCCGCCTCCGCTCTCGAACCCGGTTCTGGAATCTGACTGGTGGAGGCGTGGTTGGCAGGATCCCCGGATATAGTCCGGCTGCTCCTCTTCCTGCCAGGACACGAAAGTCGCTGTTATACTTAAAAATACCATAATCGCAGCACAGGTTTTTGCCTTACCTCTGTAGCGGCGAGTCGACCCTTACCACCTTCCTCTTAAGCCTGCCTGATTCGGACGCCCTTGGCTGACGAGTCCCTAGGGGCTCGGCCCCATGCTCCGACCATCGTCTCTGCAAAAACACGACACTTCAAGGGTAAGGCATGACATCTAAAGGGAGTCCTCTTCGGGGGATAGGGATTTTCTGCTAGGCTTACGCGCGATGTAGGCAGCAGTCTGGGATAGTCGGCAATAATGGCCACTGAGGCGCCATCGCAGCTCGCTTGATTAAATATCCCGTTGACGAGCTCCATGGTAATATCCGGATCTTCTTCGAGTCCTGGATCTAGGGCCCTTCCGGGGTCCTCTGGCCGCAGGGAGGGGCTGGAGATTCCATCTATGGCCCTCCTTAGTTCCTGCTCGAGAATATCGAGGCAGATAATCTTAGCGAAGAACGCCACAATAAGTGAAGCGGGGAAAGGAATAACGACTTACACAGTTTGGGGGGTTGTGCATGGAATATCCATCTCGCGGTTTGATGTGAAGGAGTTCTTCCTCTTCCCCTTTGTATAATCGGACAAAATCCTTGCCAAAGCAGTGGCGGAGTCCGGACCCTTACGGCCACAGCGGGTGGCGTCATCTTCCCCGTTGAAGTGAAACATGGGCTTCCCTCGATATTGAAGTGGTTGCACTCCCCGTATTATGCATATTGCCATAACCTCAACTATCGTCAGTCCGGATTTTGCCAGTAACTTTATCCTGTTCATCATGTAATGTATTTCCCTGGTAACCTCCTCTTGGGGGCCTCGGGGGCGCCAGCTTAGACTTGCCCTCGGTGGGGTGTTACTAAACTTGGGGAGATCTGTCCGATCTGGATCCGGAAGGGGAACGTCGTCAGTGTAAAACCACTCTGAAGGCTAGTTCTCTGGTGCCTTCTTGGGAGTGCCGGATAGGTATCCGGTCTCGGCAATGCGCCATACTTCGTCCCCGCCCACCTGACATAGGGATTCTCCCTGGTTGCGGGGGACAAGGCAGAACAACTTCTTCCATAGCCCGAAGTGAGCCTCGCAGCCTAGAAATAGCTCACAAAGGGCAACGTACCCTGCTATATGTAGTATAGAGGTAGGGGTAAAGTTGTGCAACTGGAGGCCGTAGAACTCCAGGAGCCCGTGAAGACACGGGTGGATAGGAAACCCGACGCCCCTTAGCAGATGCGGGATGAGGCATATTCGCTCCTCTGGAGATGGATTAGGAGATCCATCCGCCTGTTCCACGCCGTTATAGGTGGCTATTCCGACTCGGACGGGGACCATGAACGCCGATGGGAGAAACCCTTGGGTTTGTAACTCAATCAAACGGCTATGGGGAACTGAACACTCTTCACAGTCCCCCGGCTTGGAGCGAGGAGAGCGAGCAGAGGAGCTGCGACGACCGGCCATGTTGGAATGGTTTTTCCGGAAGCGCTCTGTTGGATGCTTGCTCAAGGGGGGAGAGTGAGGTTTGGATCTGAGAATCCCCGTCCCTTCAAATAGACGGTCAGCCCGAAGGATTGAGGGTGGCGTGATGTCCTTGCACGTTCGTAGCCAGATCGTGAAAGTCTACTTCCACAGAAATTGTTAGCTCTGTTCATCTTTTGTTGTTGCAGGAGGCACATGGAGGAGGATTAATGGGACATTTTGGCATGAAGAAGATAGAGGACATGCTTGCTACACATTTCTTTTGGCCAAATATGAAACATAATGTTGAGCGTTTTGTTGCTCGCTGCACTACATGTCAAAAAGCTAAGTCACGAGTCAATCCTCATGGTTTATATATGCTGATGTAGGGCGGAACCCTAGGGGCCGATCTTTCACGTTTGGAGAGGATCCCTACGGAGAACACGAAGAACACGTGAAAGAACACGAGGGAAATCAGGGAAAAAAAACAAAAGAAACACTCAACCGACACGAATTTGATCACACAAGTGCTAGATCATCGAGGCACAAAGTAACACGAGATCCAAAGTCAACAAGGGGCGATACAAGAGTAATCGTTCTTCTCCGTGAGGAGGTCTTGATTGTCTTCTCCGGATGGAGGCCTTGACTCCGGGTGGATCTTCTCCGAAGAGGTGCGGTCCCTCACGAGGAGTAGATCCAGGATGGATGAGCAATGCTCTATCTCAAATGAGATAAACCAATGCTAACCCTAAAACATAGGTGGGGATGGAGTATATATAGTCTAGGGGCGAAGGGGTACATGGGCCACGACCCTTACACTATTCGCAGACAGGGAAGGCCGGATGTCCGGGCGTCGGGATGGATGTCCAGTCACTCATGAGGGGCCGGATGTCCGGGCTGAAGGAGCGGATGTCCGGGCTGGTGGAGACGGCCGTGCTGCTCTCTGGTTAGACGGGGCCGGATGTCCGGGGCTTCGGGAGGCGCCGGATGTCCGGGGCGACGGCCGGATGTCCGGGCTGTCGGGGCAGCCTTCTGCGCTCCCTAGACGGCGTGTCCGGATGTCCGGGCTGGACGCTGGATGTCCGGGCCCGGTAGCTTCAGCTGCAGATGCCTTGCTGTGGTGTAGATCTGATACCACTTGATAGAGGCAAAGGTGTCCTGTCTTTCGATGAGATGGTGGCTATCGTTTTGGATGAAGTCGACTTTGACGATCCGACTACGAACGTGCGAGGACGTCGCGCCTTAGCAATCGCTAAACCAACTCCGAGAGGTTATTGACCACGCCGAGCACGATCAACGACCACGATGGTGCATTTCTGCAGCAAGCGAAGAACAAGCAAGAAACTAAGATTGCAATCTGGATATTGCGAATATAAGAGAAAGCTTTATTGATCAAGGAGGGTTACGTGGCGCCTTTGTGCAGTCGTTGAACACAAGCGAAATGCGCGAAGTTGCAGCTATGGCGAACTTTTAATCTAAACAAAACCCAAAGTCTAAACGACGCCCTAAGGGCTGTATATATGGGGGAAAAGGAGGGAATTTCGTGGCCCTTGAGGGTGGGGTCCGAAACCAACCCTAACTCTTGTTTCCCCACACATATGGACTCTAAAAATAGCCTATACTTAAGTATTTCGAAATTACATGGGCCTGGCCCAATAATAAGGTGACGCAGCACCTAAAATAGCCTATGGACGAATATTATGAAGTGGCATCTTGTATATTTCGTCCAAGGCTTCATGCACTCCTTATGGTGGCTTCAATGTCCTGAAATCATCACTTGTAACTCCGTTCTTGATCCCCTTGTGCATGACATCAACTCCGTGCGTGTACTTGCTCCAATGTTCATCCTTCTCCAAGCTAGTACCTTCATTTGTAAGCAAAACAAATGTATCCAATTTAGGCAGCATCATATTCTCATGAACATTAGAATCATTACCAAGAAACGAAAGTACACGTAATTTTATTGGCGTCTTGAGCTCTAGTAATTGGTCCCGTATATGTAACAATGAGGGGCTGTGGGTGTAACAATGGTATTGATGTCCTCATCATCCTCCCTTCTTGAAAAGAAGTCGTCCTCGACGAAGCTCATCTTCCTCACCCAAATAAGGCTTCAAATCTGCAATGTTAAAAGTGGGACTAACCCCAAAATCTGCGGGTAGCTCAAGTTTATATGCATTATCATTTATTTTCTCTAACACCTTAAAGGACCATCAAGCCGTGGCATTAGCTTTGATTTGCAAATTAGAAATCTATCTTTACGCAAATGTAACCAAACAAGATCTCGGTGCATACACAACATGTTTTCTACCCTTATCTCCAAAGAAGTTTATATTTAGCATTCATCGCTCAATGTTTTCCTTAGTTAACTCATGCATTTTAAAATCAATTGAGCGTTCTTTAGCATCAAAATTAACCTTCTCCGAAGATGGAAGAGGTAACAAATCAATAGGTGCACAAGGTAGGAAACCATACACAATTTCAAAAGGGCACATCTTAGTAGTAGAATGCAATGAACGATTATAAGCAAATTCAATATGAGGCAAGCATTCTTCCCACATTTTCTTATTATTCTTCAAAACAGCCCTAAGCATAGTAGATAATGTTCTATTGACTACTTCAGTTTGTCCATCAGTTTGGGGATGACAAGTAGTACTAAAAAGCAATTTAGTCCCCAACTTAGCCCATCATCTCCAAAAGTGGCTAAGAAATTTAGTATCACGGTCTGAAACAATAGTATTTGGCACACCATGCAAGCGAATAATTTCACGAAAGAACAAATCAGCAACATTAACAGCATCATCGCTTTTATGACATGGTATAAAGTGTGCCATTTTCGAGAATCTATCCACGACAACAAATATGCTATCCCTCCTTCCTTGTTAGAGGTAAACCTAAAACAAAGTCCATAGATATATCCTCCCAAGGAACACTAGGCACGAGCAAAGGCATATACAAACCATGAGGATTGAGTCGTGACTTAGCTTTTTGACATGTAGTGCAATGAGCAATAAAGCGCTCAACATCCGTCGCATCTTTGGCCAAAAGAAATGTGTAGCAAGTCGTCCTCCGTCTTCTTCACGCCAAAGTGTCCCATTAGTCCTCCTCCATCGCCTCCTACAACAACAAAAGACGAACGGAGCTAGCTGGAATGCATAGCTTGTGAGAACGAAACACAAATCCATCATTAACGACGAACTTGTTCCATGTTCTACCTTCTTTACAATTCGCAATACATCGCTAAATTCAGCATCATGCACATATTGATCTTTGATGGTCTCCAAACCAAATATTTTAAAATCAAGTTGTGAAAGCATAGTATAACGACGAGACAATGCATCAACAATAACATTTTCTTTACCCTTCTTGTGTTTAATGACATAAGGAAAGTCTCAATGAATTCAACCCATTTAGCATGTCTACGATTCAGTTTAGCTTGACTTTTAATATATTTCAAAGATTCATGATCAGAATGTATAACAAATTCTTTGGGCCATAAATAATGTTGCCATGTCTCTAAAGTCCGAACAAGAGCATATAATTCTTTATCATAAGTAGAATAGTTCAAGCAGGGCCACTCAATTTTTCGTAAAAGTATGCAACAGGTTTGCCATCTTGTAATAACACACCTCTAATCCAATTCCACTAGCATCACATTCAAGCTCAAAAGTCTTATTAAAATCAGGAAGTTGGAGTAAAGGGCATGTGTCAACTTAGCTTTCAATACCGTGAAGGCTTCTTCTGTCGGTACCCCAAACAAAAGGCACATCCTTCTTTGTAAGCTTGTTGAGAGGTGCAACAATGGTGCTGAAATCTCTCACAAAACGCCTATAGAAACCAGCGAGGCCAAGGAAACTCCTCACTTGTGTGATCGTTTTGGGCTGCGGCCAACTCTCAATAGCTTCAATCTTGGCTTTATCAACTTCAATTCCCTGTGGAGTAACAACATAGCCAAGAAAAGATACTCGGTCGGTGCAAAAGGTGCACTTCCCAAGGTTACCAAACAAACGTGCATCACGTAGAGCATTAAAAATAGTATGTAAATGTTCCAAATGTTCTTCCAAAGATTTGCTATAAATCAGTATATCATCAAAATAGACTACCACAAATCGTCCAATGAAAACACGTAAAACTTCGTTCATTAACCTCATGAAAGTACTAGGTGCATTAGTTAACCCAAAAGGCATGACTAACCACTCATATAATCCAAACTTAGTTTTAAATGCTGTTTTCCATTCATCTCCCAATTTCATACGAATTTGATGGTATCCACTACGCAAATCAACTTTGGAGAAAATTGTAGAGCCACTCAATTCATCAAGCATATCATCTAGCCTAGGAATAGGGTGACGATAAAGAATAGTAATATTATTAATGCCTCTACAATCAACACACATACGCGACGTACCATCCTTTTTCGGTACTAGAATAATAGGAACAGCACAAGGACTAAGGGATTCGCGTATATAACCTTTGTCGAGCAGCTCCTGTACTTGACGCATAATCTCCTTCGTCTCCTCTGGATTGGTATGGTATGGTGCACGGTTGGGTAATGATGCACCGGGAATTAAGTCAATTTTATGCTCAATCCCTCGAATAGGTGGTAATCCGGTGGCACGTCTTGTGGAAAGACGTCGTGAACTCTGCAAAATGTTAGTGACAGCAGGGGGCAAAGAGGAAGGCACGTCCTCAAATGAAAATAATGCCTCTTTGCACACAAAAGCATAGCAAATAGATTTGCTAAAATCTAGCTCATCAATATCGATTTGGTGGCAAGTAAACATGCACTTTTCAATTTAATTTCGAAGCAACAGAGATGGTTTATTATTAGGCTTCATGTGTTGCTCAAATTCTTTTGCCACAATCTGATTTTCACTCTTATTTTTCTCTGTTTTGCTTTATTAGCTCTATTAATATCATCTTTCAAAATGGACTCAGGAGTCATAGGAAGCAAAGTAATATTTTTATCCTTATGAACAAGAGTATACTGATTGTTTCTACCATGGTGTACAGAATTTTTATCAAATTGCCATGGTCTACCAAGTAATAAGGAACATGCTTGCATAGGTACCACATCACATTCAACATAATCAACATATGTTGAGATACTAAAATGCACACGAACAGTACGTGTTACCTTAACCTTGCCGCTGTTGTTGAACCATTGGATGTAGTAAGGATGTGGATGTGGTCTTGTGGTGAGAGATAGCTTCTCCACCATCTCCATGCTAGCCAAGTTGTTGCAGCTCCCTCCATCTATGATGACGCAATAGAACGTTCCTTCACAACTCCCTTTGTATGGAACAAATTATGCCTCTGATTTTGCTCAGCTTGTGTAACCTGCACACTCAAAACACGTTGAGCAACTAAATATCATACTGTCGGCATCTTGACAGCCATGTATTGTGTCTCATGATCGAATCATCTCCACCGTGTTCCTCATGTGTAATAAGAGCCAAAGTCTCGTCATCATAGTCACTAGCGGACTCATACCCACCATCCTTAGTAGCAATCATCACACGCTGAGATTTGCATTCTCTCAAAAATGTCCTCTTCCCTTAAAACGGCGACAAATAATATCACTTGTGTGCCTGTTGACGCCATGGAAGAAGAAGAGCTCTGTGCAGGCCCGACAGTGTGCTCTTGGCGAGATAGTGGTGGTTGTGCCTGCTTTCTTGTATCACGGTTGGAGGTGGCACCAAGGAGGTGATGGTGCGGTGGAAGTAGATGATGCACGTGGTGTCCATGATGAAGGTCGACCTGCGAGAAAAGTTAGTGCGCGCCAATGCACATCGATCACTGCACTTCACGTTCAGCTTTACAAGCAAGATGGAATAAGCGAGTGATATTATTATAATCCTTATAGTCTAGAATGGTCTGAATATCTCTATTTAATCCACCCGAAAACGTGCAAGCATAGCTTCATTCTCCTCAACAATACCACATCTAATCAAGCCGGTTTGTAATTCACGATAATATTCTTCTACAAAATTTTTTCCTTGTCTTAAGCGCTGCAATTTTTGAAGTAATTCACGTTGATAATATGGTGGAACCCAACGAGTACGCATAGCAGTTTTCAAAGCAGCCCAAGTAGCTGGAACAGGATATAATCTACAATGTTCGACCACCAAACACATGCAAAGCTAGTGAAAGCACAAACAAGCAGAACACGTCTCTCCTCGGGATATTGTAAACATGTAAATCGTTGTTCAGTTTCTAACTCCCAAGTAAGATATATATCGGGAACATATCTACCCTCAAATGGTGGAATATTCAATTTCAGTTTAGGGAGATGGTCATGATCTCGTACTGAGGGGAGCCCTAACATTGCCATTATTTGCATGTGGGCGACCTGGTGGTTGTGGTGCTGGTGGTTGCACATAGTTACGATGTTGATCAACCTCATCCTCGTAATCTCCCACATAAGCATCCTCCCCACATCGCCAGCAGGAGCCACGAAGTATCAGCAAAGAAGCACCAAAGCAGCCTGGCCAGCGAGAAGAGGGACACGGGTCGCTCGGCGGAGGCTGCCAGCGATGTGGAGGTAGTCGTTGTTGTTGTTGTAGAGGTGCGTTAGGTGCAACCGGTGGTGGTGGTGGTAGACGCGCGAGCAATTCATTAAACTTGTTATCGAGCTTTGTATCGAACGCCTTCTCAATGCCATCTATCTTCTCCATGGCCTCATCAAATCTGTTTATCACATCTTGCACCTATCCACTCATCATTTGCTGAAACTTATCATGAAGCTCCTTGTTCGTCAAGTTCTCCCGGTCGGTCTCATCGACTTGTGATCCTACCATGGTTAGCAGCAATAGAAACACACAAGAATATGATCCTCTGACTACTAGGAAGTGGTGGTGGTGGTGTGGTGGGCAATCACAAATCCGTCAAGCAAATCTCAAATTCTTACCAGTTCTTACCCGGCAGAAGATAGGTGATCGGCAACCGTTGTTGTCAAAACTCTCAAAGTTTGGATAGAACGATTGCGGGGAGAATCAAGCATACGACGTAGATGTATGTGGAGCTAGGAAGGCTTATAGTATGGTAGCAAAAGGGTCAAGAATAATCAAATCAGAGATGCAAAGTTGAATAAGCGCTCAACGACGATCTTGTGCTGGTCCTAGGCTGAACCGTACTAGAGACGCGAGCCTAGAACACTAACAAAATCACGGCGCTGCACGTAAACAAGGGAGGAGCACACTCTGAATTTTTTTCTTTTTTTTTCACTTTTTTTTGCACTTCTTTTTCCTCTTTTTTTTTGCTCCGCAACAAATTTTTTTCGAAAAAGTCTACAAATGTCCTAAAAACTGCCTAGCCAGAATTTTCCAGACTTAGTTTTTTTTTCTTGAGTTTGGAACTATTTTTCTTCTGCGGGTAGAACGGATGTTGGGGAGTCCTTCTCTGTCACGACTCGGAGTATGGCGTGATCTGGAAATCTAAAACAGAGTAACAAAATACTGGACTCGGAAAAGGACTGGTGGCGGAGAGGAATCTGGTGGAACTCGGACTGGTGGCGGATATATGCAGGGCGGTGGAACACGGACTGTGGCGAATCTGTGATGGAGGTGGACGCGGATTAGCGTGATGGCGGTGGATATGTGGTATATGGTAGCGGCGATGACGATGGTGGTATATGGCAGCGGTGATGACGATGGTGGTATATGCCAGCGGTGATGATGGTGGTGCGGCGGCGGCGTGACAACTTGTGAACAGAACTCGAAACTCTAAAGGACTAGACGCTAAGACCAGCAACTTGACACGACGATGTAACCGAAAATTCAACAAAGCCAATATAGAAAATATTATGCAAAGGCTCAGATTGGTTCGGATGGGATGAACTAACCCTAATTTTTTTTGGCTTTTTTGTGGACAATAGGTATGAAGAACAGACTCGATCTAAACTATGAAAAACTGGAAAATCTCACCGAGCAACCTGGAAATCTGATACCACTTGATAGAGGCAAAGGTGTCCCGTCTTTCGATGAAATGGTGGCTATCGTTTTGGATAAAGTCGACTTTGACGATCCGACTACGAACGTGCGAGGACGTCGAGCCTTAGCAATCGCTAAACCAACTCCGAGAGGTTATTGACCACGCCGGAGCACGATCAACCTGACCACGAAGGTCTGTTTCTTGCAGGCAAACGAAGAACAAGCAAGAAACTAAGATTGCAATCTGGATATTGCGAATATAAGAGGAAAGCTTTATTGATCAAGGAGGGTTCTGTGGCGCCTTTATGCAGTCGTTGAACACAAACGAAACGCGAAGTTGCAGCTATGGCGAACTTTTAATCTAAACAAAACCCAAAGTCTAAACGACGCCCTAAGGGCTGTATATATGGGGGAAAAGGAGGGAATTTCGTGGCCCTTGAGGGTGGGGTCCGAAACCAACCCTAACTCTTGTTTCCCCACACGTACGGACTCTAAAAATAGCCTATACTTAAGTATTTCGAAATTACATGGGCCTGGCCCAATAATAAGGTGACGCAGCACCTAAAATAGCCTATGGACGAATATTATGAAGTGGCATCTTGTATATTTCGTCCAATGCTTCATGCACTCCTTATGGTGGCTTCAATGTCCTGAAATCATCACTTGTAACTCCGTTCTTGATCCCCTTGCGCATGACATCAACTCCATGCGTGTACTTGCTCCAATGTTCATCCTTCTCCAAGCTAGTACCTTCATTTGTAAGCAAAACAAATGTATCCAATTTAGGCAACATCATATTCTCATGAACATTAGAATCATTACCAACAAACGAAAGTACCTGGTAATTTAATTGGCGTGCACGAGCTCTAGTAATTGGTCCCGTATATGTAACAGTAGGGGCTGTGGGTGTAACAATGGTATTGATGTCCTCATCAAGATCTCCAGGGGCCGGATGTCCAGGGCCTGGAAGCTGTTCTTGCCTTCTTCCGTTGGTTCTCTTCTTCCGTGGACTTGGTGGCTTGATCATCTTCATGTGCATCCTCGGAAGGGTCCCCTTGGTACCTAATCATGCACAACAATCCTGACTTAGGTAGTAGCAAGGTCTCGAGAGGATCATATGAAATATCACTAAGGAGAGAAGTCACCTCGGTCTCGAGAGATCTAGCTCGTGCTCTTGTCATGGGTCCTCTTGGTGCTTGATGAGACGATGGTAGGTCCATGGGGATGACCGTAGGATGCTCCGCATCATCTCCCCCCCCCCTTGTGAAAGATCCGACCTCGGATCGAAATCCTCATCACCATGGTACGGGGAGAGATCGGTGACATTGAAGATGTTGCTCACGTTGTACTTGTCGCGTGGGAGATCGATCTTGTAAGCGTTGTTGTTGTAGCGTGCTAGCACCTTGAAGGGCCCATCGGCTCGAGGTATAAGTTTGGACTTGTGTTTGTTGGGGAAGCGGTCCTTGCGAAGGTGTAGCCACACGAGATCTCCGACGTTGAATATCATGGGTTGCTTGTTGATGTTGAGCTTGGTCGTGAGTCGTTGTACTTGGTGCTTGATGGTGTGCCTTGTATCTTCATGCATCTTCTTGATGTAGCTTGCACGGGCACTTGTGTCAAGGTTTTTGCGCTCTTGTAGAGGAAGAGGTAGAATGTCCAATGGGGACAACGGGTTGAAGCCGTAGACGACCTCGAAGGGGACTTGCCGGTAGTCGAATGTCTTGCACGGTTGTAGGCGTACTCGGCGATGGGTAGACACTCCTCCCACTGCTTGATGTTCTTCTTGATCAACACGTGAAGTAGAGTGGAGAGCGTACGGTTCGTCACCTCCGTTTGGCCGTCGGTTTGAGAATGGTATGCGGATGAGAACAAGAGCTTGATTCCGAGCTTGGCGCATAGCATCTTCCAAAAGTAACTCAAGAATTTGACGTCGCAGTCGGAGACGATTGTCTTTGGTACTCCATGGAGTCGCAAGATTTCCCTACAAAAGAGATTGGCGACATGTGAAGCATCGTCTATTTTGTTGCAAGGAATGAAATGTGCCATCTTAGAAAATCGGTCCACAACAATGAACACAAAATCCATGCCATTTTGAGTTCTAGGCAAACCAAGTACAAAATCCATGCTAATGTTTTCCCAAGGTTGATAAGGAATAGGAAGAGGCATGTAAAGACCATGGGATTGAGCTTTAGACTTAGCTTTGCGACATGTAGAGCATTGGTTGGTGAAGCGTGAGACATCGCCGAACATCTTGGGCCAAAAGTAGTTCTTGGAGAGCGTGGCGAATGTCTTGTCGCATCCAAAGTGTCCCATGAGTCCGCCTCCATGAGCCTCTTGCAAAAGGAGCAAACGAAAAGAAGACTCGGGAATGCAAAGTTTGTTAGCTCTCATAAGATAAGCATCCTTGATGTAATATTGTTCCCAAGATGTATGTGTCAAACACTTAGCATAAGGAATAGCAAAAGAAGGATCATTCGCATACATGTCTTTTATGTGCTCAAAGCCAATAACATTCAACTCAAGTTTAGTGACAAGAGTGCATATGCGTGAAAGTGCATCCACAACTACATTTTCCTTACCCTTAATGTACTTGATCACATATGGGAAAGATTCAATAAATTCACTCCATTTGGCATGATGCTTGTTCAACATTGTTTAACCTTTTAAGTACTTAAGCTTTTCATGATCGGTATGGATGACAAACTCATGAGTCTAAGATAATGTTCCCAAACATGTAGCACATGCACTAAAGCATACAATTCTTTGTAATAGATGGGATAGTTAAGTTGAGCACCGGAGAGTTGTTCACTAAAATATGCAATGGCTCGTTTTTCTTGCATCAAAACTCCGCCAATTCCGGTACCACTTGCATCACAATGAACCTCAAAAGTTTTGTCAAAGTTGGGCAAAGCAAGAATCAGAGCATGAGTAAGAAAAGACTTGAGCTCATCAAAAGTGGTGGATTGCAAAGACCCCCAAACAAAAGGAGCATTCTTCTTACTCAAGGCATGCAAAGGAGCGGCAATAGTGCTAAAGTCTTTCACAAAGCGACGATAAAAACCTGCAAGACCAAGAAAGCTACGCACTTGTTGCAAATTGGTAGGTTGGGGCCAAGTTTTAATTGCTTCATTTTTAGATTCATCAACATGGACACCCTTGGAAGAGACAACGAAACCAAAGAAAACAAGTTTGTCAACACCAAACGTGCACTTTTTCATGTTGGCATAAAGACGCTCCTTGCGAAGTGTTTGCAAAACATCCCTAACATGCTTTAGATGCTCTTTCATGGATTTGCTAAACACAAGATTATCATCAAAGTAAACCAAAACAAACACTCCAATATAAGGTCGAAGTACAAAATGCATAAGACGCATGAAAGTTCCGGGAGCTTCCGATAAACCCACAGGCATAACCAACCACTCGTACAAGCCAAATTTGGTTTTGAAAGCGGTTTTCCATTCATCACCTTCTTGTATGTGTATTTGATAATAGCCACTTTTGAGATCAATTTTTGAGAAAATGGTGGCACCACTAAGTTCATCAAGCATATCATCTAAGCGAGGAATGGGATGCCTATAGCGAACGGTAATAGCATTGATGGGTCTACAATCGGTGCACATGCAAAAACTACCATCTTGTTTGGGTACAAGTATAATGGGAACAACACAAGGGCTTAAGCTTTCACGTACATGACCGTTGTCGATTAGTTGTTGTACTTGCCATTGGATCTCCTTAGTTTCTTCGGGGTTGACGCGGTATGGAGCTTTTTTTGGAAGAGGTGCTCCGGGGATGAGGTCGATTTGATGCTCAATGCCTCGTAGAGGAGGTAGACCCGGAGGTAGCTCATCGGGGAAAACATCTTGGAATTCCTGCTAAAGAGATTGAAACACTAAAGGTAGATCGTGAGAGGTGTTCGTTTTTGGGTCCCCATCCTTGCACACAAGGACAAAGTGCCTAACACTCGATGGGTTCTCACACACTTCTCTCATCTCACTTTTGGTGGCAAAAAGGACTAGGTTTTTCTCTCTAGGCGAAGAGGAGCTCAAGTTTGGCTTGTGACTCTCACTCACTTTTTGGTGGATCACTTTCTCACTCTTCTCTCCACAATGGGTGGCTTGCTTGTTGGATATCACTTGACTAGGAGACATAGGTCGTAGCACATATTCCTTCCCTTTCATCTTGAAGCTATAGTGATTGGTACGCCCCTTGTGGATGACGCCGCGGTCGAATTGGCATGGTCGACCAAGAAGGAGGTGGCAAACGGACATCGGGACGGCATCGCACTCCAAAGTGTTCTCATATGCACCCATTTTGAAGGAGGCTTGGACCGTATGCTCAACTCTTATAGTGCCGGAGTCACTTAGCCATTGGACTTTGTATGGGTGCGGGTGCTTCATCCTGACCAATTGAAGCTTGGAGCATAGTTCTTGACTTACCAAGTTGTGACAACTACCTCCATCGATGATGACCTTGACGGACCTTCCATTAATGTCGGCCTTTGTCTGGAAGATGTGGCATCTTTGGTCTTCTTCTTGTTGATGTTGAAGAGTCAAGACTTTGGAGACAACGAGACCGGGGCTCGAATCCTCATCACAAAGGACTTGATCATCTTCATCCTCGTTCACGCGCCGATGCATGGCCACTTGCTCAAGGGCTTCCATCTCCTCATCACTCATGGAGTCATAGGTTCCATCATCGTTGAGGATCATGGTGTGCTTGTTTGTGCATTCGTAGGACTTGTGGCCTCGGCCGCCGCAAGTGAAACACTTGAAGGAGCTTGTCTTGACGGTCTCATCGGTCGGAGTAGATGATGAAGCGTGTGGCTTGAAGTTGCTTGTAATAGGAGGAAGACGACTTGGGCTTGTCGAAGTTTTCTTGTAACTTGACTTGTCGTCGTTGGTTGTAGATGGCTTGGTAGAAGTTGGGGGAGTCATTGAAGCTTGGTTGTTGGAGAAGCTGTAGTTCTTGGATGAGTACTTGGCGTACTTGAAGTCATATTGCACTTGGCGTTCGGCTTTTGTAGCTTGGTGCACGAGCTCAATGAGGTTGGAGTAGGGTTGGAAGTCGGCGATCTTCTTGATGGGATGATTGAGTCCATTCAAGAAACGTGCCATAGTTTGCTCATCATCTTCCGTGACATTGGCTCGAATCATGGCTATCTCCATTTCCTTGTAGTATTCTTCAACACTCTTTGTTCCTTGCTTGACACTACAAAAAAATACACTTCCGTGATGATACGTGTTTGTCACAGTAAGTCGTGTTTTTTGTCATGCATGTACATCCATGACGATTTTATGACAGAATCAAGATAGTCATACCTGTGCTATCGTAGAAGTGTTCCATGACATTACCAATATTATCATCACGGAAGTGTCCACTTCCATGACGATAAATCATGCGTCACAGAAGTGCTTTCTTCAAGGGTGACCGACAGATGGCATCCACTGTAACAGAAAGCTGTCAAGCTATTGGGTCGGGTTTTGGATCCGATAACCCGTTAACAGCCCCGACCAATGGGGATTTTCCACGTGTAAAATCATCATTGGCTGGAGGAAACACATGTCGGCTCACCGTTGGGACAGATGTCATCCACTCATTGGACCGAAGGCGCCTATGATACGGCAACACGTGGGACGGCCCAATAGAGGCCCATTCTGTGAAAAGGCCGGCCCGTTTGACTTGGTCAAAAGGTGGCAGGCCGGCCCACGGAAAGCCAGTTAACGGCTTGTTCGCATATAGCCCATTTACAGCCCGCTAACCCAGGGCCCGTTACGACCTCTCCGAATTAGGCCCAAGGTGTCATCTGGGCCGTCCAATATGATTCCAGCCTGTTTTAACTTCCGGCCCATGTATGGCCCATGACTTCTTTCCGCCCATATGAGGCCCTTTGTAACTCTTGGCCCATTAACGGCCCGTGGTGAAACTGGCCCGTAATGAACAGTGTATCACTTTATACCCATTAACGGCCCGTTATTCCATTGGGCCATTCCAGCCCAAGTTATCTTTCGGCCTTCTTAGGGCCCATTCATTCTTGGGCTCATTTGCAGCATTCGGTTACATACGGACCGTTACTGTCATTTTTTGCTTGTGGGCCAAATTCAGCCCGTCGTTACAGTCGGCCTGTTTGCGGACTGTTAATACGTTGGGCCGTTTTCATGTCAAAAAATCCCGTTGGGCTGTTTTCATAGAGTTATCAAATACAGCCTATTAACGGCCCGTTATGGTCCACGAATAGTACTGCCCATGATTGGCGAAATGGTGATACGCCCCATAGAAGGCCCATGGATCCTACGGCCCGTCTAAGGCCCATGGATAGTACGGCCCGTAGAAGGCCCATGGATCGTTCGGCCCGTAGAAGGCCCATGGACTCTACGCCCCGTAGAAGGCCCATGAATCCTAAGGCCCGTATAGAAGGCCAATGGTTCCTATGGCCCGTATAGAAGGCCAATGGATCCTATAGCCAGAAGAAGGCCCATGGATCATACGGCCTGCAGGAGGCCCATGGTTACAACAGTCCGTGTGTTGCCATGATTATTTTGGCCTAGTTACCAAAAATAGGCTATTGTGGCCACTAGAAAAACACAGAAAAAGAACTGCAGTGACTACAAGCAAACAACTAAACAAGACAATAAGGGAATAAATAAGCACGCAATTAACGCTAGCCTATTACCACTATTACACATATTACATCCACTGGGCATCAAAGTTCTTCACCAGTGCAAATATAGGGAACAAAGCAGCATATTACATACACTGCCCGTCAAAATTGGCCACCAGTGCAAATAAACGCGGGAGCAAAACAAGAGCATAACTGAAACAACTTCAGAAGAGCTCAAGAAATGTTATCATGGGTATCCACCATGCTGGCAATAAGCTTAGCAAGCTTATTAGCTTTGTCTTGTTTGGCGCTAAAATCCTCCAACGCTTGCAGTTGCACCAGACAGTATGCATCTGAATGCTCCAGGGACTTCCGCAGTCCTTCCGCTTCTTGTCGCAACACAGCTGATCGATGTCTTTCACCTTGTAGTTGAGACTCAAGAAACCGATCTGAGTCAGACAGTGAGTTTGAATAGCTTGTGCAAGCGGTAGTGGCCAGTAACTCGAACACTAAACCAAGACAGGACTTTGGGGTTGTCTCGCTGTCTTCAAGATAGTCTTCCTTAGTTGTTTTATCAGCTTTGTTGGAGACCAACAAGGATGTGCCACTATCCTGAACCTTATCTGCATTACTTCCTTTACCATTGCTTAATAAGGCACTCTTCCCCAATATTCTGTCATCGAGATTCTAAAAGAAGAAACAAGCAGACACATAACAAGTTTAGCATGTACTAGTATATGAAACTCATTTCGGTGAACCCATTCATTAGTAAGGTGGACATGATTAAACTACCAAGTCTTCTATTGCCAAGTACTAGTACATAATAAAAGCATCAAACAAACATATATCTATGTCCTATGGTCACTTCATTGTCTTGCCAAATCAAAATAGAGACATAGTTCAAATCATATGAGTTCAAGACAAAGCAGCAATGAAAGAATACAAAGCGTGGGAAACTACATGGCACAACAAGATTTCAGATGGGTACCACGGGTCTACATGTACAACAACACTATTGGGTCTGTTGTGATGCTAGTAATGTGCATGATATGAAAGTCAACTGTATACACAATTGAAATTGAAATCAACAGAGCTATTGATAAGACCAAACCTGTTAAAGAAACATGCGTGAACATACCTGTTGTGCCATTGGAGTTTCGATTGGATCCTTCAATTTAAAAATAAGTTTGTATGAGTAAATGCAGTGATACAAGAGCAAAGCAATATGCACGGTAGCAACCATAGTTAAAAAAGGCGCGCCTAAGCAAGCGCTTAAACGTGCCTAGGCTCTAGGCATTGGCAAAACGCATTGCTCATAACTACGCTTAATCTGTGCATAACTGCGCATAAGCATGCGCTTTGGTCAGTAAAGCGCAAGGCGGTGGCAAAACGCACAATTAACGCCTAGCGCTTTTTTGAACTATGATAGCAATGGAATCTTAAATTAGAACATTTGTTCTTTAGGTTTAGGCACTTGTTCTACATGAACAGAGTATAGTAAGACGCAAGAATATAATACTTAAAATAGAAAATGAGCTCATAGACCTTAGCACATTCTTGGTTCGGGACCAGTACAGAACAAGGCGTTCCTAGTCATCGTCCAGTAAATGTGTCTCAGGAGAACGTAAGGGAATTTGATGAGTTTCTTTGCCGATGAAGTACTTTTTCTTCAGGTAATTCCGATACTTCCACCAAGCATTCTTGAAGATAGCAGAGGTATTAGCACAGGTTACCTCATCCTGAGTTTCCAAATCAGTCCTTCTCTATAGAGAAAAATGTGAAAATTTGCTGTATTATAACCATCATGGAGGTAGGATGTATGGGACGAAGCAAAGTAATTTCTATGAATAACATTACTTACACATAACTCCTGGACAATCACCTGCAACTGGCATTTTCCTTCATCATCAGTATAATATTTCCAAGATGGGAAGATACACACATACGATTTAACAACATCAAATGCGATAGATGCTAAACTACGACTAGCTGGTTGTGCTTCCTCCACAGGAATAGGCGTACTAACTGGTGGAGTTGGGGTTCGCTGTGATAGTACTGGCCCTTTGGGCACTAGAGCTGCCTTACTAACTGCTCTTGTTTGGGAGCTCTATGGTGGAGATGGTGTTGTGTCAACAGGAGATGGTGTATGAGAGACAGATGCAATAGATAGTGTGAAAAAAAGATGGCATGAAATAGTTGACATGTATATTGTTTAACTAAAACTGATAGCATGACATAATTTCACATATATGATGTCTATCTAAACTAGATAGCATAGCATAACATAATTCAAAGATATGATGAATAACTAAACAGGATCGCATGACATAATGCACCTACATGTTATCTAAGTAATCAGGATCGCATCATTTAATTCACATATGTGATTTATATGCTAAACAGAGGGCATTCGATATGATGTCTGAAATAAGAACATGGTGTTGAATATTGTGTATATGATGTCTAAACTATGCAATGCAAGACACCGTATGCATGATATGAGTAGTATGACTGTGCCAAGTTAGAGCATACACCTCAGTGGGGGAATAGGACTGGTCATCTGTCTCTGAATCCATCTCTCGAGGAGCTATCGACCCAACAAGAGATCTGCTTGACGGTAGCACTGCTGCTCTCTGAAGGCCTTGTTTTCCTCCAGATTTTCCATCTCCCTCCCAAATGGCTGATTCATGAGAAAAGTAGTTTAATGTACAAACATTGTCGACAAATGGAAATGTAATGAAGAAAAGGATGGGCAAGGTATCATTCAAATATATGATGCTGGTTAAACAGGATGGCATTGCACATTTCACATATATTATGGCTGGCTAAAAGACATGAGACTGGATAATTCCCATATATGATATAGAAACTAAGCAGGTGGCATTACGTAACATGTCTAAACTAAGCGGATGACATATATGATGTCAAAAGTAGGCCTTTGCAAGGCAACATATGCATGATATGACTAACATCATCATGCCTTGGTAGAGCAAACACCTTGGGGTAAATAGGAGTGGTCGTGGCGTCAATCCGCCTCGAGCAGATATCTTCCACTGGATTACAATCTGGAGAGGGATGGGGAGGGTTTGCCATTGAACCCACCATGGAGCGATGTCTGCATGACATTGTATTGCCGCACAAAACTCTTCTCTTTTTTGTACATGTTCATCATGACTGTGTACAATATCTAACATGCATACGAAAAAAATATGGGGAGATTATGTAAGGAGAGCTTGCAGAAATTTAGAGTGATGGTAACAACCAGTGGATCGATGTTTTTCTGTTGAACCAAAATAGCCCTAATGGATCGACGTGAATGTATAGTAATAAGTGATGTAACAAGTGTACAACCTCTTTGCCGTAGCCATGTCGACCTCAGCATCATTGGGTTGGTCGCTGAAGCAGTTGAGGCAGAGGTAGCTGCCGGAGGTGTGGAGGAAGATCTGAGGAATCTGTAGACGGTGTCCAGGGCACTGCTCTATTGTGATGGATCATTCTGTCATTGGAGCAGCTCCGGTGAGCCGTAAGATGTCAAGGCCGAAGCAGCACAAGACATACATCGTCAATCTCAATTGGGATTCTAATAGCATCTCCAATAGATGATGTCAAATGGATGTAAAATTTACATCACCAAAAACCACCTGACTACAACAGATGAGGTAAAAACTGTTGACTCTGAACTTAACTGTCGAAACAGAAATTTATAGTGGAATCTGAATGCTACTGTCGAAACTAAACGCAATGGTAGCAGAGAGGCACTTGACATGTAGTCTAGGTAGGGCGTACAGTTCATCTTCAACCTGCACCTCCCTGAGCCGCCAGCCACCACCGGCCGAATCGCCGGCCCCAGCGCCGCCTCGCCGCCCCGAAACAACTCGCCACCGCCACCCCGGCCAGCCCTCTAGGGCCCCCGCCCCACACTGAACCCTAAGATAGATAATGGGGTACCTCTTCGGCAGCCCCCGTCCCCGCTGCGGGTGGTTCTTCCTTAACTACGGCGAGCCCCCCAACCCCTGAAAATCGACTGACCCAAAAGTCGATTCAGTCGACTGAAGTGTGGCTTAATCAGAGCAGAGCAGCAGCACGAGCGAGGGGGAGAGCAGCAACAGCAGCTGGGTGAGCGAGCGATTGAGCGAGAGCCGGAGCAGCAGCAGCAGATCCGGCTGGTATGGCCGCCGCCGCCAAACGGGCCTCACAATGGCGGAGAGCCGCCGTGGAGATGTCGCCCGCGGCGCCGGCTTCAAGGTAGCCGCTCCATGGGGGTGCGGGATGGAGGATCGTCGACGCCGGGAGGTCGAGTTAAGGAGAAGGTGCGATGCGATGAGTGTACAACCTCTTTGGTGGCGCCGAGTTGGCCTCGGCTTCGCCCGAGGAGTCGGTGAGGATGCTGCGGTACTGGTGGAGCACGTTAAGGCGGCGCTGTGGGGATGGAGTAGCAATGATAGATGAGGCGATCGTCGGAGCACCTCCTTGGAGGTGGAGGACGGGGCGGCTGAACCGGCGGGACGGCGAGATGGACAACGGATCCTCATCTGGGGAGGTGGACGAGGGACGTCGATCTGTTGTGGTGGACGACGTTGTCGGGGAAGAGGCTCAGGCTGGGCAGCAGTGACGTGGCGGATGGAGGAGGGTGGGGTTTCGCGGCTGGAGCGGAGAGGTTATGGCGGCCTGGGATTTTGAATGGTGAAAAGGGGGCGATGGGAGGGGGTGAAGCATGACTTAGGGACGCGCTTGTCCAAAATGTAGGGTGTGTTACAAAAGTACCTCCACCGATTTGAACTAGCGGCCCTTTCGGCTTAGGGTTAGAAGGGGGATTTCGCGTGTCGGGATTTGGTAGCTGGAGGGAGTTTTCACGCGCGTTGTAATTTCGGGATAGCAAGGTGCGGGTTGTGAAGGCGCCAGTTTTGGGAGCACGATATCTGAATTTTTGGGATATAACAAGACGCGGGTTGAATTTTAGGGACCAGCCTAACGTGTAGTAATATTGTACTTGTACGTACCAAATCAATTCACACTTCCCTCAACCAAAAAGAAAACGAAAAAAATAAAACTATTCGCACCACACAAAGAGAGAGTCTTGCCTTGTTTTACTATACAAATGTTATTCAAAGCTACTCCCTCCTTCCATCTATATAGGGCCTAATGCGTTTTTCGATGCTAACTTTGACCAAATATTAGAGCAATAATATATGACATGCAACTTACACAAAGCACACCGTTAAATTAAATGCATGAAAGGTTCTTTCAATGATATAATTTTCACATTGTGCATGTCATGTACTATTAATCTTGTCAATAGTCAAAGGCGGTCTTAAAAATCTCATTACGCCCTATATAGATGGAAGGAGGGAGTATGAATCCATGTTATGTCCGATTAAATTTTTTCGCTTGCTGTATAATGCATGTAACCTAATCATACCAACATTTTAGTGCATTCCAAATGTCTATACTACGACTGCAATTCAAACTAAATTTGAATTCGTTTCTCTATTTCAATAAGAATCTACAATCATGATTGTTGCCAACTTCAACCATCATAGTTTCCTCGTTATCCGCCAGATATAAATCGGACGGCCTATAATGCAGGATGGTAGGCACACCATCATCAACAACTCCGTTTTTATAAGAGTAGAGATAAAATATATTAAATGTAGTATAACATGTTCATAACCACACCATTTGTATCACCGTTATATATATTCACACATGCATCGGTTTAAAACACTATGATAAATTCTTCAAATATCCGAATTCGCTTTTTATAATGAAGTATATATGATCTCTATTCGTCTTTTACACCCACACAACCCTCTTATCTTTGTAGCTAGCGCTAACTTTCTTTTGTGCATGCACACGCCCGCATCCCTCTCACCCTCCCTCAGCATTCTCTAGCTCGATCACGCAAATTCGTCTTTTCACTTTAGGTCGTTCACCCACGGTGTGTGTAGGACCCCCAGATCCTTCTTTACGGCACACATCGATCGATATGCCTCTCTAGCCAGGTGTGCCTAGCACAAACACAAGCTTCCCCTCTTCTCTTGTCACCGTCCATGCCTCACTCCCACCACTCTTTTCATCGTTCTCGTACTCGCACACTCCTTCCCCCTCGATATAGTATGCCTCTCGTACCACCTCCTAGATGCATCCCTCTCTCTCTATCATTCTCCTTGTGCCTCATTTGCTTCTAACACACACATGCATGTATACCTATCGATCTCCCAACATATACCTAGATCGAGTTTAACTACACCCCCCCATCGATCGATGTACCTCACAAGTTATGTCTCTCCTTTATCTAACAAAGGGTGATTCATCTTCCTATGTAGTTACATCTCCTTACCACAGACACATCATCCCCCCTCATCATTCGTGCATGCCACCTGACCCGTCTCTCACACGCATGTGCACAGACAACAAGCAACCATCTCCTCTCTTATTGATATTGCGGGCGTGCCCTCCGTTTGTCTAGCAAGCCTATCCCACCATTTGTTAGAAGCAACTCCACTACCACCCCCTCCAACACTCTAGCTCTGTCTCTCTCCCAACCTTATTCCTCTCCTGCACATATGCATGGATGTCGATCGATCTCCCTTGATACATGAGGTAGATCGATCTCCTGAATACATGAGGTAGGCCTCTCTCCTCCTCCACGCATATACCATCCATTGTACCTATATGGTTAATTGGGCCTCCCTCTTCCCCCACCACCCACCGATAGTCGAGAGCTGCAGGTAGGTATCCATGCCACAGAGACAAACTGCACATGTCCCCTCTCACGTTCTAGTAGGCCAGCCACTCTATATCTTTGACGTGGGCACACACAAATTCGATGGCACTCTTTATTGATCGCGCGCACACACACACACACATCATCCCTCTCTTCGATTCTATGTACACCTCAAGCCGATGATACCTCCACTCTCTTCTCGTGGATTGCCCCCTCTATATATATGTTATATCCAGGACTCTATTTCACACACGTTGCATATGTTACATTTTTTAATTGACCCCCCCCCCCAAAAAAAAACTCTCAAGAACCCACACACTATATCTCTCTAGGTTTGCATCTCTCTCACACAACCCCATGTAGGTTGTGTACGTATACAAGAAGAGAATAGGTGACCGTGCACATACTCACGCTTCGTGCCTAGCCACACCCGCGCGGGTACACGGTGGAGCTCATTTCTTTACGAAATGGCAGCCCACGTGCTAATTTGAACGCCTGTAGCGGTTGTTTATCTAGGGAGGTCGTGTACCACGCGTGCACGAAAGAAAGTTTGACTTGACGCATTGCTGCATTATTTTTAAATAAAGTTATAGCGCTCAATGGCACATCCACAGAATTTAAAACGATTTTTATGGAGGAAAAGGTAGTCCACTCACTATATACAATGGAGCCTGCCTGCCTGGTTTGTCGCTCTTCAGAGGATCTCACACAAGGCTGCGGTGGCCTCTCTCTCTCTCACCGTTGGTCACTGATCCGGCTGCATCCCGTCTGTCGGGGGAAAGGGAGTGCGGTGGCCTCTCTCTCTCACCTTTGGTCACTGATCCAGCCGCATCCCGTCTGCCTGGGGAAAGGGAGGAAATTCATCGTTTCTCCATTCGACGGTGCCGAGGCAGCATGTCCCGATCTGCGGTACACGCCGTTCTCTCTGACCAACCTCCGGCACAGCAGGGCCTACGCCACTTTCTCGCAGATTCCGCCCGCCGCCGCTCACCTAGTTACATCCCGACGACCTCCAGGTATCCCCTCTGGCCTTGCTCCACTGCCCGTCTTCCCACGTTGCTGCATGTGGATCTTCCATAGTTCTTTGCCCAAAACATAGCTTGTCCAGTGTACTTTCCATATTGCATCCTCGTCCTCACACCGTTTTAGACAAACACAACTGTGTTGTCATCTTCCCTTAGGACAAGGAATATGCTTCTTTTTTGTCGTCGCATGTGTCATCAACTGTTATTGGCCAGTAATTGTTTCCTTTCTACCTCTTTTTTGCAAACAGGGCTATCCATTTCACCTCGTTGCTATTGCGACCTTTTGGTGAACTGCACAAATCACTTTTTTCTTAAGAGTGTTTTGTGCAGTTGTACTAAAATGTCACACGGGCAACGTCTCTACATTTCAGTGCGACTGCACAAAGGGAGATTGGTTTTGCTCTATCCTCCTCATCCAACTCCGAGCCTAATCTTCTCCAACTAGTTAGTCTTAAGAGAGACTGCAAAGGTGACCGGCTTCTATTTGTGTGTTTATTGTTTCATCAGCAGTCCTCTATTATCGTAATCACACTTACTATCTTTGGAACAGGGACGCTCAGTTCTATTTTAGTGGAACTGCACAAATTGATCGGAATGTTGCATGCTCCAGACAGCTACTTTTTTTCCCCAACATGCCTTGTTGATTTAGACAGAGCTGGGGGGACGTTGATGCCAATGAAAGCATGGATCAATTATTATTTAACACCTTCTCATGACTCTGTGTTCAGTTGTGATGTAATTATTAGCTCTGATCTGCTAATAATTGACATGCATTAGCAAGGAAGTTAGTTTTTTATTGTTTCCGAAAGAGCATCGATGGCAAGACACACGAAACAAAAGCTGAAAGCTCACACCATTGTACAATTTCATGTCGCTGGAAAATTATTTGTATACTACGTCAATTATGTAAAGAAATGATGGAAGCTTGATAGCATTGCCAGAAGCCTCTTCATCATCTGGGTCCATGTGCCATGCACAACATTATACTCCTTCGTTCCTAAATATTTGTCTTTTTACAAATTTCAAATGGGCATATTTTAGAGTGTAGATTCACTCATTTTTCTTCGTATGTCTACTCCCTCCGTTCCTAAATATTCTATTCGTCTTTCTAGAGATTTCAACATGTGACTACATACGGAGCAAAATGAGTGAATCTACACTCTAAAATATGTCGATATACATCCGTATGTAGTAGTCCATTTGAATCTCTAAGAAGACAAATATTTGAGAAGTCACTCATTGAAATCTCTAGAAATAAAAATACTCCGGAGTATATTTAAGAACCGAGGGGGTAGTGCACAACCACATGGGAGACTCAGCTCGGTTGTTGCGCCGCATTAATAGTTCAGTAATGAGCAGTCAAATCATAAGCCCCACCTTTCCCACTGTAAGTTGCTCGGAAGAAGCAACCATCAATACGCTCTTCTTTGAATCCGCTCATACTACTCCATCCGACACTTTTTATAGAGCGCGCTTCAGAAAAAAAGAAAAAAATTCTGTGGGACCAAGGCAACTAGCAATCGGCCTGAAAAATAGCATTGGTAGTTATAGCATGGCGTCTATTACTAGAGGGAATAATGCGTACACACATGCATGCAGTGCTTCCACCCCGGGTACACACATGCATGCACTTACTCCACTTCGTAGTAGTACAGTACATGGAGAGAAAATTGTGGACTTGATTGCGGTTACCACACCCTAATTAATTGAGCATTAAACCAAACGCGTCTAAAGTCTCTCTGGTGGTGAAAATGCATTGAGAGAAATGCATCATAATGAAGCGCGCCCTGTAAACTGTGATGGAGGGAGGAGTAGTATGAAGGTGCAAAACCAAGTACGTGTATGGCCAGTCGGTCAACGCACCTCCTCTTGGCATATCACTGACATGTGGGACATGAGTGTGAGCAAACTGATCTCAATTGACGGCAAAGAGCCAACCCGCCATTCCTTGAGAGAGACGAGGAGCAAACACACAGACGGGCTCGCACGGTGGCCAAGATATAGGTTGGTTGATCGATATCGTTCATTACATGTTGGGCTGCCGTTTTCCGCCCTTCTCCGGAATAAACGTGTACTTTATCAGAGATAAAAAAATAAGAGTACAGACGCTCCACCATGCGGTTCTAGTAGTAGTACTACTCGTACTACTGCGCTTGGCTCTTCGCCTCTTCGTGAAGTCGAACAATGATGGTACTCCACATGTTGGGTACTATAGTGTATGCCTCTGACAATCTGACACCGAATGGACTGATGCATGTCCATCGAGGGTAGGTTGCATTAGTCAAAAGGCGTAAGCGAGCTTCACCTTGTCCTACAAGCTTCTCCTCATTCTGCAAGTTGACGGGACACACCAAAAAGTAGTGCTAGTCCATAGTCCCTCCTTTCCGGTTAATATGGCTTAATCTTTTTTGCGGGTAAATGAGAGAGCTTTATTCATATATAAGCATTCTTAGGCTAATTAGCCAAGACACTGGTCACTAGGAAGCGAGGTACCCCGCAAAAAAAGAAGTAGGAAGCGAGGTGTTTCATCAAGCCAGCTCTCGGCCACATTCAAAGTGCAGCAAGCACGGTTCGCACGAAGATGCGCCACAAGGTTTGCTGACCTATTTACATGCTGAATAACAAAAAAAAGAGGAAATATTACTGAGCGCTACTATTTGTAACAGGATATGAGCCAGAATTAAGCGAGAATTGTGGCGAGTGTTCCATGCAATCAACTTCCATTATCACATGCGAGAACCCTCGAAGAGAACCAAATGTGTTGAAGATTGCTTTATCACATTTTAAAATTATAATAAGAGTGCAAACGCTCCTCCATCCGGTTCCTAGTACTAGTATAGTACTACATACCTTTATAGACTATAGCAGTAATACTAGTACTACTAGTAAACTTTGCGCTTGGCTGTTCGCCTATTCGGGAAGTCCAACAATAATAGCACTAGTAGTATAGTGTATGCTTCGCAATCGATGCGAATTAAGCATTGCCGTCCACCGCCTGAGCGAGGGAGAGCTTGCATTAGTCAAAAGTTTCTCCTTGTCCTGCGAGCCACCGCGCATAAGCTTCTCCCATCCTGCAACCTTCTCCTCGTTCGGCAAGTTGATGAGACACAACAAAGTAATGCTAGTCCATACTACCTCCTCTTCGGTTAATATGGCTTAATTTCAAACGAGATAAATACACTGTCTGTCACTGTATATATATAAAAATACGGTCAGTGGACTTCATAATATGCTCATTGCATTCAATATATATATTTTCCGGTGTTTATACGGTCACTAGGTCACCTTGACTGAGTATGTGTGTGCATGCACGTGTAGGTTGAGCACTTGAGCGTGACCGTGTGTGTTCCGTCGTGTGCTCGGACATGCATGCATTAGGGCGTCGCGCGTGTTTTTGCGTCCATGTGTATGTGTGACTGTTGCATACACGTAGGGGGTGTGCGTGTAGGGGCCACTAAGGAGCAGTCAAATCACACAGTAAGTTAGTCGGAAGAAGCAACCATCATTTCACTCTTGAATGACACGTATGCAATATAAAATGGTTGATATGGAGAGAAAAAGAAAACCACTATATATACACTAGTAGGAGCCTGAGCTACAGGCCTGCTTGCTTAGGTTGCTCTCTTCACAAGCATAGAACGACAGTCCTGATCCCGCAGCTGGGGGAAGGGAACAATGTTCTGCATAGACGCGGTCAACATCGGCGAGGGAGAAAACTCACAGTCGGTGCGTCCCAATCAGGGGTCACCGCGGTATGGGCCGATGTCGCGTCCCAACCGCCCTTCTAGCTATAGCCCGACGTCCCAGGTAGTCCGTCTTCCTTTTGGAGCCGGCTTGCACCACTGCCATAGCTCCATCTCCATGTCGATCTTTCTCTACTTCTACCGGCTTCTACTTGTGATGAGTTTACGTCTCATGAACTAGTGCTAGTACTATTATTCTAATCACACTTCTTCAATACTTTGCCATCAGGGATGCTCAGGTCGATTTTAGTGGAACTGCACAAAAGCATCGTATGATCCGAGCGTGCCAGCCGTCTTTCCTTGACGAGTTCTACGGCCAGAAATTAAATCATGTTTAGGGTTTAGGGTTTAAGTCGTAGTGACCCCATCAGTAGTTTTTCTTTCGTACACGCTCTCACAACTTTTTTCTTTAGTTGTGAAGTAAATATTGGCTATGATCTGTGAATCATTGAGATGCATCAGCTCGCGTGTTAGTTTTCCTTTGTATTTGATGGAATGTTGTAACGGGGCAACCATGGAATAGGAATGAAAATGGAGTGGAAAGTTTCCGTTTTTCTGGAGAAAAAATGGAAACGGAGAGAAACCAACGTTTCGTTTCGTTGGGTCGCGCCATCGAGCAAAACCAACATTTAAATCACGTCTGTCGTGTTCGTGTCTCACCCTCCTCCACGGCTCGACCCCACGCGGTTGCTCGGTATGCCACTCACCGCAAACCGAGTATACGATAACTTTCCCGCTTGCTTGTCGATGGATCGTGCCATGGAGTACTAGCACTACTAGAAGAGATTGACAAGTTGGGGGAGGACAGCTAGCTGTAGCACGGACTCCCAAGAACTTTTTACATGCATGTTGTAGCCGGCTATTGCGACCTTTGAACGCGGAGCAACCACGTGCACCCAGAAGCGACACGGGCGACGCTCTCTCGGCCGGCGCATCGCTTCAATGCCGGCACCAGTGAGAGGTCGTGTCCGCTCTGTCCGGTCATGAATGCGGCACTAACCGTTTCGGGCGGGAAGCACATGCGGGTGATGAAGAGGGTTCGAGTTGGTCAGGACCGGCCGTGGCAGCGGTCCGGACGTCCGCAAACAAGAGATGATGTATGTTAATATTGATGCGTATATAATTAACAACGTAAATAATGTGCCAGTTGGACAAATATGATTGGGGATGGAGATGGAAATGGAATTTTACGTAAACACGGATATGCATGTCCCTATCTATGTGTGTGTGCGCGAGGGCTCTCGCGACCTAGAAGCGGGGGCGTGTTTTTGATCGAGTTTTCTTTCTTGGTACGTTAGAAAATCAGTTTGTCTAATTCACATCTAGATGTTATTTAAGGATATCACATGTAAGCTCCCACAAGTATATAATGTAGCAACAAGAAACAAAAAAAACTAAGACAAAAAAAATAGACCACAAACAGAGTGGACCTCAACTTAGATGTGACATAACTATGTCACATCTAGATGTGTCCTAGACAGACCCTTAAAAAATTGTCTGCCAGTTTTCGTTTCTTTTTTCCGGGAACGCGCGTATTCTATTTAAAACCACTACTATGGAGAGATTTTTTTACTCCATTATAGCCTCTTGTTTGATAGAGTTTCTCGCATCTCGCTCTCTCACCCTCTCCATATCAAAACAAGATGACAGTGTCCACTCTATCTCTCTCGTCACCGGTGGTCACAGATCCGGCCGAATCCCGTCCGCTGCGGGAGGTGAGGAGGTGCAGCGTTGAAGTTGTCGCCGTCGGCGACGGAGGAAGCCGATGCGCACCATCCTCTCGGAGCCGGCGCTGGTGCGGATGAAGATCCTCCGCGCCCTTGTTTGCTTCCGTCATGTGGGCAGATCCCGCCCGCCCGCCTAAACGACATCTCGCCCACCTGAGGTATAACTTCTTGTACTGGTCCAGCTCCCCAGGTCGCTGCGTGCGGGTTTTCTTCTATGCGACTACTCCCCAGCTCCCCATGTATAGTAGCTAGGGTTTGTCGGCTGGTCCAACATCACCTACTAGTACTATTATAGAAGAAATGCCACTCGAAAAGTTGTCCTGATTTATGCCTCGGTGGAGGTATACATGTTGTTTCGACAAAAAGTACATGGTGGTTGTGAGGTCATTGTCCATATGGTGGTAGTACTATCACTGGTTAAATGAAGAAATGATTTTTTCTCGGGTATTCTGGTTTAGTTCCCATCAAGATAATTATGATGCTTCTGTTTGTTGGTGTACTTTTCGTTAATTCTTATTGACAATTGAGATGTCGTTGCTAACCCTTTTTTATATTTTTGGAAACAGCGATGCATGTCTCCATACCCGGGCATGTCTTCCTCAATTTTAGTGGAACTACACAAAATTGGATGGCCATTGTTGTTCTGCCTTACTGTCCTCTGCCATGTGTTTCTTCCTTCCTCAAGCTTGATTACTGAGAAGAAACAGACCACAGTGAGGATTTGTCGAACTTCATAGGTGCCTCACCCAAACTTGATGCCAAATGGATGATGCATCGCCACGATGACCTATCGATGCTCATGGTTGCACCTCATGGTTGCGTCGGCTGGTGAAGCTGATCGATTTTCAATGAAAAACAAGTTGTCTTCCATCAGTGCTCATTGCTTGTTACGCACAAAGATGGTATCCTTCGTCAGTACACCTTGGTTGCGTTGGAGACGCAGTCGTCTTTCACGATGGTGCAATTTTATCAAACAATTGGCTATGAACCAAATGTTTCCTCGAAGAAGGATCGACGTTGGTACTAAGAGCATAAGTTTTGTATTGATTTCTAAGCCTTCTCACAACTTTGTATCCAGCTCCCCTGTAATTTTATTTGTCCAGCTATTAACTTTGATTTAAAAAATGGTGTGGACTAAAAACCCGGATGGACGTAGTAGCCCTCCATTTTTATTTACTCCGCATATTAGATTTGGTCAAGTCAAACTTTGTAATACTCTCAAACCTTTCCGATAATTGAAATTAAAATTCTTTATTTGTACACACTCTCACACGTTTCCGATAATTTGGCGCATGTGTGGTTGTTCACTTAAGGGAGGGTAGTGTACCGCATGTGAAGGACAGGAAATGCGACCAGGACGCGTGGGCGTGGATCGTTAGTTCATCGCAAGTAGTAGTAGTTTTCTTCACTGTACATTAAATAAAGAGTTTTGTTTCGTACTTACACAATTTAAAATGATTGTTATGGAGAGAATAAGAAAACCACTCCACTATATATTAGTCGTATACACGAGAGTACTATATGGACGCAACTTCATTGACTTAGTGCACCTGCCTTTGGGTTTATGACAGGTGGGCCCAAAATGTGGCAGGCTCACCTATCATACAGCCAAAAGCAGGTGTAGTGAAGGCACCTCAGTCCATACTACAGTTGTATATATATAAGCTGGATCCTCA
Organism: Aegilops speltoides; assembly: GCA_021437245.1. Taxonomy (NCBI): domain Eukaryota; kingdom Viridiplantae; phylum Streptophyta; class Magnoliopsida; order Poales; family Poaceae; genus Aegilops; species Aegilops speltoides. The sequence continues at coordinate 202,475,481 of CM038141.1, forward strand.
GCGCTTGTTCGCTAGGGTTTGCACTCTCCACACTCTCGCCGCACTACATATATTTATACACGCTGGAGGCTCAGCGTTCATTTGCTAGGGTTTGCTATATTCACAGTCTCTCACCCTCTCTTCACAAGATCTAAACAAGACTGCGTTGGCCTCTTGTCTCTCTCTCCCCCCTCACAGCTGGTGAAGGAGGCGTCTGTATCCTGTCGCACCGGGAAGGGGAGGAGGTGCAGCGTTGTTCTCTTTCACCCAGCGCATGTGCGGGAGGGCCACCGACCCCTTCTTCCTCGCTGTCGTACATAGTGTGGGTAGATCCGGCCTCCCGCCGCATGCCTTGCCACATCCTGATGACCCTATAAGGTATAAGTTTCTTTGAAATCGTCATTGCTCTAGCTGCATGTGGATCTTTTTTGATCTGTAGTCGAATCTAGGTCTTGGTTCAAAGAGGAAAGAAGGGTGCGGTGGGATGGAGCAAGAATCTAGGATGTGGTTCAATGAGGAAAGGAGGGGCGAAAAGTAGTATAGACTGGCTATCCAGCCGCTTTGTTGGTCGAAAAGGGAAAAAGGGGGTAACCCAGTACACACATCTGTAAGGAACCGATCTCTTTGTTCAAAAGGTAAAGAAACTGGGGGGTTGGGTAGTTTGTGCAGGACTAGATTTGCTGCCCTCACATAGGAAAAAGGTTCAAAGAGAACAAATATGGGATCAACGCATATATGCTGCTTGGCTACATACTCTGCATCACCCATTTATACGTGTGGACGCACATGGTGCTGGCATGTCCCATACAACTATTTTGCTGTTGTTAATCTAAGAATGCCGCCGGAAAATTGAAGCAATGCCACTGTTAAAAGTTAATTACATTTTTTAACAAATGTTGTTTCAAGAGAATGTCTCTGTTAATATGAATCAATGCAACCGTTTTAGAAATGCTAATATCCTACTTTGTTTTCCATCCAAGATAAGTTAGATGCTTCTTTCTGTCACCGTTTGTTTCATCCTGCTTTATCGACAAGTAATTGTTTCCTTTTTTGCCTCTGTTAAAACAGGGGTATCGATTCAACTTGTTGCTATTGCGACATTTTGCTTCACAACTCGAAACACTTATGTTTTAAGAGTGTTTTTGCAGTTCAACTTGAATGTCACACCGGTGACTTTGCTTAATTTTGGTGGAACTGCACAAAAGGAGATCGAGATTTGTTTCCAGTCTTCGTGGTGAGTTGTTTCAAATCTTGGTCTCATCCACATGATGTGCAGTGTGCTTTGAGTTGTTGTGCTAATTGTTTTGGTACTGTTTTAAATAAATGTTGAATTGAAGCTATTGTATTGCTGTCTTTTCCCATTAAGTAGTGAACAAAAATGGGACCAACCCAGACATGATGCTTGTTGCTTTGTTACGACAAATTCAACATCATGCCCTTTATAAGCCAGTAATTGATGCCACTCTCAGAATTAACTATTGAATCTTATTTCAAAACTGCAACACTTGTTAGGGATTGACGGGATTACCATTTTTGTGGCCGCATGTTTCATCCTCCTTTATTAGCCAGTAATTGATTCCATTTTGCCTCTGTTTAAACAGGGATATCTATTCAACTTGTTGCTATTGCGACATTTTGCTTCGCTACATGAAACACTTTGCTTGATTTCAGTGCAACTGCACACAACAAGATTGTATTTCCTATTCGTGTTGGCAGATTCGTATTTTATCATGGTGGTCTCATGAAAGGTCAGTACATGCCTTCATCCACATGATTGTGAAGTGTGCTTTGAGATGTTGTGCTACTTGTATTGGTACTGCTTTAAATAAATGTTGAATTGAAGCTATTGTATTGCTGTCTTTTCCCATTAAGTAGTGAACAAAAATGGGACCAACCCAGAAATGATGCTTGTTGCTTTGTTACAACAAACTCTGCATCACCCCCTTTATAAGTAGATGGAAGCACATATTGTTGTTGCACCCACTCTCCCCTGGAACTGTTTATGCTTTTCGTTAATCTAATGCCGCTGGTAAAATTAAGCAATGCCACTCTCAGAATTAATTGACTACTGAATCCTTGTTCAAAACTGCAACACTTGTTAGGAATGGTACTATCCTGCTTTGTAGTTCTTTCTACATGTTTAACCAAGGTATTGTTAAGATAATGTCTCTGTTAAAATGAATCAGTTGCATTGTTTTAGGAATGGTACTTTTCTGCTTTGTCGTTCTTTATACATGTTGAAACAAGGCATTGTTAAGATAATGTCTCAGTCAATATGAATGAATCACACTGATGGAGAATTGCTACTCTCCTGCTTTGCTTCCCATTAAGATAAAGTAGATCAGTAGATGCTTTTCTTCTGGGAGTACAAGTCATCAACCGTTATTTCTCACTAATTGTTTCCCTTATACCTATTGTTGCTTACAGGCATATCAAAATTAAAGCTCGGTTTTATTCCGACTTCGATTTTAGTTGAACTGCACAAAAGGAGCCCATGTGTCCAAGGAAAACTGCTGCATTACTGGGTCCAGTTGGTCGTTCCACTTTGCAGAAAGAAGCAGTCACTATTTGCGCTACATTACAGAAGGAATGACCGAGAAGCTTATAGAGTATTATTAGACGCTGGTGACATGACTAGTCTGTAGAGAGCATTGGCAATTTAACAACATGTAGAGTGCCCTGGGCAAAAAGTGCCCAAACAAGTACAAGAAGCTACGACAGGACTCCATGATCATAGGCATTACATATTTTGAATGGGAAAAGCTTGTCAAAGTTTAATCATTGATGTTAGCAAGAAGACGTTAGTTTAATATATTGGAATTGGAAAACCTTGTCAAAATTTGCTCATTGATGTTAGCCAGAAGACATGCATTTGATATTTTTGAGTGGGACACCCTTGCTGTGAGCAACGTCGAGTGTTTTTTCCTATTCCTATGTTCATTTTAGAAGTAAATAGTTACTCTGCTAAGATATTCCGGTGTTAAGTGTTTGTTCTGAATATTGTCTATGTAATGCCAGGCCTTGTGTTTGATTGCAAAGTTGAGCTTGGAATGTTGTGGCATGCGGCATCACGAGCTGTTCACCGTGCCTCCTGAGAATAATGCTTCATATTGTTTGGCATGTCGATCTAATGCCAGTGATTTGCTTCTTAAGAAGATCATCCTCTTCTATTGTTTCCATGCTTAAGAAGTTCATCGTCTGATGTTTCATTCATAGCCTATACGACAAGTCGGGTCAGTTAGACGTGAAACCATATGATCTTCCGACCAACTCATGATATTAGGCCATGATTGGATCGTCGTTTTCCAACCAAAACCGCTTGTAAAACTGACGCTTGTAAATAAAAGCAGATGGTCTCGGGCGAAGCGCTTGGTTGGTCGATTTCGACTAGTAAAATATCAAAAGTACTTCACACACGATAAAAATGTTGAACGACACTTGGACGATTGCTAATCCAGCTGTTAGCTGTTGTTTCAGCCTTGCCCATGGATGGCATGATACGCACGTCGTGCATGTATCGTCTGGTAATGTCGTCCATATAGCAGTGCTCGTAAAATACACACTAGTCTCTCAAATTACACGCGTAACCCGCCGGTTTTACTTACAGACCTCGGGCCCTCAGTTTCATTATGCTTGTATTTTACACGTTGTTTCCGATGACGAGTAAATTACACTTGTATGTTAATACAGGTTTGAAATAAACCAGAGCTCCCAAGCGCGTCCTTACCGTTTCATGCCATCTCAGTTTCTCGAAGGTGCTCATAGGTGCCCTATGATCCTGGCTTCCTGAATGAGCAGCGGGCGCTGTATCAGACCATCCGTAGGGCCTGCGAGGCCCTCTTCGTTGTCCTTCGAGTTGTTGTGCTCGCCGTTGCGCCGAGCATTGTTAACATCGTCAACGAACATGAGGATTCAGGAGATGACTTTATTTTGACTGGATGACACTAGGGACCCACTAGGGCCATAGCCGTACGTACGCAAGAGCCTCCTTATTATGTACAACTATATTTTTTTGCTTTCTCCTGGTTTCCTGACATCAGGGTCCCACACCATTGTCAACCTATGTAATCAATATAAATGAGAGATTTGCACAAGGTGCGGCTGATAGCTGGGACCAAGCAGCTCGAGCAGTATTTGTGTTTTTGAGGCGTGAGCACTGCAGAGTTTTTCTTGGCGATGATTTCCTTGTTGTTCAGAGGAGAGCAGTGTATTAACTGGGCGGGTTGTGGCCCGTCTAGCCCAGGCCAGATATCCAGCCCAGATACTAATTTTTTCAAGATGAAAATGGCTAGCCCAGCTATACGTTTTTTGAGGAATACGCAGGCAAGGTCAACTTGTTATTCTCCGCCCCGCTGGGCTGCAAATCTTTCCTAGGAGGGATGCATTAGGCTTAACAGGAAAATGGGCTTTAAAAAATAATAGATGGGATGTAATTATAAAAACTGGGCAGTAGCTATAAAAAAATGCACCAAACACGAAATTAGTTTATAAAATATTATTTATGGATTTTGAAAATCTTAAATTTTCATTGTTGCGCGTGCAACGTTTCATTGGATTTTTACGTAATACAAATTTATATTTAATCTGACTAGAAATTTCGGGATAAAAATATTTTGGATCCCATCAAAATGTGGGAAATTTTATTGAATTCTGTCTTCAATGGTTGGTTGAAATTATTAATCGTTGTCCTAGCTAGAAAATGGGATGTACTTTTAACAAACTGTAAATGGGCTGTTGTAAATTCCATTAGAATTCAAAAATGGGCTGTACATTCTTACAAATTGCAAATGGGCTATAAGTTCTCTGCCACACACTTGTGGGCCTACTAAATGACGCGTCTCCTAAAAAAATAAGTTGTCGCATATGCAAGGCTTTGTCAACTTATTATAGTCAACACACGGTTCTAGCAGCAGTGGCCGTTGGATGTCTATCCAACGGATGTCGTGCTTCTTCTTCAATCTCGGATATTCTTAGCTTCGCCGCCCAAAAATGATTCCTCCCACGACATCCGGGCGCACCGTTTGGAGGCGACTGTGGGCCTACTAAGTTGGAGCGTACCAAGGGCTTTGTCAACTTAGTCAATATAAACGATTCTAGCTTCAGTGACCGTACGATGTCCATCCAATGGCCGTAATGCTTCTTCAAGCTCTGGTCTTCTTGCTCCAGCTGCCCAAAGCAGCACCAGTCGTGCCGCCTTCTCCTGCCTCCCGTGGTCGGTTGTGCTGCCGCGGCGGCCTCACCGCCCCCATACTACTCCCACCGCTGGCCAGGCCATCCCTCAACTCACCCACACCCCCTGTTATTTTGCGGTGACGGCGGGCTCACACCGCAGCCGAACCAGTGAACCCTCGTACTCCTCTCCGTGCGGGCTTCCACTGCTCCGTCTTCCCCGGCTCTGCGTCGTCCCCTTCCTAGGCCTCGCCGTCGTCCACCAACCTGGTGCTCTCGGTGCGGCGTGGTCAACGTGGTCAATGACCGACTTCCATCGGAAGAGTACTGTACGTGGAGAGGCTGACAGCTGGGTCCACGGCGGCCGCAAGGAAGTGCCTCCTTATTACGCGCAAAATAATTATTCCTCCACCTGACAGCAGGGACCCACTGGATGGGCCACCTTATTTTGCAAAAAAAACGTTTCCCCCCTGACTGCTGGGACCCATCAGACGGGCCACCATATTTCGCGAAAAAATGTTCCCCCCCTGTCAGCTCGGACCCACCGGAAGTGCCTCCTTATTACGCACAAACAAATGAATACTCCCCCTGCTAGCTGGGACCCACCTTGGTGGGAGGCTGACTTGTGGGCCTACTAATTTGATGAGGACGGAGGGCTTTGTCAACTTTGTCAATATGAACGATTCTAGCTCCAGTGACCGTATGATGTCCATCCAACGGCCATAGTGCTTCTTCAACCTCTGGTCTTCTTGCTCCATCCGCCCAAAGCAGGGCCGGTCATGCCGCGCTCCTGCCTCCCGTGGCCGGCTGTAATGCCGCGAAGGCCTCACCGCCCCCTACTATTCCCACCGCTGGCCAGGACCTGCGGCGACGGCAGCCTCACACCGCAGCCGAACGAGCGAACCCTCATACTCCTCTCCGCGTGGGCATCCACTGCCGCATCTTCCCCGGCTCCACGTCATCCCCTGGTGCTCTCGGCGCGGCATGGTCAATGTGGTCAAGGAACGACTTCCATCGAACGTGGACTGTACGTGGAGAGACTGACAGCTGGGTCCACGGCCGCAGCAATGAAGTGCCTCCTTATTACGCGGAAAATAATGATTCCTCCACCTGACAGCAGGGACCCACCGGACGGGCCACCGTATTTTGCAAAAAAGCGTTTCCCCCTGACTACTGGGCCCACCAGCTACACCTTCGCATGCAAGGAAGTGCGTCCAGGCAAAAAAAAAACAAAATGATTCACCCCCCTGACAGCTGGGACCCACCAGCTACATCTTCGTAGGCAAGGAAGTGCCTGACAGTCAGGACCCACCTGGTCGAAGCGTACGTAGCATTGTCATTCTAGTCGCGAACGTGTACGTACATACTAGTCGTTGTAGAGGCGCGCACGTGTCGTAGTAGAGGCGCACACGTAGCATGTACAGGTACGTACAGCGGCCGGGGTGCAAGAAAGAAAATACGGCCACGTACGTACATACGGGCAGGGTCTCGAACGCCTACTCGTACATACGTATGGCCAGGGCTCATGTACATGGCTGGGTCGGAACGGAGAAACATCATCGTCGTCGTGTTCATGGGGAGCCAACCGGCTAGGTCGGAACGGAATGCCTCGCCATGTTCATCAGGAGGGCTTGGACAGAACAGTCGATGGAAACAAGGCCTGGTGTACCGTAGAACGGAGGAAACGACCTTGTGTTCGACCGGCCACTTTCGAAACGGGATCCTGTTCATCGGGAGGGGTGTGGCGTACCGCAAAACGGAGGAAACGGACCTTCTACGGTCGAAACAGGGGTCTTGTTGATTGGGAGGGATGTGGCGTACCGCAAAACGGACAAAAAGGACCTCCTACGATCGAAACGGGGGTCCTGTTGAACGGGAGGGGTGTGGCGTACCACAAAACGGACGAAACAGACCTCCTACGGTCGAAACGGGGGTCCTGTTGATCGGGAGGGGTGTGGCGTACTGCAAAACGGACGAAACAGACCTCCTACGGTCGAAACAGGGGTCCTGTTGATCGGGAGGGGTGTGGTGTACCGTGAAACGGACGAAACGGACCTCCTATGGTCGAAACGGGGGTCCTATTGATCGGGAGGGGTGTGGCGTACCACAAAAGCAGGCAAACGGACTTGTGTTGGGCGCTACGGTCAAACGGGGTCTGTTCATTGGGAGGGTGTGGCGTGCAAAAGCAGGACTCCACGGGATACTGTTAATCTTCGCCGTCGACCTCCTCCAGCCTCCACGGGCTACCGTCGACCTCCTCCAGCCTCCACGGGCTCCTGTTCATCCAGCCTCCACCGCGCGCTACTCCACCGGCTACTGTTCAACCACCGCTCCATGGGCACCCCTCCACCGTCTACTGTTCATCTAGCCCTCCACACCACGGGGTCCTATTCATCTAGAGGCAACGCCACCGCTCACTATTCATCCAACCCCCCCTGCAACGCTCACTGTTCATCCAATCGATCGGCTTCAATTAGCAGCAGTAGCGAAGGAATCACTGGATCGGGTTCAGTTAATGGCCATCGATCGATAGCTCTGGTTTAGCAACGCATAGCCTGCAGTGCAATCTCTCGGGTTCAGTTAGAGCCCAACGCCTCGCTCAGGTTCAGTTAGAGCCAACGCCTCGCACACACGCGCGTATGTGTACGAGAGAAACGCGCATCGCTCGGCCCCCGACCTCCCACCGTAACCGGGAACTCCCGGAAATTTTCCTCGCCCTCGCTTCTACCACGGTTTTTTCCGTCATGGACGGCCCAAAGAATGTCATGCAACTGCGTCTCCGGCCCGCCCAGGATGAAAAGCCCATTTTCTGTCATGATGTTTTGTCATAGAAGTAGGAGCCCACCACATCTATGATGATACCGGGTTTTGTCACAATTATCGTCATAGAAGTGTCATATGTATGACAGAAAAAAAATTCGTTCGGCCCAAAATGTCATGGATGTGTCTTTTTTTGTAGTGTGAGGAGTTGGAGCTTCTTGAAGAGATCGCAGTTGTAGTAGGTGGGCATAAAACGTGCTCGCATGACATCCTTCATTTGAGCCCAAGTGGTGATAAGTGGTTCACCTCTTGCTTCTCGGCGCTCAAGGACTTGTTCCCACCATATGAGCACATAGTCTTGGAACTCAAGTGATGCCATAGCGATCTTCTTCTCTTCCTCATAGTTGTGCAAACGAAAGATTTTGTCGACCTTCCATGCGCATGATAGGTACTCTTCGGGATCATTGCTTCCATTGAACTTGGGCATGGTGAATTTTAGCTTGCCATAGTGTTGCTCTTCATTGTGTTGTTGGCGATGGTGATGATGACGCCCTTGGCGTGGCGGATAATCATCGTCATGTTGCTCTTGGCATGGAGGAAGTCCATGATAAACTTGCTCTTGTTGAACTTGAGGTTGTGGAGGAACTTGTCGAGCTTGTGAAGGAGCTTGAGGGACTTGGCATTGCACGCGTGGTTGGTAGTTCCGCTCTTGGATTTCTTCTCTAAGTGCTTCCTCTTGATTGCGCCGATCTCGGTTGCGGTTTGCAATGGCTCGACTTGATTCCTGAAGGGCACGTTGCGCCTCAAGAGCTTGCGCTCCACGTTGTTGTTGTTGAAGACGTTGAGCCTCGGCGTCTTGTTCCTCTTGATGTAGACGCGCTCGTTCTTCCTTTTGGCGACGTTGACGTTGTCATTCTTGAGCTTGTGAAAAAGCAACTTGGTGTGGTTGATGACGAAGTACTTGCTTGTCGACTTGCTCTTGTGAACGCTTGTTGTGTAGAGGATTGCGACATGGTCTTGACGCGCGGCTCGTCGAAGAGTGTTGGATGTCGGTGTACTTGAGCCGGAGAATGTGTTGTCGGAGTGTCGACCTGAGCGGCTCCGTCTTGAGTATGAAGATGTAGAAGCAGGACGGTTCACCAACAAGGCGCGGATCTCTTCCATTCTTGCATCATTTTCTTGCTTATGAGCGTCGAGCTTGTTGTCGAAGTAGTCCTCTGTACGTTGCTCGGAGAGTCGCAAGTCGGTGGCGAGGTTGTCGATGTGGTCGGTCATAGCTTGTTGCTCTTGATGCAACGCTCTTTGTGCACCAAAGAGGTGGCTCTTGATGCACCGTAAGTTCACTCAAATGTGGACAATGAAATAGCACTATTGGTACCAATTCTTGTCAGTTCTCACACCTACACAAGTAAAAGCTTACGGTGGAGCTTGGTGAGGATGGTGGCACAAAATTTGATGCAATTGTAAGTGAGCTTCAATAATGTTGGAAAAGATTCACAAAGTTGCAAATGCAACAAGTAGACCAAGCAAGTAGTGGTACACGGAAACACAGACGCAAATAGATAAGTGGGATTGTGCAAACCAAAAATGAGCCAAAATGTGGAATCCACGAAAATGCTCTTGTTGCATAATACACGAGAGACGCTAGCACGATTGCACAATAGGCGGATACGGAACTTGTGCACAACCTACTAGGCAAAAATGCAACGACCTCTATCCCAAGTATGCTATATGTATGGTATTTCGGTGATATGATCCAAGATGATCGGATATGACAATCTTAATGTAGTATGATGCTATGGTTCTTGCTTATAAGCTCTGTGCTTATCTTTCCTCTTTGCTTAAAAGCTTGGGTGGCTCTTTCACTTTTGAGCTCTTTTCTCATGCAAAACTTCATGAACCAAGATAGCAATTATGTATGCAATGACAACTTTGTGACACAAAAGATGATGGCAAGATATGTACCACTATGGTATGGTATGTATGCTTTGGAGTATGATCACTAATGTGCACAAGTCACGTGGCCGGCAATACTCAATGGCTAGTCTCGATGGGTAAGCTACGCAAATGTAAGGCCATGTGGTTATCAATGCAATTGCAAGATAGTATATAATGGAGGGATACCACGATACCGAGATGATATGGAGGTTACCGTCCTTGGCGATGATGAGTCCTTTGCGAAGATGGGCGGCGGTGATGGTGACGTCGAACCGTACCTATATAGCCGAAACACAATAGGACACGTGAACCACAACCCAAAATCTCAAAGACCAAAACGTATCAAAATCCTCATCGGAGGTAGCGGTGAGCGGTGGTGGTGCTTGCGGAAAGCGGTGGTGGTATGTGGAAGTAAGCGTGGGCACCGGGGCAAAAATTGGCGAAACTTGGCGGAAAATGGGCGCGGGGGATGGAGTTGCTGCTGCCAGGGGCCGGATGTCCGGGACGCCGGATGTCCGGGGACTCGGGCGGATGTCCGGGCGCCTAGATCAGGGACGAACACGATGAACTCCACGGGAAAAAGGACAACCCCGGGGCAAAATTCGGATGAAATTGTGGATGGAAATTGCGGGAGAGATGGGGAAAAGCTAGATCCACTCGATGCAAAGCAGATCCGTGGATCAAATCCAACAAAACTTCATCACACCAACAAATCACAAAAAACATTTGGGGCTATTTTTGGTGGGGATTTTCGGATTTTGGACGAAAACAACAGAATCATGCTAGAAAACACGGGGTAGGGGCTCCAAAACCGAGATCAATGTGGCTTTGATACCAAGATGATGTAGGGCCGAACCCTAGGGGACGATCTTTCATGTTTGGAGAGCATACCTACGGGGAACACGAAGAACGCGCAGGAAAAACACAAGGGAAATCACGGGGAGAAAAACAAGAGAAACACTCAACCGACATGAATTTGATCACACAAGTGCTAGATCATCGAGGCACAAAGTAACGCGAGATCCAAAGTCAACAAGGGATGATACAAGAGTAACCATTCTTCTCCGTGAGAAGGTCTTGATTGTCATCTCCGGATGGAGGCCTTGAATCCGGGTGGATCTCCTCCAAAGAGGTGCGGTCCCTCACGTGGAGTAGATCCGGAACGGATGAGCAATGCTCTATCTCAAATGAGCTAAACCAATGCTAACCCTAAAACGTAGGTGGGGATGGAGTATATATAGTCTAGGGGCGAAGGGGTACATGGGCCACGGCCCTTGCGCTGTTTGCAGACAGGGAAGGCCGGATGTCCGGGCGTCGGGCTGGATGTCCGGGCGCTCGTGAGGGGCCGGATGTCCGGGCTAAAGGAGCGGATGTCCGGGCTTGTGCAGACGGCCGTGCTGCTCTCTAGTTAGACGGGGCCGGATGTCCGAGCGGAGGGGCCGGATGTCCGATGTCCGGGGCGACGGTCGGATGTCCGGGCTGTGGGGGCAGCCTTCTGTGCTCCCTGGACGGCGTCTCCAGATGTCCGGGCTGGAGGCCGGATTTCCGATGGGGGGGGGCAGATGTCCGGGTTGGACGCCGGATGTTCGGGCTCTGTAGCTTCTACTGCACACGCCTTGTTGTGGTGTAGATCTCCAGGGGCCGGATGTCCGGGGCCATGGCCGGATGTCCGGGGCCTGGAAGCTCTTCTTGCCTTCTTCCATTGGTTCTCTTCTTTCGTGGACTTGGTGGCTTGTTCATCTTCATGTGCATCCTCGGAAGGGTCCTCTTGGTACCTAATCATGCACAACAATCCGGACTTAGGTAGTAGCCATGTCTCTAGAGGATCATATGAAATATCACTAAGGAGAGAAGTCACCTCGGTCTCGAGAGCTCTAGCTCGTGCTCTTGTCATGGGTCCTCTTGGTGCTTGATGAGACGATGGTAGGTCCATGGGGATGACCGTAGGATGCTCCGCATCATATGCCTTTGCATGTACCTAGTGTTCCATGTGAGGACATATATATGGACTTTGTTTTAGATTTACCTCGAACATAGATGGGGAGGGATGGCACATTTGTCATCGTGGAGAGATTTTTGAAAATGGCACACTTCATACAAGGTCATAAAAGCGATGATGCTACTAATGTTGTTGATTTTTTCTTTGGTTAAAATGTTCGCTTGCATGGTGTGCCAAATACAATTGTTTCAGATCGTGATACTAAATCTCTTATCCACTTTTGGAGGTGTTTATGGGCTAAGTTGGGTACTAAACTGCTTTTTAATACTACACGTCACCCCCAAACTGATGCTCAAACTAAGTAGTCAATAGAACATTGTCTACTATGCTTAGGGCTGTTTTGAAGAATAACCTGAAAATGTGGGAAGAATGTTTGGCTCATATTGACTATGCTTATAACAACTCGCTGCATTCTACTACTAAGATGTGTCTTTCTAAAAATTTGTATAGTTTCCTACCTCGTGCATCCATTGATTTGTTGCCTCTTCCATCTTTGGAGAGGGTTAATTTTGATGCTAAACAACATGCTGAATAGATCTTGAAAATGCGTGAGTTAACCAAGGAAAAAAATTAAGCGTATGGATGCTAAATACAAACTTGCTGGAGATAAGGGTAGAAAACATGTTGTCCTTGCACCTGGAAATCTTGTTTCGTTACATTTGCCCAAGGACAGGTTTCCTGATTTGCACAAGTGAAAGCTAATGCCACGGGCTGATGGTCCTTTTATGGTGTTAGAGAAAATAAATAACAATGCATATAAACTTGAGGTGCCTGGAGATTTTGGTGTTAGTCCCACGTTTAACATTATTTGAAGCCTTATTTGGGTAAGGAAGATGAGTTTTTGTCAAGCACGACTTCAATTCAAGAAGGGGAGGATGATGAAGACATCACTACTACATTTACACCCACAATCCCTTCTACTACACATACTGGACCAATTACTAGAGTCCGCACACGCCAATTAAATTATTAGGTACTTTTGTTTTTCGGTAACAATTCTAATGTTCATCAGAATACGATGCTGCCTAAATTGGATACATTTGTTTTGCTTACAAATGTAGGGCCCAACATGGACAAGAAGAATGAACATTGGAGCATGATCAAGAATGGAGATGATGGCACGCGCAAGGGGAACAAGAACTGAGTTTCTGGTGGACTTTTCAGCACTTTGGAGTGACCATGATGACATACGAGTACATGAACGAAATATAGAAGATGGCCTTTCATAAATTTCGTCCATTGCTTATTACAGGTGTTGTGTCACCTTATTTTTGGGCCAGGCCCATGTAATTTTGAAATACACTTAATAGGCTGGTTTTAGAGATCATATTAATAGGGAAAACGACTTAGAACAAAATTTAGTCCCACCTTGCCAAGGGTCGACGAAATTCCCCTCTATCTCCCTATAAATACAGCCCTTAGGGTGTCGTTTTAGACTTCGGTTTTATTTGTATTAATGTTCTCCATAGCAGCAACTTGCGTCCTTTGTTTGTGTTCAATGACCAGACCAAGACGTCACAGTACCCAGTTGATTAATAAAGATTTCCTCTTATATTTGCAATATCCAGATTGCAATCTCAGTTTGTTGCTTGTTGTTCATTTGCTTGTAGGAAATAGACCCTCATGGTCAGGTTGATCATGCTCTGGCATGGTCAATAACCTCTCGGAGTTGGTTTAATGATTGCGGCGCGACTTTCTCGAACATTCTTAATCAGATCGTCAAAATAGACTTCATAAGAAAATGATAGCCATCTCATTGAAACATTGGGACACCTTTGCACCTATCAGAAACTCTAGATCTGGGGTTGGGGTTGTGTTTCGTACGATAGAGAATATAGTTTTTGTATTAATGATTTTTTTCAAGATGCACTAGTATGAAACATATGTCAATTCTCCCTATCGAAACTCGACTAAAAGTATAAGTCCGACTTCTCGGAAAAATGATTTTCTTTGAAAATTTCTCTATGCGTACTCATGACCTTGTCCCTATTTCCCTTTGCATCTATTCTAACTCATAGGAATGTGGACTCAGTCGAAGATCCTGCTAATCGAGCAGGTCACATAGAATTGGAAGAAAACATAGTTATGGACACGAAAGATGAAACTAAAGCATAGGTCCCAACTATCATCCCTCCGTAGAAAAAGAGTTCTAAGAAATCCCTGAATTTGATGCCTATAGATGTCCCATCATGAAGAAGAAGAAGGAGAAAGTGGTTGCAATCCTGAAGAAAATTCCATCGAGTTTATGTCTCATAACCGATACAAAACTGTCGTAGGTGCAACTAAACAACAAAGGCGAACCAAAATGCGAAGGATTCAACAATACTGGGCAATGTATGGTTCAGCACAAGATGGTTCATCCTCGGTATGCAAAGATATTATCTCTCGCTCCTCCTTGCGGTAATTGCCGCACCCAAGTTGTTGCTAAAGTAAAATGATTCAAATCAGCGTCCTCCACCACTAGATGATGATACATCCTATGAAATGGAACAAAAATATTTTCCAGAGGAAGTTGCCAGACGTGCTCTAAATGCTAACAGGCACGCCAGGAAGAAGGCAAAAGAAAAGTTGAAGGAGAAGAAAAACAACGAGCTCACAAGGCAAGATGTTCACAAGTGCAGAGCTCTCGGTCTTGATGAAGTCTAGTCGAAGCACAAGTATGATAAAATGATCTAGGCTCTTACAAAATGTAGAAAATATAAGACAAGAAGAACAAGGAAAAATTCCCTATCGAGATTTAGTCCGAGGATTCTTCCAGAGATGAAGATGATCCTCCAGTCTAATGTGATGCAAATGTTTATCCTTCTGCCAGTGAGTTTGTTAATGACACTTATGAGGTGACACTTCCTATGCTCACATAGCCAGCGCCACCTCCTCCGAAGCCGAATATCAAGCTTCGTAAAATCCCTGTCACCACCAACTATGATAGATGTGGTAAATACAACTCCCTTGGCTGGGGCAATTTACTTGTAAGACCTGGTCATTGATACTCCGTTGGCCGTTGTGAATTCTGAAGAGAAAAACAATGCACCTTCAGTACCAAAGCTTTCGCTCCTCAAGAGAAAACTGAGAATGTTTCTGAGAAAGTAAATGGAAAAATTGCTTCTCAAAAAAAAGCTAAAAAGAATGCTTCTAAGAAAGAGACTGATTAGAATGCTTCTGAGAAAAAAGCTCCAAAGAAAAACTCGTGGGCTCTAAAAAATCATTCAACCCCTGGCATCTTTGCCACCAACTACTCCTGTCAAACCTGTCGAGAAGACTGTTGCAGATTTAGATGACAATGAGGCTCCTCATTACTATGATCATATCTTTTCCTCATGGAGAAACTTGTTCATTTTGTCAAAAATAATTTTGATGGCAATGGCAGTGATCTACCCGTGCCAATAGAAGTTATTGAGCAAGCTAACAAAATCATTGATGAAGTCAAAGAAGCTTTTACTGATCTGACTACTCTCATCATTGAGAAAAATGAAACTGATGAGAAAATAAAGTTTGCCAGCTCCGAGTTTGTGATTTGAGAACTTCAAGATACTCATCTGGAGCTGAACAAAACTATCTCCGTGATAAGAAATAAAAGGTTGGATTTCCACTTCGATCTAGACTTTATGGTGCGATGAATGTGTAATGATCATCAGGCAGAAAAGTCTCAGTACAATGAACTTGGAAAGGCCACATTGACGAGACAAAACACTCGCTCAAGGCAAAGTGGAAGGCAAGAGAAAATGTTGGACAACCTCCGCCGAAGAAAAATTCTATAAAAAAACCGTTTAGAAGGTCGCAGAAGAAGAGCATGAATTCAAGGCTCCAGAGCCTATAATTCCTGAAGAGAATGCAATGAGAAATCCTCCACCTCCTCCAGAGCCAACTCCTCAGGTGACTGAAGATTTACCTCCATGGTGTTCCTCTGAAGATGTCCTGTGTCCTCATTCGCCAAGCAAGATATACCAAATCCTTCAAAATCTGGGACTGAAGAAGGTGAAATCCCTCAATCTAAGCCCAGTGCTCAGTAAAAAGAATTTGATGATACTTCCTGTGGTTTCGATCCTCAAGTGACGGAAAACAATTGTGATGGAAAACTTGAACAACATACATCCCTGTCGGTGGGAAACGACACCTATGGGATCACTGGAATCCCTACTACGGTTGTGGGGCGCGGGGATCGTGAGAAGAGCAAGACTAGTAGACAACACAAAGGGGATTTACCCAGGTTCGGGCCACAAAGATGCGTAAAACCCTATGATCCTGCTTTGGCGGATGTATTTAGTGTTCTTGAGCTCTTGAACTAGCTCTAGGTGCTGCTAGGTTCGAAAAGGCTGAATCCGCCTCCAATGCGCCATGGGCCTCCTTTTATATGCGAAAGGAGCTGCCACAGTGGCATACAGGAGGTGGAAAGTGCTATAGCACTGTGAGCTTATCGCTGGTATTACAGGACAAAGTGCATTTAATGCGAGGCTTAGGTGTCCCTTCACTTTATCGGGGACGGGAGCGAGGCCCGTCTCGTCCATCGCCGCTCCTCCTTGCTTTGACACGCGCCCTGGCCAGCGATGCATGCGGTTGCCATGTAGGTAGGCAGGCAGCTGAGGTGGCGCGGTGGTGGAGCCTCCACGAAGGGCTGCATGCTGCCACGCAGGTGCCTGCCTAGCTGGTTGGGTCGGCAGCTGTATGCAAACGGTGGCGGAGGCTTGGCTGGTGTGGGCCTGGCAGTGGCCCTGCTGGCGCGCTTGGCGAGGGCCTTGCCGGGTGGCCCGACAAGGGTCTTGCCGTGGCGCGCAGGCGTCCCCGGCAAGGATCTTGCCGGGGGTATTGTGGGTTTCTTCGGTGAGGATGGTTGCCTTCCTATCCTCATATGATCTTGACTATTCTTTGTCTTCACAAAGATCTGCATGCCACCACGGAGGTGCCTCCTGAGCCCTGTCCCAATGCGTTTTTTTAGTGTTGGTGGGCTCAAAGGTGGATCACTCAGCTGTTGTGGGCGAGCTGCCCCGGCAAGGGGCTTGCCGGGGCTACGGAGGCTGCCCCCGTCAAGGGTCTTGCCGGGGAAACCTGCTTCGCCCATCTGCACTTTGTGGCCTTGTCCTTGTCGTTGCTTTGTTTGTCTTGTGCCTTCGGCTTCTCTCCGGCTTCCCTTTCCTGCCCTATTATGCATGGCCACGGCGGGTGGTTCTGACTGCCCCTGCATAAGTAAAGGGGTCAAAAGGAGAGCCCCTACTTTTGTACACCGACAGGAGCCCCCGGGCCTGGGCCACACATAAGTGTGGCACACTGTTGGGCCAGGCCCAGAACGGTGTACGTGCAGTCGGGATGGATTTTTTCGGCGGTAACTGCTCCGTCCGCTGCGCTTCTCCACGACCTGTATTGAACATGCGACGTGGGGGTCATGCGCGCGCATGACAGAAGCATGCTGGCGTCACCTTGTGCTGGACAGTAAAGAGGCGGCTTGCGTGTCTCTTCGAGACCGTAGGGCCGCCTCCCATTTACTGCCCTCGCTTGGGAATTGTCGCTCCACGCGTCCCACTGCGCCCGCCCCTTGCGCCACGATCGCTGCATGCATAATGCAGAGTGAATGACAGGCGCGCGGGATGTGGGAAGTCGTG
Source organism: Aegilops speltoides (assembly GCA_021437245.1). Taxonomy (NCBI): domain Eukaryota; kingdom Viridiplantae; phylum Streptophyta; class Magnoliopsida; order Poales; family Poaceae; genus Aegilops; species Aegilops speltoides. Next base: position 202,492,920 of record CM038141.1, read on the forward strand.
TGTGTGCGGGTCGATTCCCACGCGCCTTCAATGGAGCGGGGAGGGCGATCGACGGCCCCGCTTGCTATCACTTCAACGGGCCGGACTGGCCGAGAGGGGGCGGCCAAGCCTCGCCCCTGCCTCTTTATAAAGAGGGGAGCGGTAGGAACGGTGCCCCTCAATCCTTCGCCATCTGTCCTTCCCCATTCTTGCTTCATCCTTTCTTCTGCCATGGCGAGGGGGCATGGCGACGTTTCATCGGCGGCGGCAAGGGTTTCGGCCAGACAGCCCATCGCTCCTCCCCAAGAGCTCGTAGCGGCTGAGTCGGCCGCAAGAGGAAGGGGGAGGGGGCGAGGTCGAGGCTGTCATGGTGCTCGAGGGAGAGGAGGATGGGGTGGCAGATCAGCCTCGCCTCCGCCAGCAGCACCTCCTCCGATGGAGGGGCATGCCGGGGACAACCGTTGCAAATTCTTTGTCAGGCTACGCCAGCCACCGCGCCGTCGCCTTCGCCTCCCGACTCCATTTACGTGGGACATGGAGCTGGATCCGCTGCAGGCGTTGCGGCTGCATATGAGGGGTTGTGGGAACAGTGGCACATGGGTCGATGTCGAGTTCCCCGCCCCTCACGTCATGTATCTTCACCGAGGGTGGAAGACCTTCGCTCGCCTCCACAGCTTGACGGAGGGGCTCACTCTCCATTTCAAACTAATGGAGAGTGGCCTCCTTTCCATCAAGATCTTCGGGCACTTCGAGACTCGTGTAAGGTGCTGCGTGGAGAGCTCTTTTGATGACGAAGATTCCTCCCCGAGCAAGAGTGGCGAGGAAGACAACGGTAGCAACGACGAGGCTAGCGGGCGGCAGGATGACGGGTCCGACTAGGCGTCGGGCGCCGCTCCGAGCGGCACCGGCGACCCCATCATCCGTGTCGCCGGCTCTTTGAACTTCTCGTGGTCGTCTCCTTGGGCGGCTGGCGTTGGGGGGCTGCGGAAGAGGAAGAGGGCGGGCGGCAAGGTCGTCAAGTCGGAGTACACGGGCACCGACGCCGTCGTCACTTATTGACGTCCTGCCGCCTCGTCTTCGAGCTCTACCTCTAGCGCCGCCATCACCATCCAGCCCTTGGACGGCCACCAAGATGTTCTCTTGGTGTCTTCTGCCACTCGTAGCTCGCCTAGGCGCCCCTTTTGCCCTTCTATTTTCTTGTTCCATTTCCCGAGGAGAGGGAAAAGAATGGGATTACGGGCACCTTAACTCTTTTTAGTCTTGTAAGCCTTCGGGCCTTTGTTAACTTTATAACTTGTAATCCCCTTGCTCATGTTTTTCATTTCGTATGAACTGTACCTATAAGGGATGTTTTTAATGAAAGAGGGATGTTTGCCGGGATTTTCGTTCGCGGGTAGAACCCACGACAAGGAGAGAATCCTTGTTATTTTTTAAGACAAATGTTTTTTGCCTAGCAACAGGCCTTGCCGCCCCCCTACTTCGCTCGACCTTTCTCACGCCTTTGGTGGAGGCAGGGATGAGGTGGGCTTAGGCTCCTCGTTTCATTTCTTTGCTGCAGCGACTACGACCAAACTCGGCCCAGGAGATGAGTCCTAGGGTCCAGAATGAGGGGAGCACGGTAGCCTAAGGATAAAATAAGGTTTCACATACCTCAGTCCATAACGACACGCATGATAGAGGATAGAAGACTTATCTGGATCTGCAGTCCCCGGCAACCTTGGCTTGCCGTGGATGGATCCTTGCTCTTGTAGCCCCCGACAACTTTGGCTTGCCGGGGCTCGGACGCTGGTCCGTCCGATTTCTTCCAAAAGAGCTCGGCAAGGATATTTCTGTGTCCTGCGAACCAAAGAAGACAGAGAAGAATAGATAGACGTGCACTCGACCTCTAAGCTAGGGGTTAGCCGCTGCTAAGCACTATCAACCCTAACCAAGGAAGAGACTCAACCTAGCAGGCGTGCTATAACTTAGGGCACCAGCACTTCGTCTATTTGTGCTCAGGGTCTGCGCCTGGCTTTGTACAAAGGGTTACATGCCTTGCCGACAAGGCTTGTACGAAAGGGTGGCTAGCCGAGAGGCCCGGCAGCCGCGCCTTACGGGTAAAACTTGCGGAGATGCTCGATGTTCCAGGAGTTGCTCACTGGAACGGCATCTTTGGTCTCCAGCGGGACTGCGTCGGGCCTGGTGACTCGTGTTACCCGATAAGGGCCTTCCCACTTTAGCGTCAACTTGTTGGAATTCTTGGCCGACTGAACGTGCCGAAGAACAAGGTCGCCTTCCTCAAAGCTCCGAGCGCGAACCTTACGGCTATGGTAGCGGCGCAAGGCTTGCTGGTAGCGTGCTGCTCTCACAGCCGCCCGGAGACGATCTTCCTCAAGGAGCGTCGCGTCATCTTGCCGCAGTCGCTCTTGCTCAAGCTCATCATAAGCGAGCACTCGAGGTGACCCGTATATGTGTTCTATGGGGAGAGCTGTTCTGCCCCGTAAACCAGGGCAAAGGGCGTCTGGCCGGTGGCTCGATTTGGCGTCGTTTTGATCGACCAAAGAACCGCCGGCAACTCATCAATCCAGCACGTTCCACTCTTGTGCAGCCTGTCAAAAGTCTTTGTTCTTAAACCTCAAAGGACTTCAGCATTTGCTCTCTCCTCTTGGCCATTGCTCCGTGGATGTGCCACGGAGGCAAAACAGACCCTGCTGTCGAGATCCTCAATGTATTGCATGAAGGCATGGCTTGTGAAGTGTGTGCCGTTGTCGGTGATAATCTTGTTGGGCACCCCAAAATGGCACACTAGTCCCTTGAAGAATGTGATGGCTGACTGTGCTTTCACCTTCCTCACTGCTTCCACCTCTGGCCACTTTGTGAACTTGTCAATTGTGACGTACAAGTACTCAAAGCCCCTGACAGCGCGGGGGAAAGGGCCCAATATGTCGAGCCCCAGACCGAGAAGGGCCAGGAGAGAGGGATAGTTTGAAGAGCTTGAGCTGGTTGATGGAGCTTCTTCAAATGGTACTGGCACGCTTCACGCTTGGTTAATATGTTGTCGCATCCTGGAGGGTGACGGGCCAGAAGAAACCTTGCCGAAAAGACTTGCCGACAAGGGCCCTCGACCCTATGTGGGAGCCACATACGCCTCCATGTATCTCTGCCAACAACTTTAGTCCTTCCGCCTGGGAGATGCACTTCTGTTTCACCCCATTCGGTCTTTCTCTGTACAATACGTTATCAACGAATTGGTACAGAGCAGACCGGCGGGCTACTCGTTCAGCCTCTTCCTGCTCCTCAGGAAGCTCTCCTTTTTGAAGGAATTGGACGATGTGCTGCGCCCATGCCGGAGCCTGTGGCACGATGACAAGGACCAAAGGCATCTCTTCTGCCACGGGAGCGGCCGCCTCCATGGCCATGACCTAAGGTCCTGCCGGAGTCGGTCGTCCCGCGGTAGGATCGGCATCCATGGCAACATCTTCGCCGGTGGCTCCGGGGAGCTTGGTGGGGAAGTACTTGCCGGAGCCTAGCTTCCTCCGCTTGTTCTTCACGGTCCACGGCTCAATGGATGGTTGAGTTAACTGAAGCACAAAAGTACCCGGTTCCATAGGTAGCTTGAGGGCAGCGCGCTTTGACAGGTAGTCGGCGATGTCGTTCTCTGTCCGAGGGACATGCTCCGCTTGTATACCGTCAAAGCGCTCCTCCAGTTTCCTCATCTCATATACATAAGCTTCCATTAACGGGCTTTGATAATCTTTGTTGAACTGCCTGACGACGAGTTCTGAGTCGCCCCTGACGATGAGCTTTTTAACTCCGAGGTTTGCAGCGATCCTGAGATGGCAAGCAAACCCTCGTACTCGGCGGTGTTATTGGTTGACATCTCCCGGGGAAAGTGCATTTGGATGACGTACTTGAGGTGCTCTCCGGTGGGTGCGACAAGCAGCACACCGGCACCGGTGCCTTGTAGTTAAAAGGCCCCATCAAAGTACATGATCCAGTTGCCGCTTGTTTCCTCGCCGGGGAGAATAGTCTCCTGTACCTCTTCGTCAGGCGTCGAGGTCCATTCTGCAAGAAACTCCGCCAAGACTGTACTCTGGATCGTCGAGGTACTTTCAAACTTTAGAACAAAACTTGACATCTCTAGGGCCCATTCCACGATCCTTCCTGTTGCATCAGGGTTATGCATTATCCTTTGCAAAGGAAGGCGGGTAACCACGGTGATCTCGTGCGCTTGGAAGTAGTGGCGCAGATTCCTCGAGGCCATAAGGAGGCCAAAGAGCAATTTTTGCACACCTGAATACCTCGACCTAGCTCCCTATGCACCATCTTCTTCCTTTGCGCCACTTCACCTGGCCGTGCAGGTCCTGTCGTACTGGCGCCAGTCTTCCCGGGACCGAGCCCTCCCGGGGACTCAGTCTTGCCGGGACCGAGCCCTGCCGGGGAGGGTTCTGGCCCACCAACCGTTGACTCTGCCAATGCTGCTGTCTCCTCGAGGTCTCCATCGGGGATCTGCAGCCTTTTGACCACAAGATGCGAGATCAAGTTCAGGCCGGCCCCACCGTCAACCAACATCTTATTCACCTTGAGGTTGCGGATTGTTGGTGAGACCAACAATGGCAAGCACCCGACCGCATTCGTGCGGTCAGGGTGGTCCTCGGTGTCGAAGATGATGGGCGTGTTGGACCACTTTAGGGGCTTCCGTGCGTCGAACGATGGCTCCACTACCGTGATCTCACGCGCCCACTGCTTGAGTTGGCGGTGGGACGTATGCAGCGAGGTGCCACCATCGACGCACATGGCCTCTGTGGCTTTCTGAAACTCGTGGTCGCCGGATTCCTCGTCCTCGTCATGATCATCATCTTCTTGCTTCTTGTCGTGGCCTCGGGCGGGCCTCTCCTTCTAATTATCCTTGCCGTGGGAGCCTCCTTGGCCGTGATGTTTCTTGTCGGATCCCTCGGAACCATCTGGGCCTTTCTCCTTGTCCTGCCGCTCATACTCGGCTTTCTGCTTCTCGCCTAGCAGCTCTACCTGCCGGCAATTTTGGAGGTCATGGCCCTTGGTGCGGTGGATCTTGCAGTACTCCTTGTCGGAGCCCCCTGGCTTGTCGGCAGCCGCCAAGGCCCAGCAAGCGACGCACCCGGCAACCTCCTTGCCGGGGTCGCTTGCCTTGGTCTTCTTGGTGGCGCTGGTGTCATCGGATCCCTCGACGGCAAGCACGGCCTTATCCTTGCGCTTCCTGTTACGGCGTCGGCCCTTCCTCGCTGGGGTGGTGGTGTCGCCAGTGGAGTCGGTTTCCGCACCGGCATCTTCGCCGGGGTACTTCCTTCCCTCTTCAGCACGAGCGCATCGATCGGCCAGGACATAAATCTCGGCCACATCCTTAACCTTGTTCATCGCTAGCTCTTCACGCATCTTGCGGTTGCGTATGTTCTGATGGAACGCACTGGTCACGGCGGCGGGATGAACATCGGGGATGTTGTACTGCACCCGGCTGAACATTTGGATGTACATGCGCAAGTTTTCTCCTTCCTTCTGGGGGATGATGTGTAAATCACTCGCCTGGACATGAGCTTGGTGACCTCCGGTAAAGGTGCCAACAAACTCATGGCACAGATCCGCCCAAGAAGTGATGGAGTCCACCGGCAAGTGCATCAACCATGACATAACATTAGGCTTGAGTGCCAACGGGAAGTAGTTGGCAAGCACCTTATCGTCGCGAGCCCCAGCAGCTTGCATCGCAGTGGTGTAGATGCTGAGGAACTCTGACGGGTGAGTCTTGCCGTTGTACTTCTCGACCACGTTGGGCTTGAACGTATGGTGGGAGGGCCACTGGAACTGCCGCAGCTCACGGGTGAAGGCCGGACAACCCACCTCGTAAGGTAGGCCACCGTAGCATCCCGGCGCTGGGTGGTCCGTAGCGGGCCCTGCCCACCTATCCGACTGGTGGCGTGCGTCACATCGGCGCTCGATCGTAGTTTGAGCGTCCTCATGAGCCCGCTCCCGAAGGACTTGACGCTAATCGCGGTTGGTTCACGGGTCAGACGACGCGATGGAGATATCATCACGAGCGTCATCGCGACGGACCGACGCCCGGTGTGGCCGGGATGGAGGTGGGGAGTGCACCGTGGCCGCATCACCTCCTGCACGGCCTCTACTGGCCTGCGATGGCCCGGTGGAGAGACGGACTACGGGTCCCTTCGGCCACAACTCATCGTTGTTGGTGATGCCGACGAGGCTCCGGACGGTGGCCCTCCGTTCGTCGAGCTTCTCCGCGGCGGGAGGAAAGTCGAGTAGCAGCTGTGCACGTGCTAGGGCTTCCGCTAGCATGGGTGGCGGCAAAAGCTGGGTGGACCGCGATGTGCCTCGACTTCTAACCATGTTAGAAGGAGCTGCGTCACGGCCCCACAGCTGTTCGCCACCTCCGTCAGCACCTCGGCGCGCATGCTGGTCCTTGATGAGGACATGACTACCTTGGATAAGACCAAAAATATTGCATACATGCATATTTGTCAGGTGATTTCTAGTGCAAACTATTCAATAATATATTTATGTTATCCAGAACAAAAATGCTTCACATACTTTTGTGTTTTGTCTAATTGCAGGTGTGTGGGACATTTGTACAATCCACATATGAAGATAAGGGAAAAGGAGAAGTTTAGGTGCTGTTCAAAAAGTCTTCTCACGTCACTTTTGGGCCAAGAGAAGATAGAGTCCAAGTCTCTCACGTTCTGGATTCAGATTCGGACTGCACAGACATACCTGACTCAAAACGTCAACAACTTTTTCATACGGACTCCGAATTGTGTGATTCTTTTTTTGTTGGAAAGTAGATTTCATGCTCTTTCCAGCACAATTGGAATCACCTTAAAAGCCGTCCGGAGCGTCGAGTTGTGGACGAAACAATCTGACACTGCACCAGAATCCGAGTCAAACTACAAGTCCAAAGGTGTTACGTCACCTCCACTTGGGCCCATTGGCCTTGTACGACCTAGGGTTAGTTTTAGGCTGCCTTGGGACGTTCTCCCACCTCCTTGGCCGTCACCCCTTGCTCCTATATAAGTAGATCCATCTAGTAGCTTTTTGCTTGGGATTTGTTTAGTTAAAAGTTAGCCATTGCAACCGTGTGCCGTTTGTGTCCAACGACCAGACCAAGACCGCTTACGGATCCCCACCTTCATCAATACTTCATATATACTGCAATATTCAGATTGCTTTTATCATATTCTTGCTTGTTCTTCGATTGCTTGCAGGAATAGACCTTCGTGGTCAGGTTGATTGTGCTCTGGCGTGGTCAATAACCTATCGGAGTTGGTTTAGCGATTGCTAAGGCGCAACGTCGTGCACGTTTGTAGTCGGATCGTCAAAGTCGTCTCCACCAAATCGATAGTTATCATCTCATCGAAAGATCGGGACACCCCCGCCTCTATCAGTCCTCCTCATCATGTGATGGGCGCACGGGACTCTTCCCTGGGTGGCGCGCAGGGTCACTGGCAGGGTGATGCTGCTGATCGTGCACAACCTGAGAAGAGCGCGCCGTGGGCGCTGGTGTTGGCGTCTTGAAGGTCGCCGTGTCGCCGTCTGGCGGGATGGCGGTGCCCCTGGAGGGCCCTGTGCCGCTTGCGGGGGGCCAGACTCCGTCTCTGGAGGCCACGACTGGTGGCTCGTCGCCTGGCGCGTGAATGACGCCACTCGCCAGGCCCAGACCACCAGGGCGATGTGGATGTTCGCGGGCCGCGCCACGGGTTCTCTCCGCGACTGGCCCAGTACTGGTCCGTGCCGGTATTGGCAACCCGGTCCCGGACGAACCGATCACCGTGGTCGTCTTCTTCTTAGGAGCCATGGCGATGAAGAATAGCTAGGTCAACTGCTAGACCAGATTCTCCCAATTGCGCGCCCCCTACCTCGCGCGCCAAAGATGTCGGTGGGAAATGACACCTATGGGATCACTGGAATCCCTACTACGGTTGCGGGGCGCGGGGATCGTGAGAAGAGCAGGACTAGTAGACAACACAAAGGTGATTTCCCCAGGTTCGGGCCGCAAAGATGCATAAAACACTACGATCCTGCTTTGGTGGATGTATTTAGTGTTCTTGAGCTCTTGAACTAGCTCTAGGTGCTGCTAGGTTCGAAAAAGCCGAATCCTTCTCAAGTGCGCCATGGGCCTCCTTTTATAGGCGAAAGGGGCTGCCACAGTGGCACACAGGAGGTGGAAAGTACTACAGCACTATGAGCTTATCGCTGGTATTACAGGCTTAGGTGTCCCTTCACTTTATCGGGGACGGGAGCGAGGCCCGTCCCGTCCGTCACTGCTGCTCCTTGCTTTGACACGCGCCCTGGCCAGCGATGCATGCGGTGCCATGTAGGCAGGCAGACAGCTGAGGTCGAGCGGTGGTGGAGCCTCCACAAAGGGCTGCATGCTGCCACGCAAGTGCCTGCCCAACTGGTTTGGTCGGCAGCTATATGCGAACGGCGGAGGAGGCTTGGCTGGTGTGGGCTTGGCAGTGGCCCTGCTGGCGCGCTTGGCGAGGTCCTTGCCGGGTGGCCCGGCAAGGGTCTTGCTGTGGTGTCCCCGGCAAGGATCTTGCCGGGGATCTTGTGGGTTTCTTCTGTGAGGATGGTTTCCTTCCTATCCTCATTTTATCTTTACTATTCTTTGTCTTCACAAAGATCTGCATGCCACCACGGAGGTGCCTCACGAGCCCTGTCCCAATGCGTTTGTTTAGCGTTGGTGGGCTCAAAGGTGGCTCACTCAGCTGGTGTGGGCAAGCTGCCCCAGCAAGGGGCTTGCCAAGGCTGCGGAGGCTGCCCCCGGCAAAGGTCTTGCCGGGGAAACCTGCTTTGCCCATCTGCACTTTGTGGCCTTGGTCCTTGTCGTTGCTTTGTTTGTCTTGTGCCTTTGGCTTGTCTCCGCCTTCCCTTTCCATCCCTGTTATGCGTGGCTGCGGCGGGTGGTTCTGACTACCCGTGCACAAGTAAAGGGGTCAAAAGGAGAGCTCCTACTTTTGTACACCAACATCCCTTCTTGCATTGTCATTGAGACGGTTGAAGAAAAACAAGAAGATGTTTAGCAATCTGCTCAAACTAAGAAAGAAGAAAAGACCCGAGCGACTAAAACAAATGAAGTTGAGAAAGAACATGTCCTCGTGCCCCACCCTTTGAGGCTAAGCTGTTTCTATAAGAGGACCCCGAGAAGGCCAAGGTGCCCCATACTGAAAATCTTGATATGGAGATTGATGATTCAAGATCTATGAAACATAATCAAGAAGTTGGTCCTTCTGCCCAAGCAAATCCCTCACTTTCACAACCGCAAATTTCTGACATGAATTTGGGGTCTGTTCTCTATGCGATGGATAGCTCTCCGTGGAAGAATTGTTGACATATCCTTTCCCCATGAGTGCATGCCAATCTTCTTAGATGGATCCGGTGTCAAAGGCCCGCTGATAGATAAAGATATTCATCCGGAGAAGTTTATGATTTTGAAGACATGTCCCTATGATGGTGTAGGATTGAAAGTATGTCTAGAGACGGGTGATTAGACTACTTGACCAAATGAAATCTATCATTTTCCCAATTTTAGTTGTATGCAGATTTTAGCAATTATCACAAGTCAAGTAGCACCCTACACATGCAAGTCTAAGAGTATAGCAGTGTAATGTAAAACATTGCACATGTAAGTAAAGGGAAGGGTTTGGAGAAGGAAAATGCAATGGAGACATAAAGATTTTTGGTGTGGTTCTGATAGATGGTGCTATCGTACATCCACGTTGATGGAGACTTCAAACCACAAAGGGTAACGATTGCACGAATCCACGTAGGGCTCCACTCATGAAGGGTCCACGGAGAAGAAACCTTGTCTATCCCACCATGGCCATTGTCCACGAAGGACTTGCCTCACTTGGGTAGATCTTCATGAAGTAGGCGACCTCCTTGCCCTTACAAACTTCTTGGCTCATTTCCATATCATGTCAGAGGATCCCAAGCGACGCCTAACCAATCTAGGAGACACCACTATCAAAAGTTAATAGATGGTGTGTTGATGATGAACTCCTTGCTCTTGTGCTTCAAATGATAGTCTCCCCAACACTCAACTCTCTCTCTCTCACTGATTTGGCAATGGTGGAAGAAGGATTTGAGTGGAAAGCAACTTGGGGAAGGGTAGAAATCAAGGTTCAAATGGTAGGAATGGAATCTCTTGATCCAAACACATGACTAGGTGGTTCTATCTCAGAAAATGAATGGTGGAAGTGTAGGCACGTTCTGATTGCTGTCCTCTATGAGGAAGAAGGGGTGGAGGGGTATATATAGCCCGCACAAAAAATCCAACTATTACACACTTTTACCCAACTCGATGGCACCGATTAGAAATATCAGTTGCACTGACCTGTGTAAAAATATGAATGTTAGGAATCTTGGTGGGACCAACGGGAACAACTCGTCTTGATGGCACCGATTGCATCATCTAGGTGGGACCAAAGTGAAGCAATAAGGCAACAGAGAGTTGTTCATGCCATCTCAGTGGGATTGATTGCAATTCTCGGTGGGACCAAAAAAATTGCTACTAGCAACAGAGAGATAGCAAGGTCATCTCAGTGGGACCAAGCTCCATATCTGTGGATCCAGATTGTTAGGGTTTTGGCAGTGGCTAATGTAGATGAACTCGGTGGCTCCAGGTAGGAAATATCAGTGGGGCCGAGTTGGAATTTAGGGTTTGGACATATTTGGATAGAAAAAGTGGCTGAGGATTTTGGAGCAATATCACTAAGCACTTTGAGCAAGTAGATTTTGAATCAACACCTCATCCCCTTTTAATTGTATTGGCTTTCTATGGACTAAATGTGATCTTGGGTCACTTAAGCAAAAAAGTGTAGAGTCATTAGCTTTGGCCAATCCATTTCCTTTGCATTTAGAGGGGTCCACAATCACTAGTCCTTGTCATGCTAATCACTGAACATCCTAAAGTATTTATCTTGAATGGACATTAGTTCAATGAGGTATATGTTGTTATGAATTACCAAAACCACCCGGGGATTAGTTGCACTTTCAATCACCCCCTTTTTGGTAATTGATGACAACATATAGATCAAAGCTTCGACAAATGATTAAATGAATGAAATACATCGTCGATTTGAGATGTATGTGATAAGCAAGAGCTCCCCCTAAATTTGTGCATTATTAAAAATTGGCGTTTAATGCAAATGCACAATTGATTAGGATCATGGGTAACTCTTCCACGTCACATACAACTTGGTGGAATGCACAAAACGATATGAATGGAATAGTAAGCACACATCACCAAAAACATAAGTGAATGATCATACACAAATAATGATTAAGGATAAGCATTAAGCATCACATGAAGCATAGTATGATTAATCACACATAACCAAAGTATCTCACATGCATAATGAACAAAGTAGCATGAATCAAATGGAAATACTAGGAAGAACTCAAAAAAACCAATGAGAAAAAGCAAGACACTCTCTTTCAAAGCCTAATGATTAATAAAAATTCTCCCCCTTTGGCAACAACTACCAAAAAGTTCAAATAGGTATAGAGCTATATGTCTCTCTAGGCACGATCCTTGGCAGCTCCTAAAGGTGATCTCTAGCTGGTGGCTCCAGTGTGCGTAGATGGCGTCGAGAGAAATGCATCTGAGAAGGCTCCAGCTGACGTCTACTAAGAAGGTGGCGTAGAGACTGGAGGTGGCACTGTAGAAGTAGCGACATGTGAGTGAGTAGTCCTCGTGTCTACAACCGGCACTACAGCAGATCTGGGTGCTCTGGGTACTGCCTGGTATCTCTCAGTCGTAGCACTCTCATCTCCACTGTCATAGGCTCTGACTGCGTCAATATCATCTTTGAGCTTCTTCCCAATGGTCTGTACCTCAGTGATCTTCACATCAATATCTTGAACCTTAGTCTTGATTATCCGCTCTAGGCTCTCCTGGTTCTTGATGAGGTTGGCCAGACTTCACTCAATCCTCAGGGTAGCTTCCAACAGATAAGTCATTATGTAGGGTAGGACCCTAGAGGCCGATCTTTAACGTTTGGAGTTGAAACCTACCAAGAACACAAAGAACACGAGGAGGGGAACGAGGGAAAAACACGAGAGAACACTCAACCAACAAGAATAAAGTCACACATGTGCTAGATCATCGAAAGAGAAAAGGGTACAAGATCCATATCATACAAGGGGCGATACATAGGGTAACCGGTTCTTCTTCGTGAGGAGGTCTTGAAGAGGGTCTTCTCCGGAAGGAGGTCCTGAACCCAACAAGGATCTTCGCTGAAGAGGTGTCGGTCCCTCGCGATGGAGTTGATCCGGATGGATGAGCAAGGCTCTATCTCAAAATATGAGCTATCACAATGCTAACCCTCTCTAGGAGGAGGAGGAGGAGGTATATTTATAGTTTAACCTCAAATGGGGGCGAAGTGAAAGGGTACATGGGCCTCGGGCCCGAAGCTGCGCACACACAGGCATCGGTCGTCCGACAGGTACCGGACGTCCGGTGGCTCGCTAGGGTCCGGTCGTCCGGTGCATGTCAGACGTCCGGCATTTTGCCTCTGGACAGGTGGCGTCGGACGTTCGGAGGTCTCCGTACTTCCAATGTTTCTGTACTGGACTGTTGGTGTCGGACGTCCGGTCAGGGTCCGTCATCCGGGCGCTGATGAGTGTCGGACGTATGGCGTGGGGCGGCCGTCCGGGTGCTGTAGGTCGCCTCGACTGGAGTTGATCTGGCTGGTGAAGTCTCCAGGTGTTGGACATCCGAACATCGTCGATCGTCGAGAGGTCGTCGGATGTCTAAGAGTTGTAGCTTCCTGGCAGCTCTTCCTCTTGTTCCTCGCGCTTGGTGTCCTCGCCGTCTTGTCGAATGCTCCTTGTTGTTCCATGGCTTTCCTCTTGGTTCCTGGTCATGCATAGCACATATGTTTGAGGTAGTAGCCATGTCTCATATGTGGCAAGTGACGATTCGGAGAGGAGCGAGTTCACCTTGTGTCCAATGGCGTATGTTCGAGGTCTCGTCATATGTCCTCTTGGGGCTTGGAGAGTAGTCGGAGTGTACATGGGATGAATGTGGGATGCTCCGCATTAACTCCCCCCTTGGGAAAGATCCGACCTCGGATCGTGATCCTCATCACCATGGAAACGATTGTTGTGGACGGACTTGTAGTTGGACGAAGTTGAAGACATGGCGCAATCCAAATACTCCAAGGTGTCTCCGGAGTGATGGTCATGCAAAAAGAGCAAACACAAGCGACACTCAAAAATACAATGGTTAGCGCACACAAAGTGTCCATCATGTAAGAATGAGTCCGTTCGGTAATATTGTGCAAGGCAAGACACATGCAGCTTATCCAAAAGATGATTTAGAATGATATGCAAAGCATTCATGGGAGCAAATGCAATCATTGTGCACGCAAATCTATTGTGAATATGATCAATGCAACCACGGTGCAAAATGATGTCATAGTGAGACGGTGTATCAATAGCATGAATATGGCAATGGATGCTCAATATTATTAGGTTATCATGCAATTGATTGTAGGCAATGTGATCATTATGTATGAATATGCCATCAAGGAAGATCACAACAAATTTGCTAAGGAAATGCACCAGCTCAAACATAATGGATGACATGGAAATAGGTGCAACAAGACAAGCACAGTGTGAGTCAATCCATGCATAGGGTGCAAACTTGTGGTTAGTATGATATGTCCATCGAGCATGACATGTATGAGCACAATCAACAAATATGGAGGTGTTGGTGTACCAATGCTCGATGTCGTGGCATGAGTGGAGTTCCGAAGGTGCATCTAATATGTGTGAGCGCTCCTGAATGTGAAGGTCCATGGAGCCAATCTCCAATGTCGCTCCTCCATTCACGAGATGTATCATGTAGACAACAAGAAGGAAACAACGATGAAAGAGTGACCCATCCAATATGCATATTTGAGGATGGCTCAAAAGGAAGGAGTTCACCTTAGGAATGTTCATGAAGATGTTGGAGTTGCACATCATGTACGCCTTCACATGACCAAGTTGTCTCGTCATGGTACCGCCTTGTGGATCCTTCAAAACGAAAGAACATTGCAAACACTCGGAAAAACGAATGAGGTTAGCAGAAGTGCAAAACCTATCATTCGTGTGGTAATATACTCAACAAGTGTATGCATCATGCTCATCATAAGAAAGTACAGGGGAGCATTTCATAGTATGGAGGCATATGATGTAAGAACAACCAAGTACAAGAGGCTCAATCAAACAAGCATGCATCACAAGTAAAGTGTCAAAGGCTCCAAGATCAATAAGCATAGTATGGTTGCACTCAATACAAGTGGATATGAGAGAGGAAACTAATGGACACAAGAGATAATGATCAAGATATATCATGTGAGAGGCATGAGCATATATGTCATCAACCCAAGAAAGCAAGTAATAGTGGAACATGGGTGATGCAACATAGCAAGCAATCATAGCGATCAAGTCAAGCAAGCTAGTAGTGCGAAGATGCAACATACTAGAAGGAATCATGGCAAGCATGTCATGTGTGCAAATAGTGGGCATGAATAATTCACATGTCATAGAACAAGCATGGAAGCAAGATATGGGGAAAGTATCATCATTGTATTGGCAAGAATTCCTATTTAAATAGCACTGGAACATCATGACTCTCCCAACACAAGAATCAACAATAGCACGTGGCACATGGTAAACATGGCAATAACAACAAGTATCTCCACCAAGCATGCAAGTACACATAGTAGTAGCATAATGGTGAATCATGGATGGATGCAAGCAAGGGTCACAATTGCATGGCTTTATCATGTAAAGAGGCATAACATGTAAAGTGAACACGATAGTATGGGCATAAGGTGACAAGTGGTAAATATCCCATAGCCAAGTAGAAGAGATGCACGTAGTCCTTGCGTGAAGGGAACAGTGGTAAGGATAGTCCACGGGATCCCAAGTTGTCGTTGCTCTCAAGAGCTTGTTTCGTCAACTCTTGGGATTGAGATGTTGACGAGTATACATGAGTATCTACACAAAACAAGGACAAAGGGAAAATTGTGTGTGTGTGTCACGCCCAAGATGCGACCCTATCCTAAAGGAACTCGAAGGTCCCACCAAGGATAGAAGCGCATCTTGAAGACGCTTTTGCAAGGTGGATATCATTACATCAACATTACATAATAGATGGGAATACATACATAAGGCATACAATGCCACACGAATACAACATCATCTTACATAAGAGCACCATCCGGCTATGGATGAAACACAAACGAAACTCAAACGACATCCACCACCGCTAGCCCAGGGCTGCCGACACGAACCTATCCCTGATCGAAGAAGAAGCGGAAGAAGAACTCCAAAACAAGTAAACATCGCTCTCGCGTCATGATCATCATAAAACCTGTACCATGTCTGTTGGTGTAGTAATCATGAGCCACGAGGACTCAGCAATCCCATTACCATGGGTATCAAGACTAGCAAAGCTTAATGGGAAAGGAAGGGGTAAAGTGGTGAGGTTGCAGCAGCGACTAAGCATATATGGTGGCTAACATACGCAAATGAGAGCGAGAAGAGAAACAATGGAATGGTCGTCAACTTGTAATGATCAAGAGGTGATCCTGAACTCCTACTTACGTCAATCATAACCCAAAACCGTGTTCACTTCCCGGACTCCGTCGAGAAGAGACCATCACGGCTACACACACGGTTGATGCATTTTAGTTCGGATCTGGTGTCAAGTTATCTACAACCGGACATTAACAAATTCCCATCTTCCACATAACCGCGGGCATGGCTCTCGAAAGTTTATACCCTCCAGGGGTGTCCCAACTTAGCCCATGATAAGCTCTCGCGATCAACGAAGGATATTCCTTCTCCCAGGAAGACCCGATCAGTCTTGGAATCCTGGTTTACAAGACATTTCGACAATGGTAAAACAAGACCAGCAAAGCCGCCCGATGCGCCGACAATCCCGATAGGAGCTGCACATATCTCGTTCTCAGGGCAACACCGGATGAGACATCCTACGAGTAAAACCAGACCTCGAGTTTCCCCGAGGGGCCCCGCAGTCTACTCGGTTCGGACCAGCACTTAGACAAGCACTGGCCCGGGGGGGCTAAAATAAAGATGACCCTCGGGTTGGCCGACCCAAGGGAAGGGTATAGGTGGTGGTGAGGCAAATGGTAAAACCAAGGTTGGGCCTTGCTGGAGGAGTTTTTTCAAAGCGAACTGTCAAGGGGTCCCATAAATCACCCAACTGCGTAAGGAGCATAAAATCCGGGAACATAACACGGTATGACGAAACTAGGCGGCAAGAGTGGAACAAAATACGGGCATAAGGCCGAGCCTTCCACCCTTTACCAAGTATATAGATGCATTAATTAAATAAGAGATATTGTGATATCCCAACATAATCCTGTCCACCATGGAGCAATCTTCAACTTCACCTGCAACTAACAACGCTATAAGAGGGGCTAAGCAAAGCGGTAACATAGCCAAGCAATGGTTTGCTAGGAAGGGTGAAAAGGTTAGAGGCTGACATGACAATTTGGGAGGCTTGAAGAGCAAGCGATAGGTAGCGCAGCATAGCGATAGAACGAAGCAACGAGCATAGCAATGATAGTAATGAGATCCAAGGTGACGGTCATCTTGCTTGAAATCCCGCTAGGAAGAAGACCGAGTCCATGAAGAAGACGAACGGGAGTAGTCGAACGAATCCTCACAATCGCAACATTACCGGGACTAAGAAGCAACACCGGAAAGAAACAAACAACATGGTAAATGCACAAGCATAAACATGGCATGATGCACAAACAAGCATGATGCATGTCCGGTTTAATGAGGCATGGCATGGCAAAGTGCAACAAACAATACTACAAGTTAAGTGGAGCTCAATATGCAACGAGTTGCATATGACGAAACACCACATCCGAGTTATTTAGTTCGCTCTCGTTTAGGTACACAACAATGTTAAATGTTGTTAAACATGGCAAGGGGTGTAACAAAAGTAAACTAACTATTTAGGCAAGTTTAAATGAGGCCGGAACAACAAACAACATTTCCGGAAAATCCTCATATGCAATTTATGAATTTGCTACTGTTCTGCCCTAAAACATATTTTAAACTTGTTAAATAGGAAAATGAAGAGGACCATGTTAAACTAGGCATTTTTCCACCCCATTTACATATAAAGTTTATTTAAAACCGAGCTACGGTTATTTAGTTATGAAATAAATCATTTTAACATGGCATTTGAACAAATTTAAACAAACATCATTTTAAATATTTTAAACATGGATGAAAGCAGCATATTATTAACCTACACAAAATTCTAAGCATTTTACATGTTTAAATCATTTTAATCCGATGCACGGTTTGTGGGATATTAAATGCATGAACATGGAGGGTTTTTCTGTAAAACAGACGTTCACTGGATAATGCTAAAATCGCAGAACTGAAAAAAATACTACTCTGGGCAGAAGCTGGT